>OZ026627.1:75152596-75765096 GCA_964020975.1 Hermodice carunculata
AGGACAACACTGTTTTGACCTAATGTCAGTCAGGTTTTTCCCCGGGAGAGAGCACGGTCATTAAGCTGATTTACTTGGACAGGTACCATCTTTTTTGCGAGGATGTTAACTTACAAAAGGAATTAAGAATTGCACTTGTGACATTACGAAGGCTTTTGACCGAGTTTAGCATCCAGGACTACTGTTTAAATTACGCAAAGTAGGTATTGGCGGTTCTTTATTAAACGTTAAAAGTAAACCCATAAGTTTAGTTAAAAGTAAACCCATAATTTCATGTTGTGACTAAGCGACTTGCAGTTTTACAAGTGCGTATGCGCATGAATGTGCCATGCTTAAAGCACACTTGTTTAAAAGTGGTCTTGTTGACCCTTCCCCCCCCCCCCCGTGTACCTGTGGTAGTGCAACTGAGGACACTTTTCATAATTTTCTTGAAAGTGGACATTTTAGGAAAGATCGAGATAGACTGCAAAATATTGTTGTCCCTTTGGCACCATTTGCAGTCCACACATTACTGTTTGGTTGAAAAAAAAAAACACTGTCATTTTAAAGATAATGAAATAATTTTTCAACTCCGTACATTCATAGAATTCAATCAAGAGGCAGGCCTGGGGAAATACGTAATTCACTATGGCGTATCCCATTACTCTTTTATTTTATCAGTGATGTCTTGTTTTGTAAACAGTTCTCCTTTGTGTGACTTTGCCGATTTACATGTCTTCGTGCAGTAATGTCTCCTCTGGCTACCAGCGTCTTTTTGTTGAATATCGTCTTCCCATCCCTCCCTTTTTTATGTGCGAAAGGGATCTATATGGGGTTGTGCCCTTTTTCCCAGTCGCCTTTTTCAAAACAGAAATATGTCTAAATCAAACTCGGTATCCAAAGCAGGTTTATACATTATACAACCCGGGCAGTTTTCTCGAGATGATGCAGCATACAATTGCGTTATCAGATTATGTTTCTCAGTGGACCAGGCGACTGGATGAAGGAGGACTGTGTATGATGACACCTGACACATTTTTAACTGTTCTGTGCAAAGTAAACGACAAAAATATTTACTTTGGTCAACAAAATGTAATATTTTAGTCCTGATTTGCAAATAAGACAAATACGGCAGGGCTCAACAGCACTGTGTGGACGGGTCGCGGGAGTGAAGCAATCATGCATGTTACGTACGCCACTTGAATGCGACGCGTAATATTTGGAAGTTGTCTGGTTCCCTTATTGTTTGTTGTGTCTGGTCGTCCGCAAATATTTTGTAACTTAGGTTGCCAAATGGCTACTTAGCGTACCGTTCCAAAGAATCCATTTCCCAGTTCAGGAACACTGTATGGGTGCAGACTGATCACCAACACTCCCTCACACTGTCATGTTCACCTTCCAACGGTGAGCTTGGCCATGGCACCACAACGCGTAACTCAGTATTTGCCTGTATGGATGTTATCATATCACCGAAATAAATTTGCGCCTTTAGTTTCCAAGCTTAATTGAGAGGATGTTTAGAACATTTTTCTACACTCCAGAACCTTCAAATATGTTGAAACGTACAGATTCTACAAAACAGATTGTAGCTACATTTTTATGAAGCACTGTCCCGACTAGATTGACCTTGACTGACTTAATTGCCTCAGTCGCAGTCGCCCGCCTCCTCTGTGATATTTTCGCTGGCGATGGTGCATGAAAGCGAAGCGACCATTTGCATGCTGCCGACTGCGTAACAGTTGAAGCGAAAAAAGTTCAAAATGTGAACACACCCGGCCAACTAACAGAGCGTAATTGAGGAGATTTATGCTACCTTCACGTTTTGGCGTTGTGAAACTTCTTTTTGTGTTCTATCGCCTGTGAGTTCATTACGTAATACGAGCTATTATGGGAAGTGTTTTACATACCACTGGCCAGTCATCCGATTGAAACTAAACCGTATCTTAGTAAAAATGTTCATGAATAAGAAAGAAGTCAGACAATATGAGGATAAAGAAACTGTGGGAGATTTGGGTATGGGCATTACCTTAGAGGAAGTTTAAAGAGCGGTGACTAGAATAAAAACTACAAAAGTGAGAGGCATCAATTTGGTGCCAAATGAAGTCGTAAAACGGGCAGAAGTTAGTGCAATATTGAGGACTTATTTTGATGAATATGTATGCACCCTACTATATGGTCAAAGGCTGTTATTTCACCAGTAAAGTAATGAATTCCAAATGAAACCCTTATTATCCTTTGTCGTAAAGGGGGTTTAGTCTTATTCCCTGTGTGTATAAGGCACACACAAGTACTTTAAATGAGAGGAACGTTAATTACAGTGGAAAGACATAGAAGAGAAGAAAAGAGCAGAGGAGAGAGAGAGAGAGAGAGAGAGAGAGAGAGAGAGAGAGAGTTGTTAGCAGAAGAACAAAACGGTTTCCGTAAAGACGTTCGCGAAAAGATATTTTCTTTCTTTCTTTCTTTCTTTATTTCTCTCTTTTTTTCTTTCTTCTTTCTTTCTTGCCTTCCTTCCTTCCTCCCTCCTTTCTTTCCTTCCTCCTTCCTCCCTTCTTTCTTTCTTTCTTTCTTTCTTTCTTTCTTTTTTTCTTTCTTTCTTTATCCCGCATATCTTTGAAGACTATTGCTCGCAGAGACTTCAAACTTGGCATGTTTATACTTCCATACACAAAGTCTGAACTTTCATATAGAGAGGATGACAATTCGTAAAATACAGCCATTTGAAAATAAAAACCTTGAATATCCTCAAGACTATCATAGGCAGAGGTGCCATTCCAATCCATACCTTTGTGCTGTACGTGTATCTGATGGGCCACAAATAACAGTAGCAGGATTTTAATTTATGCTAATAAGGAGTACTAGAAAAGTTTTAATGTTAGATATCATCAAAATTATTGTTATTAGAGGTGTCATTCCTACTGAAATTCATAGGTTTGTGGTGCAGGCCAATCAGGGGAACAACGAAAACAAGTTGTAATATGTAGATTTATACCGATTAGGTGGACTTGATAAATTTATATGTTGAATATCTATCTGGAAAACTATTACGCACAGATGTGCCATTCCGACTTTATATACTAGATTTTTCCATCATCAATTTTGTCCACAGGTAAGCACTCAGACTTCTCTTAACTCATTCCACTCTGATAGAAGACCTAGTCAACAGCTTTCCTTGGCGCGCCCTGGGTGCAATTAGAGCGCGCAAGGAAAGCTGTTGATCATTGGCCTATAATTTGGAATGATCTTCCTTGCAAGTTTCGTCCAAAATTTTGAAAAATAATCCATAAAGTAGTAAAATACAATTAGCAGACGACATTTAGATATTAGGGGGAAAAAGGTGTCATAAGGGTGGAATGAGTTATGCTAGAATCTCTGAACAGTGTGTGGACCTGTTATAATTCAAATTAGCTGCAAATATAGCAGACCTGTACAAATTTGTGACAGATCAGACATAGAACAAGCCATGATCTGTCATCCATATGGCTACAAAACAATGCAAGGTGTATTGATGACATTGCATGCGTAAATGTACACAATATCGGTGCAATAGCTAAAAAGATTAACCAAAAGATATCCCTTTGGAAGGTAACAATTCTGGCAGTTTCAGAAAAGTATTTCTGGACTTGAATACATGTATTCGGTTAACTAATGAATGGTTTCGCATTAAAGTCTATCACAAAATTGATGAGTTTAACTTTGTCAATTTATTCTTGTCCGAACTTGCACTACACAAATTTAGTAATTATCTTTGGTTTGACAGGAATTCTTTGATCACATTGAAGCTCTGGATTTACAAGAAAAGCTTCTCTAATTTAGCTAATTAATCATTTGCCACGTTCATATTTATTCATTGTTATGTAGGTTGTGCTTGCTGAATTTAGTTTGGGCAAGGGGCCGCTACTCAGAAGGACATGTACAGGTCAGGCTCCGAAGCATGTTCTGAGTAGTTACCCTCTGAAGACCCATATATATACATATATATATATATATATGTATAATATATGGGCTAATGCAGCGTAGGGCAAAATTATACAGAAGAAGGTGTGCGATATGGACAATAGTACTTTCATATTTATATATGTTAGACAGTGACAGGTTAGCTTATGGAATGTGAAGAGTTTGGACTCCGGAATAGGTTAACGACGACCAGGAAGCGGTTCTGGACAAAAAGACACAAATCTAAGCAGTAGTCAAGTACACATATAAGGACATCACTAATGTATGTGCTTACAGTCCTGTGAGATATTTTTTCTGCTGCCATATGGTCATCAGTCCATGCTGTAGTGTCAACAGTGATCTTTAAATGAACCAATGTTGCAACAAGAAATATACTAGAATTGGTTGGAGTTTTTCTCACTACATGGCCGAATCGTTTTCGTTCTCTGACAATTGACGTTTTACCTGCATACTTTTTCATGCCAAGAGCCTTATTTTGCTACAGTTTTTAATGAAATTTAATGTTTTCCCTCATAGTCTACAGCTTTTCCAGTTTTAATTTGAATGTACTAGACAACACCTTGCCTTTGTAAGCACACAGCCAGATTTGCGTTGAACAAAATCTTCTTTTCTAATTTACACTTTTAAATTCGAAACACAATGGCAGATAGAAAGAAATATATCCTTTTTTTATAGATCATTTGACTGGGTGGATGGTGGCTGCCTTTACCGGGGACAAATGGAGTACGGTATCGAATGTAAATTATACGATGGTATTAAATCTTTATCCTCTAATTACATATTAAGCACAAGCGAGCTCAAATGATTCTTGCACGGACTGTTTCCGAACGATATTAGGGGTGTGTCAAGGAGATACGCTATCACCCACGTAATTTAAATTGTATGTCAATTACTTTATAAAAGAAACTAAAAGAAAACAATGTAGGTGTCAAGATAACTGCCGAAAATACCAAAATGGGAATTTTGTTACAAGCACATGCTACAGTTTTATTGGCAAAAGCTGCAGAGGAACTTCAGAAGATGATGATAGTTTTAAGAAATCTTGCACAAGCTGGTGACTCGTGGTTAATATGGACAAGAATGAAGTCACCTATTTTACAAATAAAATGACAGACGTTACTAAGATAATTTTATATTTGGAAATATAAAAAAAAAGCTTAGCGGATAAACATAAATATTTAGGTATTTATCTGGATGAATACCTAGGCTTTAAGACAACAACAAAATTCCTGCCAGATTCTGGCAGAAGGGCACTAGGGGCTGTAATATCAAAGTTAAAAAAAAAGGGATGTGGGATACAGGACTCACAGCAAAATGTATAACAGTGGGGTAACAGCGGACGCTCATTATGGTTCGCAGGTGTGGGTTTATAGAGATAAGAAAACACATAGAAAGTGGATCAAGCGACCATACGATACTTCCCTGGAGTCCATAGTCAAGCTCCGATCCAAGCCATACAATGGGGATATGGGCTGGATAACTACGGTACATCGATGACACTTATAGATGTAATTATACTGAACTTATACAAATGGAAGCAGCGAGACTTGTTAGACCTGTTTTTTTAAATACTGGAGACTAAAGGAACTGCTGTATGATGTACAACTGGTGTTTGGAGATGAAAGGAATGTATATGGTAAATATATTATTACTAAAGAGGGATTTGTAATGTAGAGAAACTATTGATTCAATCATGGCAACAGAGTGGAAAAATGTGTGGGCATATATTACCGTTACGCGTAGAAACAGGAAGGTTTTGGGTTATATCATTAGGAAATAGGTTATGTCATTTATCTGATTTGCAAGAAATTGAGGATGAGAAATATTTTATTGTGAAGCGTAAACTATATATTGATATCAGGAATGGGATGTCTGATAGGGCCCCCAAAACACAAAATTTTTAGAAAAAGCATATATCTAGAAATTTACAATGAGAAATATTTTATTGTAAAGCGTAAACTATATATTGATATCAGGAATGGGATGTCTAATAGGGTCCCCAAAACACAAAAGTTTTAGAAAAAGCATATATCTAGAAATTTACATACCTATTATCGCATGAAAGTACAACAATTAGGCATAGAATTAAAGACGCACACCCACAGTCCTAGTCCTTCATTTTTGTTTAACAGATGCCGTAAACTTTAACTTTTATAAACTTTGTATGTTTTGTTAATATTTTTAGTCTTTTAATGTGCATTCGGGATTATATTTAAACTTGCTCGGAATATAGCTTGGCTTGGTCTCCAACAAATGTATTCATAAGGTGGTGCCACTACTGTGACCCACTTAACTCTTATATTTTGCTAATATTTGCAGTCTTTTAATGTGCATTCGGGATTATATTTAAACTTGCCTGCAGCATAGCTTGGCTTGGTCTCCAACAAATGTATTCATAAGGTGGCACTACTGTGATTCCCTTAATTCTACAGTTTTCTCTAAATTACCTAATATTAGGATATACATGTTCTACGTGGATAATGATATTGGGATACTAGTGAATATCAATGTATATGCAACTAGAAGTTACAGATATTGCTACGAACTTAAATGTCTCCCAGTAGAACATTTTGTCTCTGAAGTAAATATTGCCTTCATGCTACTCTACAAAGAAGAATAGTGGGTGCAAGTTGTTTATGTGGTTGCACTTTTAGTTCGAGTTCATGATTTCATTCCCTTTTCCATTCGTAACACAGGACTATGTTTACCACTAATTCTTCAATTACAATTTTTCTATCTGGACTGAAAGATGGAAACCATTTTCACAAAGGCAACCATTCGACCTTTCGACCTAGGTCGAGTTAGACCAGATATGATCCTAAGCCAGGTCTCACACAGATGTTCAATCAAACCAAGTTTCATTCTGTTTTTCAAAGTTGTTAACTAGTTTTTGCAAGAAACTGATATCACATAAGTGACCTTATGACTTCGAAAATTAACGCAAGATCGCTCAGATACAATTAGTACCGGAATCAAACCGGGATGCATAACCCAGCTAAGTTTCATGCATTTTGGTACTTTCTTTTCCAGTGATTACACGGACACCAATCTTGGGTGCACGATTAGCGGAGCTGCAACACGCTCGCCTTCCACCTCTTCGGCCTGGGTTCGTTTCACAACCGGGGAAGCATGTGGAAACAGTACCTGCCACTCTGGCTGTGCACGGTGATTTTCTCTAAGTCCTTTGGTTTCCTTCAACAAACATGTTTGAAGGAAAGTATATGCAACCATCTGTGCCATGGCGAGTGATTGGGCTGCTTCGCAATTTATGCAAAAGATATGGGTCTATACTATACACCAATTGACACCTTGTCATTTAGGTCTACGTTGCAAAAATACAACTAAAACTTAGGAGTCACACAGATATTGCTGCCAAGTTTAAACATTTTCTACACAGAAACCAAAAGCGTTGAAGAAAATACAACAGAGAGAGGAAGTGGAAGAAATGGGCACTAAAACAATATGTCCCTATAGTTCCACTGGAAGACATGGTTTTCTGCACAAACGTGCAATAGATGCCTTAAGTGTTGATTGTGGTATTCTTTCAGTAGTCTTTATTATTTGTGTTTCATTGGTCACGTTCCAGTGATTTTCATGTTTATATGACTCTTAATATTTTTATTATTGTTCAACCTTTTTTCGTTTACAGCGAAATCAGAAAAAAAATATCTAAATGTCGAAGCATTTGCTTTGAAATCACTAAGGAATTTTGGAAACCTTGATTAGCGCCCCCTTTTGCTGTTTTTGTGTGTTGTTGTGATGATTAACTTTAATGCCAAAACTGCTTACTGGATGTGTGTCAAACCTCTTTCGAAGAGCACCTCAGCTGACCCTTTACCAATTTTGTTAAGCAGAAGGGACGGCTACCCTTTCTTTGTCTTTAATATATTTTTTCTTTGCCCCATGTCCCGAAAAGATATACGACCTGGGTAAATTGGGTAATTGCAATATTATTTTTTGTCTAACATACACCTCAACCTATTGTTCTAATTTTCCTGCCCTTTAATAATTGGTCATAAGACCTTACATGTTCACCTAGTTGACCTGAATAACATGTCATATGGTGAAACTACACCGTGAATCGGCGGCAAATATTATCAATGAGTTATTGTTTCTCTGGGTATAACTATCCTCTGCCTTTTGATTCATGGCACAAAACAATAACGAATCTGGACAGGAAAATGTTAGTCATATAGTAAAATGAGAACAATAGCTTAAACATACTGGTAATTTCCCGTAGAACTGGGAACAAGTAGCTGTATGTTCAGGCATTGCATGCAGCTCGTCTACCGTATGGGTATACTAGTCACTCTGCTGTCCTTATCATCATAATTAGCATAATGCGCATGCAAAGAAACAGATAAAAGCTTAACCTGCACCTCCCCCCCCCCCATTGTACCCAACCTGGCCTTTAAGCTACTACGGGTATCGAGCTATCCTGCCTCTAAAGTAGTGTTTCCATCGTGAGGTGCCTATGTCACGAAGACATCCAATTACTATATATATGAAATTATATATATATATATATATATATATATATATATATATATATATATATATGTATGTGTGTGTGTGTGTGTGTGTGTGTGTGTGTGTGTGTGTGTGTGTGTAAGAAAAGAAATGACAATTCAATGCCCTCTAAACAATTTTTTGTCTGCTTCCCTGAAAATAGTGCAAACTATGTCTGGCTTTCTGAGCATATATCACGTTATGCATATAAAAAACAATTTTGTAATTGTCCAAAAGTAACGCTTTGCATTAATCAAAACATTCAACGCCGCAGTCATCTGCAGGAAATCTTTGTAAAATTTCAACCTAATGCAAATCGTTAAGTTTGTATATCTATACGTTTGCACCAAATGTAAAAAAGTTGAGACGATGGAAAACAAGCAATCTGTCCGTTATTTTGGACTAGCGCAAGTGAATAGGACTTGTTATAAACTACAGAATGGGTGGATAACTGGATTTTGAAGATTAAGTGGTGGAAGTGGGTTCAGAAAATGAATGGACACACACCAAAAATTTATATTATTTCATGTATTGTGTTCGTATACAATGACATACTTACTGTGTGGTTATTTTAATGCAAATTGTACACGAAAATATAAGTATGTATGTATGGAGACTGTATTGAGGAAAAATATATCTGGCAAACAACAAACGAGGAAAACACTTGTGCATTGAGTGCATGTGAAGGCGTCAGAGTTTTTTTTTCTAAGTCTGAATTCAAGAATATATCGGCAAAACAAAAATAAGTACGACTTTGAGCTGAAGCAAATAAGGGCAATGTTTTGGAGACTTCATATGCCTGAATTTGAAATGCTCCTCTCGTTTAAGGACTTTAAACATATGGACCCCCTGTCTCTGTTTACATTTTAGACCTTGAAAGATGCTATTTTAAAATTTATGAAAGATGCCTGTTCATCAGCAGCATTTAGTCCATGTCATGTTCTTTTTCTTTTTTGGCAAAAGATATGTTCCTCCAACTTATGCCACAAAAGTAGCTGTAGATTTATATGTTAAGGACCATAAAATAGATTTTACATCTTTTTAATTCATATAATCATAGATATTGAGTTTTCTATGCAACGGCATAACATAATTGTTTGGCAAGCTTAGCTTTTCAAGATTAGACTGGAATATAGGGGGTGGGGATGGGGGGCAATCATGCCTACAGGGAGAACAGCTAACAGGACAACGTTGTGTGGATGTGATTCTCCAGCAGTCACCAAATAGTTTCAACAACATCCAGGGCTACTGTTCTAGCAGGACAATACACACTGCCAAAGTCAAGAGCTCCTTCGGATGACCACCACATCCTCTCCAAAGCGGTGGTAGAATTAGTGGTGTAATAAAATAAACAAACTCGCCGCACGCATCTTTACACATATATATTGTTAAACATCTTTTTCTAAGTGGTACACAGAATTTACACGCTTTTTAATGATCTGTTAAGTAAATGTACCAAGCGATTAAAAGTTTTGCGTCATTATACTACATGTGTGTATAAATAAGTAATACCGACCTTAACGTTTTAGGGTTTAGTTTCTATAAAATTTGTTGAACTTCTCTAGTGAAATTTAATGAATTGTTTCGCTCATTCTTAAGCGAAAAAAGGCTTCTTTGTAACCGCTTGGTTAATTGCTTCGAAATTGCATATGAACACTTATGCGTACACCTAGATTTGTAATGCGTTAAAATGCAACAAAGGTAACAGACCTAAAAGTATAAGACTAGAGCAAATGTACAGCAGTCAAAATAATAGATGATCCCAACAGGACGTTTCAAGCCACCCTTACAGACTGTGCCAAGCGATAAATATAGGTCAAGCGAAGTATGCTTACAATATCAAACTGTTGCCCTTCCCCGAGGTGTAACTGGATAAATAGACAGATAGAGTCAGTTACACATATTATCGGACCTTTATATTCAAAGTAAACGTTTTCTTGCGAATTACTTGAAGTACTTGATACCATTCCGGCGCATTTTGGTTTAATGGATTACAGCGGGACCCTCTACTTCAACTGCATCAGCCTGACTGTTTTGCCACCTTAGATAACACAACCATGTATTATTATTATTATTATTATTATTATTATTATTATTATTATTATTATTATTATTATTATTATTATTATTATTATTATTATTATTATTATTGTTGTTGTTGTTGTTGTTGTTGTTGTTCAAAAATCGAAAAAAACTCGAAATATCATTTTTAAAAGTTCCACATGTTGAGCATATTTAGGACCATGGCTTCAATGTCCGTATGCATTTCATTACACTGACTTAGTAGCATTTTTGTACCTGGATATGTATCAGCCTCCAGTACCGCCTCGTATGGAGCTAACTGACTGACCATATCAAAACAGTTTTAACGAAAGAGGCACATGTACGTTAATATCAATTTGGCGATGTTATGAATCTTTTCAACTTATCTAGAAATCCATACAGGTGGCTTATCTTAAAAATTGCCAAGTAAATGCCCGCTATAAACAAAAGCAGATAAAACAGCTGTAATCGAATGTCGTTGTATGTCTCTCTATTTTCACACAAAAATAAGGAGGGATTCATAATAGGTAATTGAGCATTTTATTTCTAGAAAAATCGAAAGCTGGATAAAATCATAACTGGTCGTTTCCTAGTGACGTTGCGGTTTATCGGCATTACATTTTAACATCTTTGAACAGATAACCGATACATAGACTTTATTGGTTTAGTGGAGTGGTGTCCATGCTTTGCCTGCTAAGCGACTGGTTACAGGGCATCCATAATGGAAGCAAGAAAGTTCATTTAGCAGGCATGCCTATACTGAGCACTGGGGCTGGCTCCATATTGCCCAGTTCCGCAATGATAAAGAATTCTTTAAAACTCTTGGTTCCAAACAATGAGGTGGATCCCTCCCAAAACCCAATCAATAGGTCCTTGGCCTTCTCTGAAAATTTCTACAAAATTTGTTCTTAAATTTTGGAGTAAAGTTACTAACAGACAAGCAAACGAACGCCAGCGAAAACATGACCTCCTTGGCGGAGATATCTAAATTTGTTGCGTGAACCAAAATTCAAAATTACTTAAAGTAGGTTTTAGACTTCCCGTTAACTGTTATGGACAAAATATGGTAAAAAAGGATATACTTCAGACTAAGCTAGTAGATTTTTTCATGTCTTTTCTAAGGTGAACACCTTGATCAATGAACTATAACATTTTCATAAAATAACACGCACTATGTACACGCTGTGGCCAATTATAGGACGCAAATTTGCAGGGAAAAACATTTCAGATCTATTCAGCTTCACTAGCTAGGCATTCAAATCAGCCTGTAGTGTATTTCTGAAAATGGAATTGAATAGTTTTAAACTTCTAACTAACATAAAAAAACACACAAAAATATAGAGCAATTAGTAACTTCTGTTCAGCGGCCCAAGTACATTGTGTAGGGATCATTCGTTATGCTACATCACCTTTGTTTTTCAGTGTATTGCAATTTAACGCAGGTTGTTTGAATGTGTTAAAATTCCCTGTTCAGTGGCCCAAGTACATTGTGTAGGGATCATTCTTTATGCTACATTGCCTTTGTGTTCCAGTGTATTGCAATTTAAAACAGATTGTTTGTGTTAGAATTTCTAGTGATTACAAACCAATTCAGTTATTACATTTTAAACTGGACTAGTAGTGTGTTGCATTGTAATAATTTTGCTTTAAAATGTAATTTTGTTGCAAAACAACGCAGTATTACATTTTAAGCTGTGACAAACTCTTCCCTATTGGTCATCTGTTCAACACTTCTACCAAATCCCCATAGTCTCCATGGGGATGTTTGTGGTCGTTGCAGGTAAATCCAGACGTATTATCAACTTTACCTTGGTGTAAACGTGTTATTGCTGCCAGCACATGGTCAGTTTATGAGCTGATCTTTCCTTTCCTGACACCCATAGTGAAATTTACTTATGTTTTTGGCTTTGTTTCAGGCATTGTTTCTAAAAAAGATATCCGTAACACTTTGATATTAGTCTAGCCTCCTTATTTGCAATATACCCACTTTTGCAGCTAATATCATTAAAATAACAACAATGGATTCTCTAACGCTAGAGTTGCCCGGGGAAGGTGATGTGATTGCTGCCTGTTAATGTCATTGGATTACAATATACTTGCTGGATTCTCTGATGGATGCATCCAATGCATGTACATGGCAATGTTTATGTGTACATCAGCATAACTCTATAATATATTATACTGATGAGATGTTATGATGTCTACCATGTGGCCTCTGTGGTCTCGTGGGACACCCAGGTGGCCAAACTGAGGTCCCACTGAAAGCTAATTAGACAAACAAATGCGTGGCCGAGGTACTGGGTTGTATGCTGGATTGAAGGGGCTTAATCCTCCGCAGTAAAACATACTTAGCTGTCATTGTTGGATTGAAATGTATGAATGTTTGTAATGTTTTTCTGAACTACCAGGTTGTATGTTTCTGCATCACAGCTTGGTCGACGAACAGGTGGCGCTGCAGTTGCTGCGCCAGTCTCACATCAATAGTTTGTGGTATTACAATGATTAAATCTGATACAAGGCTTACCAGACATGCTTCACTTAGGCCTCTGTTTTTCACTAGAAACTCAAGATGTACAGTCGATAAATTACCTTGCGCATAATCCTTTGGATTGCCCGATCCAACATTATCGTCTCAAGTACTTAAGAACACACATACTGTTATCGTTGTTGACATGAAGAGCTAACAGGTTTAAAATCCATCGCACTCATCGATAGGGGACACTTAACAGCTGAAACTGTGAGCATAGAGATTTTTTAAGTCTCAATATGAAGGTAGCTGCAATGTTGTTTCATTTTTTTTATTCGTATGAACAAAACACCACCACCGTGTACAAGTAATTGCTGTATTGGTTCAATTAATTCTTATGCAGTGTACCCAGTGTACACAATATTAGAATCAACTAACAAACACATGTGAGTTCTATTCCAACATAAGTGAAGTAAACATTACATCAACGAGATACGCACCCAATCAAATTCACATAAAATAAGAATAAAAAGCTGACTATTGGTGGGACTTTGTTTTATATAGTTCTGACATTTACAAGAGCAGCAACCTTTAACCAAGGAGCACCATCTGCGGTTGGAGAAGTAGAGTAAAGTGACTGCAGATACACGGGATATTCATGAAAACGAACTTGAAAGCTTTGACATGGGGGCAGATGTGTTTAATAAGTAAATTATGTACATGTTAGCGGGACAGTAGCCAAAGTTATAAGTAATGTCTCAAACGACCATTGCCTATTCTGCTGTTGTCATGGGTAAGTAGACAAAGGAGCAATCCTTCCTTAACTTTGATAATGCTGATGACCTTGTCGGGACAGTACCACTCAAACCGACCAGAACTCTAAATATAGTGGCAACTTATGATATAGCTTTAGATGTTCTTAGTGATGTGACTGTTTATGTAGATACAATCAGGAAGACTTGGCAGTTAACTCTAAGGTGATAAAAGATATGACATATCAGTTCATTCTGACCAGAGAGTCTTGGAACAAGTATGGAGCAGTGTTTGACTTCGGTAAACGCCAGATGCACCTTTCCTGACCAAAAGCAAACGTTTGTCTGTAAAAGCATTCACTGTCTTTGCATATTAGGATATTGTTGTAAGCCCCCCCTCCCCCCCCGCGCAAAAAAATGTAAACATAATTTATGGTAATATTGGCCTTTGCACAGAGCATTCCTCTTTGCAGAAGCTCAACCTTATGCGGGCAAAAATTCTACCCAGAATTAAATGCTAACTTATACACATCAAGATGTCTACCAAAGAAGAACCTGTTAAAGTATGGGGACGGCCGAAACTTGCCCAACTGAAGGTCACATGGTGAACTTGTTGACTTATTGTTTTCGAATGGAGATGAGTTTGCTCGAAAAAGTCATGATCAATGTAACACTTAACTTGTACCATACAAGAGAAAGGGGGATCCTGATAGGCAACCCATACGTTTAAAATCCAACGGGGCCAACCCACGCCAAAGAAGAAGTGTCAAAGAGAAATCCCAGGAGCTTCTTGACCAGGATATGACAGAGCCCTCTGTTAGCGCCTGAGGTGCCCCTCTTGTGTAGGTCCAAAAGAAGGATAGAAGTTCTGTGTAGATTTAAGGAAATTAAATACAGTCTTCAACAGCTATCGTCGCCCCAGAATTGACGACTGCATTGATACTCTAAGGATTATATAACGTTTTCTGACGTTTTGTGTCAAAAACTGTTATGATCAAAGGATATTTCTCATGTGGCCATAAAGTGGGGTTAAGGTACGAGACCACTTTTGTCACGCATGCTGGAAAACATAGATTCCAATAAGCGAGTATCGGGTTGGTTGGAGAGCCTGCCACATTGAGCCATTTGGCTGAAGCAGTTTTTAAAGGGTTAAAGTGCGATGACATACCTTGACGATTTATGTTGTTTCTGTTCCACCTGAGAGGTATCTGAATGATGCGATAGATTAAGGCAAGCAAACCTAAAAGCGAACTTGAAAAAGGGTTTCTTTGGAACAGGATAACCAACGATGGGATAATAGCTGATCAATCTAAGGTAAAAGCAGTAAGGACCTTTGCCAGACCTACCAATGTGTCGAAACTTTTTTTAAAACTAACAGAATCTTATGGCAAAAATATCCCCCCCCCTTGCACAAGCTAAATAACACAATGTTGTTTTTTCAATGGTTACAGGAGTGTTTAAACGCTCAAAACCAAGCTGATTAATGCTCCAATATTAACTTATCGTGCGTTTTCTAAAGACATGCTAGTCTGGACAGATTGTGGTGGCCAGGCCCTTGATGCCGGGTTGACACAGATACAGGGGAACTCGGGGGCACAATCAGTCATTGCATATAATGACAGGGCATTGAGAAAACATTGGGCATTATAGAACGAAAAGGCCTGGTTGTGGTATGTAAAATTCTTTGATACATATTTGCACCACACCAAGTTTCAAATTTTGACAGACCACTTTGAGCTCACTTATTTATAAGCTGTAAAAAAGCCTCCATCTTCACACCGTGCTAGATGGACTTTCTTTGTGCCTGCATATAATTATTCGTTAAAGCATAACCGTGGTCAACCTTACAAGGTACACAATAGGCCCTCGAGATAACTGCATGCTAAAGAAGACAAGAACAAAATCAAATTTAGAATTTAGTGATTTGTTTGAAAAATTATAAGTATACTTAGCGAGGAACGCCTCATTCGTAAAAGGTAATGACCCCGAGACTGTATGGCCAAGGCATCATCATTTTGTATGAATGACGCTTTTCTGAAGTGATTAATCGACTTAAAAATTCCACTTGTGACGTCACCTTTGTCATCCGTACAAAAAATAATGACGTGTTCTTACAATATATTAACTTGAGAGATGGATTGTAAGCTTACTTCGAACGAGGGACAGACCCTCTGTCCTGCCAGCGACACAGGGCAAGCAAGCGACAGTGACCTCTCCCTTGCCAAAGAAAATGTGTCTGGAAATGATGGTCAAGGTATCTCTAATAGACAGTCAGGATATGCCTGAAAACGTTTCTTGGTCAAGCAGAGAGAACATACATTGGTGATGACAATGCGTTACCAGGATACATCAGTCTTAAAATCTTGAGATATATTGTATTCATTAAAGAGTTAATAGATGTATCTCTTGAAACTATGCCCCTTTATTTGTACATAATCTGGACCTGTGCGTCGGTCAGTCACATGGGTGATCTGACCAGAGAGGGAGCCACCAGAGAAAGGAAGAGATGCAGCAGGGAAGAAGGGCAGTCGAGTTGAAACTGAAGGAAGCAGGTTGTTGAGTCGTTTATTGGATCTACAAGTCGATCGACCATTACCGCGTGCGTAACCTCTCATAGTACTCAAATGTACGTAAAATACAAAACATGAATGTTGCATAAAAGTGCGAGGAGATTTAGTTCAAGAGAAAATCTAATAGGCACACACACATACGTGGATTGCAGCTTCATTTGATTACCATATTAAAGCCTGGCAGCGTTCGGATGTGTTCCTTTGTAATTTTGAAATAATTTGACATGGTGAAAGTTTCCAAGGTACTGTAAACACACAAAAATAAATAAATAAATAAATAAATAAATACATAAATAAATAAATAAATAAATTAATTAATTAATAGACAAATGAATAAATAAATAAATTGATAGAGATTAATAGATAGACACACAGACAGACAGACAGATAGATAGATAGATAGATAGATAGATAGATAGATAGATAGATAGATAGATAGATAGATAGATAGATAGATTAATATATAAATTATTATATAATAAACAAACATGCATCATGTTTAAAATACTTGGTTAAAAATCAACCAGGGTAAGTCTACAAGTTTGAAGAGTATTTGGCAGATGGTGTCGTGAAAGTTAGAGTTAACTTGAAAAGACAATTGCAGACGTATGTACGGACGGACAATTGGTGGCCAGTCTTCCAGCAAGGACCACAGGCCAGCTGCCAGACAGCTGAGCTAAAAGATTACAAAATGAGACATTTGCTACTTTCCCATACAACGGCAGCTCTGTTGTTACAAAATGTTGACTCTCTAGTCCTGTCACAGAGTTAAACTGTTACATCCTAAATAAAAACTATCAAGGTACATTGCTGCCGCAGAGAAAACAAGACAGTTATCTCATGCATACAACATACTAATTCATAAGTGCTAGATTATGGGTTGCACATACGATATAATAAGCTGCAAATACAATAGAATTGCACAAGTCCCTGGTGCAGATCCCTATATTCCCATTCCGCGGTTCCACCCATAAGTGCGATACATTCCCCCGTCCACAAAGTGAACTATATAATATTATGCCTACTATCATTGTACAGTATACTGTTACTAAGTACACTCATTTTTTTTCTTTTATATAACTGGTTGACACTGCTGCCATGCCGGCATCAATGGTAGCAGCTATTGAGTCCTAGTCAGTTTTAATCCCATTTTCAGGGTTGTCAAGGCTCTGTGGAAAGTGTTCTTTGATGAATGCTGCTCAGTTATTTAAGCCATTGATCACTCAAGCGAGACAAAGCTGCTCGTCCCTGCGACTGCCGGCACTGGACGCCCTCTGTCTGACGCGTGTGCGCTTGGTCAAAATACAATTTATCCTTCATTACACAGTTCCTCAATTAAGAGCTTCTGCGTTATGACTGCTCGTTGTCTGTATGATAAAAAAAAAGTTCAGACAAGCTAATCATCTGGAGCCAACGTTATCTGGTTATCGACACGTTGCGACCCAATTAGCCAGGTTCAGGGACAAGGGCCTGCCTATATAATTATAGGTACAACGTGTGTGACGGGTTTCACTGAAAGTTGAATTATGCAATGGAATTTAAATTATAATTAAAACACGGGAGACTGTCCAGTGAGTCTTGAGGAAAGTTTACATATACAAGATAGTAAGTCGTTCAATACGAAAGAGTAGGTCAGATGTACAAGGCACCAAGGCACACGAACTGAATGATCCAACAGACATATACAGTTGAAGTTATATGCGTACTGCAAAGGCAGCGAGTACATCCCCTGAACGGGATCTCCGCCCATTATTCAGAAATGGTGTTATTACCTTGCTTAAAGTTTCAAAATCATTTGTCACACACACATATATAGATACACACAGATACGAACACATACACATAGACTGTATTTATGTTTAATTAGTCTGAGCGATTAGTACATGAAGCAGCATATTTGGTGTATTGTATATATAAAAGGGTTTCACAGGAAAGAAACTGTTTATTGCGTCTTATCAATAAATAAATAAATAAATAAATAAATAAATAAATAAATAAATAAATAAATAAATAAATAAATAAATAAATAAATATTTAGTTCATATATGTTTAAGGTGGTGCACATATGTACATAAAATGCACAGCGTATATGATCATTACGTATAAGAGTTATCAGACACATGCAAAATAGTGCTTTGCATGTGCAACTTGTTTTCTCACATGAACTGTTTGGTTTCAAAACTAGAAATTCCAAGTTTTTTCTCGTAACTAGGACTCTTCTGTCCTAAAAAACCGAGTTTTTAAAACCTCAAATTACGAATTTCTTCTTGTTATAGGGAGTTTTGGATACTAAAAATTTGTTTTGTTTTCGTTCTGGCATATTTTTAAAACTCGACCTTACGGGTTTTTTTATCCAAATTACAATTTGTTTTCCCTAATAACAACTTTTTAGAACTGGACATTACGACTTTTTTCTCATAGAAATCAATTCTTAGAACTCAAATCACGATTTTTCTTAAAAAAAAAAAAAAACCCAAAAAACAAAAATCCATTAAAACTGAATATAACGAGTTTTTCTGGTAAATTTGAGTTTTAAAAACTGTGACTTACGTGTTGTTCCTTGCGATAACGCGTTTTTGAAACTGATAATTACTAGGAGTGT
Organism: Hermodice carunculata; assembly: GCA_964020975.1. NCBI lineage: Eukaryota > Metazoa > Annelida > Polychaeta > Eunicida > Amphinomidae > Hermodice > Hermodice carunculata. Next base: position 75,171,473 of record OZ026627.1, read on the forward strand.
CTCCTAATAACGAGTTTGAAATGCCCAAAATTGCGAGTATTTCCTCGAAATTACGAGGTTTTTCTGGTAATAACGAGTTTCAATCCTCAAATTACGAGTTTTTAAAAACTCGATATTAAGAATTCCATGTCCCAATAGGGAGATTTAATAACTCGAAAGTACGAGTTTTTTTCTCTAAACTACGAGTTGTTTCACGCAGTGACCATTTCTTAAAACTCGAAATTACAAATTTTATCTCGTAGTTTTCTCGTAACTAGGACTCTTCTGTCCTAAAAAACGAGTTTTTAAAACCTCAAATTACGAATTTCTCTTTGCTATAAGGAGTTTTAGAAACTCAAAATCAGGGGATTTGTCTCGTAATTACGAATTTTAAAAACTCGAAATTACGAGACTTTTCCTCGAAATTATTCGAAGTGGTCGGTAATGGCGAGCGCTTAAAACTCGTAATTATGAGTTTTGTCTCACAGACTCACAGTAACAAGTTTTTTAAACTCAAAAAACCCCCAGTGTTTTTGTAATAAGATTTGGAAACTTGAAGTTGTTTCTAGTAATTATGCATTTTTCAAACTCGAAATTATGAGTGGTGTCTCGTAATAGCAAGATTATGTAACTCGAAATTGCTAGTTTTTTTTCGCGCAATGCTCTTCCAAAACTCGAAATTTGGAATTTCCTCTCGTAGTGGGGTGTCTTATAAACTTAAAGTTACGTGGTTTTTCTCGTAAATACGAATTTTTAAAACTGAAAATTAATTTTTTTTCTAGTTATTTCGAGTTTATAACGACTTTTTAACATTCGACATTTACCAGTTTTGGCTCGTAATAATGAGCAATTTTTTGTCCAAATAACGAGCTGCTTCTTGTGGTAACGAGTTTTTAAAACTCGTAATTTCCAGTTTTGTCTGGTGGTTATAAGTTTTTTAAACTCAAAATCTTGATTTTTGTTCGTAATAAGGAGATTTTGAAACTCAAAATTACGAATTTTCTTTCGCAATGCTAAAAAAACTAAAAATTACGACCTTTTTATCGCAATCACGAGTAGTTTCTACTAAAAGGAGCTTTCAAAATTCGGAGGTCTTGAAATTCCTAAAACGAGTTTTGCAACGTTATAACATGTTTTTCAGACTAGAAATTACGAGTTCGTTTCTGTTAAATACGCGCTTTAAAAAATTTAAATTATAAGTTTTTTTCGGTAATCACGAATTTTAAGGGCTTGAAATTACGTCTTTTCCCCGTAATGCTATTTTGTTTGAAATAACGATTTTTTTAGAATTGAATCTACCACTTTTTTGTATCGAAATAAAAAGGTTTTGATCTTCAAAAATTACTAGATTTTTCCTAACTCGAAAATCTGAGATTTTTTTCGTTATTACAATTTCAGAACTAAAATTAACGAGTTTTTCTTCTAAATACGCGTTTTTTTCCCTTACAACAAGTTTCCAAAACTGGATTTTACGAGGGTTTTGCTCATCATTATGAAATTGTAACACTTAAAATTGCCACTTTATGCCGCAATAACATTTTTTTTCTAGTAATGTGAAACTTCTTGAAACTCGAGAATACAGGTTTTTACCAGCAATTAGGAGCTTTGTTCGTAATAACGAGTTTTTCTCTTAATTACGAATTTTCAGAACTCAAAATTACGAGTTTTTTCTGAGAATTTCGATATTTCGTTGAAACGAATTTTTAAAACTCGAAATTTAGCAGTTTTGACTCGTCAAAAAAATAATTTTCTTTAAGTTTGGAAAACTCAAATTTGTTCTTGTCTCAGATGTTCAAACTGGAAAGTCCAAGGTTATTTTGTAACTACAAGTTGTTTTGCGAAATAATGAGTTTTTAAAGTTCGTAATTTCGTGAGTTTAAAAAACTCGGAATTACAGGTTTTAAAATTCGAAATAACAAATTTCTTCTCATTAGTATGAGATTTTAAAACTGGAGATTTTTGTCGTGATAACAGGTTGTTAAAACTTAAAGCTACAAGATCTATTCCCAATTAAGTAGAACTTGAAATGGCGCTCTAAACGACGAAGGTTTTTTTTGTTTTGTTTGTTTTTGTTTTTTTAAGAAATTACGAGTTTTGTTCGTAATAATGAGCTTGAAAAGATCGAAATAAGGAAATTTTTAAAAACTCGAAATTTCGAGTTTTGTCTCGTAATTATAGACTTTTACAGCTCGAAGTAATGAGCTTTTCCTCGTACTTGATTTTCAAACTCGAAATATTAAGTTTTTTATGGTTATTATGTATTTTTTAAAACCCGAAATTATCTGTTTTTTGCCCGTAATTATTACTAGTTTGTCGTGATGACGAGGTTCAGCACTCGTGATTACGAGTCATGTCTCATTATAATATGTTTTCAAAACTCAAAATTGCTATTGTTTTCTTGTACTTAGGAGTATTCGTTTCGTTATAAGGATTTTTTAAACATCGAAATTGGGAGTCTTTGAAACTCAAAGGTGCAAGTTTCCTTTTGTAAAAGGGATTTTGGAAACTCAAAATTATGAATTCTCTGGAAGTAGCAAGTTTTGAAAACTCAAAATCATGAGGTTTCTTTTGGTAATAAGGAGCTTTTGAAGCTCGAAATGACGAGCTTTTTCTCGTAGTTGCAAATTTTAAAAGTTTCGAGTCATAATATCGAGTTTTTATCGTATTTACCAGGTGGTTCTCTCAATAACTCGAAAAGGTTTTTTTTTCGTATTTAGGAGTTGTTTCTCGTAATAACGAGCTTGAAAAACTTGTAATTACAAATTTGGTCTCGTAGTTGCTAAATTTTAAAACTGAGAATTTCTTCTCAAAATGAGTGGTTTTAAAACTCGAAATTATGAATCTTTTGCTCCTTATTACGAATTTGTAAAACTTAAACTGGCACCTTTACGCCACTCATAATGTTGTACTTTTGACTCACAATTCTGTACATACAAGTGTTTTGTTTTTGCTGTGGAGCTATGGGTTGGACAGTTTTCTTTATATTGCACAATTTGAAGGTATTGACATTTACATTTGGGGTTATTTGGTACATTTTTTTCCCAAGCATTGCTAAGATAGACCCCCCCCCACATCTTAAATAAGTATAGTCCTTAAGCTCACCAAATGCACATGCCTAATGACAATGAACGGTAATATGACCTGAAGCTGGATCAGGAGGACTTGCAATGCTATCATGGGGACTGTGCAAAATGAACGACGTTTTATCTCATGTGCATTTGGTTGAGTTTTTGGTAAATGATTACTGGCCCAGAACTCTAATGGCCTACTTAAATGTTGCTGCAAATTGTGCAATTAAAGCATTTCACCCTGTTTGGGAAGTCCGTTGAAAGAAATAAATGACGTATTTACAACACTTTAAGAACTTTTTGTTTTGTTGATTTTGCCATCTTGATGTGGGTTATTGATGTCCTTTATTCATTGCTTCAAAGCCTCCATAAGAGGGCAACCCAAACTGATGAGAGAAGTGCACTCTCTATGAAAAATAAACTGTTTTGCAAGATACATAATTATATTAGGTATTCAACGTCGCAAATTTGGACTAATTAACTGTTTCTTTCGTTACTTCAAAATCTGCAGAGGAGGCCAATTGTGAGCGTTAGCAGTGGTCTGAGAAGACATACAAATTGTCTAATTATGTCTATTTGTAAGGCTACTTATTGTAGTAGACTGCAGAGACAAATCCTTTTTGGTAATATATTTGCATATTTGAGTCTAAAAAAATCAGGAAATTGAAATGATTAATTTGGTGAACAGCATTTAACTTGCACAAATGTCACAAAATCAAAGGTGAATTTATTCCATATCAATTGGAAGTTCAACTATCCTTATAACTGAAATACGAAACAACCTCCGCATGATGTTTACTGCAGGAAACCTGACTCAGCTAGCTATACACATGCAGTATTTTTTATAATTATGGACATGCTTTGATTGAATGCTGTACCAGCAAGTCGCAACTTCGGTCAACAAAATTAACTTTTAGTTAATGTCAAACCTAATGCGACAACCAGTGTACCTACACCTATACAGCATACGTTGATGCCATGTTTTTGCAACTGATTTGCTGCTGCACCATTCACAGAAGATCAGAGATGAAATGAGTCCAAAATGTTGGTACTGTCATTCATTATGCAACCAGTATGGCTACACAAGCAGGTAACACGTTTAAGTATATAATTATCAATTGTAGAACCTGGACTCTGTTCATCATGTGTTCAGTGAAGATGAGAACCTATATCACTAATACCACACTGTCAGTAGTCCATGGACTGATCCATTTACATAGGGTGACTACTGGGTACTATCTGTGAGGTCATGTGCTGAACAGTTTACTTATTTTTGATCGTGTTCATCTGAATATACATTGATCACTGATGATGTCATCCGATATTATCAAGCATTGTAATTACGGTTTTATTTTTTTACGTCACATGCCGTACCATCATGCCTTCAATATTATTATAATAAAGAATTTGCGCACATTGTCACCCAAAGACAGTTTCTATTTATCTTGTTCTCACTAGATGTATATACGTACATGCATACATAAATACACGCATACACACACATACATACATAAATAAAACATACATACATGTATACACACATAATACATACATGCATAGATACATACATACATACATACATACATACATATATACGCATTCATAAATTCGTATAAAACCGCATAAATTTCACCGGGTAGTAATGTTTTTGGTATAGGAATACAATACATACAATATGTATTTGGTGTATGTTTATTCCTCATCTTACGTAGCCTCCACCAAGACATCGTGAATTCCTAGTAAGAATAAAAGAGAACTTAAGAATCACAAGCCATGAAAATAATCCACCCATATTCTTTTTTTATACAAAGTATTTTCATCTTGTGATAAAACAAAAAATATGGGAAAAATTGTGACGACTTTGTGTCGACTCAAAATATAAAATTTGCACTTGGTCTTTACACACAAAAATACAAACCATACAGGTTGCATTGCCTTGAATTGTTTGCCATAATTAATTACAAAAATCATAGCTTAAAATTCTTGATTTGTGAAACGTTATTTGCTGATGCACAGTCGCTGTATTACCTCTAATAATTATGAATATTTATCTTTGTCATAAATACTGGTACCTAAGTTATATTTGCACCAAGTTTGACATGGGTATGGGCTAAGATTGGAGGAAAATATCGATGATGTTAATGCTCTTTGCAAACCCTGTTGTTGTACACACTACTGCATATGAATGTACACATCAACCGAAAATTACCGAAAGTACCAATTCGATACAAATCTGGGATAAGGAGCTTTACCATCTAGTAAAGGAGTTTGTTTGGCCCCTCTGGAGGGTATACTGCCACGAAACATGAAAACAATCAAAGGGACTGTGTCGTGGAAGATATAAAAAACAGCAAAACACATAAAACTTCAAAAAGCATAAAAAAGAAAAAAAAAAAAATGCAGTGCCCCGATTAACAAATTTAGGTCTACGGATTTCCAAATGTGCTCCTGTACAATTACAGGCAAATGGCTGAGCAGTATCAAAGATTTTTGTTCAAATATTGCCAGGGAATGAACAAAGTGTTCATTAAAAATCTCAAACTTATTTGAGGAATTTAACAAATGTGTGCAGAGAATAACCAAGGTAGATCTCCACCAAGCTTAAAGAGGATCCCACCACCAATTTTAAGAAGTTTCAAATGTAAGAGTGCATTGATTACGGCACCAAACAAAATCATCGTCAGTGTAATTATATGATATATCCATCCCCGAAAATCATGTATTTTATTTTGTCCGTTATATTTTCTGAACATATCATACGAATAGACAGTTAGTGTAAACTCAGTGCTTCAATTTTCAATCTTTAAAATGTAAGATGAAAAGTCCTTCAAGATAATTGTGCGATGTTAACAGGATAGAAAAATAGCTGATAATCATTGTAAGATGATATCAAATTAGGGAAATAAGAACTCTGTTTCACGGTCTTTTTTCTCATTTCAATGCAACTATAATTTTAAACATTATACATCTAGAAATATGCCTGCAGCTTATTTTGAAGAAACTTATCATTTTCCAGAATGGAATCAAAACGTGAACTTAATTAAAGTGATGAATGTTCACCTTTTCTTGATCTCATATAACATCAAAGGCCTAAAATTAATGCAAAGAAATGATGGAAAGGGAGCATTTTAAACTTCAGGTTTACAAAATCTTGAAAAAAAAAAATCACCATTTGCCCAAATTGGAAGTCATTCTCTTATTTGTTCTGCTTTTATGCTTGTGCCTTCACATGAAAATATAAAGCTCGGAAGCCCAGCCAGGTGATATTACTATTTAACATTCTTCCTATATGTATATACGTACATGCATACATAAATACATACATGCACACATATACACACATAAATAATACATACATAAATAAAACACCCATACTTGTATACATACATACATACATACACATTCATAAATTCGTATAAAACCGCATAAACTTCACGGGGCAGTAATGTTTTGTAGTATACGAATACAATACATACAGCATGTCTTTTGTGTATGTTTATTCCTCATCTGACATCACCTCCACGAAGACATTGTTAATTCTTGGCAAGAATTAAAGAGAACTTAAGAATCACAAGCCATGAAAATAATCCGCCCATATTATATTTTGTAAAAAGTATTTTCATCTTGTGATAACACAAAATATGGGGGAAATTGTGGCGACTTTGTGTCGACTCAAAATATAAAATTTGCACTTGGTCTTTACCAATAAAAATGCAAACCATACAGGTTGCATTGCCTTGAACTGTTTGCAATAATTAATTACAAAAATCATAGCTTCACTCTCTTGATTTGTGCAACGTGTTTTACTGATGCACAGTCGCTGTATTACCTCTAATAATTATGAATATTTATCTTTGTCATAAATACTGGTTGTTCTAGGAGATGATTAAGCAACCATTTCTACATAGTCTTTGGCCATCATTTTTATTTATTCTGCACAAAAACATAAATATATTCTATTGTTTGCATCTCTTTTTGAACATAATTTGTTGCAAATTTTAGTAACTCAGTAGAGTTCTCCGTAGTGTTCTTTGCGGCACATTTATTATTTATTTTCTTTGATTCTCTGAAATTGTTGTTTTGGGGATCCTTGTTTGCAATGTAGATTTGTCGTTTCCAAACATAGCATCCGATTCTGGGGCTGCCCTTTTCCGCCATTTACAAAGTAAAATGGCTAAGAATGTCTCCCGGAACTTCCTAAAATTTCAGATGTAGATAAGAATAAAAAAAAAACTAATAATACTTCTTTTTACAGATGTGTGTTTGTGGAAAGGTAATCCATAAAAAGCCTTTGAAAAGCCGGTGTTTAGTGCTTCAATGTATGCATTGTCAAGAGGACACTCTGTTAACAGCCCATCCTCAGCTGACCATGTCATCCAGCCAAGAATAAAGTCCACTCTGGTCTATGGGTATCCATTAGTGTTTGTCTTCCACGTAAAAGTTGGGTATTGAAAAGATTTTGTAGTATTCCCAAGAGTGGAACAGACATATCATAAAACTATAAAAAGCATTAGAGCATGACCATTTGAAGTGTATAGATAAGGGCTTATTCCAGGTACATTCGCATCCAGTTTGAAGTTGATCTAGTGTACAGTTTTGCAGAAAATTATCAATAGCTGGATTTACATTAGTATATCTGTAGTGCTGCTTGTCATTACTTGAAAAAAAATCATCAGCTGACATCAGTTCCACGCAACAAAAAACCATGGTGGAGATTAAGTTAAGGTACAGTTTATGCTGTGTTTAAAGAGAATACTCCTTTTTCAAGGAACGCAATAAAAATTACAACGAGAGGCCCATCAGCCTAATGTTCTGCTGACCACCATCACAGAAAAAATATTTCTTGAAATGTATTTCCTCTGCGAGCTTGAAAAATTAATCAAGGTTATCCATCTTATGCAATATCTAAATTCCACATGGTACACATGTGTAGTACATTTGGTATCATATCCCTTATTCTTTATGAAGATATTGAACTGTTCTTTCTTAAGTGCCTAATGACCTTGAAAAAAAGGATCACACAGTCATTGCGTCATGGTGACCCAAACGGTAGGTTACCAAGTAGGCATTTTTATGCTATACTAATTTTGATCTAGAGGCTGAATACGCTTAGCCTTTGATGTCAATACTACATCCGTCTATCACAAAATCACCATTCGCAACTTAACTGGTCTGGCGACCTCACAAAAATAGGTCAAGGTTACATATAATCAATAACACATTAGTATTGGATGTGGTATTTATATCCTATAAATTTCGCGTGTGTAATATATATATATATATATATATATATAATATGTGAAGAAATAGAGGTTTTTATAGTCGGGGATTATGGTGTTTTACACCGCTGATGCCACTTACCTTGAACAGAGAGGGTATATATAAGGATTAATAGAGCTATTTGCCAACCCCAAATTATATAGGTTAAACTGTATACCATATTTGTTGCTAATCTTTGCAACTCTATTTGACACAATCTTCAGATCCATGAAGAAGCTGAAAATTACTGCAGGTGCCCAACAAATGAAAAAGCACAAAACTACCATAAGCATCATCTTTATGACCTGCAATAGTAAAAAGACCTCTTACGTGGAATCCCAATCAAAGCAATTACTTAATCGCGGACATAGTTGTTTTTGCAGACTATAATATCAGCTCTGTTCGCAGGGTAACCTGTTCCTACATACTGAGATCCATTATCATTCAAATTCAAGCATATATCTTATCAAAGATATCAGGTATACTTCTGAGACAGGAATAAAAACCGCACACAATAATCAGTTATAAAACTTTTGAAAAACAAAGAAAGGGATAATAAAGCACCAACGTCCAATGTTGCAACAATTTATATCTAATGTTTTTGGTGTCTTGCTTCATCATTCGATTTCACAGCAGAATTTCGATTCTCACACTTTGAACAACCATTGCATAATAATTCCTCAAATCGATGAAAATGTAGCTTGTGGAAAGCACAGATAGGGGTGTACACAAAGTAGTAATGGACTGGATTTCTGCTTTTATGAACTTGTTTCAAGTAGATGTTGGCTAATACAGACATCCCTTAAATTAAAGTGTAGCTCAATTGATATCATGATACCAAATCACATTTTCGCCTTCTTTTCCATACCCATAATCCAGATCGACTTCAAACTTGGTGGGGATTTACCTTTAGTGGGTCTGTGCCAATATAGGAGACTTCAATCTTGGTAGGGACCTATCTTTGGTGGGTCTGTACTCAATTTGTTCAAATGGTCATGCTCCAAAGATTATTTAGTATTTCCCGATTTTTGTCGCGTGAAAATCTTAACACAAGAGGGCTGTGTCAACAGCACTGCTTAGCTGACCTTGACGTTTAGACCATAGTAAATACTGCTATTGTCTAGGGTGTTGTAGAGGAAGTAAAAAATGTGAGTTTTCATAGCAGTCCCCATTGACGTACTAGGTATTCAATGCAAATGCATGCATTATGTGACAGGAACCCCAATTGAAATATCAATTTAAAATCAGGTACCCAGATTATCATTTCCTAGTGAACACTTTGAATTGAAGATTCAACAGGCTACATTTTCACCATGTCTCAGAACAATATAACTGACAGAAAAAGCATGTATCAGAACAATATGATTGACATAAAACTTCAAAAATCGAGAAAAAAAAACACAGTGAGACATACAGAAAAATAGTAAAAGTGCCGCCAAATGAGGAACTAATTAAACATCTGAGAGTCACTAGACGTATACCCGTGCAATTTCAAAGCAATTGGTTGAGCGGCTTCTGAGAAGATTGTGTAGGATGTAACCAAATAAAAATATATATGAAAAAATTGCAAAAAATCAGTGAAGCGTGCCCATTAAAACAACTTAGTAGAGATCCACCTAAGGTGCATTAAGATAGAGGTTAAAATGCATCTGGTTTGTGGTTTTGGAGAAATTGGAAATCTGTATTAACATTGTTACCCCCATTGATTTACTTGGTAATGTAAAAATTTCATGCACTTACCAAGAGGCACCCGAGTTCGAAAATTCGTTTTAAAATTCGGAGATAAAGAGTGTCACTATTTAGGGACAACTATGTCTAACCCTCGCACAAGCCGCTAACCTCTACGTTTCAGAACATTCTCAATGATAGTTTTATATAAGAAAAAAATAGTCTGCACAAATAAAAAAATTAAAACAATCGCAAATCAATTGGCTGAGCAGTTCAAAAAAAGAGTTTTCTTAGGTTTGGCCAACAATTGAAGAAGAGGAGACATCAAAACTCCAAAAATTCATGTAGCATAACCACCTGAACAATCATAATCGAAACCCACTCAAAGTGCATTCCCACCAAGTATGAAGTAAATCTGGCTGACAGTTTCAGAGAAGTAAAAAATGTGAATTGTAGTCAGATGAGGGACCATAAAACCCCAGCATAATTCGTGTATGCTCTTAAGGCAAACTGACATAAACAGCTAATGTCTAGGTGATGGTACACCCACGCCCATGTTCACCATTCAACTCTAGTAAAACCAATACCTATATAGTTTCTTTTGGTGTTGTTAATTTTGAATTTTCATTGACCTTGTAAGGTAAAATAATTTATTGGCTTATATTTTGGTAATAATGCTGGCTCCTGTAAATGGTCATTTCAAAAATGACGACTCCAACAATGTGAGAGAAGGAAGACGTTGATAAGGCAAAGGAGCTACTATTACAGGAAAGCGACCTTGGTATAATTTCAAAGGACACAGGGCCAGTTCACACTGTGCATCCAAAGTCAGATAAGCACAGAACCGCCAGTCCTGTAGTTTATGTAGTCTCCACAATAAGAGCCTGGACATTCTGCTCCTTACCTTTATTCTGCCCTGTATTATCACATTTTGCGCTGTCGAAGATTTAAATCCACCGCTAGTACCTTGAATGCTGTAATAAACAGTGTGCACCTTTAATGCTGTAATAAATACACTGTGCACATTGAATGTTGTAATAAACACAGTTTACACATTTAATACTGTAGCAAGCACCATGCATACATACTGTGACTCAGAAATAACTTTCAAGTTTACAAGGACATGTGTGAACTTGGCCTATGTACGATAATTATTGAAGAACTTAAAAAATATTTGTAAAGCTTGGTAGGATTAGGTATTTGAGTAAGCACCAGCGTGAGTGGCATACTGGTAGCCTTGGCCTATTGTCAAGGACACGAAGTTACTTCTGTGACATCGATTGTCATGTGATAACTACTGAAGAATTGAAGTTAACTAAGTAAAACTGTGTGGGAGCATGTATCTGTTGGTAACATGATTCCGGACTCAATTTCGGTGAACTTGAACCAATTCCTTAACTGAAAGGGTCATATATGTGTAAATAGATTTGAGTTCCACCCTAAAAGATAATCAGTAATCGGCTTCAGAAACAAAGTTAATTACCAGAAGATATTTGATTTTTTTCTCCGAAAATCAGCATCTACTACCTTCATATGCTATGTGTGTGAAATGTATACAGAGGACGCAGTGCAGATTTATAATAATTCTTAAAATATTCGGAAGCCAAAACCACAGGTTATTAAGTCAATAGCCTTATTAATTACTGTCTGTTGCATTGTGACGCTGTGAACATGTGATACACGGTGATCAAAACCAATCCCTTTCACAATGTCTGTGTTTTGCTGCAATCAAAGGGATAGGTTTTGTATTGAAGACACGGGCAGTAACGACGTTGATTTTGCAGTGATATGCACCTCTTCCAATGTTTAAAGCCTTGTCCCTGCACTCATCGGCTAACACCAATCATAATTCACTTAGAGTTGTGCTTATTCCTGCATAGTAAAACTAGTCTGTTTACGGATAGAAATGTAATAAACGGGTTCTCATTCTCTGTGTAAGTGTCCATTTTTTATTCAACTGAGACAGTATGTCTTATTCCTTTGTATTAAGACTTTCGACACTTGAGTTTTACTTGACTAAATACGATTTGACACAATACGTATGCTCTTCTTTATTCAGTTCTGTATTTCAGTTTTGTTGTTTTGCTTTTACTATTGTGTTCTTTGATGTTGCCTTATTTTATTAATGTCTTTTAATTTGTTATTTTTTCTAAGCGTTCACAAACAGCATTGCATCCATAAACAGCAAATTGTGAAATAAGCTGCTGAGACGTATTATCTGGATACTGAGGAATGGTAATACTAGAAACCAACTACATGTTCCCTTAACCACCTTTAAGCGAATGAAAATACGTTTCAACCAGACCGTTGTGATAAATATATGTAAAAGTAAGCTACATTGACAAAATATCAGCACCTGCATACTTATTTGGTTACCCTTAATGCTGTTGCATAATTTAGTTTTGTGACTATGGAACGGCTGGGTCTTGAACCAGCAACCTTCGGCACCAGCCACGCAGCAGAAAAAAAAATCCTCATTAATAAAAAGACTGGTTAAATGGAGGTATGTATGCATGGATGCCATAATCGACATGGCCCGGTTCATTGTATTTAATTCAGTATTTTTACTATAATGCATTTGAATTTGTCCCATATATGGGATTGTATATATGCAAGTCTACCAGTCCAGATCCTGTCCAAAGCTGCGAGATCTTATCTAGAACGTAAATCTGATATTACTGTAAAGCTGGTGAGAATATATTCTCAAAATAAATATTTATATTACAATAAAGGAATTTATCGCTGCCTTGATAGTCATTTGATGTATCCTCAGAAGCACATGGCGTATAAAGCTAAAATTTAAGGGACAAAGTCTGGAAGTCATTGCCCCTGTGTCCTATATATCTTTAATCCATAAAAAATTGGCCTACTAACTGTTCCTAATAACTCATACCTTTCACCATTACTTGAGAGTGCAATACATTGCTTCAGACTTTTTAAAATGACCAAACAAGACCTGGTGTATGTGTATGCCATCGCGATGACTGGTATGACAATTTGAACGATGATCGGATAAAGAGCTTTCATCAGTTTTTCCACTGCTGGCGTGTGGATCATATGTTTGACACAGAGGAGTGTTGGCTCTCCTGGACCAGCCAGAAAGGAGATATTCACGAGTCCCTGAAATAATACACCTTGATTATGCATACACACAAATGGTCCCAACAGCTTTTGCTGCGACACATCCCCACCTGCTATAAATTTGTCTGTGTATGTGTGGATTTCGATTTCTTGTCCCAAATATAGTGCAGATTTCTTCAATTATTATTGCAATATACATTTATTGAGTCTGCAGTACCACTCACAGGGTGCTGTTACTGTCGTTGCCTAATTAAAACAATTTTTAACATTATGTTATGACCGGAAAGTTAGATGTTAGAGGAGATAGTATAAATATATAGTGCATATGCGCAATCATAATGTTGGGGTTTTGCCCATCCCCAAATCACATTCCCTTCGAATATGATGCAATATAACTATATGTGTCTCCACACCGTATACTCTAAAATATATATTTGTGGATGTTTTTATACTATATTGGCCTCATATTCAAAAAGGAGTGCTGGATTATCTTCAAATTTACTAGGAATGTTCCTTCACGTCCTATTTACCAAAATTAGTCCCAAGATGTTACTTTTGTTATATTCATGAGTTGTATATTACATGTCCATTCAATTCAAATGTTTTAATGTTCACTTAGCAAGTCTATTACTTTATTTAGATATTTATGTCATGTTTCTCTTCATCTTTTGCAAAAACTTAAAAAAGAAATTTGGATAGACTTAAACTTCACCTTCTCCAAGCGATGATGCTATGACTTACATATTTGGGAGTGTGTCCTACTTTATTGAATTTATGTAGAGTAAATATCAAAACAGCAATTTCAGATATTTGATATTTGGTATGGCGAAAGCCCTGCAGAAGAACCAAGCAACTTTCACCTAACTTCCAAGGGCATATGTGACCGTAATGACCACTATTCACTTGATAGCTGGGACATTATATAAATTATGACGTTGCTTAAAAATAACTAGGTGTACTCTGCACTTTGGTGCATTTTGAGACCAGAAGTTACATTTGTCAACAGCAATGAAGGTGATTATTTCACGATATTCCACAGAAGTACAGTAAGTTTATTGAAATACTTGCAATATATAAGAATTTTGAACTTGTAGATCTTGCTACAGAGTACAACAGAAAAGCTAAAGGTAAAAATTCATAACGCTATCGTAAAAATCCCTGCTATGAAACGTTAGAAGAAACTATCCTGATGTCCTTGAAATAATAACAACACACTAGTAAATCTATTTGTCGCAGGTGAGATCAGTTATCACACATATATCTTTGTTCTGGATTTTGTGAGAGAGCAATAATTTTAAATGAAAATGACTTGTGGATGGAGCAAAATCACGATAATGAGAGGAAGGGAGTTGATCGGAATAATAGTGTCGACGAGTGGATAGATAATCATTTGAACCACAGTGTATGATTATGTTGACCTTATAAATAACTGCTACTAAACATTTCAAGTGTGGAAGTTGAACATACCATGGTCTTTCAGCATACATTTGAGTAGTTCGGAAAATCATTACCCACATTCATAAATTCGTACCAAACAATGACAGCCATGTCAAATACCACGAAAGGTAGAGATTCAAGAATTACCAAAACATTAAAATACAGCTTTCAGTACCCATTTGAAGAACAAATTTTACTTCTCACTTGAGACAAGTAGTCACACATAAAAGACAAATTGGGGCTGTAAACTGGTCCCCTAAACCTTTCATATAGTCTTCTTCAACTACAACAATTACTTTTCTCCCAAACATATGCGCCGAACAACTTCAAACGAAAATATGTTTTCACTTGCACCGACGAAATGAATAAGGAATACAACCAACATGCTCTACACCCATTTTAACTGTTAGTTAAGACTACAGCCAACAGCACAACATAAAATGTACCTGTTGACTACGTACAGTTGACCAAACAATAAGCATTTTTTACATTACACTTTATTCTAATGTGTCTATTGTAATGGGGTTTTGTGAACTGCCTTTTAATTTGGTGGGAGAGGGTTCGTTTCATAGCATCTTTACTTTACTTATATGAGTACTGGAAAGGTGTGTTGCAATGGCGGTTTTCTGCTAGCTGTAAAGTCTCTAGTATGCAACTGTTCCAGTCTGCTAGCATGTACAAAAGAGTGCTGGGTGGTTAAGTGGTAGATGGCAGTTAAACCTTTTAAAAAGAAACAACACGATACAGATACTCCTCTCCTATATGATACTGGGACAATATTATATGTCTGTAATCGAGTTTTGTATGGCATGCTACATGATACCCTCACAATATAGCCTGTAGTCTGATGTTGAGTTCAAATAAATGTTCTAAAAGCTGTTCATAAATCTAACACTGCCAACAGTTTAGCCGTATTGACTGTGGTTTCTTCCGAAAGAACCGTGCACAATAAGATAATAGAAGAAGCTTTATGACCACATGCCCTCTTTTCACATCCATACCTTTTCCAACACGTTGGCAATATGGGGGTGCCTGCTTCTAAGGTGAAACCACACCAATAGCTAAGTCCTTTTGAGCCGAAACCTTGACTTCGTGAACAATCTCCTATTGGATAATGGAATGGTGTTTAGTCTATATGAAAGCAAATCATTACGCTTGGGCACATTAAAGTCTGAAGGCGCATAGCATCGGTAGGGTAGCTTATCAGCCTTTACAACAATTGCGAACAGCCTGTCAGCCTGCAGCATTTTAAGCCATCAGCGACTAAAAAAATACCTGTGCTAGACCATTTAATGCCTGTAAAATTCGCTCATTGCAACAATATTAATAGCCTAAGTATAAAGCCATAAAGGACGCCAAATATAAATGTAGCAAGTTAGAAATAGCACTTTCCACTTGTACACGTTTATGGAAGTTCTATTGTCCAATTAATAACAAAACCTAGGCTTTTGTTTTGAAAATCTGGGTTTATACATAAAACAATATGCAAAAAGTTCAGGGGTTCATTCCCAAAACCTTGAAATCTTACAAGACCTTGGGTATTGTGACATTGCAAGTCTTCATATATGTAATTTCTAATTTGAGGAACAAAAGCCAGGCTTCTGCGAAGACCCAGGCAGCACACGCTGTCTTTGGACGACTTTGTTACACAATTACGATTTTTGGTCAGAAGACGGGGGTTTCTTCATCAAAGCCAGAGTTGTGCTGGTTGACCATGCTATCCAAACCCTGTATTTTGTAATAACACTCAAGGTTTTCTATCCGAAAGAATGATGACCCTAGGTATTTCACTCAACGTACATTGTACGAAATTTGCTTAGTTATTTCGGATATTTTACACAGTGCTAGGTTTAGTGGCAAAATTTGCTTGTTAGAAAACACAAGGTTTATAATGAGACTGAGACATTTTTTCCACAAAACACTGGATTTTACTACAATACCACAGGTTTTCTACACCAAACAGATTAAGGTCAATTGCAAGAATGTTGCCAAATAGAAAATACCTTTGATATATATATATATATATATATATATATATATATATATATATATATATATATATATATATATATATATATATAGAGAGAGAGAGAGAGAGAGAGAGAGAGAGAGAGAGAGAGGTGAGAGAGAGAGAGAGAGAGAGAGAGAGATTCATCACACATCCAAGGCTTTCCTTAAAGTCCAGGGTAATAAGAATTATTGAGCATTTTAAACACAAAACGTGGGCTATCACAAGCCCATGGTTTTGTTGATAAAGAAATATAAAAAAACATGATAAAATTCTCCGTGAAATAGTTGACAAAGTCTTTGATGTTTAATGACTTACCATTGCAAGCATCCGTAGGTGAAATGCTGGGTTTCCTAACAAACCCAGGTTTTGTGTCATCAAACCTAGAGTTTTGTAAATGACACCCTAGCGTTTGTAAATTACCAGGTAATACAACTTCTTCAAATGCTCTTCACCACATGTTAGGTAATTGACAAACACACCAACAATTTATTGCTAACGCCAATCCTTTTAGGGGTTTTCTTGGACAACACATGAACATTTCTTTGAAAAAAATCAAGATACCATATATGTTGTTGACTTCTTTTGGATAAAAACCGTCAAGTGAACGAATGAGTGCTACAATTTGAGTATTACAAAATTATAATTTTTACCATTATTTTTAACCATCAAGTTTTGAGGATAATGTTAACTAATTCAAAATAGCACTGTCTATGACCATTCAATGCATAACAAAACGACAAGTTGGTAATTTTCTAAGATATCTCTTCGGCCTTTTTATATAAAGAAGATACATTTGCTTCATGCCCCTGTGTAGGCAAATTTTTAGATTTAATGAATAGACTTGCCACAGAAGGAACTCAAGCAGTAGGACATTCCTGGAGAATCCTTCTAATAAGCCCATGAGGACCTATAGCTTTATTGTGGGATTTTAGCATTTTGGTCTATGGAAAAATATCATTGGCTAAAGGAGCAAAGCTCCTCATGCGATCAATAAAGGCAAAGTATTTGTCATTAATAATATTTTGTAACTTACTTCACAGGTTACATTGCTTGTCCTTTACATACTAATAACAACCGCATTTTTCTATTTCCAGGGTTCTCTTTGGTTATTAGATGTGGATGCTTTAAATTTCTGCTGGAGCTATCGAATAATACGTCTTTACTATTTTACAAAATATAGACTAAATGAGAAATTTCCCCACTAAAGCCAAAAAATGCTAATGTTCTAATCAATAAGGATAATTTTGAAGACACACGAAAAATAGTTTCACACAGCCTGTCCCAGGTACCTTTCTAAAATTATATACAACTGGATGTAGACGGTAACTATGTGGCTAAAGTGAATTCCAGCAGGGATGTCACTGGTAGAACTATCATTTATATTTTGAGTGTGCTCATGACAATAAGACTTAAAAATTCCCGAGAAGTGGTTAGAATAATGTATGAGCTGCGTGAGGGAGAACCTTTGAGCCAAACCAATTGGTAACTATGGGTGGAGGATAGAGGTAAGGATCTTATCTGCCTAAGAAAGATATCATGATTTGCCACTCAGCTGGATTGCAAAATTGTGAAACTACTGTTAGCTTTGATATAGTGTGGTTCTTTGAAAAACATGTTTGGGCAAATTTAGACACAAAAACAAAGCAGCACATACGAAAATAAATCAATTATCAAAGGAAAACAATGTTCATGGTAATATAGCCTCATATTTAATTCACCACCCGGTATTGCTTTGACCTCTGTGATCTGTGTCTTTCTAAACATGTATGGCGTTAACTGCTCTCGCTTTGCGTCTTTTGTGTTCAAAGGTCACTATATCCATGGTGTCCATGTATACAGATATTGCTATAAACGCAATACAATGAAATGTCTGGAGAACCCTTTGTATTAATCTATCATTACATCATAGCGCTATCCAGTATAAATAAATATGTTACAATCAAAATGAATCGGCTTCCATGTATCGAATCAAATTTGAGGATTTGACATTTCAATAAATGTCCTCTATTTTAATTCCAACTTACAGATTTCGATGTTGGAATATCCATCCTATCATGTTTGCTGAGAATGAGTATTAGGGAGCTATAATCCTTAGCAATGAGCCAACACAGATATTCCAAAAATGATTGTGAGAAAAATATATATTCGGGTGTACATGATTCCATAAATTGACACAGAGTTTTTACTGTCCTTTTGCATGATATGTTAATACTACAAGATATTATTAGAATTACAGGTCACAGAGTTTCACGTTTGGTGGATGTCGCCCCTTCTTGCTCAACATAACCAGAAATGACTTTGTGCAACGATGAGGCAGCGCTCCTTGCGAACTGGTCTGATGATGATGATGATGATGATGATGATGATGATGATGATGATGATGATGATGATGATGATGATTTTTATTACCATCATCATTATTATTATTATTATTATAATTATTTCGTAGCCTTGCTGTGCTCTGGGATCTATATCATCAACCCTAGCGAAGAATTAGTTAGGTTGACCAAAAGGCCATAATGGCTTGAAACGAGTCCTACAGTCTTACCGAGCAAACTGGCATTTGAACTGCCGTTGCGCTTTTAGGCATATTTTCTTTTTAATTTTTCCCTTGGCAATATCTTCCCTCACAGTTAAAACTATACATAACTATATCATTACCTGATCATTTAAAATCATAAAAATTAGATTGTGTTGCAACCCTTTACATATTGTAAAGATACATTACTGTTGCGAAAACGGTACACATGCTTCAATACATACCCAGAAATGTACTGGAGGTAATGCTATAATGATGCCAGACACCCACATGATTACAGTCAACATTAATATCCGACGTAAAGGACTCATTTGTAGTGAGGCAACTGGATGACAAATGACAAGGTATCTACAATTACAAATAATCAATGCTAAACAAGGGCACCTTCACCTTAACACATGAACATTATTATATAAATTATCTGAAATAATATGATGTATTTGTCTGAACGTTTATTTTCCTGCAATTTTATAATTTCATAATAAACAATCATGTTTTATAGAATGACCCATTTTCAAATTGAATATGTATTCTACGTTCAAATCAATGAATAGATTTCAAATACACCATCTAATGGAAGTTACAAGAAGTACAAAGCAGACGAAAATAGAAAAAAAATAATAAAACGTAAACACGGGACCTCAAACATGAGAGAAGATAATCATGGGTGAAAGAGAAGAAATTTACATTGATACAAATGTGCGATGAAACAGATAATGAGGGCATGATTGGTTAACCATTGAAATTATATTGTAATTTGCTTTAATTATACCATTCCGTCGTTTGTATGTGTAACGCACCATATAGCAATTACATTTTTTGTGTATTAAGCAGTGAGTTAATTGAGTGCCACCTGGCATCTATATGTTCAGCAAGATAGTATCTCGTGCATTTTAGGAAATGAAAAACCTTGTTCCCAACACAACACTAAAGTTTTAAATTACTTTGGGTACCAATTACCCTATGCTTTTTGGAAATTCTTTGATGTTCGACACGTTCGTTTATAGCTATTCAATGCTCATTTATATAACATGGAGCGGAATGTATTATACTATGCTAGGCAACATCATGCATAAAAAAGTAAACGCATATATTCCATAATTAGACTGACCATTTATAATAAGCAAACACTTACCTATTCAGTCTCAATTCTGTCTGAAAACGTTTCCCTGTGCAGCAATGGCATTAGATGTCGCTTTATCGGTCTATTTGTACCAATATTTAAAGAAAAAGAAAAATTACACGAATCTAATGTTTTGTGTTTCCAAAAAAATTGACATCTCACCTTTCAATACTGATGACTACCATTCCAGACATTGAAGAACCGATTGCAAAATATTCTATAAAGTTCATTAATTTACATTCCGCAGAAGAACGAATCACATCAAAATGGAAAAAAAATTCTCCATAATCTGAAAGAGTTATTTCTTGGTGACAAATACAAGAAGTGCTGCATTGCATGCCTGAAAACGTGCTACCCAAATTGTAAATGTCAACTACATTAACGTATCTGTGTAACGTACACATTTTTCATTGCATTTTAATATTGGTCAATGTTAGAATTTGTTTACGTTTAACCTCATAGAGGATTTGAGAACTTTAGATTTTAGTTTCGAACAAAAAGTGAAACATACCATGTACATACTCGAGCATTACAATGTGTTATCAGATTGAGAAAATTGTGATTTAGAGGACAATTTCGATGGGTTTTAGTTAGCCTGTATATTTTTGAGGTGATTTCTGTCTAAAGAGTAATAAACTTGCACATACACATTATGGGCAAAGGTTTCATTCTACAGTATGACTTAAAATCCATAGGAATATGTTTGAATCTAGTGGTAGGCTTACAATTTGTTGGTCGTTCCTATGTGTATTGCACCGTGGAGTGCATATGTGTTGTGCACAATCAAGTACCTGAACTGGTAAAGAGATGTGTTAGTGTGGTGGGCCCAAGTACCCATTTCCATCGTATTTTATGATTTTGTTTCAATATAATTAACTGTTTGAGTTCAGCTGGCTCGTCTATTAGATGAGGTTGCAGTATGCTTGGTTGATAGTGTGTCCAGCCAGAAGCTCGAGATATCGGTAGCTAGTGACTGGTCCCCGTTCAAGCTTGGTGGTAATGTTCGCTGCCAGGGTTCCCAGCAACTGTGTTCAGATGTTTTGCTTAGTATATGAATTTTATACCCATTTTATTATTATTATTATTATTATTATTATTATTATTATTATTATTATTATTATTATTATTATTATTATTATTATTATTATTATTATTTTGGACTATACAAAAGCCAGGTCTCATATGTATGCACTACGTGTTGCGAGAATATCTACCCTTACGTCTGAATGAAGTACGGTGATGGCATATAAATGACGTGGATCTGTACATTTCCTTTTTTTAGTTATTCCCTGGTTAGTTCACCTTTTTGTGCGATTGAGTTGGTTTTTATGGGTGGGGATCTTTTCTTAAGCATCTCAGACAATTGCTTGAATTTTTTTTTTGCTTGCATGCTAGCGGTGGCATTGCTTAGTTTTGACTATTTCTACTGAACTACTAATTGCATGTACGTCACATCTGGAGGGAAAGTGCCTAAGGTCAACTTTTCCCCACCTTAAAACTGTAATTACTGAAAATGATGCCTGGCATTTCCTGACTTTTTATTGATTGTCAATTTAATTCACATTCGAATTCATTGACAACCTATTATACAATAGGTTATTTAACCTTTAGGTACACAGTCCTTCTATAGCTTCGTTGAAAGTAATTAATTTTGGGGAAAAAAAAGAAATGAAACATATATGTGTGAGAATATAAGTGTGTATTAGTCAAGCAGACTAGGTCAACCAGTCAAATATTCTGTACAATTTACCTTCAAGAAAAAGTTTTCTTTAGTTTTCTCAAGAAAACATGCACATAACAGAATAGATAACTACATGTCATGAATTAAATACACAGCTCTGGAGCAAGCATACAGGTCACATTGATATATTAATATACTCTTCAGCTTCAGGCTGTAAGTTCCCATGTCAGTTGCCTCATTTAATTTCATATAGATGTTTTGACACTTTCAATGCCAACTGGGACTTAAGTCAAACTATTTGAAATAAACTGCTCTGAATTATAATAAAGGTGCTAGATTCATGTTCCTTGTAAAAGACCTTACATTGATGTTGCAGCATTGTGCTTAAAGCGCCCCGAGGAAAGAGTTAGATATGGGCTAAATGTAAAACTTGGGTTACCAGGTCATGCGTGTGTGTAACAGTGTCCATCTGTAGCCTATAACTTCCCTGTGCTTTCAATTTCGTAAAAGCCAAACATTTTGTCAGTTCTACAAAAATGAAAAAAAGAAGAAAAAAAAAAACTTGTGGTATTTCTGATTTCTAATAAAAATAAGGTTGATTGCTTAGACACAAATATACAGTGAAAATCCCCGAACTTAAACTATGATGTAATATGCCACAAGGGTGACTTATGGCTATAATAGTTATGATTTCAGATCACTCTTATTGGTGACAAGTTATAAACAGAAAAGACTTGAATTTTACAATGTGGATTTTGAATCACCTTTACTAAATGCATCGAAAGGTATGACTATTTTGACTGGCTTTTGTCCACACTTCACCAGCTCCAATTTAAGGTCCTTTTTGGAGACTGGCTTCAGTTAAAAGGCTCCTTTTTATCATAAAGGAATGTGGCCAATTCTAAGGTGGAAACCTATATCTTTATAACATTGATTCAAACACACACGTATGTTTCAATATATTGCGTAAACATATTCAAACATAGAATCACAAAAAAACCCGATTACCTTAAATGGGAATGCAACTAAAAGCACAATATAATCGGTAATTGTTAAGTTTAGCAGGAGAAAATTTGTTGACGTCCTCATAAATTTAAACTTTGTAACAGACAGGATCACCAAGGCGTTTCCTGCAATAAATAATATTGAGATTACATTATTTTCGGACAAATTTGCAGTATGCGCTATAAAGTTTTACCTGACCAATTTTTGTAAGTGTTATGAAGGATAAAGTTTGAAAGACTTATGCACAGTTCAACAACGATAGGGTCCGTATACCTTAAGGAAAGACATATTTTCTGTCCAGCTGGATTTCATCGCACAAAATACTAGATCACAAAGTACTCTTTCTGCAAACAAATGCATTGTGAAGAAAAACAGCTAGGGTAATCTACATGACATACACTTTGATTCGTTCAAAAAAATTCGTTGTTCACAATGTAAGGAGTCTAGTGCGAGTTTGCATCTTTAATACATACAAATGTGCCAAGCAATTTGAATACTCTGCTATTTTGCAGTGAATAATCATTTCATGATTGATTGAATTATTCACCAAGTTTAAAAATGAAACATATAAAATATTTGTGTGCTTGATGTCAATCATGACTTATCTCACGATAGGACACTTTTCTTTCAACCTGTCAGCAGTAACTGCCAGGCAAGCAGACATTTTATTGAAATGTGATCATGAAGTAGGAGTAATTTGACTGTTTCAAACATGATTTCATTCCTTTAATACTTGCAGACACTTGACCTTGACAAAGCTGTGTCAGCCCAGATTATACCACTCAGGAATACCTACTGTTTTTTAACGATTGAAGAATATTTTTCTAGAATTGTACATGTTACTGCATCATCCACTCATTTTACTTTATGAGAGGCCTGAGAAGATTACGACATATTCATCACACGGCAAGGTCCAATGACGATAGCATGAGATCCTTGTGTGTGATACTAACTAACATATTTAACGTATTTTGAAAGACACGAGTAGAAATGATGATTAACGTTACACTGCGTATCAGAGGTGATAGGTTTATTGAGTTTATTGATTTTATCCTGATATAAATATATATTTTTATACAATGGGCTGTAATCGTAATAAAGCTGATATTCTGGTATTTGTCACTGTATTTCCATTGTAGGTGACAGTAAAGAAAATTACATCCCTAAGCAGTGTATAACATGGGTATGGGAATGACACTGCCATGTGTAAATACTTTTCCCTCGTGAACAAGAGTCCAGTTTTAGTGTACAGCCCACATGGGGCATATGTTGACATAGCATACTTGCTGACTGTGCTGCAACTATTTAGCGATATTGCTGTGTAAAATAAAGAAGGTCGAATATACATAAAATATTCAGCATTGCATTTTCAAACACATGCAGTGTCCGTCTGTGTATCTAAGAGTCAGAGTTCCCTCCAATTTTTCTATGTGTCCAAATCTTATTTTAGTGTCTATCCACAATACAGTAGAAATACTGGTCTGTTGTTGGAGTTTAAAGAAAACCATAGAGAGATCCAGCTCATGTGGTACTCTGTACATCCCCGTGAAACACCACATTATTCATCATTACACACCACGGATCACCAATGTAATTTACGCTGTCAAAGTTAAGTTGAGTTGTAGATGGACTTTTTTCCATATATACTTGATCCTCCATGAGCTGTCGTTAGTTGGAGACCATTTTCTGATGAACATACGATTGTGAAGTGCGATCTATTGTATAGCCTGACAAGTTCATCAATATAGAGACGACTGTGTGATAGGTTGTCTACCTGTCTTGCCCTCTTCCCTGTGCAAAGTTTCTCTAAGTTGTCCTTACTGCAGTCTTTCCCATAGATAAGAAGGGATCTTTAATTTGGCTGCGTTCTGTGTCAACTTATGCATATCAAAGTGCATGGCTCGCCATTGGCAAGTGTTGAGTGGCACTCATCTTAAAAGGAATCTCGCGATAGGATCCCTGACAAGTTGCTCTTTATATCGTTCAGGTTCGACAAACGACCAGAAAGCCGTTTAAACTCTTTTTCATTTCATGGGTGTTAAACGTCACTTGTGACATTATGCCTACATATAACCGTCTTGTGTAGTTTTTCTAATGTGCCGCTGGTGGCAGGCTTGGCAATGATTGTGTTTTTCTTTTGGTGATGAAATAAGTCTTTCAGCTTCGCCAACCACTTCATCACCTCAAGAACCACCTCAAGTGGCTCCCGAATCCGCTGGTTTTAGTTTTACCATGTACCAAAATTCTAATACTTTCCATTTTACAGGTGGGCCAGGATAAACTCTGCTCAGATAATCAGATGTGTGAGTAAAATTGTGATGCAAAAATAATTTTAAATCTCAAGCCAAATTACAACGGATGTGCGGTTCATGTAAAATTGATGCAAAGTGCTTTGAGTTTTGAATTGATTTTTCTGTTTGTGTATGCATATGTGTGCGTGTATGTGTTTATCAGATTGAATGTAACTGGATGCATGGGTCGCAGACCTCACAACACAGCAGTGTGGACAGCACCTACTCTCAACAGAACGTCTCACCCAAGCTTCAAGCTACAGCATTTTTCTAAATTTTTCGTATGACAATAATTAAATAGGAAGTGTTTGTATTACACATGAAATATTTAAAAGTTTTAAAGATAAAAACCTGAAAAATAAACTTGTGACATCTTGGAAGACTAAATGCTAGTTCCCTGAAGTTGCTTCACTTTTGTCAACGAGTTTATATTCCCAACACCATAACCCATCGGGTCAGCACTACTGATGTATATAACTTCTTAGTTTACTTTAATGTATCAAAATTTTGAATTATACATATCAATATGGTGATTTACGTTCGTGTATTTGAGTGTTGCGTATGGAATATTGGGCACATTAAGAACGTTATACCGGGTAAGCCACCTTACAAACAGCTATGTTTTAAAAATGTTTACCATACACTGAAAATTTTAAACCATTGCCGTTTCCGATGTTTAGACTATCATGACTTAGAAATTAGGTTAGATAAAGATATTCATTGGTCTTTCCAGCACGGAAAATATGTTTGAATTATGTTATATTTTTAACAGGATACATTAAGAGTACAGAAATATTGGTTCAGTATTACAAAGCCGTAATAATCAGCAACATGGAAATGAGGATTCAAAATTACCGCATAGCTGTGAAAGAATTACTTATGTTTGCGTGACAGTTTTTACTTACTGATTGTGTTTATCTGAGCAAATGAATCATTTCTTGGTGTTTGGCCGAGCCTGGGTATCACATCATAGTCTGTGACACCAGGGATACGCACCCAAGTGTGTATAGTCGACAACCATGAGACTTACGAAAAGTACCCAGTCTGTAGGCATTCTTACAAGATGACCAGGTAATGACTGTAATGTCAATATTTTTATTATAAAGTTGTTTACTTGGCATCACATGCACAGTTCTGTGAAATAAACAATATGAAAAAGTGAGGTGGGACAGGTTGGTCTGCTTGTAGAGAAACGTGTGTGGCAACAATATGTGTGCAAGAGTGGCAAATGTGTACATCTGTGGCCTGTTTTGTGTGGTTTGGAACTTGCAAACAACATCAACAATAATCACAGAATAGAACCAATGTTCAGGTAAAAAGGATAAAAGGGAACCCGTAGCTCCGTTGCTGGGCATAAACATACGATAAGTTGCATTTGTGGCTTTTTGTTGCTAACCGAGGTGAAACATCTACGTTCAGCACTTTGAAAACATTTATATCAACTACCCTACAAAAAGGTGAGTGTGAATATAGTACTAATACTTCACAGTATTTATAGGTTGCAAATGGGCGAGTGGCCGTATATACTGAAGAAAATTGATATGATCTAGACTTTGATCTTGACTTTGATCTTGAAATGAAATTGGTACACCTTTAACCCAGAATTCCTTTATCCTTCGTCTAATTGTGACTCAAAATTTCCGGGAATAAACAATCTGTGTTCTGGGCTACAAACTCACTCTGTTTTCAACATTTTAATAAATTAATCTTAGTTCAATCCAATACCTTATCTTTTTAGCTGGATCAAAATCTTGCCAAATTAAGATTGAGGCTGCAGAGGGATTGAGCTCTAACGGCAAAATCATAACCCGGCACAATATGAATTTTGTCCATTTTCATAAAGTGTGGCACTTTACCTTCGGTAACGAAACATTGATTCATTAAAAGCCAAATTTGTGTAATAAAAACGGACAGGAACATCAGCAGGTTTTCCCTTGTCCGAGCGCGTGTTGACAAAAGTGTGTAATACAGAGACAACCTGAGAAGCCTAAATCTGTAAGCCCATGTACCGTTTCAACACTTTCATGTCCGCTATTCAAGAGCAAATCATCCACTAAAGTTCGGATAGCCATTGGCTGCTTTCCACAACCAAGTGCCGTAGCAACGACAAACAACCAACTCTAAACCTTCAGAATACGTATGGCAAATGTGCTGAACAGCAGCGATAAAATATAAACCTCGAAGTAAATTTGTATGAAGCATACACCCCACTGTAATTAGTATCCTCTGTGGCCTCTGTGTGATATGCTCCCACATTTCAGATAAAAACACGTGTCAACTTCTTGACAAGGGTGTATCAAAATACAGTGAGCCCAAAAGACCCGATTCCGAGATGGTGAGGGACTTGAAACTTTGACCATTATGGGGGATATGATATTCGCATTGCTTTTGTTTTCTAAATGGCAGTAAAGTGGCTGTGCACATTGCCTTTTTGTTGGTCAATTGGTCATGTAAAATACATGTGTATGTAAGCAATCTGTCATGTTACTTTGGAGCCCATTTATGAAGTTTCGTTTTTGTGTCGCGATCACTTTATTGCAAAACTTCGTATATAAACCAACATGGGTTACATTTCTCCACTGAATAAAATTATATATCATACCCCATTACATGAAATGCAAAACCCGCCAAGAACAAAGAATGCAGAAAGACAAAATGGCTGGGCAGCTCCTGTTGGTCGAGCATTCTTCTCAATGAGTCAAGCTGTGAAACTGGAAGACTATCTTGTTCAAGCAGCACCATTTGCAAACAATGTTGCTTTGGTCAAGGTCATAGCACCTTCGGGTTCATCATATGCTCCATGCAATAGCCATAAAAGAGACTGGTTTACACTAGAATTGTTCGTGCGACCCAGGATTAAGGAATGTGTCTAAACGAGTTGATTATAATTGTGAGTCTAAATTTCTTATCAGATTAAAATTGTTTGTAAATATGGTTGCCGGTGCTGAAGGTCTTACTTAGTCAAAAAATGATCAGACCGCCTCACATCATTTTTTTGGTATCATAAAGAAAACTCTGAACGTCATCTCAAGGGTCTTAATTTATGTGATAGCGTCTGAAATGATCTTTGCCCAACGTCCCTACATTTCAAGTGTATCATTGTTGGGTTGAAATTAATGAACGTTGGCAATATATATTTCTGAACTATTAGAAATAGAAGTATAATTTTTGTGAGTATACCTGATGCCAGGTGCGGATTCTGTAAAACATATATAGATATGTGATTGAACAAGGTATGTTGACCACGTGCAAGTTAATGTCTCCTGCTACATGAATTCCAGTAGAAAGCAGACAATATAGTTCTCACGGGGTCTGGTAAACATAAAATTACACAAATGAGGTATTTTGACAGGCAACGCGGTTGTGGGTTCTTAAAACATTATCATAGTTAAACATGAATGTGTTGCTACTTTATTCATGTCTTTCTTGTTAAACCAAGAGAACAAATATGTTCAATTTGCTTGCATTCAGATACCATTTCAGTAGTGTGGGCTCTAGCATCCATTTAATATTTCTGAGACCATAATGTCTCGTGATAGTTTGGAGACAAGGGAAGTGAAATTTTGAAAACTGATATTTTGCATGTATTCAAGCCAGAGTGAGCAATCCCACTTACCTACTATTCCCAGTACAGTGAAAACAATCCAGAGGGATATTGTTAATCGAAATGCAGTAACTCTATTGGATGGAATACTAAATCTTTGGGGATTTCCAGTAATGTGGCTTCGAAGAACATCTGAACGTGAA
This sequence comes from Hermodice carunculata, assembly GCA_964020975.1. Lineage (NCBI taxonomy): Eukaryota > Metazoa > Annelida > Polychaeta > Eunicida > Amphinomidae > Hermodice > Hermodice carunculata. The sequence goes on from OZ026627.1 coordinate 75,200,362, forward strand.
TAAACTTTACACACGACGTCTTTTGATATTCTTTTAAGACCACTAACTTCCTGTTTAATTCCCGGTAGTGAAAAACAATACTCTACTGTTTCATTATCATTGTCATCAAGCAGCATCTTTGCAAGCGTATAATTATCTTTCACAATCCACAATTTCACCAAAGGAAGATGGAATATATAATGAAAGTTGACCCTTATTTTTTCCACTTCTAGACCGTTGATTTTCTGTTTCATTCTCTTTGAATTTGATGTTGCTGTTATCATTGTTGTTTTGGATGCTGAGAACCTTCGCCTAGTTAAATGTGACCTGTCTGTTCTTTGTGTTTGATTTTGTCCAAATGTTCCAGTGTGTACATACATTGGACAATTATGTTCTTCAGAAGATAATACCAAACCTGAAACAAATTGTGACGAAACAATAGTGCTACACACAAAAGTAGACTGCAGAACCTTTACTGTTGTGACTTTTCTCATTGATTATATATATATATATATATGTTAGCACTTTACACATTTGGAACATGCAATATATGTATATCATTCAGTTGGTATTTTGTAAAAAAAATAAAGGTTATTGGGGTAGTTGTAGCATAAAATGGCAAAGAATCAGCAAATGTGACTACTTTTTCGCCAATCTTTTTTCAAGGGGATAACTTTGGTTTCATGGAGTTACTCAAAGAACTCTTACTGCCAGACTTTCGAATGGTGGGCTACTCAATTCTCGCAGCACAGTGACTTATATTAGCTGGTCAAGCTTTTGGGGGAAATATAACTTAATATTCCAGGCGGTGATGGTACTCTTGTAAGGCCAAGCTGGAGCTATATAGTGGCGGCCTTTATCAGAGTCCTGCGGTCAGGGACGCAGATTAGTGAGTGTTACTGTTCTCCTGATAACTGCAGAAATGATTTAGCTAAAGACTAAATGTTACACCTAATGGCAATCCTGCCTGTGGACTAGTTTTCCAGTAAGAAAGAGTACCCTAGCCGTATTGTAAAGGTCTCGTGGTCATTTAAATGAATTACATAGTTCATTTGATAACCCTTGGTAATATTGCACTATATGACAACAAAAACTTATGTTTTGTGTAAAGGATGGGTTGGAATTGAATTTATGTTCCTTTTCAAAACGTTTAGTGCTCGAGGGGCAAAACAGAACTTTGAATACGGCTTTCAAGACAAGTGCTGTTTGTCTTAAAAAATTTAACACTGCTCTGCATGATCAATGGACGTCAAGGCTATGTCACGATGGCATGGAAAGGGCCATCACTTAAATTCAAGGTCACAAAGCAACTCGAACAAAAAATTAAATCAGCCGCTTCTGCTCACGACATATCCTATTTTTTTGCACTGATATTTAGCCCCATGTTATATCAATACATACAGATGGTACAAAATATTTTTTATTGTGGTTACTATCAGTCTGTACATAAAGGATCAGCTGGGAACAGGGATGTATTGGTGGCCAGTTCCGGTGCTTATGTTGAAAATTAATTTCAATCGTTGTTTGCTATACAAAGGCAGTACAAACGACTAATATCAGTGGTATACTGTGCATAACATGACTCATGCCCACAGACAAATGCTCACTGTGGATCGGGTATGGTTTTGTTGGATTGCTGTTGTCTCTTCCATTATAGCAACATAACAGACTGTCTCACTGAACAATAGTTTTCCCTTATAAGCTCAGGTGACTGTCGCGCCTGTTGAGCTGAAAATGAGCAAACTGTGATGGACAATGGACATACTATGAAGTAGACGGATCCCATAAGCTTGGCTTACTGACAAGTCAGCTAAACCAAAAACAAGGATAGAACCTTGACTGCCCTGGACCTTTTTCGAAGAAAATAATATTACAGGCGGAAATATAATCCACAAATGAGAATCCTTTGACGGCAAGCATTTAGCACTGATTTAGAGACACTGGCAGGAAGGCTTATTGCCATACGAGAGAAGGTGACTGTGGTGCCACTGCACTACAAAACATATGGCAATATGCCTTCCTAGGAGTGAGTCTTAAAAATAGATTTCAACAGAAAATGAAGCCCACCTTCAGTGAGCATTCAGCTGGAGTTATGTGCAGATGAAGGGATTCAACAGGATTATCAAGGAAGGCGTTGTGTCAGCCGAATAAATCCTCGGTTGCTATACTTGTATGTATCAATCATTATAATTAGCATAGCAAATCATTACCAAATGTTGAAAAAACGAATTGTGAGCATGCAGGCCGCAACATTGAAACATTTAAATGTATTTGGTTATGGTTTAGATAGTTATTATTGCACATAAGTCACTGGGCCACAGAACACTATTGAGCAAGACATTCAAAATTTTGATAGCGTAAGAATCAATTTTGTTAAGCAGACCTAGTTGATTGTACATATGACCAACAATGTCCGGACATACAGCAAAACATATGGTATATTGAGGTAGGAGACCTGTAGAAAATGGGACATATTGAATAAGGCCGAAATAGGAAAAAATCTTTTGTACATTTTGAAAATAATTCTATTTTGTTTATGTTTTCTTTGTCAATTTATTTCGTTTTGCGTGCAGCTACAAGATGGGTCTACTGAAGTACTAGCTTTATTTCCAAGAAACTAATTTGAATAAAATAATAGTGTTTTAATAAAAACGTTTCTCGAGAATCAATGCAAGCATCAATTATTAACCGTCACAACAATTGTACTTTACCGGAAAAGCCCCTTTTGTCCGTTTTTCCAAAACTTGTAATCGCAATGCATATATTTTCCGACATTGAGCTTTAAAACGTAAACTATATGATCTTTGCAGATTTTTTGAAATCCATGGTAATATTTACATTTTATTGAAACCTTTCATAAACGTCATACATACTTTATTTTATGGACTACCAATTGGAAACAAATCCGCACACTACCATTAATTTCACAGAACATTCGATACGTCGATGTATGTATATTAATTGAATAAGATTGATTTAAAGAAAAATAGTTTGAAGCTTCAACTTATGCATTATACTATTGTATGGGCAACTGGTAATTGAAACAGTAAGGTATCCTATTGTGCGGTTACCATTTTATTGTGTCTGTGTGCCAAAAACATTGCTTTTCTCGGAATTCTTCCTTTTGTATTTGACTTTCTTTTCTTGTCTCTCTCATTATAGAACATTTGTCCGACATTTCGTTTGAAAACGGTAATAAGTCGCAACTCCAAACTTTACATGATTATACTTTAATACATGAAGTCTTGAATTTTTTGTAAAGAGGTTCAACGGCTTTGAAAATAATGCAAATTAGGGTCATTTGAAAACTTTTATCTTGAATGTCTCCAAAACTATTATTAGAACAAGTAATTCATGGAACTTCAATTAATATGTTTGTAACATTGCAGTATTTGAAACTTATATGGACCTCCAAAGATCAAGGTCATTTTGTCATCTGAAGTTTTCTTCTAGCCATAACTCGACCAATTTTTATTCAATTTTGAAAATGATCAATTTGTACGTTTTGTAACACTGCACAGTTTTTTACTTTTTTGGTATGTAACCTCGAAAGTTCAAGGTCATTTGGACCTTTGAAATTTTCTTCGAGTCATGATTTGCTCAATTTTCATTGAATTTTAATTATGTTGGACTCAAATTGTAGTTATTGGAACGCTGCACAGTTTTTTTCGTAATTTACGTGAGACCTCTAAAGGGAAAACGTCAATTTTGTTTTGCTGTTTGAAATTTTCTTCTAGCCTTGGCCTTGACATGGTCAGTTTTTATAAGATTTTGATTGTGTTGGATTGAAATTGTAGATATTGCAACACTGCACGTTGTTGTTTTTTTACGTGTAATCTCTAAAGATCAAAGATCAAGTTATTTGAACTTTGAAATTATCATCTTGCCATAAGTTTAATGGAATATGAAGAACTAAAATACAAAAGTTGTAACATTTAATATTTACAACTTTTGAAGGCACACATATTTGCTTTCAAGGAACTCTTCTTTTTCTAGTTTGCTACTGTACTTGTGTGAGTTCCAACTACATCATGCTTAGTGCTTCACAGTTTCACGCATATGGTCTTATCAAAGATGTGTTGCTGTTTAGTTGGCCCTAGCACATTTTTACGATGTGTTATTTAGGTCATACTTATCATATTTAACATAAAAAGTTACACCTACGTGTAAACCAATCACAACGGAGTGAAAGAGTGAAACCTTGCATATCATAGTTGATAACCAGCAAAAAAAGGAGGAAAATATCCATCTGAAACATAAACGTGCATGTGAGTAAAACGTTTACTGCAAAATCTGTTTAAGAATACCAATTGTTTGTTCCACAGTTTTATAGGCAAGTCCACACAGATAGAGTTATGCTTTACAGTCGCCAATATGCCAATGTGTGACTATAGTTTATTTCGGCATTCATCATTGTTTTAACAACAATGTGAGGCGTGCATACGTCCTTTCACTATATCATTCAAATAGCTCCAGCACTTTATCCTACATTACAAATCTAGATGTAAAAATTCTTTGCATCATTTAAATACACACACATACACACACACACACATATTAATGTTTTTGTACACAATGAGCTTTAACTTGTTATTTATCCAGATACAGTCAGGCCGCCTTTATCCGTCACTTGATAATTCGGCACCAATTAGCCGAGAATGGATTTCCCCTATTCATTCACTACATGATACTCCAACACGCTTGAATTTCGTCACCGTCATGTTAACTGCAGAACAAAATGGCCTTTTGCATTGTTATTTGCCTCCTAATCTGTCACGTGATACTTCCCATTGTCGAGAACAAGCTTGGTCACGAGTCGAGAATACCCCACGTAAAAAATTGTAATAATGTTATTAATTTGGTTACATTTTTCTTTATTAAATGAATTTTGGAATAATTTTATGAATTCCATTGCATGTTTGTTTATTAAAGTTTCATATCATTAGTTTTGCATTGCGTTCCTATTTAATTGTTGTCGTGTGAACAGTCCAGAATCTGGCCTCTTAACTTTGTATCCAGGTGACATAAACTCTGATCTGCTTATCTGGCAAACTTGTTAATCCGGCAAAACGGCCACAAACAGATCGTGCCAGATAAAAGCGGCCTGACTGTATACGATAAAAAGAAAAGTTGTCAAGGTTGCCAATACGTTGGTTAAACGTACCATTCATTCTATAACATGTATCCAAGGCGATCTGTCGTAAATGTCAGAATCAAAGTGACACTAAAATCCTCTTCAGGTTGAATGTACAACGTGGTCCACGGGAGATCAGTCATGGATATTAGAAGTCAAAGTGTGGCTGAATCTTTTTTTCAATTTGACCACCCTAAACTAGGTGTCAGTCAAAGCCATATATTTATTTATTGTGGTTTCTTAAATGGGAAATATTTGGACTTACAGATTGCACAGTATTTAACAAGTAATGGAACAATGGTTCTGGTTTATACTGTGGGCTTTTTATTGTGAGGCTGGCTAAATTGGTGGATTTAAACATTTGTTTGTGGATATTTCGACCTTGCATTGTAAGTCCTGTAAATTTCGAAATTTCTCCAGAGAGAACAGAGCTGTGTAAAACAGTTTTGTGTGTGTGTGTGTGTGTGTGTGTGTGTGTGTGTGTGTGTGGGGGGGGGTTATATTGAATTCAGTTCCATTTGTTTGATGAAAGTGTAAGTGTACAAATGTGATCCAGGGAAGCTGTAAGCAGCATGAACATTTCAGTCCAATATGCTTTCTTCATCACACATGGATAGAGTTATCATCAGTGTGAAAATGCTATAGACATTTTTACTGCACCCATATTATAAGTCTAACTTATGGGCCAGTAAGGCCTGCTTCAAATGCACCTTGTACCCCAGGTGTACAATTACGCTCGCGTTCAAGTTAACAAACGCCAAACGCACCAACGTTTCCCAAACGTTTCCCAAACACTTTCCGTGAAAGTCAAACGTTTTGCAAACGTGAAGCAAACACTTTGCAAACACTTTCCAAACGCTTTACAAACACTTTGCCAAACGCTTTCATACACTTTTCCAAACGCTTTCAAACACTTTGACGAACGCGTTTGGTGAAAGCCGAACGTTTTCGAACTCTTTTCCAAACGCTTTCAAACACTTTACACTTTGCGCCAAACGTATGTGATACATGTACATGTACACTTGGTAATCTAATTCTAATGACAGGAATATTTTTAACAAGTGTCTGAAAAGCTTATCAGCACCTAAAAATCCCAACAACATGTTATATCTGATTCAAATTAACATGAAATGTTAACAAGAAAAATGAGTCAGTGACAAATAATTCCGGGAAATATGTATTTGTCACCTTTACCTGCTAATATTTATATTGTTACTGGTAATCAACAATATTATGACATGGTCACCTACATTAACAGGTTTAACACTTCATTTATTATAAAGCTACAGATCTTTCAGTTGCAGGTATGCCCAGTCGCTATCATACTTTTTCTGAAAGTGAAGTTCTTGAAAAAAGGCTAACTTTTAAAATTCCGAATGGAAATACAGAAGCAGCTCAATTTAAGTATTGTTTGGCTTACTAAGCCAAGCAATAGAATTAGCTCCAGTGGAGTAACCCAGGCGATACTCCATTGGTCCTTGGAGTAATCATATATATTTTAATTGAAAATTAGGAACTATTTCGGGGTAAATTTATAGGCAATATCATGATCAGATCATGAATCATGATTCGATCATGATGTTGCCTATGGATTTACTCCAAAACAGTTTTTGAAAGATGAAGTATTCATGACATCTTAAATGAAGAAATGAGTCTTTAATTAATTTTGAGTTGAATTAGACACTTGGGTAAACGTGTTTGGATCGTGTTTTATATAAATATATACAAACGATAATGCTGGATAAGTGCACATGTACATGTAAGTAAATCATATATTGCTGGACCTGTTGAAAATACGTTTGGAGATTCTTCATCATTTAAATGGAAGTGTTTGAAAGGCATAGTGTTTGAATTCGTTTGTGAAAGTGTTTGAAATCGTTCGGGTAATTGTTCAACGCGTTTGGAAAGAGTTTAAACGCATTTGGAGAAGTGTTCGGTAGCTTTGTGAAAGTGTTCGAACGTTTTGTAAAAGTGTTTGAGATTTTTCCCAAACGCTTTCCAAACACATTCCAAACACTTTCCAAACACATTTCAAACGATTTCAAACGTTTCCAAACACAAGCCAAACACCAGCAAAACGCGAAAAAAGCGTTTGGCTGTTAACTTTTAGCCGGGTGTAACTGTATAAACCACTAGACTCGATGTTTTAGATATTGTGTAAACAAGGCAATAGTATGCAGCTTAGTATATACAGTTATTTTCTTTTTCTTATTTTCCGGGCACTTCAGCAGCCTCCGTGACAAATCATATCAATTTTAATCCTAGGTCTCTCACATCAGTGATTTCATTCACAGAGGTATAAAATAAACCTCACTCACACCATTTGCTCTGACCTTCGTTATACCATAATAGCTAGTAAAATCTTGTCCCTTCACATTCTATGCAGGGAACTACCATGAGTGTTCATGTATTAGGACCACACACTAAGTCAAAGTACGTAGCCTGCATAATAATATCATTTATATAACCATGAACACATGATGCCGTGTGATGCTGTGCCAGCGGCATTCCCTTGCCATGAACCCATACAAAAACCCTCATTGAAAATGCACAGCAAACCTATTGCATTTGCAAGGTTTCATTATTGGGTGCACGGTTAGCTGAGCGGTAAGACGCTCGCCTTTCACCTCTGCGACCCGGGTTTGATTCTCGTCCGGGGCAGCATGTGGAAAAGGTTCCTATCACTTTAACCGTGCACGGTGGTTTTCTCCGAGTTCTTCGGTTTCCTCCACTAGGCAAGGTAGGAAGTATACCCCAACATCTGTGCCATGGAGATTGACTCGTCAAGTCAATGCTTGACTTCTTTCATAATCCATGTAAAACAAATGTGTCTATACTCTTATATATATTAAACCCAAATACTCATGAAACAGACACTCTTAGTTGAATGTATTGTCACGTTTGTGAGCCATGGACTTCTCAACCAAATCAAGACAATAATTGCTGTCCCTTTTGGTGAGCCAAAACATACCCTTTTCCACCCGTTTGATATAATACCATGACAATAGCATCCCCGGCTAAGCAATTGGAGCCCCACTTCTGTATGTATGAAATATTATAAAAGTACAAAAGACACCGTGAAAGCAATATTTCATAAGGTTGCTTCCTTCCCCCAAATAAACAAACTATTACAGGCGCAGATCGATTTGCAGTACTTTGAAATTACCCCCAAAATCATCAGCATTCTCTTCATGTTTAGCAAAGGACTAGGCATGCTTCATTTATGTTACCTATATCTCTGCATACTGAAGGGGGTTGACCAACAAAAATTACAATACCTGGTCATATGTCCACCACGCTGTTCATTATGACAAAACCGATTCAACATTAATCAAGAAAACGTACTTAACTGCCTTAAGGAGCTAGGTCAGTCTGTTAAAAGATATTTTGATCAAGAACTGTTTCATTTCAACTCCTTGCAATCGTTATTGCAGTTCACAAGGGAATCCTATAGTAAGTAAAACTTAAAATGTATGAGGCAAGATCGGAAACATAAAAAATATGTTATCTGGTTCTGCACTATTTGATAAATACTTCATTGGCTATGTTGTGCTGTGGCCTTTGTTCTCCGACTCATAGTTATAGTGGAGGTAGAGTGTGTTTATAATGTTCCAGATTCATAAATATCACAAAAACGATGTAGGCCTACTTTACTATTTTGCTGTAAACCTAGCTGACTGATAAGTCGGGAGAACTAAAAGGTGATAGGCCTAACAGGTCTCTTTTATTTTTGGCAGACGTAATGAAATTTGTGTTTTGGGTGGTTAGGCCTATACATTTTGGAAAAGAACTAGTATCTGCAGTTAATGATGAATATTTCTAAGGTTGAGAGGACCGGTTTAAAACCATCAGTTGCCTTTTATGAGTGACTGCCTGTCTCAAGTCAGGAATGAAATTTGTTTCTTCACATTGGCATTAGAAGCTAAATGTTGATGCTTTGGCAAGTCTGGAATCTCCTTGCTGTCATTGTTGGGTTTGGAATTTATGAATTTGGATCATTTTTTCAGTACTACTTGATAGTGGTGTGAATGAGAAGATATGCAGATTGTGGTTTACAACAGTTACACGTCATAGGAGCCACATGTGTATTTATATGGACTTTATATTTCATGTGGATGCTAACGGGACAGCCAGTGCTGGCACACTAATACAACCTATGTTGAGTTATTATGTATCGAACTGCAATGCTCCTGAGTCAACCATGGTATTATCACAGATGGTACCGTTATTGATATTGCAGTGTTCATGGGTAAACATTCTCCCGGCTCGTGTTAGTATATCATCATCATTATGGTGTACATTCTGGTATACTTTGATTTTTTTTTTGATCCTCGATGGCGTAATTGTACATAAATATGATAACTGTTGCTGGTGCTCTTATTTTAAACGGCGTATATAATGCTAACATGGCTTAAAAATCATCACTATAATGATTATGTGTATTTTGATCGATTAAGACTTTGAGCTGCAGAGTAATGCAACTTGTGATTTAAACTACATTAGACGGCGTGACCAACAGGGTTATGTGTATAATGGGCATGTGTATACACGTGTAAAGTGTTAAAACGGAAACAAACAAAGTGCTTGAGTACCTGGTCTGTGTGTGGGAACAAGAATTTAGCCTATGGCTATCCTTTTATTATACATATAATATGTACATATATGGGCTGGAAATTAGGCGCACCCATGCATTCTGTTCAGAGATACAGGCACAGAATTCCACAAATGGCATTGAATTACTAATTTTCACCAATTTCCAGTAGAAATATATACATGTATACATGGGGACACACACACACATATATATGTATATATATATATATATATATATATATATATATATATATATGTATGTATGTATGTATGTATGTATGTATAGACATTCAAACATATTTCAGAAAAAATATATTACCTACATTCATAATCCAAACAAGAAATGGTCTCCACAAACTTATCAGGCAAAATTGAATTTCAAGTAACCTGTAATTCTTAGTCCACAAACAGATGGTAGGTGGACAGAATCGCGAACAGACAGCTGGATAACCTGAAAACATAATGGTTCCCCCTCACCCCTTGCGCTGCACCCATAAGCTGAATCTTCCTATCGTTGCACCGGTATTTTGCACAATCCATGGGCACAATGCACGCATACAGTTACTTCTTTTTGCTGAAACTTGAAACAAAAATATGTGCACGGAAGTTCCGATTTAAAATGGATGGATTGACATGTATAATAGCTTCAGCTAGGTATCAAACCTGGCACATATTGCTCCCCAAGGCAGCGTTTTGCAGTTACACAAGAGGTCTGCATATTCAGTGTGGGGGCACTATCCCGTTTGTCACTTACGACACTCCCTCTCCTTTTCTCACAGGATCAAGGAATCTTCAGGGAAAGCACCAAAAGAATCCAACAGATTGCTTCTCCTACCTCTACTCGTAACAGGCACAACCATACCAAAAACGTACTGATGATAAAGTGCCTTGTATTAAAATATGGAGCTTAGATGTTCGACATTTATGAATGTGAAGATTTGTATTGAAATATCTGAGCAGCACAACCTGACTTTTCTCTGACAACGCATTTTCGACTATTGTAGTTTTTACATTACTATACTAAACCAGGCCGGAGGAAGGGCGGCCGGATAACAAAATATTATTTTTCCTTTTGCTGATAGTGAATGTCGACCCACTGGGATTCGAGTTGATATTATTATTTAAAATACGATCAAAAGTATGGAGCTTAGATGTTCGACATTTATGAATGTGAAGATTTGTATTGAAATATCTGAGCAGCACAACCTGACTTTCCTCTGACAACGCATTTTCGACTATTGTAGTTTTTACATTACTATACTAAACCAGGCCGGAGGAAGGGCGGCCGGATAACAAAATATTATTTTTCCTTTTGCTGATAGTGAATGTCGACCCAATGGGATTCGAGTTGATATTATTTTTTAAAATACGATCACTTCTGTTACTTTAAATAGCACTAAGTTAATGGTAAACAAATTGGAAGCCTCCTGCACTGACAATTTCTTGCTATCGTGTATCCTAAATATTGATTTCATGTTTTTTTTATAGTTCTGCCCAGTCAAAAATTTGTAATACCAAAAACATTGCAGTCCTTAATATCTTGTCTTAATTCCTCAAATTTTATAACTGAGCGGCACAAATTAGATAAGAATTTTTGGTGACTATTTCTGTTCTTAGAACAAGTAATCCAGCTTGCATTCATTCGACGTTTTGCACTATGGTCACTGATGGATGTACACGAACGTTTCATACACCGAGGAGCGAAGTCGCTATTCGGAATACTTGTATGCAAAGCCTCATCAGCTGGCAAATAAATGTACAAAATAGACACAAATCCTCTAGACTTCCGCAGCATATTTATAAAATATGTACTCAAGGACTTTACGACCGACAAGGTCAACATTACACACATCATAATGGTTCTTAATATCTGAAATTCAATCATGCATGGCTTTCACTAGAGTGGACGCAACAGGCAAATTCACGGGAATTGTCAGTTCCTAGCGTACTAGTTGTTTACAATATTTCTGGGACCGAATTGCATGGTTGTATTTAACCATTCAGTTATGCTGATCAATCCAATTTTTACTGTGTGTTAAGTTCTTATATTTTCTACCAACCTGAGATATAACCAAAAACGGTAAATGTGAATCAGTGTTAAAAACAAAATCGAAACCTTACATTTTGCTTTGGCTATACATTTGCAGTAATTCTCTGACGATAATCTAGTATCAATTGTTAGAATTATGAATGCGCTGTATTTTTACTTAAGCAGTAGAACGCGTCTTCTAGCTCCCAAAATCTCTCTTTGTCACAAATACTGGCTGTCTTAGGCTGAAGAGTGGTGATCAATCTTGATTGATCACCCCTCTTTGGCCACCCTTTCCATTTATCAAGATAAAGTCTTTGCGACCATTGGGAGGAATCTTTGCCAAGAGAGAAATGATTTTGGACTTTGGTTCTTAATTTTAAAACAGTCTGATTTCTTCCTGTCTTACTGATTTAGTGCCCCGGTCGCTTTCCTGTAGTCCATCAATTTTTGTTGTGTTCTACTGTCTCCTGGTTTTCACCTTCTTCTCCATTTTGGCCTCGTAGAATCACTGTCTTCATCCACTGTGTTTGCTTATGTGACTATTTTCTCATTGTAGTTACACACTATAATTGCCAAAAATCTCTCTGAACTTTCTGAATAATGAAATAAAAAATATGTTATCCCAATTTGAACTTTAAATACAATACATGTTAAGTGTGTTGTGCACGCCGGGAGATTTGCAGGCGTTCAGTAGTTTTAGACTATTTTACTTTAGAATGCTGGTGCACTACTAACGTATGCCAATATGCCTTCACGGGAGTAACTCTGAAGCATGCAGTCAACCAAAATAATCATTCAACGACGATCAATGGACTGATGCCCAGGCCAAAGAATGAAACATGATGACATAGAAGGGGTTGAACGAGGAGAGTAAAGTCTTCAGTTGGAACACTCGTACACTTCACCCCGTTCTAATCATAATGTCAAATTAACACCAAATGATGAGGATGAATAGTTTGTTTTGATGGGCACCTGTTCAAATGTCTGTCTTCATTCTTTGTGAATGAAACATTATCGTAAATGAGTGATTGGACCAGGGAACACTGTTCAGCAAGACACTGGTGGTTTTGATTAAGTCAGAATATTTTTAGGCCCACATGGTAGAGCATATGATCCAAGAATTTTAGAACGTTAAACACGATATGCTATATATTGTTGAGGACACCTGTACAAAAGGCCATTTACACAGTAAAGATTAATTAAAATCCTTCACTGGCTTTATTACGAGAACCCTAAAAAAATACTCACCTGCTAGCTAGTATAATTTTACCCTACTTGTTACAATGCATGGAATAGTAGTATTTTTGCCAAAACTGTTTCTTGAGATGTAAATATTAGTGCATATTTATAAAAATGGTAACGTTTTTAAATTCAATAAAATAAACGAGTCTATGGTTTACCAAACAGCCATTTTCAACCTAATTTCCCTGCAAACATAGTATTTATTGTCCACGCATATCTTAAGATATGCTTTAAAATATACTGGTTTCAGATTGGTGTCGAACACATATGAGTATGCTAGTTTTATGAGAGGTTTTCATAAACACCAAATATACTATATTTTGTGGATCAGCATTTGGAAAGAAACTTCTGTAACAATATATTTTCAGGATAACTAGATATATCAAGTTATGTATACTAATTAAGAAAGATTACAAGAATATATTGGACATAAGATTGGCATCATATTAGTTTAACTGGCAAGCAAAATAGTAAGGTATCCCATTATATTGTTGGTTTTTTATTTGCTAGTGAAGCTTTGTGGTTCCCTACTGTATCATGCACAGGGTTTCATGTTTTCGCATCCAACACGTCTTGCTTTTCAGTTGGCCACAGACATTTTGAGTTACACATTTCAACCGTTATACTTATCTTATTTCACACTGAAAAATAACACTTGTTTGTTTTCTTTTCCTATCGGGGTGAAAGACCAATATGGTATATATTTAAATCGTAAGTCTAAAAAGAAGACGATATCCAACAGGAACTAACATCAAGAATGTTTGCAGCAAAGTCTGGTTCAAAATATCAAATGTTCATTCGACAATATCTTAAAAGACACTCTAAACACTGATGTAATTATGATTTGCAGTTTTCAGTATTGTAAGGAGTGACTGAACTTTTTTACAGGATTCGTCATATTCTTTATAATAAAATAAATAATGCACTTAGTGTCGATCATATACAAAATCAATATATACTAAATACTACAGCACGTATCGAAGATGTAGAAACACTTCACATTATTTTAGTTTATTATCAGGAATTTCAACACTAATAGTTCCGTTTGATTACGTAGGGTGCTCATTGCAAATTTGCCAAATTCGTCTATTAGCAAATTTCTTTGTGGGTATTTCGACCTTCGATTCTCTGCCATATGAAATTGGAAAAACTACAGACAAAGTGTAGCAGTTTTAATCCATATTTTAGTTTTCAACACAGATATATATCCCAAGAAAATATTTAATTCAGTATATTTTATTTGACGGAAGTGTAAGTGTATACACTTGAATCTAATCCATAGTAGTTATCTGAACAGCATGGAGCATCTAGTGTAATTTTTATCTTTTGTTAAACATGGATAGAGTTATGAATAATATGAACGTCCTGATCATTCATGCTGCCCTCGTAACAAGGTCTGAGGTATTGCCCAACCGAATCTCCTACAGATTCATCAATACACTTTTGGTATATGGATGATTAAGTTGTTCATGGAGCTTCAGCAGTCGATGGAACTAATAAATTACGATCTCGATTTTCACCCTTGACCTTAATTATGCTGTAATGACAACAACATAACGATTGACAAAATGCTTTACCGTCACATTCTGTACGAGGGACTGCTGGGGGCATGTCCAGCATCAGGATCATACACGTATTGAAATGCACAGTCTGTAATAATACTAAAATAAGCATTGTCGGATGAAACCTGTTCCTCCGTGTCACTTTCATCCTGGTCCCTTGCGGCTGGATATATATTTTATACTATTGTACTAGTTTTTTGCACTCGTTTTTACCTAGCTTTGTATCATTTGATTTCGTACGACATGGAGACCTGGCCGATACCATATTGCCCGTTGGCAAATCGGACATTTATACTGTGTGGGGCTGTGCACTGATGCACGGAACTATTGCATAATTCTCCCATTGTCAAGCCTGATTGAGAATAACATGGGGTCTCTCACCGATACGACTTCAACGCATGAAGATGGAAGTACAGTGCCTATGCAAATCAGGCAACTGTCTGACATCCTTGCTCTGAGACCTGCAAACGTAGACAAGGTATTTCTGGACTCTTTAAATGTGTTTTTTCAGTATAACCATCAAGACATGAAAGGACACTCTACAACACCTTACGATGGATAAACTGAAGCCCATACACCGGTCATTGTGTGACAAAGTGCAGGCAGAGTTCCCGGATTACACTGATCATCGCCAAATTAGGCGTCAAGCAAAAAGGAAGATTATTCCCGACATATGCGTTATGGGCCATAGTATTGTAAATAAGAAACCCCTCCGAGGCTTGGATAGATTGTTCCAGCGGAAGACAAATGTCTCAGAGGCTGCAAGTGACCAGGATGAAAGTGACACGGAGGAACAGGTTTCATCCGACGATGAAAACATTAATAAAGAGAGTGACCTCTTGAGTGCATTTGCAGTATTACGCTCCCAGGTTGAAGGGTTAAAGGCTGGTCTTGGTAACGCTAACAGCGAAAATGCAGCCCTCAGACTTGAGTTTGAGGAGGTTAAGACTCATTTAGATAAAATTAAAACTGAAAATGAAGCCCTTAGAGCCGTAATCGCTGGTCTTGCTCCATTACTTACCAAGAAAACAGCTTCAAGTAAGAACAGGCGTGTCAGTGCCAGGGTAGGCTCGGATGTTGAACCTGACTTGGACGATAATATTGACCTCACAGATGATGTTTCCTTTACTACGGAGTACACTAAGAGACAACAGGGGTCAAAGACAAAGTCCAATACCATCGTTAAGTCTCCCATAGATAAGTTTGCTAATGGAAAGAGTGGGTTGGATCGTGATAGTGACTCCCCCCCCCAGGAAACTACACTACAGGCAGCACCAAAACAAGATGTCACGGACGTTTATGTCAGAGGTTTAGCAAATCAGCACAAAAGTGCTGATGTAGATGCATATTTGGGGACTATGGGAGTTATTGTGAAAGCAGATGCGGAACAGCTACCCACAAAAGGGACTGGATCTCCTTTGAAGTTCGAGTACCAACCAGTGATAAGGACACAGTCTTCAATCCAGTCAACTGGCCGAGGGATGTTATAGTGCGTCCCTTTCGTCGGAATGGACCCCGAAATCAGCGCAAAAAGTGCAGTGATCAGATCACGCTTGTTCCATACACGCGTTCGCGAAAAGGACAAGGTCCAAAGCAGTTTCAGCGGCAAGGGTATGACCAGTCGTCACGTCCAAGGGGTGACCAGCCCCCATGGCAAAGTCGGCACCAGTCTCCCCACAGACCAGCCGACCACACACTGGCTCAAAACCAACCACGGGACGGCTATGACCATAACCGATGGGAACACTTTGACCACTACGACTAAGATGAGGACTGGTACTATGAGTACAACCAGCATCGAGGAAGGTATTATGCAGAGAGACCCCCCTCATACCATAGATCAGACTGGAGCAGAACATAAAAAGTGTGTGCAATCATCAAATGACGGTAGAATCATTTAAATGTAAAGGTTTCTCACAGTCAAGCTCACACATTCTTGCCCGCATGACAGACTGCAGTATTATGTGTCTTACTGAGACCTGGATGAGACCTGCTGAATTACAGTCCATAAATGTCATTTTTAACACTGTTTACGATTCTCAAAGTTACTCTGTTTACTCTAGGTCAGGCATGAATGATGCAGAAGCTGACTATGCTAGCCCTCCATACGGCAGAGTGTCTATTGTATGCAGATTACCACAAAACTTGAGTTCATATGATTTACATGTTAATAGTGATCGCGTTGTTGCAATTGCTGTTATTGATGAGACCCAAAACATTATTCAAATTATCGTCTCTGTGTGCATGCCTTATTTTGATAAAGGTAAAGCTATTCAAACTAATGAGTTCTTGGATACCTTGGATGCACTTCAGGTGTTCATTGATAAGTATGGGGCCTGTGCCCCCATGAAGTTATGTGGAGATTGGAATGCCAGTCTACCTTGCAAGAAGATTACATGTAAATTGGTTCAGAGAAAAAGGTTTCACGCAACATAGCCAGATATTATGTGATTTCTTACCATCAAATGACCATATTGTAGCCGACTTCCTATTTCCCCAATCTGTAGAGTATACTTAATTTTTGTACTGCTAGACAAACCTATAGCTGGGTTGACGCTGGGTGTGTTAACAATAAGAGATTCAAACCAAAAACATTTTGGTGTCCAGAATTGTCTTTACTCCGTGATAAAAAGAGATTTTGGTGGACCCTTTGGGTCCAAAATGACTGACCACATAATGGCCCAGTATTTGAAGCATGGAAATATGTGAAAAAGTTATTCAGAAAAATATGTAGAAACTGTTTTAATATGGGCTCAACTGTTAAGCAGAGAAGATTTAATGGTCTTTACGACAAGGGTAATATGACGCAGTTCTGGAATGTTATTAACAGACAAAATGTCAAAAAATCACGATCTTCTTTAACTGCTGGAGATATGGCAGATTATTATAGGTCTGTTATGAATGAACTGGACTCATCTGATTATACTGACTATCATACTGACATTAATAAATTTGTTAATGATAAAGTACGTGAAAGTGCTAGTGTCACATATAATATTGAGTCCTGTGGTTTTGATGGTGTTAGTGCAGAATATCTTAAATACGGGAACAGTCCTATACTTCAACATCATTTGTCTACTCTTTTCACAGTTATTCCTTCTTATTCGATTGTTCCCTCTAATTCTGGTATTGGCGTGATTGTGCCTGCTCTGAAAAAAGCCATACTTAATCCTAATATGGCGAAAAATTATCGCCCTATCACTGTCAGTAGCACTTTTGCGAAGATTATGGAATATTACTTGTTACCTCCAGACGTGGCCAGTGATAGTCAGTTTGGTTTCAGGGAATGCAGAGGTACAGACTTTTGTTGTGCCTTACTTAATGATTGTTTTCAGTATTACAATGAAGCTAAATCACCTATGTTTATGTGCTCATTAGATGCTGAAAAATGTTTTGGCAGGATTTGGCATGCTGGACTGTTCTATAAGCTCTGGGGGCTTATAGAGCAGTCCAGCTGGCTATTTCTGTATCATTGGTATTCCAGCTTGTATGGTCTTGTTAAATGGAATAATTCTTATAGTAACAAGTTTCATATAACTCGGGGTACCCGGCAAGGCAGCATCATTTCTCCTCGTCTTTTTAATATATTTATTAATGAACTTTCAGACAAGCTTGACAGCGTTAATCATGGTATTCGTATTGAAGAGGTGAAAGTTAATAGTTTTGCTTACGCCGATGACGTCTCTCTCGTAGCAGGCACTGCATCTGGCCTACAAGCTTTAATACATATATGCCATGATTATTCTATTCGATGGAGATTTAATTTTGGAGCAGCTAAGTCAAAGTGTATGATTACTGGTAGTAAAAATACTTTTTCTGGGGGCCAAGAACCCAACTGGTCTTTAAGTAATTTAAAATTAGATACTGTTGATCAGCTCTAGGTTCTTGGTGTTACTAATGCGACTGACTATTCTTATGACATTCAAGTACAAAATAGAATAGCCTGTTCCAGACGTTCTATTTATAGATGTGCCTCTGCAGGTATGACTTACCCTGGTCTCCAGTCTTATGTTAAAACTTATAATTGGAACCGAGTCGGGGTGCCCTCCTTATATTACGGTTTGAAATGTCTTAATTTTTCTAAAAAGAACATTGCCGACCTCGAATCAGCACAAGGATCTGTTGTTAAGATTGTTTGCGGTATTAATAAGAGGTCTCACTACTCATCTTTACTTCATGCTCTTAATATTTCTAAGCTGCAACCTCTTGTTACGAGGGAAACTGTTTCTTTAGCTCGTCAATTTTTTTAAGTTCCCTCTAAGTATAGAGATATTTGCATTCGCTTTTTAGCTCGATTCATTATTACTGGTATAGCTCCACAGGGTTCCATAATTGATCGTTTATGCCTCTCGGGTGTGTCGCCCATGCCGGCGCTTCTGGGGTTGCTGGTCGGTGCTCTGACAGGCGATCCCAGGGTCCGCGTGGGCGACGACGGTTTATCCGACAGTGTACGTTTTTTTGATTAACTCCAATCATTATTCCAGTAGAGATTCCATGGAATATAAACTGGTGGCTCTTTTAACTAAGGCATTTTAATCGCATTTTGTATATGCATTTATTATGGCCTTGATCATATTGTGACAGAACGCCTTGTTTCGGGTGCTTGCCTGGGGCTGGACTGGCTAGCCAGTTTTTGGCGAATCTAGATTACTTTTGACTGGTCCCGTCCGAGAGGGGGCTTCCGTTCATTTTACTCCAGCTGTGATATGTTTTAGTGCGGGTTTTGTTTTATTGTATTGTATTTGATATGATTTAGTATGCTTGAGTTCATGGTGTTATGTATATGAAGAGTGGGACGGGCTGGATGGCGCGGTCTGCTCAGTGGTTCATGGGCTGGCTTGGTGTCGGCGCGTGGCCCGTTGGGCAGCACTGCGTTGCCTGGCCCGGTCTACACGCTTCTACTTGATTTGGTGTCCGTGTAATTTAATTTGGTGTCAGCATAAATTTGTTGGACTCAGAGTCCTATTATTCTTTATATTATGTACTTGCATCGTCAGTGTTATGTGTGTTTATCTTTCATCTCTATGTACTATTCATATGTATTTTATTTTCTCCGTCCACGGAGGTTTAATAAACTATTATAAGCACACAGTACAAGGTGAAATGTCAGCCCTTAGGAAACCACGTAGAGCCTACTGGTGGCAGTCCTCAACCAGGACCACATACATTTCACGTCAGTTAGACGGTAAAGTAAACTGCAGTTGTCACGTCACGCGAGGAAAACTAAACGTCTTTGCAATGGACACTGTTGGATAAAAGTATTCTAATATTATTAAACCACAGACTCATAGACAAAGCAGGTGAATGACACTTCTCCCCTTTTAGTTAACTCAACTTGCCCCCACCCCCACTGGACATCCCCAAGCTAAAAGATTGGAACACTTTTTTTGTGTATATGAAATGCCATAAAGCTGAAAAGGACACCCTGTTTGCGATATTTCATAGAACAAGCCGGTTTTTGAGCATTTCTGATTCAGGGTTATTAAAGAAAAGGTATTAAGTCTGTTAGGGACCTGGTTTAGTGCCTGATGATTTATTATCCACTTTATTTAAACCTTTTTCCACCCGTATAAATGCTAACTAACAACCAAACGATAATAATTAACTAAACATGTGGAAAAGCTCAGAACAAAAACACAAAAATGTTTTGCACCAGGTGCTCCGCCTGTTGATGACAATGGACAATAAAACTAGGACCTGTTTTTGTCTACTGGCCAAACTGGATAAATTATTGGAACAGTGAAGGTGCAGCTCATAAAAAAAGGTTGACTGGAATAACGCAGGTGCCATAAGTTTTGTCACTGATATCAAGCCACATGCTTAATTATCTGTTTGGACCCGAAAATGTGTACATATATCCTGAACACCTCGAATCAAAGAAGACCATGGCCTTCCAGGAACAAAGAAACACATTGGTAGAATTCTATCTATCTATCTATCTATCTATCTATCTATCTATCTATCTATCTATCTATCTATCTATCTATCCATCCATCCATCCATCCATCCATCCATCCATCCATCCATCCATCCATCGTTTATTTGTGGCAAAAAGCTTAAAACATCTTTAAAACTGCTTGGGTAACAGCATTGACATGATAAAGAAATGTGTAATGATAACACTAGACCTTCATTTGTGTAACGGATGAAGGTGCTGGTTTATATATGTATATGTTTTTGTAATTTTGTCGGCTCTTTTTCTTTTTTCTTATTTTTAATCTGTTTTTTGTTAAGAAGTGCAACGTTTTGCACTAAGTGGTGCTGCTCCGGGTCCCTGACCTTTACCACTGTTTTTCTCAATTCGGTTACTTATTGGGTGATACATATATTACTATTGATTACTATGTATGTCAATGGGGATTACCATTGGAATTTACAGTATCGACTTATGCCAGACCCCAGCTGAGTTCTAATTAAACCTGGAGGGTTTTACTTTAGGTGAATTACTACTAAGGTGGTTAAAATGGTCATGCTCCGGTGTTTTTATTTATTTATTCTTTGTGGTGGTGATGCTGGTGCTGGTTGCATTCTAATTGGCTATTTTTCATCGTCACGGTTTGATATATGGGCGCCAGACATGTGGTGGCTGTCTTGCGTCCTGCCACCACCACACAACCCCTGTTGTTTTGGACCTTGTCGTTGAATCGCTATGCACTAGTATAATTCGGGATGTGTCCACGTGATGAAACTGCAAGATGTAATTGTGTTTTGCTGTATGATTATTAAACCCAAGACATAAATATGAGGCTCTTCAGGCCTCCAGAACCCCGACATGGAAGCTTGTAAAGTTGTGGTCTGGTTCTTGCTTGTGGTGATATGCGTATTATACGTATTTCCATGCTCCTAAACTTTCTATCAATAAATACAAAGGCAGCTTTGCATACCGTGACCTTTCTTATCGAATCAACTAAGCTTACAGAAACAAACAACAAACATCATCCAAGATTTCAAAAAAGGATATACCGTTTCATTTTTTCTAACTTTACCTTAGACATGTTTATCACTGATAGTGCCAAACGATGGAAATAAATCACCTCACATTCTAGATCATTTTTTTTTCAGCATGCAAATATTTGATCCCGCATTGAATTTTCACAATGATAGCTATTAAAGTAATGATTGAGTTCAAATCTCATGCATTGGGTTTTCCTATTTGTGTGAAACGCAGTTGTGACATGAGATTCGCCACGCCTCCTGGCTTTAAAATTGTCAACAGAGGGGGCGTGGTAAATACAAAGCCACGGCAGTGCGTGTGCCGTATTTATCATCACAAATACATCAAAATACCGACACTCTAACTTTATATTAATGAGCTTTATTTCGATGAATTTAGGATTAGTACAAATAGTAGCTTTGAACTCATCAGGTTTTTAAATGCTTGCAAATGTATTTTGGTACCTCTATCAAGTCAAGATCGAGATGTTTTCTTCATACTGTATTTCGTATTTGTTAGCTCTAATATAAAAGTATCATAAATTTGCTGGTATGTCTACCTGTAATTTATAGATTTCGACCTAGCTCTTTTGGTGACTGACGGGTTTTGATCAGGTATAGTTTCAGTTAGCTTGGATTTTCAATTCGGGGTCTCTAACACTGCTGAAAAATGTTGTCCACTTCTAGTTTCCATGACAGTCATAATTTCTATGTTGCTAATATGATGTATTATCTTCTTTTTTAGATACTCAAAGAACATTGTCATGGCATGTATTGTTCTAACCATTATAAAGTTTGCCTTGCCAGCAGAGCCAAGATGTTAGCTTCAGGGCAAGGTGTGAGCCCGGTAAACATTGTTTAACTGTAGTCACAGAGACACTTGGAGACAGATTTTTGTTATCAACCATACAACACCTTGTTGTCAACCAGGGGGCGATGCAAAGCAGTTATTTGTGAATTTTGAGGCGAAGATTAACAGGATGTATAGGAATTCAAAGGTAACAATGGACACTGTTGGCAGTATGGATATACGCATTTTATATTGCAAGTTAATGCTACAAAGTAGCAGCATGTACCTGACTTACAACACTAGTACATATATAAACACTACACATACGTAGAATGTATTGTCGTTCATTATGTTGCATTATTCTGCAGGCTTACACAATTTAGTCTGTTAGCGGCCACATTAAGGTGGAAGCTGTGAAGCTAGGGCGCAGTGAGTCTGACAACTTTGGATCGATATTACCCATTTAAATTTTTTTCACAAGTACATTAAACCTGTACATTTTCTGATTACTACATACAGTACAGCTCTCGCCAAATGGACCAAATTGCTAGCCCGTCGAGCACGGTGGCGCGCAAACAGAAAAAGAGCTAGCCTTGTGTAGCATGCTAAAATAAGATGCTCGCACCATGCGAATGCGTGCTCGACCCTCTTCGCATTTGGCTAGCAATGCGTCTGGCAACTTGCCAATGGACGAGCATCTTGCGGACTGCAAGTGACCATCGTGCGACATGCCAGGTGCTTTACACTCGCAGTCACCTCGCGCATTTGACGAAGTGGGTTGTCCTTCGTGGCTCGCATTTAAAATTTGCATGAACGATAAAAATAAAACCCTGGCATTGCAAAGTCGTAAAAAGGCATTCAACGAAATGTATCCCACTCAGAACTAGAACAACAGTTAACATATCTTAAGTTCTCTTCTTTAATGTGTATAAATTACGTACACAACACCGATCGAAAGTCTTTTAACACCTCCACGCGATGACTCGGGCGAGTTGCCCTGCGGACATGCCGCGCCCGTGGACACGGCCGCGGAGGACCGAGATGAAAAGGTGTTTGCATGTATATTACCTACTGTGAAGTATATAATCAATTTCAATGAATGGCCAGTTGTCTTCACGTGAAATATTAATGTTGGTTCCGGCTGGACATGGATCTAAACTAAGTGATCTTTGGCATTTTTCTCGGGATATATGTTTCACAATAAAATAACAAGGTACACGTACATGTATATACATGCAGATCCACTTTCAGTGTCACAGTTTACGAATCATCCTTCACAAGCACTATTATTTTGGTATCCAGAATCCCAGCATATAGTCAACAGATCGGGTCAACTGTGTGTGCTACAACTATTAAAAAAATAATGAATAAAATAATCGGAAAGCACAATATCCGGCCACTCGAGTGGACTTCATCAGAAATACCATCCTCTAGTGTTACGATTTTAATGCTCATAAAACAATAGACCTGTATAGTGCAACACATCCGTTTCCTTGAGACCGATGGGCGCTACCGCGGTCTTGCCGTTTAATAGTTCACCTTCAATTTTGTTCCAGAAACATGAACAGAATAACTCTTACAGTACACGTCGAGGCCTACGAGTACGATTGTCCGAATTTACAAGTAAAAGTTACATTTTTTACAAGCTCCATGTGAGATCAGTGACCAGTGCTTCGCTTTCAGCACTGAGCTGGTAGGGTAACCCTTGATACGCAATAACCAGTTAGCCCATACATGCCATGGGTTGGTAACCCTGAAAAAAAAAAAAAGTCTGGTCTGCACAGGTGTCAATTATTTGTCTGCCGTCATGGAGAATCTCGTGACACAGGCAAGGTGCCAAGTTTACCGCACTGCACCATTTGGTTTGGGAACTGTTTGAAGTGGCGTCGGTTGCAAAGAACTGTCTTCAAACTTTCAGTATTAAACGCGTGCCTTTGACACAACAAAAGCTGGTCATAACAGTGCCGACAGGTCACAACTGGCTGACAAACGTAGATGCCGAAATACACGACAAATTGAAATGCGGCCGACAAGTGATCGACCCATTCAGGTATCGGTTCCGGGGCTAACTTGTGCCGATTGCCGGGATAATAACCACTGCCTGATGATCCACACACACACACACACACACACACACACACACTCGCTCGTACTTACACACAATTTCTTGCTTGTGCACTTTCACAAAGTTTCAGATCTTGCGAGTTATGTAACCAGTATTTCGGCAGTATGGTGACGGCCATTTGAAGTGCCGGCATCATTCGGAACTTGAATTAAGAAAAGTCATCTGGGCAGTCAGTATTTTGACATTAAAATTTATCCCATTTTTGATAGAATCCTTGGCTTCTGATTGGTTAATAGCTATGGTACACTCTTTGTATTACCCTTATTTGTGCATTAATTACTGCAAAGGTGAAATACAGCGCGGTTCCTGAAACTGGCCGGGGAATACAGCGGTATTCTCGCTGTATCATCCTATCTTGTTAGTGCATCGATCAGCCACCAGAAGTCTCTGTCATGCGATACAAGCCTTGACGCGCTGCAGACGACAACATGATGGCGGACTGTGAAGTGAACTGCAGCAGCAGCGGGTCGAACAGCGAAGAGCAGCCACAAAAAGTTAAACGTCGACTTGCACATCTAACTGATGAAGAGAGGGAGGCGAAGAGACACAAGGCTACCACCAAAAACACAATAAAAGCAAATCTTCACCTTGGGTAATACAGCTGTCTTTGGGGGAGATACTTCCTGTATTTCACACTAAAACAGTGAATAACTTATAGTTTCCATCCTTGATTTCCCATTTAATTACGATGATTTTTTGGGGCCTTCTCTTCCTTGCCTAGCCTAGTAACTGCGATTGAAAAAAGATACGGCGACTTAGAAATGTATTCAGTTTAGGCCCAATGTGTAACTACGTGCCTAAATCATTGATTCCACACCTGATACAGTCATCAAAATGAAAAGGCGAATGAAAGATGCCAATCCGTTGTTACCATTTTGCTCACGGAGGGGATACAGTGTCAGTACTCCAGTAGGCTTCCTGGTAGGCCCGAAACAGTTGCATGCAACTCTTATTTAAATCGACCGGAAGGAGAGAGCTATCGCATGTTGAATAAAAAATATTTGTTTGTAAAGTTATGTCGAAGTTAATATTAATTGTTCTGTATACACATTGCCGAAGAAAATACTAGCCGTGATGCCCCGTGGACATGGATGGACTCGTCCGTTGTCATGGGTGACCAAAGCATGAACACGAAGAGAAATTTTCTGGGGCACGGTTGGTCACGCGACCGAAATTTTCCAGAAAGCCTGCAAGCCTGGTGTGCCACCGGCAAACACGCCAAAACTTTTGTTATTATCTTTGCAGTAGCCGTGGAAGTTTTGTGTGTGCATTCTAATAAAATTCATTGTGCAGGTAATTTGTTCTACGCTTTGCATGCACAAGTATCTTAATTGTAAGTTTGCACAGATTATGAGAGGTCATACCACGAAAAAAAAAAAAAAACAGGGGGGGGGGGGGGGGCAGAAAGTGGTAGATCATGTATGCCAATAACAAAGTGTATTCAATCTGTAATGTCTAAAATATGCTGGTGTCTCTTATCAGACAGTAACACCCAGGTTATGCACGCCCTCAAGCTTGTGAAGTCATGTAGGCCTAGAACAATCTTGTATGCTAGTTAAGTTGTTGTACGTTAACACTGCATTCATCGGCCCCCTGCACCCTCCCCCCCCCCCCCCCCCCCCCCGCCTGTACACAACACGGAAGCACCGTTTAACCTTAAATGATATTAAACCCCAACAGTTCCTCCCTGAAAAGTAAACTGTTGAACGCCGTTAACAAATTAGCTACAAATGGAATATATACAAAATTAAAAAAACAAATAAACAAACAAACAAACAAAAAAAAACTCCCTGAAGAGTCAACTGTTGAACGCCGTTAATAAATTAGCTACATATGGAATATACAAAACAAAACAAAACAAAACAAAACAAAAAACAAAACAAAAACAAAAACAAAAACAAAAAACAAACAAAAAAAAAAAACCCGGATACCTGAAATCGCCTGTATTCTTCCACTCCTCTCTTTCCGCTGTATGAGCTTAGTTAAAATTCCCACTGCTAAAATAATATTCAAATCACTCATGTTCTCTCTCTATACATTCACAAAAAGAATTCTCTACTGAAGCAAAACCAAAGAAATTAATATCTTTCAGTTATGTTATTTTAAAGAAAGGAAAAAAGGAAAACAAATAGATGAGAAAAAATGATTTCCCGTCCTTTTGTCTGTCTGTCTCCCTATAGAAACCAAATTATGACAGAAAGGTCGTAGGGGAAAAAATGAACGTTTAAAAAAAAGGGTAGCTTTTCAGTGATGTAGGCCTAATGTAATTGAAAAAAGAAAAGGAAAGAAAGAGAATGAAAGAAACAGCTTTACATTTGATTTGGATTTATCAAAAGGAAAAAAAGAATCAGAGCAGTCTGGCTGCGTAATACACACATCCACGTGTTAATTGCACCCCCGCTGTTTGGTGATGAGATCGTTATATATCACTCAACATCAGCTGATCACTTTCTTTACCGCAATGATGATCGACCTGTACTGGGAAAAAGCCAGAGTGGACTCTTCATTCTTCGGCCCATACCATGGCAATGGCAATGCATCAGCCATCACAGTGTTGTCTGTGTTGGTCCGAGAACCCGACTTAGGCTAAATATTTGGCATCAGCTGTATGATCTCGGGGCTGTCAACCACTTTAACCCTTTATTGGTTGGACTACAAGGCCAAGTGAACAGTTTTCCATGTATTTTGACTGTGGTTAGGCCCGTATAATGGAGAGAGAGAGAGAGAGAGAGAGAGAGAGAGAGAGAGAGAGAGAGACTACTGATTTAGAAGGCATAGGCCTACATGTAGATGCATTAAGATTTTTTATGAGAGGAGAGGATTAGCAAAGTATCAATGATGTATTTAAAAATCAGTTGTGGATTCCATTGGGTTCGTACGAGATATATGTTTAACCAAGGAGGCAGAAAGTGGACCTACCACTTATAAAGTGGAACGCAAATGAATTTATCTCGGAATAAAACCATGAAGGTAGAAAGTCTACCTCCATGGTTTAACTCAGAGATAAATTCGTTTGCGTTCCACTTTAAGTGGTCACAGTTATAAGTGTACCATTGTTACTAAAGATGCACGTGTGTTAAATGTGAACCTTGCCCACGCAGGGTGTTGTTTTTTTACTAATTGCAGCCCTGTGACTAGGTCAGGATTTGCTCAGTGCGTGCCACCATCTTCTCGGCGGCTGTGAGTCATCACACCAGTAGGCCTACACTAGCAGTCTGCACACAGGTGCCACACAGAGAGAGTTTTTTTGGCGGATCACATACAGCTAGGCTATTTATACCACATATTTAAATTCGCCTTATACAATGCAAATTTGTATTACCTTTAAAAGAATCATAATAAAATAACGAGCAGTACAATGTAAATCGAATACAACAATCTCATGACACAAACAAATCAGAGTACAGAACCATTAAAACTAGTGACATGTGAATGTGGCACTAGCAACCAGATAAACATATTGGTTATGAGGTGCTTACAAACTGAACATTTCAGCGACTTCTTGGAGAGAGAAATCGCTTTTGTCTCTTGTATTTAACCAAACTTGAAAGATACTGTCTGACAGAACGTTATTAAAAAGGTGGAGAAAAAGCTTTGATTGGAGGGCATGAATGAAACTAATATCATTTTTGGGGGGAAGGGGTTGTTGTTTGTTTTTTGGGGTGGTGGGGGTTGGGTTGGGGGAGGGGGGAGGAAGTAAAATGAAAGGCACAAAGCTTCACAGTGTAAATGCATGTTTAGGATATTCACAATTCTTTCCTTATCTCGGAACTGGAATTTTCATGGTCACAATTATGAACGTAAAATTGTTTTAGGCCCAAAGTTGTTAAGTTTGGTTTAAACATATTTTTTATTCAAAAAAGCGATCGGGAAACAGGCTCTGCCTATATAAATCCCTCTCGTGAAAAAAAGAAATAAAAGAACAATACAAATGCTGTACAAAAGATAAAGACGGGCCACAGGACACCACATTGACGTAACATCGACATGGACATACATACAAATAGATCAGACATCACAATTACAGGACAAACAGAAGTATGCATTATCAGAATACAATACTGTCGAGGCCAGCCAACACTGTTCACATGAATACTGCTCGCGGAAAAAAAAAAAAAAAAAAAAGGACCGGCCCGCACGTGAACCACCGGGAGTCACAAGCAAAGCTTGTTCGTCAACCTGGGTGGAAAACGTACGGGCCTCAGTTGAATCGGCCAGAATTTAAGATATATGTGTGGGTACTGTCAAAAATAATTTTGTTTACTGCCTTTGAACACTTGGGATTTCCAAACATAAGAGTTTGTAGTGTGAAAGGAGCCAATACTATGATATTTTGTTGCAATAAATTCCGCTCAGTCGTGTTTTTGGTACACTCAAAAAAGTAATGAAATGAATTTTCTATTTCGGCACCACAAGAACAAGCAGGAGAAGTTACTATACCAATTTTATGCATATCGTGGTTCAACTGGCTGCAGCCCATCCTAATTTTTGCATGTAGAATATTGGCTTTCCTATTACCAATGTAAAACAACTCATTTGTCTTTGGTGTCCCTTTATCCAATTTACGCTTAAAAGTATCTATATCTTAAGAATTTCGAACACCGGATGGGAGTAAGTTCCATTGGCGAATCGTTGCGGGACAAAAAGAATTATTATAAGTATTAGTTTTTGTACGAACCTGGCTTATGTTCCGTCTGGAGCTCACATTATATGCATTTCTGTTGGATACATTTTCCGGAATCAAATTGTGTAAAAATGCAGGTGTATGTCCATTAATAATTTTATAAAGAAGTATGAGTCGGTGTTTTTCTCTACGCTTAGAGAGAGTCTCCCATCCAGTTTCATTGTACAGGAATGCATGACTTGTTCGACAAGACGCGCCCGTCACTGCGCGCGCTGCAGCCAGTTGAGCATCTTCCAGAAGGTCTGCATCAAATTTCGTGCACCCTCCCCACACAACATCACCATACTCTAAAATAGGCCTAATGTAGGTGAAATAAATCAATTCTAATGTGCGTCTACTGAGCTTATGTTGCAAAAATTTCATTACTCCAATTTATTTCCTTGCTTTGCAGACAACATAATTTATATGAGGTGACCATAACAAATCTGCACTAAAAATAAGACCTGAATGTTTGTGTTGTTTTACATCTTCAAGTGTAGTACCCTGAAATAGAGCATGGGGATGATGTGGAGGCTGTCGCTTCTTACTAATAATCATTGACTTGGTTTTGGAGCTATTGAATGTAATTAGCCATTGCTTAGACCAATTCTCGATGTGTTTAAGATCATCATTCATGGTGACAGCAGAGCCAGAGGGATCGTCAATGGTGATGTACAAAGTTACATCGTCGGCATAGAGCCTTATGTTAGAAGTTACAATGTCAACGATATCGTTAACGTAAATAAGAAATAAGAGAGGCCCAAGAACTGAGCCCTGGGGGACCCCTGCTTCTACTTTACCCCAATTTGAAAACTCTCCATGCGTCACAACCCTCTGTTGACGATCGTTCAAGTAACTACTAAACCAATTAAGCAGAGCTC
Source organism: Hermodice carunculata (assembly GCA_964020975.1). Taxonomy (NCBI): domain Eukaryota; kingdom Metazoa; phylum Annelida; class Polychaeta; order Eunicida; family Amphinomidae; genus Hermodice; species Hermodice carunculata. The sequence continues at coordinate 75,230,296 of OZ026627.1, forward strand.
CGGAGATACCTAACTTTGATAGTTTGTGTAATAAAGCAGGATGATACACCTTATCAAAAGCTTTGGTGACGTCACAAAAGACGACTCTTACCTCTTTCTGCATGTCGATAGCTTTCGCAAACTCATTATACAAGAAAACAAGCTGGTTGATAGTACCATCCCCAGGCATAAAACCAGATTGTTTATCAGTTAAGGCAAAGTTATCCCTCAAGAAATTAAACACATACTTGAAAACTACACGCTCAAAAACTTTTGATACACAACTTAATAACGATATTGGTCGATAGTTACTACAGAGACTGGCATCACCACCTTTTGGGATTGGGGTTACATTTGCCTTTTTCCAATCGGAAGGGAACAAACTTTTGTTGAGGGATGATTTGAATAGTCTCGTAAGCGAAGGAGCAATTGAAGGAGCAGCCTCCTTGAGTAAGACTTGGCTAACACCGTCATGACCGGTAGCCTTGCTAGCATCAAGTGAAGCAAGTATGGAATAAACTTTATCATCATCAAAGGATATACTTTGCAGCGTGTTATTATTATCTGAAATAAGCGTTGTGGATGATGCCCGGAAAGAAGTGTCATCAACCCGACTTTGTTTTAAGAAAAAAGAATTCATAGCTTCAGCTTTAGACTTGTTGTCAGATAAAACAACGTTTTCAACCAATAAATGATTATTAACAATTTGCTTTCCCTTTATAAAATAGTTAACTGTCTTCCACCAGCCTTTCCCTTTCTTTTTGGAGCAGTTAATCGAGTCAAACTGACGTTTAAAGTAGTCTTCTTCGGCAGCTCTCAAGTCACTAATGTATGCATTCCTGAATTGCCGAAAATAGCGCCAAAGATTTGTCTGATTAGAGGTTCTACAATTTTTCGCTTTTTTGTGAATTCTATCAACCTTTCGTTTCATAGCACGAAGACGACTTGTGTACCAAGGTGCATCATCCTGCCTTACAGTTATAGTTCTATTTGGTATACACTGCCTAGCAATATTTAGAAAAGTGCTGGTCCATAACTTACACATTTCATCAATGTCGTCCGTTTCGAAACAGGGGTCCCAGTTAACAGCATTCAATGTATTCCTGAATTCGTCGAAATCTGCCTTAGAATAAATCCAAACAAACCTTTCGAAAGAATCATTTCTTTTATGCCTAAACAATAAATGAGCTGTAACTGTGCAATGGTCGTTGTCCGCGACAGGAGGGAGAATCGATGTGTGACGAACAAAATTTGGAATATTAGTAATGATTTGATCCAAGCAATTAGCTGTTTGTTCAGTTATCCTTGTTGGATCATGTATATGTAATGTAAGAAGATTAGAACTACAGAAAGAACTAAGTTTTCTACCATGGTTTGTCGATGGGTCGGCATTGAGATCTCCCATCATGACAATCTTGCCATTGGAGGCGCTACTGGCAAGATCGTAACTTGCCTGCAAATCATTCCAAAAGGACACTGGTGCACTTGGTGGTCTGTATACAACACCAAGTAGAAATTTGTTGTTATGCAAACGAACCTCGACCCACATAAGTTCGAGACCCGGAATTTCAAGGTCCATGCGTCTTTCAACACGCAGGGCACGTGAGACATATACAGCAACTCCACCTCCGATCCCACTGGCTCTATCTAACCGCAAAATAGAATGAAAACCAGGCAAAATATAATCGTCATCTCGATGTTGAGCAGACAAAAATGTTTCCGTTAATGCAACAATATCGTAAGAATGTGCAATGGACGTTTTTATGCACCGTAGCTTATTCTGCGAAAGACTGCGTATATTCATATAACACAAGGAGAGATCGTTATAAGTATTAAGATTCGGCCCTGGGTTGGGATGCACGTCACCAGACAGAAGCAGAAGCAGACTTGCCATCAATGTCAGTGTATCATCAACAACTTCCATAACATCGTTCATTTTCAAAATAAAAATAATATGAAATATTTCAACCTGGCACGTTGACAATGAAGGAGGATGGCATTTATAATTACAATAGACATAGTAATTAACATTGTAACATAAAAGCATATCAGGATACAGTAAAATACATACAACAGATGATCTGTATCGCATAAATACGTGTTGCTACTTACAATCCATAGTATGTCAGTTTTACTCAATGAGTGAGTACTAGAGGAAAAAATACATTGACATGCGTGCACAATAATAATATTTTGTAAAGGTTTGAAAACCACAACACAAACTGTTTCCGTCGATATTTTATGCACGAGTAGTCTAAGGACGCAGAATCCCACATGACCCATCACCCTATAATACAAATATGGCGAAAAAACATATGACCATTGAATGCAGGAATTGGAGAACATTACATTTGGTTTCTCGAAAGATAATATCAAGTTGTTCCCGTATCGAAGGCCAAAGATAATATGTAGTATGTAGATAAGCAAAAATGAAAACCATTTACTAGGCATCTTTATGGCAATGAACATAATAAATGTGCACACATATCTGTGTAGTTTTTGATTAACAATGATTACATGATGAAGTATATATGTCAGACGTATCTTTAACATCAAGTATACCGCGAGCACCCAATTGGCAGAGAGGTAAATAAGGCAATTTTGCCCATACACTAGAAATGGCCACTTGGTGGAAGAAATGCAGCATATCAGCGTAGCCGCACAATTGTACACGACCGAGTATTGTTGTTAAGTTTTGATTGGATAAAGAGGTTTAATGGATTCGTCAAAAAAGATTTAACGGATTCAGAATGAAAATTTAGGACCCCAAATACGCCATTGCCAAAGCCAACTACGTCGACAAGTCAATGAAGGCGAAAAACATCATGGCGAAATTAGGTATGGTCGAATGAGAAATTGGCAGAAAAGTTATTTCTGGCGAATGCAAATTTATTAGAAATTTTTGCCAAAGATTCGTTAGAAGTTCCACGAAATATATATATATATATACATATATATATATATATATATATATATATATATATATATATATATATATATATATATATATATATATATATATATATATATATATATATATCTGACAATTTGGGCGAGGGGGGAGTGTTTTGTTTGTTTTCTCTCGGAAGTTATTTTTTATTTATTTCATTAAACTTCCAGTTCTGAGAAAATTATGCACAGAAACATCGATAAAACATAGTGTACAACTATACATAGAGTAAAAATGCACGGTTTCTTCACAATAATGGTAAATAATAATGACAATAGCCAGCAGGTCCTTACACACCGTGGCTGCCGATTGACACACTCAAGTAGTGTGAATTGCAGATTGTCCTTAATTGAGGCACACCGCCTTACCGTCATGCATGCTAGAAAAGTGATCAGTGTATTTCAGTTATTTGTGAACGATGTGGTTTACCTCGATTGATGTGGTAATCGATTAACAAAACAATAATTCAGATTTCTTCGTTCGCTGACATATAGCCTAATAAAAAATTAAGAGAGGTATTTTATTTTTCCATTTTTTTTTTATTGTTGGCTTTCGCGCAGCTCAGGAACTAAGGAAACACTAGGGTCTACAGCCTGCAGGTTCTAGGCCTGTCATCCAGTGGTGCAGTCGTCTGGCAATTCTGCAGACACTTGTTGAACTATCGCAGAAATTTTGATTAAAATGATAAGCACGTTTCGCCCAAAATTGTGTTCGACATTAATGATCATTCAGCTGTTCTTGTCTTCAATTTGTTTAATATTTGACTCAGTTTAATTTGGAAGAAACGGAAGATCGACAAAATTGTCATTCGCGGAGTGGAATTCGACAATGTGTCGGTAACCGGACCTTAGCTAGACATAATTAGGCCTATTTCATGAATGCAATGTAAATACATTGAACAGAAGTTGTTGACAAGCATCTTCTTAGCGCCAATGCGACGAAGGATTGTTTTTTCCCCAGAATAAAATATTAACTGGCTATCTGCTATAATTGAAAAAGGGGAAGAAAACGAATGGCACAAGCTGCTTTCGTCTGCGTCTATCAAAAGTACATTCATGATGTAATCAGAGCGGCCACGTAACACACACATGCATGGGTGAATTGCTTGTTATGCTGTCCGACCACTTAATTACTATACACAAAAACTTAATGAGATAAGCCTAGCCGGACGAACCTGTAATAGTTCGTAATGTCAAAACTTGTTTCTTCTCAGACACTGCCACTGGTGTTGAGACAGGAAATTTGCTGAAAATCGGTGAATTTAATGTTACCATGGTCAGTCATCACATCATTTTTGTTGTTCACTGCTTTCAGAGGCACATTTCTGTCACGTTCCAACAAATATTAAGTCCCCACGCAGCACCTCCTTTTCTTGAGAGTATTCCATTTAACTTACTGATCACCAAATGCAATCACTGTATCACCAGCGTGAAATAAAATTTGTAAGCCACGCGTGAATGCTTAGGCCTATTTAACATTAATGAGCCGTGCATGAGGATTCAGAACTTCGGCCAACGTTTCAAATAGGCCCTGCGCAATTTCGGGAGCCACGTGCGTTAGATTAAATGACTTTCGATCGGTACTGTACATAGGTGTACATGTCTTGCAGGTGTGAAAAAGAGTGTGAGTGTCGTCAGTTAATTTCCCGGCAAAAGATATCCAACATTTACGGCATGTCGTCTTGTTTACCGCCAAAGCAAGATGGTGCGTGTCAGTGAGGACAAGAAATGGAAAATTGTTTGGGAAAAGCAGGATGGACACAGTTTTAGTCATATTGGAAAGATGCTGATTCAACAGCACCATGTTACTATTGGACGAGCTACATTGAAAAGGCAGAGCTCTCAAGTTGGGAGAACTGGAAAGAGTGAGATTTCTAGGGGGGGGGGGAGGACCCCCCCCTAAAGTTTTGAAAATTGTGAAGTAAAATGGTGCAATGTGATGAATTTTAGGGCGCTAAAAGGAATCCTACTTGTGATTGGTTGAGGTTTAGTAGCTCGACCAATGAATGAAACCTTTGTTTTTACATTTGTTTACAGCGTTACTGGGCCAAAAAGACACTATCAGTTATCCATATATGCTAGGCTTGCGTTTTCTGTAAGCAAAGAAGGGTCTTGGGAATGTGTGAGGGAACAACTATGTTTAAATGCGTGAGAATTTTATGTCTTGGCGTGAGAACGTGACCTGACACTGGAATGCGTGAGACACACGCTCAATAAGTGGGACTTGATAGGTCTGAAAAGGGTGGTGAAACATCACCGAGAAACAGGAGGAATTCCTACCAGTGTATCAACTCGTTGTCGGGCGCGCCAGAAAGTGACAGAACAGCATCTAAAATTGAAAGATGCTCTTATGACTTTTAATCAGGAGGGAACAGGTCATGGCATACAAAAACTTGTACGAGATTTGGTTAGTTTGTCGCTGGCTATATCGCACATAAAACGGTTAAGACGAGGCCTTGGTTGGAGCAAGGGCGAAGTACAAATCATTGTCCTTTGTGGCCCTGACACCTCGTGTTCCTCCATGATGCTCTTTGTAGGTTGAGGTTAACATGTCAATTATGATTGGTTCAAAGCAACCACGTGTCGTACTGGTTCTCCTCATAACAAGAATGACTGATTTGCAATGCTAGCATTGCCGGCACGGTTTGAAAAGTTGATTCAACCTCGCCGGACAGGCATTGAGCATCGTGCGATAGGTTTAACGCATTTTATAGCACGCCAGTCGCCAAATGCGACAACAAGTGAGCACAATAACGCATGCTCATAAAGGCATGTGCGCACGTTTGAGCACGCCGGTAACAAGTAGACCTATATCTCCCGGGCGGCATGCGAGATGCGTGGCGCAGTGCTCAAGAATGCGTAAAACTGTGCAAGTTTGGGTGGTCCATGATGCGAGAGCTGTACTGTATCCATAGGGCTTTTTTTGCAGCATTGGACTTTTTTGAGATTTTACAGCATTCTTTCTGACTTGGTAGGATTTTCACATTTCTTGACAGAAGTCACACAAAATTGTTTTTTTCCAGTTGAAATCAGAAGAAATTTAAAATCTATATCCATGTACAGGATCGAATTCAATGGTTAGTCCTGAAATAGCATAAATAAAAAGGTTATAAAATTTTTATTTTTCTAGTCCTGATTGGTTGTATATTTTCTTTCCATAAATTTATTCAAAAGTCACGGAAGGGGTTGTCAGAAAAAGAAATTCTGGGAACCTTTCCTGGATATGATATTTTTTTTTCATGTCCATTGATTTTAATGTGATCGGGCAATTCATACGTTTGTGAGGCAAGATACAAATTGTAGGGATTAAGCATAAAACAGTTCCAAGAAAAACGAATTCAACGAAAAAAGTTGCCAATTCTTACACATTTATGGCTGTCATATTACACATACTCATTTCTACTGTCCTGTGTTTAAATTATTGTGTTAAATAAACTTGTAGCTTTACCTTTGTGATGTTGTCATTAAAAAAGTATATTTTGCGACTTAATTCTTGACATTTTTAACTTGGGAACACCACACTTGGCTTGTTTGGGTGTGGGTTCAGATGCGGCTTTCATATTTTGGGCCCAGTGAGTAGATTGTGCTAATTTGTTTTTACATCAATAGAGAATTTCAAAGTAATCAGAACAATGGTAGTACTAAGTCTGAACTAGGCCCATTCTTCTCTCCAGGGCTAATGGTTTCCTGTGAGTGACCCTTGTCAATATCTCAATTGGTTTCCAGGGGTCGTGGACTAATGACTGTGCAAACAATGACATGGTTCAGCATCATACCCATGCAAACAGACCCATGTGCCCGGCACTGCTTAAACTTTTCAGTGTAAACAAAAGTTTTGAGATCAATTTCTCATAAAAATTTCATATTCACACATCTTAGGTTTTGGAAGCATGTAGTTTAAATATGAGACTATCCAAAAATATGAAAAAGTGATTACAAGTTATCCATAAGTGCTGGCTTCAGATCTTCTACCTTGAGAGAGCTTTTACGCTTTGAGGCTAATTAAAGCATGCGGTACTGGTAACTTTATAGCACATTTGTGACTGATCCAACAGTCTAAATTGCTTATACAATGCGTTTTAGAGTCATTAAATTAGTTGCAACTAGATACGTTTCTTTTATTTGTGATTGTATATTCCAAAAAGGCCTGGCCTATTGCATAAAGTTAAGCAAGACTTTCATCATTAAGTTTCTATCCTGCTTCTTTCATGTATTAAGCCCCCTCATTGTGGAGTAAAAACTAGTATTTAGTATAATATTTAAGATACTGCGATGCCATCGACTAAATATAAGAAGTGATATTTCAAAACACGGTGCATCAGTACAGATACTCAAATGGGCTCCTACTTTACCTGAAAGAAATAACAAAAAGCAAAAAAAAAAAAAAAAAGGACAAAAAGACAGTATGAATGCGAAGTCCTCCAGATCCCTGTGTCATATCTGTCAATTTGGCCAAACAATGATTTAGCATTATAAGACTTTACAGGTATGCGATACTAAGTAGTGTATAATTCGGGAATGGACATATGATCATTCACATACGAAGTGCATATATATGCATTTCTAATGCATATGTATGTGTATATATGTATATATATATATATATATATATATATATATATATATATATATATATATATATGTGTGTGTGTGTCAGTGTAAACAATACACTTCACATATTTTGTGAACTTGTTCTATACAACTTTAGTAATTATGTTTTGTTTGACACGTTTTCTTCTCTCATACTGCAGCTCTGCATTTATAAGCCAAACTTCAAGTATTTAGTAAATACATCATTTCCCACGTTCATAGTTATGCATTATTACGTGGGTTGTATTTGCTGAAAATTTAGCTTAAACAAGGAGCTGCTACTCAGAGAGACATGTACGGATATAGGCTGCCAAACATGTTCTGAGTAGTTAACCGTTGAAGATCCTTTAATTTATTTGGGCTAATACAGCCTATGTCAATATTACTAGTACTGAACAATAGTAATTCCATATGTATGCAGGTCAGACAGTGACAAGTTAGCTTTTGGAGAGTAAAAAGTTCTGACTGCGGAATAAGGTAATGACTACTAGGAAGTGGTTCTGGACAAAAAAAGACACAAATAAATATATACTAAATACACACACACACACACACACACACACACACACACACACACACACATATATATGTCAGTCTGAAAAGTGGGATATTAACTTAAATATAATTATATGATCTACATACCACTAGCATGCTGTACAGTCTAAATTCTAAAAGGTCGACTATCTGTTGGAGCTGCAAGTACGTAAGTATGGCTTACTAGACCCTACATTCCGCTACCTCTTCCGTTTGTACGGCTGATTAAGTAGAACATATGACTATTTAGTACATGTCGTTTAAGTGGCCTGTAAATGAAATCTAATCTCATGTGAGTTTGGCACTATCTGGTTCTAACGACATTCTGTCTCTTGCATTAGACTTACTATCTCGTGAACGTCACTTATTCCATATTTGTGAATCTGCACGTAGTAGTATTTTGTTTTTACTGTAGATTTTGAAGTTTTTCATTGCATTTTTTATCATTACGAGTGTAGGAACCTCCCTTTTAATATTAAAGGTAGCCTTTAAATCCACGAAAGCATATGCCTAGTTATATTGCTCAGTAATATGACCTAAAACTGGATCAGGAGCACTTGCGATGCCATTATTGAAACTACGCCATATCAACTTAGTCACTCCTGCTGCACATGCATCTGCCTTGTTGGTGTTTGTGTGGCCTACGTATATTATACTTCAATCGATTCAGTTAAAGCGGGTGGGGGTGTCGAAACACACGAATGTCGTATTTATTACAGTTAAAAAGATTTGATTTTGGCATCAATTGCTGTGGATGATTGATGTCTTTTTCTCATTACATCAAAACCTTCACAGGACCTCAACCCTGTACTGATGGGAAAAGTGCATTTTCTATGGTAACTAACCTATTTTGCAGGATAATTCATTTCTACACATAATGAATATGTGTATTCAACATCGCGAGTCTAGAGTGATTGATATTTCTTTCGTTAATTCAACTTCCACAGGAGGTCAACCATGAGTGTAAACAGTGGTCTGAATTTGAATATATACAAATTGTTTGTATCTTTAGGTACATGTTACATTTGACTGTCTCATGTGTAAGGTTCCTTGTGGTAATAAACTGCAGATATAGACCCGTCTAGGTCACATATTAGCATTTTGATTCTAAAAAATCAGCAAATTCAATTTCTTAATATTTGGTGAACAGCATTGACACATAAAAATGTCAAAAATCGTGGGCGAATTTATTCTATGTAGATCCCAGTTTAATTGTTTTTGTAATTGAAAAACAAAACAACACCCAGATGCCGGGCACTGCAAGAAACCTGACACAGCTAACCTTCTTAAAAAACAAACCCACAGCATACTCAAATTGTAAAACTTTCACAATTACGTATTTGCGTTGTTTAGATGCTCAAGAAGCCAGTTGTAAGTTTGGCCACCAATCTTATCTTTTAAGTTAAAATGAAAGATTATGCGACAACAAGTCTACGTACACTTACACAGCATAACTTAGTGCCATACTTTTATCCCGCAACTACGTAAAGACCAATAGGAACACAGAAATTGAGTGCATTCTGAGCTCGCAACGCACCTTTCAGTACAACGTATTGTCTACGAAGCACTGTTTGCAACATTTTTATTTTTCAAAAACATGCAAAATGTAAAATTTTTTGCCAAATAATTATATATATTTAGTGAAATGAATAGAAAAAAGAGACTGCCTAGCGACAGCTGCGTTTATTGCCTCATTTCTAACATGATAGCAGCCCATGGCCAGTGTATGGGCCACTTGGATTTGTTGTGGGACGTCTCACATATGACATTCAGAATTTGTACGTTTCAAAGACCAGAATTGTGTTTTCCTAGCCATCACACACGAACTTCTCTATCCACTATATCATTTATTAAATTTTGAAAGTGGGATGACTGTGGTCGTCAGTCATTTAGAATTGGACAAGCATGTGGTGGATGGGAGAGCCATCACCTCAAGGAGGAAAATGGTCTCGTTGATGCAGCTGAAATTGTCACTCCACAATTGGCAGAAGCAGCTAAAGCAGAGAGATTTGCTTCATTTACAGAAGAACATCTAGATCGTCTGGCAGCACAACATAATGAAAGGTCCACGGACAGTCGGACTGCCTATGGGGTTCACATTTACGGGTACTTGCACAGATTTACTTGCTTCCGTGTTTACAACAGGCTGCCCCATCTGTGATCAGTAGTGACATTAGGCCTCATTCTGGATTTTCAAGTCATATTTTCCCCCAGGTGCAGTCCCCCTAAAGTATCATTTCTGGAAAATGTCGATTATTTTCCTTCCTATTTCTGCACTGTAATACATGTCTGATCAATAACTGCAAAGTAAGAATCCTCTGAAATAAGTATGTCCAACATAAATTGCTCCATTTTGTATGGTCCATCAGAGCGTCCACTCCCTGTTGACAGCGGTACGGCCTTTGTAAAAGGTAGAATCGGGTACGAATTAGAAATAAAAAATACACTCAACAGGTTGCGCAGCAATAGGTATTGATGGAAATTCATTTTTAATAAGCTGGCCTACCAATGTTTCTAATTGATAGTCAGTAGGCTCAAATTACTCTCTATTTGTCCTCTCCCTGTGACAACAGAGAACCTTATTTAGTTACATAATTATGTGAGCCTTCTGATAATTAAACTTCTAGTTTTAAAATCTTTATTGGAACTTTTGGTTATGAAAGTCATGACCAAAAGTTCCAATAGACTGGTTGAGAGAGAGAGGAACGAAGATGTAAACTTTGAAAGGGCCAGTGATGAGCAGCTTAGCAACCATTTGAGACGTTTTTATGGACAGTTAAGGAAGAAAACGGTGATATTACTCAAGATCAGCCTTTATCAATATAAGGGCATCAATAAATAGAAACCTTACATCCCCTCCCTTCAACCGCACAGTCAGCCTGACCAAAGATACAGCGTTTCAGTCTGCTAACTAGGTTCTCTATGGCTTGCTGAAGGACATGCATAGGAAAGGCAGGGCCACCTCGATGCACAAAAAGTCCATAGCGGAAGCTGACTAGTCATATAAGACAGGCACACTGAGTAATGGTAACCCAGCTTCCTTTCAGCACACACAAAGTTTATTCTGAACTTAGCCTGCTTTTTGGAAGGCGTGGAAGAGAAGGGCTTAGATAACTGAAGCCAAGCAGCTTCATAATTACAACAGACTCCGAAAACAGGGAGTATGTTTGTATGTCATACAACGAAAAACAAAAGAACTACCAGGAGGTTAGCAGCAGGCAGGAGGAGAAAAAAGCACGGTGTACTCGAGGCCTGGTGATCCTAATTGTCCGGTTAGTTGTATGTTTCTAACCGGGGCCCACAGAATGAGTCATTTTTTCCATCGCCAAAAAGACACAATTGCATTCCCAGTGAGCCCATCTGGTATGGAAATTCAGCCGCTGGAGCAAATAGGATTAGGTCTTTCATAAAAACCATGAGCCAGTGTGCATGCCTCAGCCAAAATTATACAAACCACAGTATCACAGCAACGACAGCTACAGCACTCTACAGAGCTGGACTGAAAAGTGAAAGAATTAGTCATGTAACAGGACAACGAAATTTAGACAGTTTAAAGCACTAAATAAAAGGCCCATCAGAGGACCAGATAGAATAAAATTCATCTATTCATCACAAATATAGTCATGCATCAGAAACGATGCTTAAGCTTAGGCGTAATAGTATGTCAGAGGCAAATGCCCCTAGTGTAACAACTCCTGGTTAAGATGTATGTATTTCCCTCCATGCAAGTGCCAAAGATGAAATTAGCATCGATCTACAAAGTGTGCCCTTAAATTCAGTTGCGCGTTAGCTTAATGTTGCCACAAAAGCAGGTGTAGGGGCATTCCTTTCAAATTCAACATTTGGGCCAAAATGCACATTCACAATTAAGTATTTCAGCTTGAATATGGTCTGAATCAGAGGTCTTCACCTACATGCTAGTTGTAGGGTTTGTTTACGAAATAAAGTTTACTTACAGGTGCACCCTTCTGAAACAGATTTTTGCGTTCAAGAGATGGTTTCGCTCATTGTTTCTTTCTCTGTGACACAAGAGATTAATTTGAACTAGAATTTCGAGTGACACTTTCACGTGCAATGAATATAAATGTATTCATGTATTGTTGATAAGCCTATGTGTATAAATACTGATGATTGCAAATAGAGGCCATGCAGCCCTATGTTCACCATGCACAAGGCCTACAATAATCCAGTTCCTTCATTGTGTTTTTTACATATTCGCGAGGTACAACCGTTCCGCTGGCTTCTTTGGCCTTCGAAAGGGCGGGGAACGATCCGAAGAGCATAATAAGCATTAACCTATCTGATTTAAAAATATTTATTTTTTCTGCTTATCATGAGCGTTTATCATAATGGGGAAGGGATTAGCACCTCATTTTCCTGCATTGTAATCTGACACTGCACTCATATTCGGTATCACCCCCTTAAATCATTGACAGTATAATCAGATATACCATAAGTCCGAAATGTTAGTACTGCCTTTCATGATATAACCAGCATGAGTAGACAAGCAGTTTACATATCTTAGTATATAATTATCAACTGTATGGCCTGGACGTGATTCAGTTCATCATGTGTTTTCTCAGGACAACAGCTTATATTACAAACACAACATTGTTGACAGGCCATGCTCAGATCCACTTCCATGGGGTGACTGATGGCCATTATTTATGAGGCTTTGTGCAGAAGAGTTGACTCACTTTTTACCGTTTTTATCCTGACCTACTTTGAAAGTATCACCGATGATACAATTTAATAATATGAAGCCTTTTTCCATATGGTTTTATCCTTTACTGCACATGCAGTACCAACATGGCCTCAATATTATTATCATAAAGATTATGTGCTCATTAGTCCAAAATATTAACCATGAAATTTACAAAAGATCCAAAACTTTATGAAGACGAACAATTTATAGAAACCCAAAGAGAAGTACCCAAGGTAAATTTCCATCAATTAAGATGTTGCCTACGATTGGGGAAGATGTCGAAAATGTAATTCCCTTTGCAAGCCCTGTTGTTGTACACATAACTTATTTTGAATGTATGCATTGACCGACAGTTGGCAAATGACAAATTCGAACAGCATGTGGGATAAGGGGCATTACCACCTGCTGAATAAGATTATCTGCACCCCCCCCCCCCTTCCTCTGGCACATTCCTACGAATCCTGACAACAGCCAAAGGGACTGTGTCTTACAAGAAAGAAAGCAAAAACAGCAAAAATACACAAAACCTCATATACAATGGGATAAAAACCTGCAGTGCCACTTATTGAAGAATACTAGGTCTAAAAGTTCACAAATGTGTTCCGTGCGTTTTCAGGCCTTTGGTTGAGGAGTTCCATCGTGGGCCTATGTTGAAATATTGCCCCAGAATGAACAAAATCGTCTCAAAAATCCAAAAATTTGTGAACAAAGTTTGGTAGAGACCAACCAAGGTAGATCCCTCCCAGCTTAAAGAGGATTTAACCACCGATATCAGAGAAGTCACAAATGCAAAAGTACATGGCGGATGGCATTAACCACAAAAAACAAAGACGTCAGTGTAATTGTACCATACATTCATCTGGTATGCTTACATATATTCCATTTCACTGTACATTGACTGAACAGATCATAAAAAAATACGTGTGAACGTCGTATTGCAATTTTAGTTCTTTTAAATGTAAGATAAAGAATCTTCCAAGAAAATTGTGCGATGTTGATGCGTAGAAAACTAATGCATGATCATTGTAAGATGATATTAAAACAGGAAAATAAGAAAAGTATTTTCAGGTCTTTTGTTACTTTAACCTAACTAGCATTTTCAACATAAAGCCCTAGATGTATGTACGCATCATGTTTTAAGGAAGCTTGCCATTTGCCAAAAAAACTCAGAACATGTACTTGATCAAAGTTATGAATAAATGTGCACCTCTAACTTGATGTCGATATAGCATCAAAGGCTTTAAATTATTGCAAAGAAATGATGAAATGGCAGTGTTTCAAATTCAGGCTCATGAATTCTTTAAAAAACGTTCACCATTTCGCGCACAAAGTCATCGGTTTTTTTTTTTTTTTTGGTCTGCTAAGGTGTTTTTGATTTTAGATGAAAAAGAAGCTCCAAAGCCTGCACAGGCCAATTAGATATTACTCTTTCAGTTATTCTCCACACACGTATATACATCAATGCATCATACGAACATCCATCCATACATACATACATACATACATACATACATACATACATACATACATATTCACATTTTCGTATAAAATGGCATTCATTTCAGAGGGTAATTATTTATTGTATACAAAAACAACACCTACAATAAGATATGTTTTTGTTCTAAGGGCATTTCACATCTGACCTCACCAAGCCATGTCAATAGCCAGTAGGAAGAAAAGAGAACATACGAATCACCAGCCATTGGAATTATCTTACCGTTCTGTGATTTGTAAAAAGTCCTATTCATTTTGCGATAAGACACAAGTTGGGATAAATTACTGTGTTTCGTATCCACTCAAAATATATGATTTGCATTTGGTGTTTACGTGTAAGACTACAAACCTTACAGGTTGCATCGGCTTGAACTGTTTGCAATAATTCCTTGCAAAAAATTAAGTATCAAATGTTGATTTGTGAAACGTGTTCAATTGTTGTGCAGTCCCTATAATACCTATACCTAATGGGTATTTATCTTTAACCTAATTCTTGTCTGTTCTAGAAAACCGGGCAACCATTTTTAAACGAACTTTTTCCCACCATTTGCATTTATACTGCAGATAAGCATAAATATATTTTACTGTTTGGGTTTTACTTTGTACATGTTTTAAGCATCTTGTTGTACCTCAGTAAAATTAGTGTTCCCTCTATCCCATTTACTTCTATTTTGTTTTAGTCTCTGAAATCGTTGTTGTTGTTATCCTTGTCGGCAATGTAGACTCAGCATTTCCAACCAAAGCATCTGGTTCTGTTGCTGTAAATTTCCGCCATTTGCAAAGTAAAATAGCTGTAAATGTCTCCCGGAACTTTCTGAAATTTCAAACATAGATAAGGATAAATAAATAATAATACATCCTTTTAAATATATGGGTTAGTTTGAAGGTTATCCGCAAGAGGCCTTTAGAAGGCAGGTGTTTAGTGTTCCGATGTATGCATATGTCAAACAGATGTGTAAATAGCCCATCCTCAGCTGACCATGTCATAGAACCAAAATTGAAACCCTCTCTGGTCTATGGGACCCATCAGTATTTATCTGCCATTTGAAAAGTGGATTAAGAAAAGCTTTTGTATTATTCCATGGACACAAGCGGCATGGGAATATAAAAAAAAATCATAAGAACATGACCATTTCAAAGTGTTTATGGGGGCATATTAATGTTACTTTGCCAGTAAGTTTGAAGTTGAAAAAGTATACAATTTTGCAGGAAATGACATATAGTTGCGAGTATATTCGTATTTCTACAGTAACCATGATGCAAAATTCGACAAAAATTACGAATATTATGTTTGAAATTAATTCCACCAAACCAAAAACCATGGTTGAGATCAAGTCATGCTACAATTTTTACAGTGTTAAAGATAATCCTAATTTTTTGAAGCGACGTCTTCAAGCATTACAAGAACAACAACAACACACACACATGCCCACACGCACGCACAAACACATATATATGGACATGCATTTAAAATAGGGGAAAGCACAGTTCTACATGCCAAAACGTTTAGATTTCGAGGAACCCTGCCAGGGTTAATTCAACTGGCGAAGTGGTTTTGAAGTTTTCAAAAAACACGAGACAACGTTAGAAAAATAGAATAAAAATGAAATATCTCGGGAACATAATCATTTATGCCAAATCGATAGACACTCATCGAAGGCACATCTCTGCCACGTTTAAATGCAAACCTATCCAATTTTGTATATTTTATGACAACTGTTTCATGTTACGTGCTTTTGATCTTTATTAACGCTTTGTGTTCTATGTGCAATACATACAATACACAAATTATCACCACAAAATAACACCAGACAGCTTGTTGTATGTGTTACATATCCAAAATCTGGGGGCCCCAAGGGCCTCAATTTTATTTCTAGAGGGCACATCTTGTTGTCCCGTCATGTGGACACATCACGTAATGTTACTTGAATAATGATGAAAGAACAGGATTCCCAAACAACGAGGCGGGGTAAGGGTAATTATGGCGAAGTATGGGCAGATTTCCGGGACAGAACAGGTCAAAATGAAATCTGTGCCCGTTAAAATACTACAAATTATAAATAACACTTCGCCATTTGAGGAACCTTGGTAGACACCCACCCTAGCTGCATTCCCAGCAAGTTTGAAATTAATTTGACGGTTTTGGAAAAGCCAAAAAAAAAAAAAAAGTGAAATTCCTTCGGAATCTGCATTGGCTAATATAGTAATCAATAAGACTCTATGGATTAAAGTAAAAGAAAGAAATGACCTCATCTGTAGGGAATACATGTTGTGCTTTTCTATTACATTGATTATTTTCTTGTTCATAACAGAAATGTGGGGAAAATTTCGGAAACATTGTGCATTTTTGGCTAGGAATGTATGAATGAAAACTTTATTTTACCTGGAAAACCCAATCAGCTGAAAGCTGGCTTACATTGAGGTGCAGACGAAGGACGCCAAATTTAAGTCTATACAAAGACTCATATTGCAATACAGTTAAAACAAATAAAAACAAATAATATGAACAAACGTGAAACATTCAAAGATATACATAATTAAAATAGTTTCCATATTTGGTGATCTGCAGTTCAAAAGAACATATTAACTGTTCTTGTGAGGTCAGTCTGACTTTAAAAACTATTTGGAGCCAGATGTTTCAAACTGATTATAGGTGACTTGATTTCAGATAACACTTGGTAAATTGTTCCATATTTGAGCTCCTCTGTATAAAATGTTCTTTCAGTTAATTGGTCTTTGGCGTTGGTAAAAAAAGGTCACAATTTGAACTTGAGCGTGTGTGGTGGTGGTGGACACTGTTTACATGACTTAAACATTTTGCAAATAATTCGGTACGAAGCCATGTAGACACTTACACACCATACAGGCAAGGTATAAGGCTGCCCTTTGTTGGGCATTTAACCATTTTAGTTCCCTGAGCATGTGTGTAGTGTGAATTCTGGAGGGGTGGTCCAATATTTTGCAAGCCCTGTAACCTTTGCATCATTGTAGCTCCACAGTTACTGTAAAAGAGGTCTCCATGCTGAATCCGCGGGGGCACTAGTGCGTCGTATAACATTTTAAGCATCTCCTTTGGAAGGTAAAATTTTGATTCTTTTTAATATTTGTAGACGTTATGTATTCTTGCATATACATGTTCCATATGCTCCAGCTTATGTTTTTATCGATCCACATCCCAAGATAGTTGTATGAAGGTTCTCTATGACATTTTTCACCATTGATATTTAGGAATATGTTTCAAGCTAATGCTAGTATTTGACGGGTACCTATCAATGACCATCTAGTTTTCTTCACATTTAAATGAACTATGTTTGTGGAAGCCATTGCTTTGTGTTATCGAGATCTTTTTGAAGTGCATTTTGAATATCTGATGATGAAAATGCAGAATCCATCAACACTGTATCATCTACATATAGGTCAACTCTGCAGTCTTTAATGATCTTTGGCAGGTCATCGATGAATAGAATGAAAAGAAGAGGCCCTATCGTAAGGCATTCCATGGGAAATAGTAAGTGGTTTTGAAGTAGTATCAGATTGGCTGATCTTTTGCTTCCTGTCTTTTTTGTAGTATGTGGCCCACTTGTACACACTATCAAGTGCTCTTATCCAGGAAAGCTTGTGAAGGAGTATATGGGGATCAACAGTGTTGGAAGCTTTCTAGGTATGTCTAGGCATGCAATACAAATTAGTTAATGATTGTTAATGTTTGTCAAAAGGTAATCTGTGACATAAATTAGAACATTAATGGTTGAATACTTTTTTTCTGGAACTCAGATTGCTAGGTTACCAGCAGTCCCGGGTTCTACATGATAACTATTCAGTTCATCATAAACGACCCTCTTGAAAATCACCATGCATATCGATGTAACATATGTAGGCCCATAGTTTGTAGGGTCAGCCTTTTGCCCACTTTTTTAGTATTGGTGGTACCTTTGCAAGTTGTTGGTCATGGGCAATTTCACCAGATCGAAGACATGAGTTCATGATGGAAGTAAGAGGTTCAGCTGGTATGGTTGCTGCATCACATAGGAGGCGAGCATGAACATAGTCTATTGCTTATTGCTTTCCTGGTGTTGAAGATGAGTAGAATGCATACAGTAAATTTTACAGAAATAACCTGCACCATAAATTTTGCTCCCACACCAGTATAAGAATTATTATCAGGCAGTGATTGTCCTACAAAGCTACCAACAAGTTTGCTCCCAATACCAGTGAAAAATTGGATAAGTTGTAAGGTCAGACCTGTTAGCAGCTGGAAGACCTTGTTTAGTAGGTTTCCATAACTTATTTGGTCTTTTCAGATTCTCTTTTATAAGGTTATTGTAATATATTTTTTTCCAGAGAGTATTAATTGCTTTGTTCCATATTGATTTGTACTGTTTGCACGTTTCTTGTTCCTTCGATTTGTTTGCCTTGGTTTTTAAGCTATCACATTCCAGCATCGTTCATATACTCCCTCAGAAATCCATAAGGTATTAGTGCCAGAAACTTTGCATTGCACAAGGAGCGCATGTTTGCAGGTGGCATCTTCAAGTGCTCTGTGTATGCTTTTGGAAATCTTAAAAATACTTTAGCTGACCCCTTAGCCATGCTGCTGGTAGTATAGTAAAGCTTAGTGCATTTCTTTTCTTCAAGAAATCATGGCTTCACTTGATCCACCATCAAGGTCACCCACCTCCAGGAAGGAAAGAATAGACAGTGCAGACAAGAGAGTAGCTATTATCCAATACAGAAACACAACATTTTCTTACCTTTCTAATCTCCTGATGTGCGGATTAAGTTCTTTGTGGCAAAGATTGTATATTTTGCAACAAAGAAGGTAGTAAATGGCAAATGAAAAGAGAATTAATAGTCCTGAAGATACAACTATTTTATATGGCTACTGGCAGTCAGTCATGCAGCAAGCCGAGCAAAGAAATCATCAGAAACTGCTTACAAGGATAAGAGGAGTCTGTCTATTTTCCGCTGAAGCTCACTTGCATCTAAGTTGCAAGAAAGAATATTTTTGGCAGGCAGGTCGAGGGAAACTTGAGGATCAAAAACAAAGTAATAGGCAATTCAAATTAGAACAGGCCCACAAAAACGATTTTGAGAGCATGCAGTCTGGCCCAAGAAAGAATTGTCCGGGGGGGGGGGGGGTAATATTGCACCATATTATTAGAAATGACAGATTTTGTAAATCCAGATCACAGAGCAGAAAAGTTAAGAAAATGTCATTCACAGTATTTGGAACTGGGATAGGGAATTATACATCTCAATTAGTTTTCATGGCTTCGTCTATGCCAAATGCAGATATCCTCACAATCGAGGGGATGGAAATACTCTCTTTTACTACATGAGGGAGATCCCCGACAACTTTTAAAAAATAAATAAGAAATTATACAATATGACATTAAAGAGTGGGTATTTGATTGTCAGTACAGACATGTACACATCCACCAGGGTGAAAGCCCTTGAGAGAATGAGGAGGAGACATTTGAAACAAATGATAGTAAAAGGACTGAAAACAAAGAAACCTCATGACTGGAGTAGTTTCCTGCATAATTATGAAAACAAACAGCAGCTCTTGAAACTTCTGCATTCACGCTGGTCAGTATCTGTGTAGGACAATTGCAAAGTGAATATCATCTAGAGTGGTAAAGCATTTAATGTCCACACAAATCAGAGTAAGCCAGAGTGTATTCCAGAACTGAAATCTAGCCGATGGGAAACAGATTTAAAAGTGGTGCTTAATCGTGCTTTTGCAGCTAAACACAGATATCAATAAGCAAGAGTGCAAAGCTTTCACACTGATATATTCTGGATCCTTCTATGCCACACCAGAAACACAGACACAACCATTTTGTTGGACAAGGGCATAGTAATAAGAAGTGCATCATCAACATAACCGGACTGCTGGAGCACTACTTGTAGCAATTATGTGAGGCAATGTTGGGTTTGCATGCATTTACAGGATTTGACTCTGTCAGCTGTTTGAAGGGCATTGTTAAGGTGAATCCTCTGCACCTGCTGCTGAGATCACCCACCTTCTGTGACACCCTCAAATGTTTGGGTAATGACTAAGTTGTAGATGAACGTCTCCCCATTGACTGTGAAAAGGTCATCTGTGCAGTGTATGGAAAGTCAAAGCATAGCAGTGTTGATGCAGTAAGCCATTTACCACTAAAGTCAAAATGTGATGGAGATGTAACACCACAGAGCCTTAAAACAACTACAATTGACCACCAATTATGGCATATGTCAGAGTGCATATTGTCTGGGCCAACTACATGATAAGAATACCCTTACATAAACGAAATGCTGGGATTATGCTGGATATTGCTGGGCGTGGTGGAAAATGCTGGAGAAGACATCCGTCATAATCCAGCATTTTCTGCCAAGCATCCAGCAAGTTCCAACAAAATTTCGCTGGATTTTGTTGGGATTTTACCAAATCCCAACAAAATCCAGCAAAAATGTGGGTGTCGGTGAGTTTTGGTTGGTTCAGGTGGGGGTTGGTGAGTTTTGGTGGGTTCAGGTGGGGTTTGGTGAGTTTTGGTGGGTTTAGGTGGGGTTTGGTGTTTAGTGTGACCCCATGAAAGGCATGATTTCATCTTTTACGTTTTACATTTTACATCACATCCATCGTGACTGTACCTCTATCATACTGAGCTGCATTGGTTCACGTCAATAAAGATATTCATACTGTGTATTAATCCAGTAACGTTAAGACCTGTAAGTTCATGAGTTAATAACAGTGTACTTACAAGCCATTTCCATTATGATAGCCTTGTGAATTATCCCCGGCCATTGCAGTGTTTGCACATCCACCTCTTCCTCAATATTTGCTTCCATTGAAGGCTGGTGATGTTTGCACGGGTTTAACCACTGCCAATGTTTGATCCAACCACAAGGGAAAGACTACTAGATATTTAAATTTGTTGCCTTGCCCCATGCTTTGTTGAATTCTGCAGTCGTTCAACCCAGCACAACAGAACACAGTCTTCACAATCCGCAAATTCAGTTAAACGAAGTCTCCCACCTTGCAAACCTTTGAGAACGAGGCTAACCGATGATCGAATATTTTGTATCTTCATGCAATATTTTGATAGGTATAAGTCTAATGAATTTTCCAAAAATCTGGCACAGGTAATTAAACAATTATAAGATATAGATATAAGATTGCATACTAAAGTAAAACTTTCGGGGCTAATTAATAATGCTGAAATATCGAGATTATAATTGGAACTTGAGCGAAGGTAGACGCACTTGTTCCTCCTTTATCGCCCATGATACCTTCCTTCCACAGAAATCTTGACCATTGGATATCTCAGCAAGATCGAGATCTTTTCTAATTGTAATCTAGCAGGTCCAGCGAAAAAAAAAAAACGTTATCATTTGCAAGGTTGAGAAATGTGAAAAATCTAGCAAAACTACACTATGGTAACACTTAAGAATTTGCTGGACTATAAATTGTGCCAGTAAATTTCAGCAAACTCTTAACAACCAAAAGCCAGCATGCCCATCAAAAACTAGGCAGTAACAAAGTTAACACTGTGCCGGATTCTGCTGGGCTGTCAAAGACTCAAGATCAAAATTTTCTAAGTTCTGTATCCTGAGGCCTACTCCAGCAAAATCCAGCATCTCTAACAAAAATCTAACATTCTAAAATTTTACAAGTTCTTTTCCCAGCGAAATCAAGCATGCTCCCAGGATATCCAGCATCAGAAGCAAAAACTAGAAAACCCTGAAAAAAAACAAGTTCTCTATCCAGGGAAAATCCACCCTGTTTCCAACAATACCCAGCAACAATGAGAATACCCTGAAAAAAACTAAGTTCTTTTTCTACCAAAACCCAGCAGTATCCAGCATTGGCAGCAAAAACCAGAAAATCGAGAAAAAATTAAGTCCTTTTTCCAGCAAAAAGCAACGTGGTTCCATCACTTTTCAGCATGTCCAGCAAATACCAGCAAAATCCCACATGATCCCAGAATTTTGATTTTGTAAGGGTATGGAAGACAGCCCAGCCAATATAAATATCACTACCCAGGAAGGTCATGGTTGGCTTGAGAATGGTAAGCCACACTGGTGTGGAACTGGAATGACATTACCATAGTCATTACTAGATGTTTGGAATAGAAAAGATGAACTCCAAGAAGACTCAGATGAAGTTACTGACTCACAGAAGGTCCAGTATTTTGCGGACATTGATAGTGATGGTAGCACATCTGAGTGGGACCAGTGTTTTGAAGCACAATAAAGTGTATCACGCTACAAATGTACATATGTATGATATGGACAGCATATGAGTAACACATGTATAATACTTTTGAAAATCATACATTTGTGGACATTCGGCATAGTGTGACTAAATGTGATATTTGTATCCACCTAGATCAAACATTAATACAATCTTTAGTTCTGAATTACAGATCATTGCAGAGGCGAAATTATGTTCTTATAAGTTTCTAGGCACAGTTTTTTATTTTTTAATTATTAAGAAAAAGTGGCTTCTCTTACTGACTACGGGTATCTATCTTGACAGATTCAAATTCATGCAATGCTGGATTCCAAAGACTTTTCTAAAAACTACAAATGAAAAATTACAATTTACAATTCTGCCAAAAACTTTTCAGAGCAAATATAGATATTTTTTTATCATACATTCAGTCCACATTACAAGACATATTGTCTTAAGAATATGAAAAGGAGCGCTTTTTTCAAATTACGATTCTGCTTTGCCCTAAAAATTTAAAAAAAAATAACAATGCTCATGCAGCATTATTTTCTGTTTAAAAACATGTTTTGTGTACTTTGTTCTTCGGGTACATGTCCTGATCTTTCATTTAGAATCCAAAAGACAAGCAAATGTTCCTGGTTGATCTTGAGGGGGGTGGGGGGGGGGGTGCATGGTAGCCCGGCCTTGCCTGGCTCTCCAACCATGTTTCATGTATTATAAATCATTTAAGTTTGTATGCCCACTGCCCCTATAAAGCGTTAGTTTCGTTACAATGTGACTTCCAGTAGCCCAGTGAGCTGCAAATATGGTCCGTTGGTGACTTGGCAAAATTTTGTGATGGCCAGTAACATTTTATTTCATTTGTCGGTAGTTGTACTTTGATTTCGACGTGTATTGAGTAATATCAAAGAAAATCATAGAAATTTTAGCAATCATTGATACCAGCTTAGCACATATTAGCAGCTATATATAGTTACATATGTGCACACAAAACCACATTTATATGAATGCATGCACGGATGGTTGAATAAAAAAGTACTAGGATAGGGTTGAAAAAAATAGCCGAAACGGCAGACATATGATGATACATACATACATACATACATACATACATACATACATACATACATACATACATACATTTGCAAAATATGTAGATATGATAACAGTTGACCTGCACACACACACACTTAAACAGTGCACCAAACGCTACTTTGCAATTAAGTGTGTCACATGGGTTGCATTAATCGCTTGAATTACACTAACAATAGTAATGCCCCAGTGCAAAAGGGTAACAGTTATAAACCCCTGTTAAAATTAAACTTTAAATGAGCATAATACAATATTCAAGTTTATTTGTTTATTTATTGCATGTTTGAATTGCATATACCGAACCCGGATGGTGCACAGTTCGGGATGCGTAATATGTACCGAGTACCCAGTACCCGGTTTAGTTTTCAAAATGCATGTTCGGTCAGACTCTCATATATATATATATATATATATATATATATATATATATATATATATATATATATATATATATATATATATATATATATATATATATATATATATATATACATACATACAAAAAAAGCAGATGTTTACATAGTCAGCGATTAATGTTTCTTAAACTACAAATGCCACTTACCTTGAACAGAGAGGGTATATATAAGGATTCATGGAGCTATTCGCGAGCCCCACAAAAAATAAATTAAACCTTATACCATATTTGGTGTTAATTTTGTCAACTCTTTTTGATACAAGCCGCAGGTCTATAAAGATGTTGAAAATTACTGCGGGTGTCCAACAAATGAAAAAGCACAAAACTACCAGAAGCATCATCTTTATGACCTACAACAGTAAAAAGACCTCTTATCTGGAATCTAAATCAAAGCAATTACTTTATCGCAGACATACATGTTATACAAACAATGAGATCATTTTCAATCAAGCGCAACATGTACTTGTATGCTGAGAGCCACAATCACTTAAATTCAATTACACACTTATCAGGTTTATCAGGCATGCACGCACTACATACATCTACAAGATAATTGAAACCAGTAACTGCCATAATCACTAATAAACCACTTCAAAAATGAGGAAAGGGATAATGAGATACAAGCTTTAAGTGTCACAACAATACAGGTCCAATGTTTCTGGTGTCTCATTTCGTCATTGGATTCCTTATTCTAAATGATTGTGCCAAGGTACAGGTTATCAGCAGTACCTAATATGCTCAAGGAATGGCTCTTTCTTTTCTTTATGCTTTTGGAAGCTTAGGGCATTTAAAATGAGACCTGTTTTGGTGGTAATTATTTTATTGGACTCTTGCTTGCCCGTGCGCATTGGTTATTAGCTGCATCTATTGCCGTAATCAAACGAAACAGAGCTTCATTGGCAATAAAAGTTAGATACAGAATATCACGTTAGAATTGAAAATGGTATTTGAAATAGAAATCCGTCCTTTTTGACCTCAGCGATATTTAGAATGATTAGTCTTGCAATGCATGTCGTAAATTGTTTTCGTCGTGTCAGCTCACAATTTACATCTTTACTTCTCCAAACTGCCACCCAGTTACAACTGATTTTTTTATTTAGCTTATTTATGTAGCTATTTCTTTTCTTTTTTTTTCTCTTTATTCAGTCAAGTCGCGAATTCGAATTTTGTGCTAAGTTTTGACAAAATTTCAAAGAAATATTCATTTTCAAAACCACTTAATCAATTCTTTGAAATTGTTTTGGAACACGTGTAAATATCGATACCTCTTAATTGTTTTAGAAGTGAGGCTGTGGTTTTTCTGAACAGATTGTTATATGTTTTTACTATTTTCAACTTCTCCAAAACCATCACTTAACTTGATCTAAAACTTGAAGGAAAAGTAGCTTGTGGAAGGGACCAAAAAAGGCGGACAGGAATTCATGATGCACTGGACAGTTTTAAAACATTTGTGTGTGTGGGGGGGGGGGGGGGAGGGGGGTAATTCAGGTACATGATGGCTCATGCATGCATTTCTTATAACTGTGTAGTTGAAATGAGATCACAATGCAAATTTGCATTTTCACTTCCTTTCCATAACTGTAATCCAGATTGACTTCAACCCTGGCTGGGATTTAGCTGTGGTGTGTCTGTACCAAGTTTGTTCAAATGGTCATGCTACAATGATTATTGGTTCTTTCACAATTTGTTAGATTTTTCGGTAAGGTCTTGAAAGAACAGGGCTGTGTAAACATCTTGGTCTCAGCTCACGTTAACAGTCAAGAGATAATAAGCCTCTCTATAGTTTAGGGTATTAGTGAGTAAATAAAATTATGTTTTCATTTCAATCCTGAAGGACTTACATTGCATTCAATAGGAATGCTTGCATTATCTGCCGGGAGTCCAAATTGAAGAAAATCACTAAAAATCAGGGATCCAGAGCATCACCACGTAGTAAACAAATTGTTTAACCCTCCCACAAGGTACACTTCCATCAAGTTTCAGAACAATCTGTTGGTGGTTTAAGAGAAGTTAAAAATAGGAAAAAGGCATCACAGAACAACCTATTGAAAGAATAATGAATGAATATTCCTGACAGTTTCCGAGAAGAGGTCGAAAATGTGACTTGTAGACAGTTGGGTGGACAGACAACGGACGATGGTCCATACTGTAATCTCAGACGACTTCCTAAAAACTAGTTGGCCAAGCAATCACCTCTTAAATTGCACACAGACACTTCTGAGGACTCTTGCACCTTAATTTGTACAAGGGGGGAACTGCATTTTTTCCACTTGTGTTATCACTTTCTTGTTCATCTCCTTCCGAAGCACTTGTCTGGCTTTCTCCAAACTTCGAGAATATATTTCACAAATTTACCACGATGATTTGGAATTTAAAGACAGGGACAACAAATGACATGGGATATTCATTTTTAGACATAATGGTGTATCACGATAATAGTAATTTGAAGTTCAAATTATATAATAAAAGTGATGAATTTTTAATTTAAAACAGTAAATTGCCCCCATGTGGACAGTAATATTTTAACCGGGCCAGCTTATGGGGTGTGTATTAAAGTAAATTGCCTTTGGTACAGTATGCACTGATTTGGACAGTTTTGAATCCCCCCATTTACTGCTTTTTGAAAAGCTTCTGAAAAAGGGATATTGGCAAGTTAAACGAAAACGGTAATTTCTGAAGTTTCTGGTTAAAAATGAAAATTTATCATATGGTTATCCGCTGGATTTGAGACATTACATAAATAGCAAAATCAATACATAAACCTAACAACTGCAACTGACATATTGTACAATACGTGTGTAGGGTCAGGTATTCCTTAAAGCTGAGAGTTTCTCGCATCAAATCGATTTAAACTATTACTAACTTTTTTTTGTTGGTTCCCGTGTCGGGTCAGAAGAGACGTGTTTCCCTTTATACTGAATTTTGTATCCGTTCACTGATATATAAAAATTATATATCATAAAGTTGTTGATATGTCTGTCTTTTGAACTATTGGCTTTTGACCTGGCTTGTTTGATAACAGGATGTTTTTGATCCAGAATAGTTCTCGTTTACTCGGATTTTCAGTGCATCTTTCCTGCATTGTTGAAAACTGTTTTCCAATTCTATCTTCTATTTTACATTATTAATGACAGTGGCTATTTATAAAATATGACATCTTTAACTGTTCAATGAGTGATGTATTGCACTATGGCTATTCAAGCCTTGCTGGTGTGTCTGGTACCACAGAAAAGTGACCTTGATATTATACCAAAGCAAACAGGACCAGCTCACTCTGTGCATACAAAATCAGATCAGCACAGGACCTTGACAGTCCTGTAGTGTGTGTTGTCTGCACAGTTAAAGCCTGGAAGTGGCTTACCTTTATTCTGCCCTGTATTATCACATTTTGCGCTGCCAAAGACTTAAATCCACGGCTAGCTCCTTGAATGCTGTAATAAACAGTATACACCTTGCAGCTGTCATAAATACATTTTTCAGCTCACATATTGTTGACTTTGGACTTATTTTGAAATTCACATGGTCATATTTGTATTTGTGTCTTTTTGTCCAGAACCACTCCCTAGTAGTCGATACCCTTTTCTGAAGTGAAGTCAGAACTCTTTACTCTCCAGAAGCTAACCTGTCACTGTCTAACCTATATACATCTGGAAGTATTATTGTCCATGTTGCACACGTTCCTGAGTAGAAGATTACAATAAAATGGATAAGCCCAGATAAATTTAGGGGTCTTCAGTGGGTAACTAGTTAGACCATGTTTCGAAGATTGTACCCGTACATGTCTCTGTAAGTAACGGCTCCTTGTCTAAACTCAATATTCAGCAAAGCCAATCCATATAATAAATAATAAAATAGGAACGAGGCAAATTATGAATTAGCTCAATAAGTGTAGTTTTGCTTATAAATGCAGAGCTTCAATATGAATGTAGAATACCTATTAAACCAAACATAGTTACTAAATAGTATAGAACGAGTTCAAATAAGAATAAAGGGACTTGCCCCTGAACTTGTATATACCCTTTCTAGCTTGGTAGGACAGATAAGTCCAATCACTTGTCAATATATAACTAAGGTAGAAACAAACAGGGGTTATATATTCAATCCTAGTGATTACAAAATAAACAGTTGCAGCCAGACAACCGTATAAACCAAGGGGATTCCTAACAAGTACTGTAACAGTGGACATCCTGTACCATAAATGTAAAACAAAATCCATGATGACACCGACTTCTCACTGTGAAAGTCTCCAAAAAACAAGTTCTTTGTAGTTTTAAACCCTTATTCTAGTTTCAGAAGAATCAATCTTTGTTATGATTGACTGAATCTTGCCAATTTCTGGCTAAGTGCTTGGGACAGCCTATGACTTACTTCCGGCCCTGTAGTTAACGTTTCAAAAGAATGACTCAAGTTTATGACAATTGAGTAAGTACTGCCCAATTCTGGCCAAGTGCTCAACACAGCCTATGACCGACTCCCGGCCCTGGTGTAGAACAGCCGTTTGATTATTTTTTTTACACTAAGTATATGTACACATACGCGTTAGCCTAAAATGTCAGAAAGCTAAATGTTAAAGCATAATGATGCCAAAAGGTAAAATTAAGTGGCAAAACAGTCAAGTCTGAAATCTTTAAAACTATTGAAACAAAATTTTCCAACAATTTCTGGATATTCACATCAAATTTGTAGAGGTATTTGATCACAAATACATGCTTGAATCCTTCTGACTCAGGTTTCTTGTAAATAAATTTGGTTCTGGATGCAAAGACTTAAAATGTAGAACAAATATGACCAAATCTCAAAATGTGTGACAAATATTACCATCAGGGAAAGGATAATTGACCACTTCGAAGTTAAACTAATCAATTTTGTGATACACTTTAGTGCCAAACCTGCCATTTGAGACCCGAATATCCAAATCGAACAACACGTCTATGAAATCATCTGAAATGTAACCTCGCAGAAGGATATCTTTTGGATAAATTTTCTTTGGCAATTTCATTAAAGTATTGCATATTTACACAAGCAATGTCATCAATATATCTTGCATTGTTTGATAATTTTGTAGCCAAATTGAAATCTTGTTTCATCAATTTATCCATGTACTTAAATTCAAGTCAGCTGAAGTATAAATCAGCGAGTAACGGGGAGCAGTTGCTACCCATTGGTGTGTCTTTTATTTGTTGTAAAACCAATGGTCCAAAGTGAACAACAGTATTACCTGAAAGAAATTTCATAACATCTATTAAGTGTTAACAGTTCAAGATTTACTGTTTCCTTTTTACTTTATTGTGTGACTAGTATGTTTTCTTTGAATTGAAGTAATATTTATGTCTGGTTTACCATTATGGTTAAACCTTTTGCTGATTGATTCTGGAAAAATCTTTTGACTGCATCTATGGGCAGATTTCGGTACAGTGTTGAAAAATAAAAAAAAAATGATACTCTCTGCTCTTAAAATCATTGATTTTGAATACAATCTCGGAAGAATTGTTAATGCTCCAAAAACAATGTTTTGACAGTTTCCAGAAATAGCATTACAGTCTTTACGGAAATGAATCCAAAGTGTAGTCAAACACAGTGTTACTTCCTTTGATAGTTGTCTAGTTATGCATTTTTAAGTACCTCCGAGGAATCTTGATTTAAAAGGGGGTTTATGTAATTTGGTATCCAGAACAAAAGTGGAATAGAAAAGTCTTCTTCAGAAATTTTGATATAAAATTTCTCTTCATCTAAACCTTATGAGTATCTATCAAATTGGCAATGGGTTGTTCATATAATTCATATACGTCATTTCCTCCTACGTCTGAAGAATTTTGTAAAACATCCAGATACTATTTTTGCAGATGAACCAAAAATTGTTTCCTGCCTTACCAATGTAAGAGATTTCAACTCTTTCTTGTAGTTCTTTGACTGTTTCTGAAAACTAACTTTTGCTTTAAATTTACCGCACTGAAATTGTAAATGTGGGACTTTTAACGATACATTATATTTCTAAGGACTCTTTCCAAGTTTGATAACTATCGTTCAAATTTCTGAAACTTTACTTTCTCTTTCATTGCCCATTTCATACAGTAGGAATTAACATCATTACATGTATCCTGAAAAATACTGTCAATGTTCAACTTAGGATATGTCCGATATTTTTATCTATTCTTTTAAAACTGAATTTTGTTTCATATTCAAATTACCGTCAATACATGATTTTAGTATGTATCCCCAAAATTGGAATATTTATTGTAAGACATACAGTCACAAATTTGATTAGCTGCAATATATTGAAGCCATGTCTTATAATTCATGATACTTAGTCCGAAATCTTTGCCATATTCAAAAGAAATAATGGGTAAATATTTAATTTTGCATTCCTTGGGAATCATGTTATGAACAAATTTCTTGTTTTCCTTTTTAGAATGTAGTTCCCGGATAGTTGTTGTATTAGCATACACAATTTCATTAAAAAAAATCGCGTGTGTTCAGAATAAGTAAGACCCATATATTAATTGACTTTCTTTATGTCTCGAACTGATAGTGCTTTCAGAGCTATATGAAATTGAACAAAGCCATTACAAAAAGTCTGTGGGAAATTTTGAACAAAGTCTTTTGCATCCACATTCCCAAATTTCCTGTTTCTGCGTGATTTCCTTAGTCCATGACTTCTTGTTCTTTGAATAACGGCCTGATTATTATGAAAAGGTGTGCGACTGCTTTCAAGAGTTGTAAAGTCCAAATTGCTGAAGCCGAAGCCTAAAATTCTGTCATTGAGGCCAAAAAGGAAAACTGAACCAACCTTTTTTGATCCAACATTCTTCCATTTGCAATAATTTTATCGTTTTAACAATACTATCTGGGTCTAACAGATTTGGCTCGATGTAATCAATAATTTGTATCCGGTAATATAAATGTCAATGTTTGTCTGAATTGAAATGCTTACATAACAAAGTGTTAAATTTTTGATTTTCAATTGTAGTTATGTGTACACTAAATATCTTTTCAATTGATTGGTTAGTTAGGCCCACATATTCTGATTAACTTTTGATGCAGGATATCAAATAAATGTAAATATATGTGCAGGTTGTCTATGTGTGATGACTATAGAAGAACTATATATATATATATACCAAATATAGATGAAGCTTGGTAGGATTAAGTATCTGGCTGCGATATAGGGTTGGGTGGTAAACTGGTATCCTTGTTCTATTCCGAAAGACACAACATTACTTGTGTGAAATCGGTTGCCATGTGATATATACTGAAAACTTTAACAAAACTCAATGAAATTGTGTGGGATTATATATCTGTGAGATACGTCTTTCTGATTGCATTTCGGTAAGTTCGACTTGATTCTTAAAATCAAAGCGGCCCTATATGTGGTTTTGATTTGCATTCCTTAACCCAATCAGTGATCACCTTCATAATCGATGTGATCTACCAGTAGAATATTTTTCAAGCAAAATCAATAATTCTTGTTTTCTCTGCGTCAATGTAAAAACACCTCTATTATAGTATTATCCAAGGTCCTCATACAACCATTTTGTTGTTGTCTCAATAGCAAATGCTTAAAGAATTGGACTTTACATTTAGCGAAGCCATAGTACCAAACATGGAGGGTTCAAAACCACAGGAAGTCGACAAAAAGTATGGCGTTTTTTCATCATTTGATAATACTTTATTGGTACCGTTTGTGTTGTGAGTCATTGCTCCAACTTAAATTTGTGTTACATGTGTACTTATTCGTTCATTTATTCATGTATACATAATAAATTATCAGCCTGTCTAAATACTGCATCATGACAATGTGTAAGCCACACCTGCTATACCTTGGGTCTTCAGTGAACATTCTTGGGGTTTCCCGGTGGCTCAGAGAACAAGAATCTGGTGGACATTAAATGTGGCTGTGTGTTGGTGATAAAGGCCATGGGTAAAATCCCACAGAAGGCATAAAACACATTATGGTGCCTTTCTTTATTTGAAAATAATGTAGATCACAAACGTATTTGAAGTCTCTTACATAGGGGATGTGGGAACGTTTGCTCAAGGATAACTATTCTGACCAAAAGTGATCAACATTGATTCATATATTTGTTGAATGGGTACATTTCTGTAGCAAACTGAATTTTATACTGCAAACTAGTAGATGTTTTAGGTTTTTTTGTTTTTGTTTTGCTCTTGGTGTATACCTGTCTGTAATATAAGCTAATGGCACATTGTGTCATTGATGCACAAGAAACGTTTTTTGTCATGTGTAATACTATCGCAAAAGTTGGATGAAAATTGTTTAGTCATGGATCATCAGATCAACTGTAAGATACCTCATTCCATTCAAGGGTGGTATATATGTGTGGATGCTGCAGTTCAAAACACTTATAATTCAAAATTTTATATTCTTATCATTGTTTGTAATAATAAAATTAGGTATATTTGTAAATTTGCCGTTAACTGTCATGGACCTATAGTATGGAATACTGTTCCAAATTCTCTGCAAAAAATATCTTCATTACATCCATTTTAAAGGAAACTGAAAAGGCAATTCACTGAAAGTGTATAATGGGGTTTCCTGTTATTTTTTCGTTTAACTAACCTTGTTTATAGTACATATATATGTAGAAGGAAACAAAATATGCCACCGGCTTGTATATTTTGCTGTGTAATTTTAATGTTTCTTGGGGGACACTATAAGCTCCTCGGAGTTGCAGTCCCCCCCATGTATGTATGGCATTTGAACGACGGTACTTTTGTGATGAATAAAACTTCATTTAAATTCAAATTCAAAAGCACAATATCTAAGTTTTTATTAAAAGAATAAAGTGAGAATACATAGATGCATAGTTTTTCCATTGGATCACAATTGAAACGTCCTAACAGAATGCCACTAATATTTGAGTAGATTCACGGAGGACTCAGGAACAGTTTTGCTCGTTTTTCTAGGCTCTGCCAGTACTAGTTATGTAATGGCACACTTATTAAAATTTAATGTGGGCAGCGAATCTAAGAATACAGTTTGATTGTTTCTTACTCAATGACTGTGCACAGGGTTAGGTCGATTTGTGACTCCTTTCGGGTTTTAAGGCAGACAGTCTAGGCCTGTAACTGGGTGTTGCCTGATCTATTTGGTTTCTGTGCAGGAAAGGGACATGAATATTAAATGCATGCGTTTTCTCAGAGTAAGGTTAAGTTTCAATTTTACTATTATTGGTATATAATGCATGTGATAGGTCATATATTGTTCAAGTGTAGCTATAAAATGCTAAAACATTTTTACAGTAATTATTTTTGCATTTGCTGATATATCCATGTGTATGCGTTGTTGACATTCAGTTGGGTTGCCTTCACAATAAACAAGGTTAACGCAAGCAGCCGATGTCATACAAAAGGCATGCTGTCCATTTAAGGCTACAAAACATGCTCGATGGTTTCGTGCTGAAGACCTGTTTATGAAGTCTTTCGACTGTTCAAGTCCAGGACTTTCTAAATTTCGAGTTGATCATGTTAATATGGTGATTAATGTGTGTCTTTAGACTTTGACAGTGACTGGAGCAGCTGTGACGTTTAGACAGATTGGATTGCAATAGCTTTTTGTGTTGAGAACTGCATAAACGATGTGGCACTTTTGCTCCTGTTTGTATCATAATCGACACAACCCAGTTCGATACATCTTGTTCACTAGGATAATATAATGTATTTGAAAGTGACCAATATTGGGGACCATACATATCACCAGTATGGCAATCCTTCACAAAGCTGCGAGATATGATCCACAACTTGTGCAACTTAAAACTGGCACTTTGCCAATATTTTGCAAAAATAAATATTTACATGACAATCAAGGAATCTTTTGGTGAGGTAACTATCATAAAAGGTGTCCTCAAAAGCACATAACTTATGAAGCCAGAGTTTATAGAACAAAGTGTGGATGTCACTGTCCCTATGCCCTATATAAATGTTTAATCAGTAAAGCATTAGCCTACCCATTGTTCGTCATGACTCATACCTTGAACCATTTCTTGGTAGTGCAATGCATTGCTTCAAACTTTTAAAAATGACGAGACAAGACCTGGTGTATGTATATGCCATCACAATAACTGGTATTGCAACTTGCACGATGATTGGATAAAGAGCTTTTGTCAGCTTTTCCACTGGTGGCGTGCTGATCATATGTTGGATACAGTAGAGTGTTGCCTGTTCTGTAGTAGCCATAAAGGAAACATTAACAAGCCCCTGAAAGCAGAGACAAAAAATTACCGTTATTTTTATCAAAACATTCAATAGGAAAGAAGCAGCTGTTACACTGTTTGCTGGCAACGAAATATAAAGGCTTACAAAGCCACATGTCTGGTCACAAGTAGAGCAATCTGATCTTTAGTACACTTCGCGTAAATTTGCTTAAGTCATTTAATGTAGAGTTTTGGACCAAGTAAACAGTCCCAGGTAAACAGCTTTCCTCGGCTCGCTATATGTGCCATAGATTCTTTAGGCTCTATCGTCATACTAGTGCTTGAATGAAATGTATTTACATGAGCACCATGAATCCTGTATCCTTATATTAATTGAGATCAGTTAGTCTTCTGTAATTCGACTTCACAGTTGGCAATGGACCAGCCAACAAGAAGTATCTTATGTTGATAGGCCACTAAATCATAAAGGTGTTCAACATAAACACAAGCACCTCTTGCATGACCCTTTTACTGCACTTACGTGTCAATGATCTGGAATTTTGTTGTGGTCTATGGTTTGTGATCCTGGCTATCTATCAGTTATTAATCCTTCAGTCAACAGTTCATGTTGTTAACGTCTGAAAAACAGGTGTGGAAGGAAAATGCCCTGTGTGTGACCACACCAAATATCTTTAACAGATCATGCTATGCTGACTTTCTGAATGATTTCTTTCTTCACTTTTGGAAAAATTCTTGAAAATCGTTTCTTAAACCAGTTGACAATTGGTTAAAAATTGCTACGAACCACTTTGGTCATACACACACGCACGCTTCACTCAGTCTCCAATAATAGTCACTGAGTGCCGCTCCTGTCATTGCCTGATTAAAGCAATTGTTCGAAATTATGTAGTGACCAGGGAGATCAGATGCCAGAGGAGATAATATAAGGACACTAGTGTATATGCACAACGATGCTGTTGGGGTTTTCCATGTACGATTCGGTATAACTAAGTGTGTCTCGACACAGTATAATCTTAAAAGTAAATGTGTGTGTTTGATACTTCATTGAACTCTTATTGAAAACTGAGTGCTTTACTAGCTTCAAATTTTGTAGGAATATTCATCAGTGTCTTTTGCAGCAAAACTGGTCTCTATGTGACACTTTTTCCAGATTTATATTAAAGTTGCACCTTATTTGTCAACTATCCTATTTAGCCAGTTCATATTTCTAATATAAGCTGTGCAAGTTTTTGTATATACAGTTGTATTTAATTTGAGATTAAAGTCTAATTTCTTTCCATCTGTTTGCGAAATGTGGAGCATTACTTTTAATAGTTAGGAATTTTGAACATATAGATCTTTTCTACGAGTGACAACACGAAAACTAATGGAAAGGGTTTTAATGCTGTTACAAAAGTATATGCTATAAAAGGTTGAAAGAAACTATTCTGATGTACTTGAATAGGCAACAACATACCTTCAATTCCATTTTTGCAAGCAAGATCACTGATATATCACATACAAATCTTTGTTCCGAATTTTGTGACAATATATCAATTTCTGTGATATACATTTGGTTATGGAAGAAAAATGGGAAAATGAGAGGAATGCAACTGATCGGAAACAGGGGTGTCGAAGAGTGGACACAGTTTAAAAATGTTATATGATCATAACTGCCAGTTGTATGTTCAAGCGTGGAAGTTCAATACAGCAAGGGTTTTCGGTATATAGTTGAAATTTTCCTGTTGAACACCTTCAATTCACCGCGTAATTAGCATTATTTTCATTAAAATTTATTCTTATGTGTGGACTGTATTGATTTTTCAGGGACCTATTTGGTTGGGAGGGTGTATGTGGCAGTGTGTGTGTGTGGGGTAGTTCCACAGCATCTTTATTATCTCGCTCTCTCTCTCTCCCCATATATATATATATATATATATATATATATATATATATATATATATATATATATATATATATATATATATATATATATATATATATATATGTATATATATATATATATATATATATATATGTATTTATATATGTATATGTATGTATATATATATGGGTTATTACTTGAAAATGTGTTTCAATGGCTGTTTTCTGCTAGCTGCAATGTGTTTAGTACCTCTATATTTTGTGGTCTGGTACCATATACGAAATACAGCTGAGTGCTGAAGAAACAACATGATTCAGATATTCTACTCTTGCATGATACTGGAACAATATTATACCTGTGTAATTGATTTTTGTATGTGGCACCCTATTTGGTACTCTCAAAATATAGCAAGTAGTTGGACGTTGAATCGACTTCAGTCTTCTGAAAGTTTTCATAGATGTAACGCTGCAAAATACTGAGCCACATTGAATACGCTTTCCTCCGAAAGAACAATGTGTAATAAGATTACAAGGAGCTCTATCACCACCTGCTGTCTTTACAACACTGATGCCTTTGCTGAACGTTTCAATGTGCAGCGGCTTTTTTAACTTTCAGTTCATACCAATAGCTAGGTCGTTTTGACCCAAAACATTGATTTTTTGAAGTATCGCCCATTGTTTGATGAATGGTATTTCCTAGTCCATATAAAATCAGAACTGTACACTTGGTCACAGTATAGCCCATTTATGCAGTTTGCGAATATCATTCTGCAGAATCTTAGGATCAGCAGGATAAAAATTGTCAGTCTGTAACAGTTTGAATTGTCAGTGAATAAAAACATCATATTGTTAGGCGATACAATGCCAGTAAGGTCTATGCTAAATAGCAACAAATAAATGGTCCGTTTATGGAGCCATGACGCAAGCCAAATACAAACAGAAGCCAGTTACAATTAGCAGTACTTGGTCATGTTGATGGAAAAAGTACTATTCAATAAATCATAAAGCCTTGGTTTTGGTTTGAAAATTTGAATTTGTAAATGAGTCAATGCATTTAATTTCATATTTCTCAGTTTTGACACAAAACTCTCTTTCAAAGAGGCTATATCAGTCAGCTTTCACAATTATGCATATCAAGATTTATTTGCCAGGTATGTGTCATATTTCTGGCCTGTGAATAACAAGCTTACAAGTCCCTGAGAAGTGGTTACAATAACCCATAAACTGCTCACAGACGTAACTGGTGTTGCCCTTGAAAAAGTGGGATTCTTTGAGAAACATGTCTTCAGCAAATGCAGTCCTCATATTATCTTCCGGTTCAAAGAAATGATAAAAAAAGCCGAAAAGTATGTTTTGACCCTCCCCCCCCCCACACACACACACAAAGCAAACTACACAGCACATATAAAAATAAATCATCATCATAGAAAAACAATTTTGTAGTAAAAATATTTCCCATTCAAGCCACCACGCGATGAAAATTTGACCTCTCAAAGTAAATGACTGGCGTTATTGTTCTCGTTTTGTTACCTGATGGCAGGTTCGGAAGGCCACTCCTTACAGATGTCTGACACAAAATGTATCATACGAATCACGCCTTTGCTGTTTTCCCTAAAACCAATCCGTTTACGTGATACGATTGTCGGTGTACCAATTCGATGTTGTCTATAAAACCACTTTGCTATCGTTTGTACCAATTTAACACCAGATTTGGCGTAACGAATCTCGATATAACATCAACAGTAACCGAAAATCGTGCAGCTTTAAATGCATTGTGGAGAACAAAATGACAGAGTCCATGCACTCAACGTGACTCGAGATTGTTATTCACAGACCAACTTTTGTAAAACTGCCACATAGTTGCAATGTGACATCGATCGTCGTCACATCATGGCTTCACCGTACATCTTCAATCTAATTTTAGGAGAGTTATACAGGATAATACATTTTCTACATCCTCAGTAAATCTCCTTCAAATTTCAGTGTTTACCCCTTTTTTATAAGCGAAATTTTGAATATTCTGTGCGATATTGCTATCATTTTTTAGAAACTTTCTGATTGGTCGATAATATAGTTTCGCTCACTTACTCTAGCTGGCAGAGCATTATTCGATTTCGAACAAAGATTTGTATGCACCAATGCAATTAGAGTGCTAAGTTCAAAGGCTGGTATATTTATGTCAGACTCTGTAACGGGTAGCCATCTGAGTCTGTTTTACATCTCGTGTACTCGATGTTCAATGTATCACACACGCCCCATGCTGTCCATGTATATAGAAAATGTCTTGGAAGTAATTCAATGTCCGGAGAAGCTGCTGTATTAGCCTATCATTGTACTACAGGGTTATCCAGTATAAATGTTTCAATCAAACTTAATTGGCTTCCAGGTGTAAAATCAAATTTGGGCAATTGCAATTTCAAGAAGTTCCATCTATTTTCATTCCAACTAACGGATTTTGATGTTGCTTTATCTATCCTATCATATTTGCGCACTATGCAAGGAATGAGTATTTTGTGGTGTCGTCTTTAGCATCGAAAAAGCAGAGATTGTTTCGTTAATGATCGTGATCAAGATGCACCATGAGTGCGCTTGGTTCCGTAAATGGACACATGTTAATGACTCTCCTTGTTCTATTCTACCATGATATATTAACATTACCAAGGCGAAAGAGGTGATCCAATTTTACGTTAAGGTTTAGGAGCATTTGTTCCATTCGTGCCTCAACATGGCCATAAATAAATTAGTGCAATTATGAAGCAGTGATACTTGCCAACCTGTATTATTATTATTATTATTATTATTATTATTATTATTATTATTATTATCATTTTATGCCTTGTATTTTTCTTGGGTTGACCTTATTAACTCTCGCAAAGATTAAATTATGTTGACTAACATTGTATGCCGTAATGGTATGTAACAAGTTCTGCAATCAAGCAAGCTGGCATTTGAACCGGTTGTACTATTTTAGACGTTGGTATGTTTTTATTTCTCATTCGGCAATATCTGCACTCGCAATAAAACCTTTACAAAACTATTATTGTCAGGTTATTGTAAATTATGAAATTTAAATTGTGTAATCTTTATGGTAAAAGATGCATTAACGTTGTTGAAACTTTACATGTGATGCAATACATACCCAGAAATATACTTGAGGTAATGCTATAATTATGCCAGATACCCACATAATTGTTGTCAACATATATATCCGACCTGAGACACTCATTTGTAAGGATCTAACTGGATGACAAATGACAAGGTATCTACAATTACAAATAATCAATGTTAAACGAAACCATTTTTATATTGACACACCATAACAAGTGTGCCACATTTTAAAAATAAAATGTAATAATCAAAACGTTTCATTTGTGGCTTTATTACTTCAAAATAAACAATGATATGTTTAGAATGACTTATTTTCAAATGCTACATGCATTTACAATTCAAGTCAATTGAATTCAAATTAACTATCTAATGGAGTTAGAAACACTACAAAGTACACGAAATGTGATGCAAAATGAAGAAAATGTAAAAGCCCATTTTGAGACATGCTAATTCGTAATTAGGTAAAGGAAAAATTAAGGACAAAACAGAGGAAATATACATTGATTCAAATGTGTGATAAAACAGACAATGTCGGCATAATTGACTCAAACTTAAAGGAAACTGTAATTTGGTTGAATGATGCCACCCCCACCCTCTGCATGTACATTCTGTCGCATGCCAGCTATATGTTTGGAATGTGGTATTGCCGAAAGAATATTAAGTTCCACCTAGCGTCAACATACTTAACAAGATATTATCTCCTGAATTTTAGGAATAAAAAGCCTTGTATCCCAACACAATACTGACGTTTTGCATTACTTTGGGTACCATTGAACTTATTCTCTTTGATGATACTTTCATATTCCAAACGTTCTGAGTATGTTTATAGCCTATGCAAATGAGGCTGAAGCATAAAAGGCACATTTGTATGCCATGGGCAGGACTTTATGGTAAATATGCCTGACAACAGCGTACATAAAACAGTGAATGAAGATAATATAATGAGGCCAATCTTTACAATAGACCCCGGCAACATATCCTCACATATTAATTCCCAGTTCTGTCTTTAAACATTTCTTTTTACAGCACCAACATTTTCTGTGGCTTATTCTTTTAATTCGTACCAATATTTAAATAAAAATAAAAATAGGTACTATTTTGTGTCTCCAATGAACATTTATAACTCTCACCTTTCAATACTAATAACTACCATTCCAGACATTGAAGAACCTATCGCAAAATATTCTATGAAGTGTACTAATTTACATTCTAAGGAAGAACGAATGACTTCGGAATGGAAAAAATGCTCCATGACCTGCAAAATAACAATTTCTTTTTGGCTGGTGCAAGAAGTACCTCGACTGCATCTGCATGACAAAAGCCTTGCTTCCATATTGTCAATGTAAAGAACATAATCGTATCTGTTCAACCTACACTTTTTAAACTGCATTTTATATTGGTCATTGTCAAAACTGTTTGAAAAATTAGCATCATACAGCACTTAAGAATGTAAAGTCTTACATTCGAACAAAAAGTGAAACATAAGTTGTGTGCACTGGAGCATTACAATCTGCTACCGTCTTTCAAATAATTTTGATTTGGTGGACCATTTGATACGTTATAGTTCACCTGTATATTTCTGATATGTTTTTTCCTTGAAGAGTAATAAACGTACACTTGGACCTTATAGGCGTAGGTTTATTTTTGCAGTATGCC
The DNA here is from genome assembly GCA_964020975.1 of Hermodice carunculata. Lineage (NCBI taxonomy): Eukaryota > Metazoa > Annelida > Polychaeta > Eunicida > Amphinomidae > Hermodice > Hermodice carunculata. Next base: position 75,271,071 of record OZ026627.1, read on the forward strand.
TTAAAATCCATGCTTAAAACTAGTGGTAGGATGAAAATTAGTTGGTCATTCCTATTTGCATTGGCTAAGCCTAATGCTCAAATCCATTCTTGCACCTTGGGGTTCATATCTGTTGTGGAAAATGCAGCACTAAAACTGGTATAGGGATTTTTGTGGTGGGCCCCTGTAGCAATCTCCACCCAGTTGCGTGATTTTGATTCCATATAGTTAACTGTTTTTCCCTTTGCTGGATTGTCTGCGAGTGGAGCTTAGAGTGTGGTTGGTAGCAGATATTTCTTAACCTCCTGGACAAATGCTTCAGAAATTTTACGTTTGTGTAAGAGGCGACATTGCTTATTTTTGTGCCCACTGACTTTTTGAACTAAACCACTAGCTAGATTAACGTCACGTCTGGGGGGAATATGCCTCAAGTAGATATTTCCCTACTTTACAGAAGTAGTTGGTGCACATGATGCCTACCATTTCCTAACTTTTAATTAATTTGCAATTTAATCCAAATTCGATTACCATTGACTACCGTATAAGCATTAGATTGAGTTATGTTGAGGTACATGGTCCATCTCAGCTTCGTTGAAAGTAACTTAGGTTTAACAAATTTAAAAAATAAATGTATCAGAATTGTAAAAGTGTGTTTATCAAGAAAACTGGGACAAAAATAAGCAGTAAAGAAATAAAGTCTGCTTCCCTTTGCTTTTCCAATGGAACCTCACACACGCAAGTATTAGAATTAAAAAGATACATGTTATGAATTAAGCTAGTGCACTGGAGCAAGTATATTGGTAACGTAGCCATATCTATATACTTTTCAGCTTCAGGCTGTAAGTTCCAATGTGAAATGCGTCATTTCATCTGACATGAATGCTTTTCCTCTTTCAGTGCCAACTGGAACTAAAGTCAAAATACTTAAAATGAACTGCTCTGAATTCAAATAAGATTATATATTCATGTTCCTTGTAAAAAGACCTCTCATTCAAGGGGTATTATTGCAAACAAAGTGCGCCAAGGAAATCTGTTCACGGAGTCCGTAATATGGCACTGGAAGAGTTAAGTACATGATGCATGTGAAACAGGACTCACTAAGTAATGTGCCTCTGTAAGAGTGTCCATATGGTGCCTATCATTGTAATTTCGTGAAACACACATAACACCTTTATGGGGACCGACATGCAAGTTTTGTTGTAAAGCTAGGTGACCAGGTCAACTATGTTGATCTTAAATTTACGTACTATCCGCTAAATGTTAGCTCAGTTCAGGTTATAAGTAAAGCTGATGCAAAGCTCTGGGAAAGATAGGGTTTTCATTTTTGGTGGATATTCCTGAGTCAGGTGAGCATGGGCCCTTCACACAGCCCTTTCGCAAAGCTTCATTTCACAGTTGTATTCCTATGCCCAGGATAGCATTGACATAGCTACAGCTAGTACCTATATACGAAGACCGTTTTGGCCTTTTTGCTTGAAAACCATCATTTTACAATGAGGAGTTTAGGTCATCTTTGCTAAGTGAATAGAAAGGCATAACCCTTTTACCTTTTTTGTTTTTGCCACACATTGTTAGTTCCAATTAAATGTCTAGTTTTTGCAGACTCGCTTCAGTAATATACCCCTTTCTGATAAAGGAACATTGCCAATTTTAAGGCAGAGACTCATAACTTTATTGCATATGCGTACACACGTTTATCTTCCAACGACCAAGTAAACACATCCAAACAGAAAAATCATGAAAAGCAATTACCTTATATGGGAATGCGATTAAAAGCACAATGTAATCAGTGATTGTTAAGTTCAGCAACATAAAATTTGTTGGTGTCCTCATAAATTTGAACTTTACTACAGACATAATCACCAAGGCGTTTCCTGCAATAAACAACATTGGCATCACGTTTTTAGGGTAACTGTACAGTATTGAAACCAACGTTTACTTAATCAATACTTGTAAGAAACCTGAAGGATAAACATGACAGAAGTGTGCATAATTGGCAATGGTTGGGTCAGTATACCGTAAGGGTAGTTCTGTTAACATTGGAGCTGGACTTTATCACACAAAATGCTACATCACATAGTTCCCTTTTTGCAACAAACGCCATTTATGGCTTCATCCAAGGACAGGACACATTTCTTCAGCAGTAGCCTTCAAGCAAGCAGTTATTTGATTAAAAGCTGATCATAAGGTTGGAGTAATTGACTGTTTCAAACATGATTTCATTATTTCTGTAATGCTTAAAAACACTTGGCCAGTCCACATGATGTCACTGAGCAAAACTTCCGTTTCTTAAACTGTGCATGCAGCTGCGTCATACCCAACTGTTTTGATGTATCAAAGCAATTTGAACTTATGACATGTCCATCTGACAGCAGTCCAACATAATATCTTTGTTTGAGATACTAATGCATTTCACGCATTAAAAAGATAGAAATCTTGACTAATGTGGCATTGTGTACCATAGTTGAGAAGTTTATTGATTTTACCGCCATATAAATATATATTTTTTCACATGAGGCTGCAATCATAATAAAGATGATATTCTGGTATTTGACGCAGTATTGTCGTTGTCAATGAGAATAAACAATTATACCACTAACCAGCATATCCAATGGATATAGCAATGACATTGCCACATACAAATGATACTTTATTTTGTCACCAGATGGGGCCCTACCCTACTCATCCCACACAGGTCATCAATGTAATTAACGATATCAAAGTTGAGGAAGATGCTCAGCCATATAACCTTAGCACCGCCACCCGTTTTTGCCAACATGAAAATAGGGGGTCATCAACGCGGCTCTTTTCTGCCAAAATGGGGCCAGTGCATGATGATGCGTATTAAAATCTACCAACCTACAAATACCGATTTTGAAGTTTTGCCTCGATTTTCTTGTTAATTAATTATTTTATCCACAGGACCCCAAAAGTACCTAATTATTTCTTCTATTTTCTTTGTTGATTAAGAACCAATGGTGGCCTGCCCACTACGGCCAAAAACGTCGTTAATCTTTCAGAAACCAAAACGTACCCATACGTACCTTATTCTACTTTCGTTGTTAGTTTAGAAGCAGTAGTGGTGTGCCCAATCTGGTTCAAAACGTATTTGATTTCAGAAGCCAAAACGTACCTATAAGTATTTTCTTCTACTTTCTTAATAAATTTAGAATTGGTAGTAGCCTTATGGTGAACCGTTCTGAAACGTATTGTAAACCGCTACTTAATTTGATAAATAAACACAATTAAATCAGTTCATTTTCCAAAATTTCTCGATAATCCGTTTGGCAAGAGACCACATACTCGATTTCAATCGCCATAAAACCCAGAATGTTTAGCAGCTTGTTATTCTGTCCGACTGAAGAAAAGCTACTTTCGGTAATCAATCGAAAATGAGAAAAAATACCCAATTAGAATGTCATATTATTTATACATTTATATTCATACACTTCAAAGTTTAGCCTGTGAAGCATATTTCAGTGTCACTAAAAATATAAATAGTCAAATGGATAGACACAAGGACAGTTATTCCATTCTCCAGGCCGTTTCTTTTCGAACTTATGCTCAAATTTCCGGTGTTTGGAAAGATACTGAGGGACAAATCTTTTGGATTTTCAGAACCCTGTTTATGCTATCTCATCATCCTGTCCTGGAATCATGTTGGCAGAAGGGCTTGGCGTCCCCCCCCCCCCCCCCCCCCCCGTTTTCCATACCCCATCATCCTGTTTCGGGCGTCAAAAGGACACACTGCATCGTCCGTGAGCTGTTGTTAGAAGGAAATCATGCTTTACCCTTTGCAAAGTTTCTCGCAGTTCTCTTTCCAGCTTGAAATCTTTCCCATAAGTACGAAGAGATTGAGAGTTGGCTACGTTTTGCACTAACTTGTGGATAGAGCTTGGTGTCCTTTATTGTCTGCACATCAAAATGCATGACCCGCCATTTGGCAAGTGTTGAGGGGCATTCATCTCCCAAGGAATCTCGGGCTGGGATCCTTGCAAAGTTGCTTTTTGCATCTGTCAGGTTCGTCCAATGACAAGTAAGCATTTTAAATTCTTTTTCATGCCATGAATACCCAACAGGACTTGTAACATAATTTGAACATCAAATTACTTCGTGTATTTGTCCCAATATGCATCTGGTTGCAGGCTTGGCAATGTTTTTGTTTTGGAGTTGAAACCAGTCTGTCAGCTTCGCCAACCCTTACCTCTACAACCACCTCAACTGGCCTTGAAATCTATTGAGTGAAGTTTTAATTTTTACTGTGCACTGAAATTTCAATAAATTTCGGTTTTGCACGTAGGTACCATTGATGTGCAGCTCATGTAATGTGATGTAAATTCTTTGATGTTTGGGTTGAGTGCGTGTGTGTGTGTGTGTGCATGTGTGTGTGCGTGTGCATGTGTAAGTGTGTGCTTGTATCACTGAAATTTGGAAACGTGGATCAGAGGACAACATAATATAGCCTTGTGGACACTACCTACTTTCAACAGAATGTGTAGCCCAACCTTACTGCAACACATAACTTTATAATTTTTCTAATGGCAAATAATTAAATGAATATTGTTTGTAAAGATTGAGACCTGAAAAATAACCTTTCTATATCTTAGAAGACAAGATGCTAGTTCCCCTAAGTTGATTAGACAACATCATAACCTATGGCCTCAGTTGTACTGATGTATAAAGGTTCCTTCTTTACTTAGTGTTTTCAGAATCTTAGTTTATGTATAAATATATAGATTGGCGTTCATTCATTGGTGTATTGGTGATGAAAGGTTGAGCACATTTATAACATTTTTGATCAGTAAACTCCCTCAAAACATCTTAATTTTGAAAGGTTTTTACAAACTGATCATTTTTGAACCACTACCTTTTGTTGAGACAAACCCGGGTAGGGATTTTGGTTAGATACCGACATTTGTTATTTTCAGCACTCTGAAAATAACAAATGTTGGTATCTTACCAAAATCCCTACTAGTAGCCACAAATGATAAGGTGTTTGACAGGCAGCGTGGGTTTGGACTTTTTGAAAGTTACAGCTGAATTTGTTGACGCCAATGGTGGCCCAACTATTGTTACTTTAATTCACATCTTAATGGTTTACCCAAGAAGACAAATATTATGTTATTTCCATCCACACACATTTACGATTTCAGCAATATGTTTACCAACACCCGTAATGATATTTTGAGAACATCGTGTCTCTTCACAGTATTGAGAGAGAAAGGTAGCTTCGAAAATTGAGGGACATTTTCCATGCATTCACGCTAATGCAAGCAGCCGTGACGCAACATTGACACCATTAACTTACCTACAATTCCTAGTAAAGTAACAATAGTCCAGAGAGATATTGTTAATCGGAATGCAATAACTCTTTTTGAATGAATACTAAATCTTTCCTGTTTTCCAGTTTGAAGGACATCTGAGCGCGAGTATAGTTTACACACGACATCTTTTGATATTCTTTTAAGACCACTAATTTGCTGTTGAATTCCTGGTAGTGAGAAACAGTACTGTACCGTTGCATTACCACTCTCATCAAGAAGCTTCTTTGCAAGTGTATAGTTGTCGTCCACAAACCACCATTTCATCGAAGGAACGTGGAATATATAATGAAAGTAAACCTTAAATTTTTCCACCACCAGATGGTTGATCGTCTGCTTTATACCCTTTAAATTTGATTTTGCCGCTATCGTTGTTGTTTTAGATGCTGACAAAGTTTGACTAGTTGAATATAACCTATCTGGGTTACGTGTTTGATTTTGTCCAAACGTTTCAGTGTGTATATTCATTGGAAATTCCGGTGCTTCAAAACATAATACCAAATCTGAAACAAGTTGTGATGAAACATCAGCTTCTTAATCTTCAAATTATGCTACAGACAAACAAGTGAACTTTCAAGCGTTCACTCTCTTCATTGATTTTCTATACAAATAGTACAGAAAAACATGGTCCATATTCATTAATTCCAAACCCAACAATGACAGCAAAGAGATTCCAGACTTGCCAAAACATCAACATTTCTCTTCCAATACCAATGTGAAGAAACAAATTTCACTCCTGACTTGAGACAGGCAGTTACCCATAAAAGGCAACTGGTGGTTAATGTACCCATACTATCAATGGAGATGGAGATGTAATGGAGTTGGAACATCATATATGTATTGTTATTCAATTGATATTTCGTTGCAAAGATTACTGCGGTAGTTCTAGTATAATACGGCAAAAAAGCAGAAAAAATAATAGATTGGATTCACACAGCAGGCAATACAAATTACACTGATGTAACAGAAAGTGTATTGAAACTACTATCAGAGACATCATATTGCAGGCCGCAGATTTAAACGAACAACACGATGTAAAAGCATTACCAATGAAATATGAGAATAACAGTTTGAATTAAATACTTGAAGCGTGACAGCATATTATTTATTTGCATTTTGAGCTAAATGATTTGGCATGTTGAATGCTACACAAGTTGGACACAGTTGCTATTTTGGCCAAAACATATTTGGCCTGATACTCAATTTAGGCACTCAGTATATATTTATCTACCAGTGATTAAGGAGAAGAAAAAGCCAAAGGTTTTGCATTTCATTGGCCAAGAATCGGACTTTGCATCTGCAGATATTTCATAACCTTCACAAGTATCAAAAAAATATGGCAAAATGTTTTGGATAATATTGTTAGGAACCAAACCAAAACCATTTTAATGCTTTGTTACTTGTTTTGGAAGAGAAATAAACACAAACAGCATAAAACCCGGCAATTTCATTATCACTGTGTTTGTTTAATAATTAGGCCGGAACAAGTTTTAATCTTTGCACCAATCTATAGATCATGTCTAGTCCAAACCCAAAAATATATTCTTTAGCTACCAATGCATCAATAAGTAGTACAGGCTGTACAGTTATTTTTGTTTTTGTTTTTCTTTCTTTTTTTTTTTTTTCAAAAATGGTGCCATGTTTTAAAATCCTTAATACACAGAGCTACGTTAATAAATTGCCTTTGGGCGTGACAACTTTATAGCTATATGAATTACGATTAAGATATTCCTGACGATAAAGCTACTCTTAACCGGTAATCAAACTCCCGAAGTCAAAGAGCCACAACAGAGAGTGGTACTGTTCAATTGATAATGTCAGAAATGATTTACGTAAAGAGTTGATGTCACAATTATGGCGATCCTACTGAAGGCTAGTTTACCAGTATGTAGGATTGACTTTGGCCTAACTGTGAACGTCCAATAGCCATTTTAATGAACTGCATTGCTCATTTGATAACCCATGTTAAGACTGCACTATGAAAAATGAAAACGGACCTGTGTAAAGGATAGATTCAGACTGAATTCATGCAACCTTTCAATGTGTTGCAAGGTCAAGGGAAAAACAGAACCTGAATGTGGATTTCTATACAAAAAGCTGTTTGATTTAAAATATGTTTATTGATCTTCATGATTGTTCTATTATAAGGCTAATCTATGTTTACTTGGAAGGGACCATCACTTCATTTGAAGGTCATAAAGTAACTCAAACAAATTTAAATGAATCAATTTCTGTCTTACATCATATCCGGAACATTTTTGATCCGATATTCAGTCCCCCAATGCCTAAGCCAATTTTGTATTAGTACATACAGATGGCACAAAGTATTATCTTTTTGTGGCAATTTGCAGTCTGCACATAATAGATCAGCTGAGAGCAGGAACTCATAGGTGGCTGGTTCCAGTACAAAAGTGGCAAACTGATGTAAATCATTGTATTGCTATACAAAAGCAGCTACAACGAATCATATGAGTCGTATCTTGTGTACAGCGTGACCCATCCTCACAGCCACTGTGGATCCGGGATGGTCACTTTTATTGCTGTTGTCTCATCTATTATAGCTACATAAAGGAGTATCTCACAGTACAATAGTTCCCCCTGCCTTAGCGTATAAGTTCAGGTACCCGCCGAGTCAGCTAAGTAAAAACATAAGCATACTGTGGGCGAACAATGGGAATACTCTGCTAAGCTCACTGACCAGTCAGCTGAACAAAAAAAAAAAAAAAAAAAAGATAGAAACTTGACTGGCCTGTATGTTTTTGCACACAATGGCATTTAGTCCTGTTATATAATCCACAAATGACTGTGCTTTTCCTGACAAACATTTTACACTCATTTAGAGACACTGGCAGGAAGGTTTATTACTATACGAGAGATGGTCACTGCAGTGCTACTGCACTGCATAACATATGGCAATATGTCTTCCTAGGAGTGACTCTTAACTATACAGTCAACACAAACTTAAGTCTACCTTCGACGACCATCTGGCTGGAGTGATTAACTAGTGAGGGGATAAACAGGATGACCACGGGAGGAGTCTCGTCAGCCAAATAGGTCTTCAGTTGGTATACTTATATGCTTCACCCTTTATTACTACCATTTCAAATTAACACCAAATGTTAAGAACGCATTGTTAGCTTGAAGGCCACAGTATTTAAATATGTAATCGTAAATCTTTAAGGTGGATATGATTACTACTCTACAGGAGTCACTGGGCCAGAGAACACAACTAAGCAAGATAGCTCAGCTTTTTATAACATGAGAATCATTTTTTTTTCCAGACACCACTTGATTGGGCATGTAGGTAGCAATTTCCGAGTATAGAACAAAATATACCATATATGGGGGAAGAAGGCCTGCAATGGATCGTTCTGCAAAGCCCAAAATAACTTATTTACCTATTATCAAGAGGTTTCTACTTAGTTTATATTTTCTTTCTCATTTTGCTTCTTTTTGCATGCAGCAGCAAGATATATTTGGCTAATTACTTGCGTAATTTTCAGGAAACAATATTGTATTAAATCATAGTGTTTTGACAACAATGCTTTTCGAGAAAACAATGACAGTATCAATTTAACATTGATAACATTTCTGAATTCGTTTTGTTTGGTGAAAATGAAAGTGCGCATACATGAAGGTAATCCACAGTATGTCAACAGCATGAAGAGTTCACTCCAATATGCTTTCTTCATCACACATGGATAGAGTTATCACGAACGTCAAAAGTTTGGAGTCATTCTTGCTGCACTCATACAAGTATCTCTGTAACAAACCATATGAATTATAATTCTGGGTTTCTCACATCAATGTTTTATTCACAGAGCTATAAAATAAAGGTCACTCGCATAATTTGCTTTGACGTTCGTCAGACCATGATAGCCACTACAAAATAACTGGCATATTCTTGTCCCGAAAAAATCTATGACAGGGATTGCTGGCAGTGTTTTATGCATCAAGTGCAGAGCCTGCATAGTAATATTAATAATATAACCATAAGCACATGATGCCATGTGAGATAATGCAAGCGGTGGTCCTTTGTCATGGACTTTACACAAAATCTCCTCAATGAGAATACACAGCAAATTTATCAGTTACTTTTGTCTCTGGAAAATGTCCGTGTCCGTTTTATGCAAACAAATTGTGTTTATCAGCTGACAGTGAAGCTTGCCTGGAAAAAAAATGTTAAACGTAGCCGATGCTTTTGCGAAAAAAATAGAACATGTCTTTTAATGATATACAGTCAAGGGTGATGGTAGGTGGTAAGCGTATAAACCATAACTAAACATGGAGGCTAGGGAGTATCTTTATGTCTGCATACCCTAGTTATACATATTTAGGCATTTATTATATTTTCTCAAAATTAAGTTGACACGTGTCACATTAAAGGGCACCTAAAGCATAAGTCATCACTTTTAAAGAGGATACATGTGTATTATACTATTATCTCATAAACGTATCAATAGAAAAAGTTTTGGGACAAGTATCTGCAAAGTGTAATTCTACCGGCTATTTGAAATGGATGCCCGGCTTGACTATACAAACCCAAGGTAACTTTATCAGTTCTTAAATCAATGCAGTATTCTATAGCTAGGGCGCTCATTGCAAATCCGGTGCCCACCAGCTATGTCACCTACCACAGGCGAACTTGGATGGCTTCCCATACAGCCCATCCTTGAAAGATTTTGTATCAAGCTTTTTTCACAGAATAGTATATCAGGGACCAGAAACAGGCATATGTGCACAAGTCTTTTTGGCTTTACCCACAATTATGCTTTTGGGTATGAGGTCTGAGTGGCCTTATATTGATACTGCTAACAACATTCTAAAATGTTGGCATGGACAGCACGTTCAAAAGTCAAAATGAGGAGTGGCGTGAATCTTTCATGACGCTCAGTTTGCAAAATTATGTATTCAGTTATTTATTGTCCTTTTCAGCATATTGACAACAAGGTGTCAGTACAATGGTTCCAGTGTTTGAGAAGATCTGCCTTTATGACAAGTATTTATTGAATTGAAATGATTTTATTGAATTGAAATAACTTTAATGGTTTGTGACGTACGTATTAAGCCTACAATGGTTGTTTGGCTATGAGCGAAAATTTGGAAAGATGGCGTATTTCAGGTTGAGAATGCAAATGCTATAATGGATCTGCTGAAAACGTATCTGCATTTTATGGTCTTATGTCAACTCTACATGCCATCCGTTTGAAATACTACATAAAATTGGAAAGTGAGTTAACAAGTAATGACAAAACAGATGTATGGCACAGATTATGCATTTCCTCTGTTGTAACCAAGCTATGCATGTTTTTAGGTGAAGGGGCATATTACGATTTTGCAGGGGGGCTATTCGACCACATTTCAACAGAGACGTGGGAATTTAGGTGTAAGGTCCTAGGGCACTCACCTGGGTAGACTGGTGTGAACGTACTTTTGTTTCATTACTGTAGTATTTTTGAGTTGAATGTATACCTTTTTGCAATTTTATGTTCATAGGATGATCAAGTCTGACGTACTACATACAATCGGCGACTGCTGGTGCTCCCTCTTTAAAAGGGTTTCAATTTTTTTCTTCATTTATTATTATTATTATCATTATTATTATTATTATTATTATTATTATTATTATTATTATTATTATTATTATTATTATTATTATTGTTGTTGTTGTTGTTTTGTTCTTGTTATTATTATTATTATTATTATTATTATTGTTATTATTATTATTGTTATTATTGTTATTATTATTATTGTTATTATTATTATTATTATTATTATTATTATTATTATTATTATTATTATTATTATTATTAATGCGAGCAAGTAAACTTCCGTGAAACTTACACTGCCAGGTGAATGTATTATGTCTTGTCACGTTATTGAGACATAGAATTATGGACAAGAATGCTTTAATGTGTGGATTACTGCCTCTTTTGGTGAACCCAGCCATACCCTTCTCCACCCCAACCACATACAACCAGGCCTATAAATGGTATCCCATGGCTAAGTGATGGGAGCACCAATTCTGTACATATGAAATATATAAGCGCAAAGGGCACAGTGAAAGATGTTTCATGTAGTGGGTGGGCATTTTTGCGAAATTTGACGAATATTCTAAAACTCTTTATCAATTGCTTCGAAACTGCAGGGGAGCAATTCTGCACGCTCCAAGGTCTTCACTAGTGCAGCTGATTTCTATTTTTTTCTGTCAAAGCATCTGTGGAAGAAACACTTAGCCAATGGCATTAAAATTGCAGATAATTACCTATGGATATATCCAGCCTGCGGTGGGACATTTTGGGGTTAACGTCAAGGTCGGCTGAGAATGGGCTATTCATCTTTCGCTCTCTCTCTCTCTCTCTCTCTCTCTCTCTCTCTCTCTCTCTCTCTCTCTCTCTCTCTCTCTCTCTCTCTCTCTCTCTCTCTCGTGTGTATGTGTTTGTGTTGTCGGAATTCTTAGCTATTTTGTCATGCATTTTCACCTGTACTTCTTTCGATACTGTTTTGCCCACTGCTGAACCTTTGAAACCTTGTACAAGTACATGAACACACTGTTTTATTGCAAGCTTGCAGTATTTTCAATAGATTACAGGGCTTGGAAAATGATAAAGGCCAAATATTTGTGAAGCTCATTAGGCTACTTATCCGTTATTCAAATCATGTGGTGTACTATTATCTTGATTGCATATATTTAAATCTCATCTTAAGGAATGTATCGCAACGAGACCATTGGTTGGTTCATTTAACATGACGAAAAAATCGTATTAATTACTGAACTATCCCAAGTTGTTCACTTACATTTCTGCTTAGTTATGCCCAAGCACTATGTTTGAAACTACCTCACCTCGACTGGATTTTTCACATTTTTTTACCAAAACAAGAAAGTGTCATTTCCAGAAATTTATATTAGAAGTTTTTACTTTAAACAAACTCAATACACCACATAATTTTCGAACTTTTGAGATTGCTGCTGATCATAAGGTGTCACAATTATATAGCATAAAGTATCATCAATGGTCTGTCTTTCATGTTTATTTTATGTGAATATCATTGGAAATGTATCTTCTAGTTGTAGGATTTTCTTCATTTATGGTTTTTTAATGTGTTTGTTAGTTGACTCTATTTGTGCATCTCAGATATTGGTCGAGCCAATTTAACAATTACTTGTGTATGATATTGATTTTTTGTTTTATAGGAATGAAAAAAAATGAAACAACATTGCAGCTGGGTTTATTTTCGGATTTTCATTCCATGTTTTTACCTGTGCCAGGTACAAATCTCTATGTTAACAGTTTCAGCAGTTGTAACAGAGTCTTCCATGTCAGAGAGTGTGAACAATTTTAAACCCTGAAAGTGTCCTCAGGGATCCCATGAGGGCTGAAGGTGATTTGGAATAGCTGCATACACGCCTTTTTAAGGGGGTGTAAATGAAAAGGAGAGTGTTTTGATCAATTATGAGGTATGCTGTAATAAAACAGTGGTTTTAATTGGATCAGCTCACGTTGACACCTCGATTGAAGATGGAATAATGCTGCAAATTTTGCATTAGTGCTATTTAACAATACCCTGTTGTTTCAGTTTTAAGAAGTGTGCTCGCAAAGAATAACTGTTTGCCCATGTTTATTCAACATAGAGCTAGATTTACCGAGGATCGGGGATGAGTTACTTGTTTGTGTTTTTTGGTTTTATACAAAGTGTTTGTGTCAGACAGAGAACACGCGGTTTACCTCTTACAAACGAGAGGGTATCTAGCATGTTCCAGATAAAAAGGTCATACATACATGATAAATTGTGTGTTTGAGATACTAAGTCATATGTAAGGCAATAAATCATAGATACGAGTGCAATGAGAAAATGTTTTTTGTATCAAGTGCCGAGCCTCACATGCAAAATACTGAAATGTACATTGTAATAATTCATAAAAGAATTTGTTAATACACATGTATTTCTCACGCAGATATATGCAATACGTTAACTATGGGGAGAGTGTATGCTGCATGTAAACAACAATACATTTTCACATATTGTCACGTCAATGTACAAACCATATTTATACATATGCACGTATATGTGTATGTGTATTCATTTAAAATGTTACATGAAATTACATTGTTAATATATTTTGTATGCTACCTGTCGTTTACCTGGATGTCATGCATGTGTGGTTCATGTATATGCTCAACTGTCTGTGGGACGTTTAAGCGTGGCAGACTTTGTACGCATTACATTCCACTTACTCCTTCGTATGTATGGCTTATCGCCCAGCAGCTACAACTCTCTGGTACACGCCGTTTATCAGCACGAACAGATGGGCACATATCTAGTGCGTATGTTACCATATGGTTCAAACAATTTTCTGTTTTGCACATAAAACATTCTATCCTTTATGCGCCACCTATTATCCCTGCGTTTTGACTCAGCATCTTGTATGTAAGCAAAAGTATTTTTTTTTGGCCATGGAACTTAAATGCGTCGGTAGTTAAATTTACATTGTATTATGCACTCTCATGCTTTCATATTGACAGTAAGGGAAGTAAAGGAAGCTTCACCATTAAGGCTGGCACTTTATGCCCACATTATCCCAATGTGCACGAGTATCACCTAAAAGTGAGCCAGCAGCTCTTATAGTGTATTGCTCTGCATGGGTGATTTTTTCGTGATTACACTGTGGGACAGAAAACAGTGAAGCATAATTTATGTGGTACTTTAATGTGTTGTGTTAACGCATTATGCCTCATCTGCAGTGGCGTGTAAGGAAACCAACGACATATCAGTTGCCTTCTAAGAATCATTTCTTGTGTTGATTTTGTCTTCTTGCTGCCCTCAGAATCGTGCGTTGATGGCTGTCTTCGTCACTTCAAAACTCCAGGAAAAGGCATCCCTGAACTGATGACAAGGTACTTCATCTATAATAAATAATCTGTTTTGAAGTTAACCTCCCCTAAATGTAAGAACAAATTTTGAAACCGGGAATGAGGAGAGTAGGGACTTCATGACCAGATTCGTAGACCTGTACATTTCCGCCATAATTAGCAAATTTGCAGAAGAATTTCTCTTCGTTCCTACCACAAACAACCTATTTGCGACGTTTAGTTCTAATAGTTTGCCTACACTTCCTTGCTGTATTAGGTGAGCTTTGAGTAAGTTCAAATCACTGCCTCAGATTCCTTTGGTTATGTTTGGCCTGGAAGGCCCGAAACACCATCGGTAGTGCCATTCATGTGATCATTTATAGTGGTGCTAATGAGAAGATATAGACTGTGTATGGCAATAATTACATGTTACAAGGGCCACATGTGTATGGTATTGTACCTTTATACTTAATGTGAATATTAGCTGGACAGCCGCGGCGCATGACGATGTGCCTTTTGATGTATACTACACTTGGTGGCACGACCAGTAAAAGTGTATGTGGAATGGGCATACTTACTCAAATGCAATGCGTTAGAATGGAAACAATCAAATTATTGATGAACCACTAGGGTTGTGTATAAGGGCAACAGGTGAATCTTTGCATAAATTTTCATTTTACATATAATTGGTTTTCGCAGCAGTCCACATCGCACTGTCCACTGTCCTCTCCATGTGCAGCACCAATGCCAGAGAAACTGCGCCAAAAACATCCATCACCAAAATTCGCCAACCATCAAAGAAGTTAAGTCAAAATCCAGTTTCGCAGGTTTTTGAACAGAAGTGAATGACAGGAGTCAAAGTTGTTAAAAGCGGTGCATACTTTAGCAGTGTAAATTAACCTTGACACATATACAGCATAACTGGCCAAAGTGGAAAGGGAGCACCAGTTTAGGTGTAGTAATTTCACGATTTTCTTGGATGATCTTTAAAATCAACTGCTTAGGCACTTCCGCAGATTTTTATGATTTCACTGATAAATGAATAAATATAAAACCTATGGAAAACTCATAAAAGTATGAAGTGGTGTGTAAACATATAAATCACTGAAATATGACCAATGTAACACAAATGATAAAGACCGCTCAAAGTATATCTCAATCAAATTTTCAATCCATGGGGTGCAGTTTGGCACAAAATTATGTTTTCCTGTAGAACTGAGGAGACTTATTGTTTTAGCGCCTGTTTTGTCGATTTCGTCGGCGTGTTAGGTATTTTCTACACTATTGGTTCGATGTATCTTGAACAGCTCTTCCTGGAAATCGGCAGCAAGACGTATGTAGGTGAGTCCTTGGTGAGTAATATAGGGTAATACTTGGGCACAGGTAGTTACACTCACAAATATCTGATAACCCATCTGTGAAATAGGTACTTAAAGGGTGGTATGGTCCAACAAGTCTAGTTGCTACCACCGCATCGGGTATATATATATATATATATATATATATATATATACATATATATTTTCAATTTGATTTTGCATGGCTTTTGCTAGGATGGACACCACCAGCAAAATCCACGACCATTGTAAGCTAATCATTTGATATCCGTTGACAATACTTTGAAACCGATTGGCAGGCTGTACTTGGCCATTAAATCAGTATGGTTTTGTCCTATTATGTATCATGTTGGTATGTAGGTTTGCGTTTTGTAAGGCACATTGTCATTGCGTTTGAACGTTAATAGATGTCTGTTTCCTAAAACCACATGTTAAGTGGTTCAGCACTAGGATAAACATGTTATTTACCAATACAGGGGATCATAGAGCATCCGAGCATACCCAATCTCTTGCCCATGCACAAAAATGCACAGTGCCGTCTTCAAATTTCACCCATAGAGCTGTAGTTTGCAAAAATGCACAACTTTTATGTAAAAAAAAAATGCTTGTGGTAAATTATCATTATTTCGTGCTTAGAAAGTATGCTGAAATGGATACAGGGACCTTAAACTTGATAAAGTTATAACCAGCACATTGTTGGTAAGCACTTGTACTTCTTTGATAAGCAAAGTGACTGTAATCCATGTACCATAGTCTTCAACTAGCCCACACCCACAACGAATTTTTAATGTAATAATTATAATTCCTTAAAAAGAGTGTTTTGACATAGGGTTCGGTGTATCCGATGTATGCGGAATTTTTTGCACAACGATATTCTGATGCAGTATCATCAAGAAACACCAGTTCATGCTTGATCAATTGAAGTACAAATGATTGTGCTGAAAGGTTGATAAGATCGTTATTTGGTCATCATTATGTCTGCCATTGAGGTTCAGAGTCACTCTAAAATAAGCTGACTGACAGCAAATCGATCCACTTTGAAGCAAGCATTACTCGACATGTGAATGACCGGCCATTGACATCAAAGTTTTATAGATAAGTGGAATGTGATGAGCCAACCTTTTGACTTCTAAAACTTCATATGTTGTAGGAAAATGGTGCCTTCAATTCCATTTAAAGCATCGTATTTATGAATTTATTTCTTTAGATTTATTGTTTCATACTTTCTACTCCTGTTGATTATCCTGGTATATAGTTATTGCCCACGTATAGATATCCTTTCAACAAGTGTTTATTATTGTTTGCCTTTTACTTTTTTTTTCACATGGTTTCGTGCATATGGGTGTACATTGAGCTACAAATATCAAGGCAGTTGAATTCTATTCTTCAAGTAAAATGAAGGACAACTGCGTGTTGACATCTAAAATTTTAACCGCATGACAGATTCCATGTACGCGAAGGGGTACAAGCAAACCTTTTCTGAAAAGATGGTGTTAATAGATGATCACTGGCCATAATTATGGTACTGCTTTTACTCTCTGACTTTAAGGAAACGTTGAAATTAAGAAAAAAAAAAACATATGTTAGCACGCTAAGTACAAATGTTTGTATATATATAGATTTTACCCCAAACGATTGAGCAAATCTTTTTCAAAAATTGGTCAATGCAGTAATGTCAGTCAGTGCTAATTCCCGTGCAGAATATAATTAACTTGCTTCTTCCATGTACCGTCCCAACCAGTTACTTTGAAAAACACAGGGATACCACTGAGTCTCTCTGGACCTAATGTGTTCTAAAATTGACACTTTTGTTCTGTATTTATGACTTTTCGTGTGTTTTCATACTTTATGACTCTGAAATTGCTTATCTTATTCTTTACAAACCTGAAGGGTCTGTGCCATCATCAGGTAACGTTTTGCTATTTCTCGTTTTTGTTAATTTTGGGTGGGTATTATACCTTGTCTGTTTCACCGACAGCTTTCTTCCACAAAGTGGTGAGACTTAAATGATTTTTTAATTTCTAATTTTGTGCCCTATAGGGTGAAAATCTAAACAGTTGTCTTCTCTTGATCGAACCTCCAGAGCACTTAAATAAAATGACACAGGCAAGCATCTTCGAGCTATTAGTGTTAATATGGTGATAGGGTTCACCGTGACTTTAGGTCAGAAGGCAATTTTGCCGAATCACAATGAAATTTAGATCGACACAGTTCTCGGGTAATATTTCAAGAAGTGCCTAAGCTTAGAGTAAAACTTGGCATCGTGGCCTCAATTAGGGCGAGATTGTGAATTACTGGCACATTGAGTAACTTTGTTTGGTTAATACTTGTGAATGTGGGTCGTGTTTTTCTGCACTATTTGAGCTAATATTCAGGTTGGCTATATAACGTTTATGAGTTTCGTTTTAGGATGATAACTCTATAAATGTGTGATAACACTAATAATGCATATCAGCAAGTCATCTACCATAACTAGGCGAGATATTGGACACAGCTGACAATAAAATGAGGAGACGTCACAAGCTCGCTTGATAACTTGTGAACCATCTACAATAATACTCGTGTATTGCACACCCTGCTCATGATTATTGATGCCGATTTGACATATGTCACCTCACGTTTAATTGCACTTGCATTAAACCCGAAGTGCTCATGACCATTGTCGTTTTACTGAGCACGCTCAAGCAGGATAGTCCTTTCACGTTGCGAAATGTCAGCGTGTGTATGCTGGTTTTGCTGAATAAAAAATGGTCTGAATCCTCTTTTTGTTCAGAAAACGCCTCTATTTTCTGAAACCACGGACAAGAATTGTATAAACCTGTCATTTTTGGCAACAACCGAGGAGTCAAACAATAACACTGATAAAATGCGATTTACTTTACAAAACCACTTGTACTGTTATGTCAATAAAAGGGCAACAGTTCTGGTGTAATGACGCTTTTTAATAGGCCGGTACCTTTGAAATAGGTAATGGCACTATATATTTAATCTTTTTATTTCAAATTTAATCTTGGGGAGCTTCAATAAACCACAAAGCAAAACGGTTGTGCCATGCCAATATATAAAACTAACTAATATTATAAGTATGAGATGACCTTAAAATAAAAATTAAATCCACTTTATTACCGTTTCTGCATTTTGCCCTAAGCAAGAAATTGAAACCCGTTTAATCGTTATGGATCAAGAGATCTTTCAGTGGCACCTTACAAAAAACAAGATATCATGTGTCAAAAAGGAAAGCAAACATGAATTGAATAAAGATAATAAATTGGATCTTTCACCAAGATTTATTTTTTCCAAATAACTTTAAAGGCCCACAATGAGAAGAAAGTAGAACATGGGTCCTTATGTTTCCATCTTGAAAGTGCATTTCTAAGCCATTTATTCTTTCTAGATGCCTTTGATCTCAGTTGCAAAACTGGTTCTTGGATACCTCAATATTTATATGAATATGAATGCAACTCGTCAGTTGTGTGAAGTGGAGGGATATAAGTGTTAAAAATATTGAAACACACTCACAGACACACACAGATATATATATATATTCAAACGTCCATTTATTGTACAGAGATAGAATGCATGTAATAATATCAATATTTGTTTGGTTTTGATTCATCAGCTGACGACACTTTGAGCCAGACATCGTCAATTCCAAGTAAGAGGACAAAGAAATACACTACGTTGTCAGTTGCGCACATCACTTATTCATTTTAATGTTGGTGAAAAGTTGTTACGTTTTGCATTGCCCAAATTATTACCCTCAATTTTAACTTGACATCAGTGTAAGCATTTGACTGTAAAGTGGCCAAAGCAAAGTCCAACCCTTACACTGTTGTTTGACTTCATATTTTACAGTCATTCTCTGAAAAATATCGAATGTTTGATTTATGCATGTCCTGTACTTATATGCTAGTTCTAGAATTTGTCATTAGGCTATAAATATTTTTCTCAGTCATAAACACTAGCTGTCCTAGACTACAGGTAGAGAAACACATACGTCATCTTCGCCCACCCTTTCCGTGTATGAAAGTTCGTCAGAAGTATAGGGACGAATCTGCGCAAAATCATAGACGGCTTTGCTGTTTGGTTCGTAATTTTACAACTGTTTGATGCATGCGTTTTAGCTGCAGATGGTTCTCTTTGTAGTCTATTTATCTTCAATGTTTTATGCTATGATTGCATTGACTTTGTTGTCCTTGCTATCAATCAAGAATCAATGTTTCCACTCACAGCGATTGATTGCGTGAGTATACATTGCTTGCATTACACAATAAAGTGGCCAACAATGTCTCTGGGAATGTTCTGAAATTTTATGAACTGCCGTTTGAACGTAGAATCTGGGTTCAGTGGTACAATGCGGGACAGTCCTTACCCAGCAGCTGTCTAGCACTCCTCCCGTGAAAGACTGAGAAAAAGTATGGTATTTTCGATCAGGTATGCTTCAAAAACACACTTTATTTCCGTACGTAATGATTGTGCCATTTATGTGGAGGGAGCATCCACTTGCATGGGCCTGAAAACGGTGGACATAACGTTTGGTGCCGCAAACAGATTGTAATTCAGACATGCTGTTGTTAATAAAAGATTAATAGTTTTTGCCATACTGAATCCCTGTTCCTGACTTCAGGAGAATACATCTGATAGCTACGCTTTGTTGTACCAATTCAATTTAAATCTCAGCTGAAAGTTCTTTCATTACAGAGAGAAACCATACACTGGTGCCTGTGAGTTAAGAGGTGAAGCCTTTGGAAACTTATAATAGAGGTGCAGTGAAAGGGGGAATCGGATTTAATTGATAATGGTGCCTGGTACTTAGGGCTATATGCAAAATTGTTATCCATATATAAGTATATTATTCTCGCATACTTTGTTATATGGCTCGTTCCAACAATTTGCAACCGTGACGCAGTAATCACCTGGTAAAATTATGTAAAATGTGACAATGTGTGTATGTGTAATGTGCGAGGGTTGAAGTTACGCAAGTCATCTATCCCGGAACTGGCAGTTTTGTGGCAGGACACAGGGCTCAGGAATTATGACAAGTTTAGTGGACCAAAAACATTTGTACACTATATCGGCTAAATATTTAAAACAAGAATTACATTAATAATAAACACTTGTGTGTCAGGGAGGCTCCACTTAAGACGAAAATTTGTCGCTATCAAAGGAGCCATCCTTATGACCCCTTTTTTGTGTGTTTAATGGCAATTTCAATATAAGTTACAATTTTTAGATTTAAATAGTAAACAACGTGTCAAATTACTTCATAAAAATTACTGGTATGTAAAAAAAATTATAGGTAACCTTGCTAGAGTATAGAAGTAATAATTATTGTTGCTGACACACAAAGCAGGTCAAGGTTACACAATTTCTGGAAAATTTTGTGTGTAATAATTGTTGGCATAACTTGCCATACCTTGTAAGCTATGAGGATGACTTTTTTCATGAACAATATGGGGCAAAATATTTAAAGTGTCGGATATGTAAACCTCATAGACATGTAACCATATCTGTGGGAATATATCGAGAGATTTACAAGGCTAGTTAGTCTGGTGTTGTATCTATTTTTGTCTTCGTATATTTGGAAAGGTGGCCTTTGCAGATTGTCAAATTGGAAATTTAATATTGGCAAATTTAATTCAACAACAAGGAATCGACCACCTATCTTGAGTGACTTAAAAGCCTAAAATAAGGGATCTGCATTGGGATTTTATTTTTGCAACATGTTTTTTCTAACTGCCCATATTTTTGCAATTTGAAGATTTTTCAATCCGGTAATTAAGACAAGATTCTATGAAGGAGTTGGTAATCTTTGCTTTAGCGGGTTAAAAAGAATGTTTTTGGCTAATTTAAAATGAAGTGGGTGCTAGATATTTTATCACAAATGGTATCAACATTGGTATTCCATGTGGACTGTTCATGTAGTGTAAGTCCAAAAAATCTAAAAGGGCCATCATTTGCGACCTGTGTTTCATTTGGTTTAATATTTGGTATAGTGACTCTTTTATTAGGTTCATAAATTGATAAAATAACCCCAAAAATTGTTTTATTAACCTTCAGTGATGATTAATGTGCATTCAAGCACTCGGTATTTTTTTAACTTTAGTGTTTTAGTTTAATATTTGGTATAGTTACTCCTTTATTAGGTCCATAAAGTAATAAAATAACAAAAAAACCTTCAGTTATAATTAAGGTGCATTTAAGCACTCAGTATTTTTAAAGTTTATTGTTTATGCTACATGTATCGTTTAAGTGTCTGTTTGTACTTGTATTAAGAATATCCAGTGTTGTAGATAAAGTTGAATCATTAGCATACAGCATTATTTTAAACATATTGCTAGCATATTGCATGTCATTCATATAGATAAAAAAGCAGGGATCCCAAAATGGACCCTTCTGGAACCCCGATTGTTATAGTTTGAAGGTTAGACTCTCCGTCATCAAGTTCAACGCGTTCGTTTCGATTGTTTAGTAACTTTCAAATAAATTTACAGGAGTATTATTAATTCCATAATATACATTTTTTCAATAACATTTTATGTTCTATTGTGTCGAATGTCTTAGAAAAATCGATAAAGATTCATAGTGGCATTTTATCTTTGTCCCTTTGCTGACCTATCATATCCACAAGTTTTACAGTAGCACATTTAGTGGAATGGCTATTAAGAAAGCCATATTGACTATTTTAAATAATTTATATTTTTGAAAGTATTCATGCAATTAATTTAGTGTGAAGTTTTTTGCAGATTTCTAGCATTAAAGGTAAAACAGAGATGGGATGATAGTTTGTAAAGTGTGTTTCGTCTCCCTTTTTATATATAGGCATCACTTTAGCAACGTCCAGTTTAAGAGGATAAAAAAACGGTGTTCAAAGCGTGGTTGATGGTTATAACTATTGGTTCAGCAATTATACCCTTTATGAATTTCATAATTTTAGTCGATATTCGATCAACTCCACAACTGGATTTTGGATGTATTTTGTCTATAACTTAAACCACATCATCTTAGTTGAAGTTTCTAAAATTGAAGGTAGATGTGTATTTTTCCTTAAGACACTAGATGAAACTCTCTGTTTGGAGGCTATTTGTCTGATTTGTAAGATCGGTACCTGCATTTATAAAAAATGTACTAAACTCATTTGCAATTGTAGGCTTAACATTTATTAACTGTCCACTGTGACTAAAGTACTCGGAGAATTAGTTTTTATCTTTTGTTTTTGGTAATAACGCATATATAGTTTTTTCGTTTAAATCATGTTCGTAGTTTTTAAAGCAGGAGTCACAATAAGCTATTTTAGCTCTTTGTATACTATTACTCAGTTTGTTGTTATGAGGAGCTAAACTAGTGTTAAAGTATGGTAAAGTGGGGACTCTGTAAGTGCATCCTTGGTTTTTTTTATATAACAAAAGTCTGAATTTAATAGTAAACTTCCAGTTGTTATCCATTTACTCATTTTGAGTTTACGTTTATTAAACTCAACAGGAAAATGTTTCTTGTTAGCATCATCAATTATGTCAAATAGAATTCCCATGTTTTGATCCCATATTTTAATCTTTTATAATCGTGTTTAATATATCAGCGCCCCTTAACTCATTATGAAAGTTTGTCATATCATTATGGTTTTGGTTTTTATAATTTATATTGTCTTATATTAATACATTGTATTACATTATGTGGGGTAGATATATCAATACCAGGGATATTGGCTTGGCTGATTATCCGAGTGTTTTCACCATATACTAGAACTGACATTGGACGATGTATCATTTACCTTATATAAAATATTATCGATAAGTGTCCCGTTAAATATTTGAGTAACGAGTCGGCTATGTATTTTTTGGAGAAAACCAGTGTTCTGTTACTGCATCAAAAAACTCATGGTGTGTAGATCGTTCATTTACTTTGAGCAAATCTATATTAAAATTACCACTTATATTTATATCTTGTTTAAATATCTCAAAACTAGATAGCATTTGGGGAAAACTCGTCTATGAAAGTCTCATAGTTGTAGTTTACTACATCTTTAAGGGCCCTATACAAGTTTCTAATAAAGACATTTTTGCTCATATGTAAAATAAGATAATATTGTGTTTTTGTTACATTTTTCATTCAAAGGATAATTAATTCTCCTTAGGAAAAACAGCTTTGCCCTTTAGATATACATTGATAGCCTTCCAGTTCAAAGTAATGATAAGTCAGATTCATCCTTTATGTAACACTCTTGCGATCATAAATCCAAAATCTCGCTGTCTGAGCTCCTAAACAAAAGCTCCAATTTCAGAATATTTTGCCTGAATTGAATTTATATTTGAAGTTAAGATTGTGAAGCTATTTCTAAAATTTTGTAATTTAGAAATAATATCATCGAAATATTAGGGTGAATGACAAATAAACTCTGTCTGTTCGTAATCGAAATCCTCTTCATCTAACTGGAGTAAAATAACCAGCGAGTTACTTTGTACTCCGCCAGAGGTACCAAAAAGTTACTAAGTTATGGTCATACCATGTACTTAAACACCAAAGTTGCTGAAATGTCTTGTAGTGTACATATAGAAAAACAAACAAACAAACAAACAAACACACACAAATAATCTGTCATTTTTAGTAATTTTTCTGATAGAAATGATCTTGCCCTGATACAGATAACCTGTTGCAAATAATAGTAAGGTCCATAGCTCAATCCTAGGCATCATAAAACGCCTTTTTCACAAAACGGCAGGTGGTATTTATTTTTTATAAATGTTGAAATCAGGAAAGTAATAATAACTTGCACGAATGTAAGAGAATAAAGTAACATGTTACATTTTAATACCTGTGGATAGCCGCTACCGCCGCCATCCACGATCATGTTTCATCATAATTTCACAGAATTCAAAGAATACTATAGGCCTATAGTATTGCCGTATATACTTAGCCTAAAGCCTGTTTCCCTGGTGGGTCAATAAGTTCAATAAGTCTAGAAGAATATGTTACCATGTAAAAACCGGCTCTGGTAGCCCGCAACTACTGCACCTGATAATAATTAATTATATAATGTTTTCTGGCCAGACTGGAAGTTTGTCATATTTTCTTGTCTTGTGCACTGACGGAACTTTCCGGGAAACATATGGACACAAGTTTGGATTATATGACAGTCTGAATAGATGTAGTGCAATATATTAAACTTTGTCAACAAACCATACAGGTAACGTAGGCACAAAAATATCATTAAGGCTTTTAAAGAATATATACTCGTGACTTGAATGACCCGAGTTTGAGAAACTGACAACTATCTGAAGGTGTCAGACTGCTAGATGCTCAGAGTTTTCGACCCCATATATATATATATATGTGTGTGTGTGTGTGTGTGTGTGTATGTGTGTGTCTGTGTGTCTGTGTTTTGAGCATTTTAATAGGAAGGATATACAGAGCATAAGGGTGACGTAAATTGACCTTTAAGAGGTTTGACTTATGTGTCATTTGCTGGGGGAAAACAAAATAAAGACTGTATGTAGTGAAGCATCTTCTTTAAAGGTTGACAGGACCGGTTTGAACCCATCACCTTCCTTTTTTGGTTGTTTGCCTAGTATAAGTCAGAAGATAAATATTGATGGTTATCTGACTTGAATTTCTGCTTTCTCGCTTTTTTTTTTGTGTTATAGTTGGGATGAAATTTGTGTTTGTTGGTCATGTTTTTGACCTGTTTGCTAACTGCTCCATAGCCTATTTTGTGTTGTGTGCTGAGATAGCATTAGTTATAGTGGACGCACACTTCTTTCATTCATTAAGTTCACGATTCATTAATATGATGAGCCCTATGTGGGCTTGCTTTCTTGTTTTGTAGGGCTGATGATTTTCCGTTTTTCTTCAGATGATTTTCCAATTTGTGGATTTCATTTTATCGGTCATTTACCGTTAACGTGGAATTGATTTTTCTTTTTCTTTCTTTTTTCTTTTTTTTGACATCTCTAATTTGGACATTCTTTTATGGTACCAATTTCAATACCCAGGACCGTCATTTGAAAACCCCCCACCAAGTATTTAAAAGGGTGTTTCACTGCCAAATTATCTGATAACGAAAAACAGAACTGTTATTGTCATTCAGAACCTGTTTTCTTCAGGTTGAAGCTGCTGGTTGTTAGTCAAGACTAAAGACTAGTGCATGAGAATGATCACACAGGAGGCTGGCAACTATAATGTGAATCATGTGTTTAAGATACTTCATTAATTTTGACCAGGTTACAATAAAAACTAATCAATTAATAACAAAGTAATCAAGTTGTTGTACCAATGACTCAGACTGTAAAATCAACTGGAGAAAATGTTGAATAAAATTGTCGTTTAGAAATAAAAGAAGGAAAAATCTACAACTAAAGAATACAGTATTTCTTCTGTTTAAACTTTCTAACACACAACAGCAGTCACTAAAATAAAATATCAGTTAATAAACATGAATACTAAATTGGGATCAACTTTCAAACCTTGAAAATCGATGTTATGACACACATTTTTGTTATTCAAACTCTGAATGACTAGAATCGTAGATAACAAATAAATTTAAATGTTAAAATGTAAGAACACTGAGACTAGAGAGCTTCATCCAATTTTCATCCTTAGGCACTTAATTATGTCCAGATTCTATGTCATAGTGCTTTTAGAATGGCTATTTATGACTCAAAGCATCCTTCAATGTCACCATTAAAACACAAAATGCATGTCTGCTTTGTTGATTCGTCAGAGAGGCATTCACGTTTGTTAGTCACAATATTTTTATAGCCACTGAAGAACCTCTCTGTGTCTACACTTGCAACTAGAAGCCAAATGTATTTTTGGGCAGCGGCAGACAACCTTGGAAGCCGTTCTGAGAGGCCACACCAGAAATCATTGAGCTGAATTGCGTTTGGCAGAATGTCCTTCACTATGGCCGTATAGATAGCTCTCTCATCAAATACAGCTGCATCATTTACATGCAGTTTCAGACCTTCTGCGTTATCTTCTGTATTGTGTCACAGTCTACTCAATGCCTGTGGATCAAGAGGCCTACAGGCTTTGAAGATTGACAGTACTGGATGATCATTAAAGTTGTTTTAAAATTTCGCCGGGCTCTTCACAAAAGCTAAATGAACAGCATCGAGAACATCACGCCTCACAGACAATGATGCCTCATCTGGCAAGTCATCAGATGCTCCAAAAAGCAACCTTCACAGACCAACGTTAAAGCCATTTAATAAAAGTCAGTAAGTTTGTCAAAGATGAAAGCTGCAACTGAACTACCAGTATCTTCCAGTGAAGGGATCAAAGAGGTGTTTTTGGAGCATAGTCCTTGATAACAGCCACCAATAGTTTCGCCTTTTGTAAGTTCTTCCTTTTACACCTGAAAACATAAATTAAAATAGAAACAAAACTCTATCAGAACAATAAAATTTAAAAAGTAATGGTCAGTGATTGTATGGATATAAAAACTACATGAATACAACAAGGGGATGCCTGAAAAAAACTATGTTTATTTAAATTTTTATCATCCAATTACAAGATATAATGAAATAAAGAATCCAAATGTGAAAACACACACACAATTAAATAGCAAGACACAGGCGCTTGTAACGTTCAACCAGTCAAGCATTCGTGCAAATATATGCGGGGGATGGGGGGGGGGGGCTGCCAGAGAGAGTGAATCTGGAACATCTGTACGTGCAATGGGCCATATAGTAGATCAAAGAAAACGGTTACATTCACAATTGAGAACAGTTGTCATATGGTTAATGCCGAGGAACGAACTTGAATCAGGATGTGTTACCCGTTTGAGTTTGGCTCGACTGGAATGTCGGACTTTTTACTGAAATGAATTTGGTGGGACCTTTTCGACAGTTATAGGCGTGTTGCTATGGATATATGTGGATTTCAGTTGATGGTGGTAAAGATGTGAGTTTCGTTTCAAACCTTTCTCTGTATGAGCTCCATCTGAGGACGTAGTGCCTTTTGGCCCACCATCTCCCAGTGTATTAGCACGAATGATTGACTGCACCGAAGAATGCGCAATACTGTTTTGCAGATAAGGCCCTATGTGGGCCATTGCACACACATATATTCCAGGTTCACCCTCTCTGCCACACCTCCCCCCACCCCCGTATATTTGCATGAATGTTTGACTGACTTAATGTTACGAGCGTCTGTGCTCATAGAGGTATTCACTTTCATAAAATAAATTAGTGTAAATATTTTGTTTTCAAAGTTCCACTCCATCATGCTATGGATTCCAAAATTAAATAGTTAAATCACAGCTGTAATATGAAAGACTCATCTTTTTGACATAGACCAATATTTCAACATTAAAATTTATTGTATGGGCAGTGCAGTAAATTTGGTTAACTTAATATCATAAATGAACTTGAAAGAAATTATATAAAGTGTTCCCAAATATTCCTATTTCCGCACCTGTCAGCCTCGCACCTGGTTTGTATTAACTTGTATTGTCAATTAGCATAAGAAACGAAAATGTAACTTTAGCTTACTTGCCACAAATTTCAGAACACTTTTTTTTCTGTGATCTGTTGTTTCATCACTGACAATTTGGACCCTAAAAACATCTCTCTCCATCCCTTTGATTGTGTCCAGCACTGCTTTCATATGCAAGTCGTACACTTTTGGCTAGCAGAGACTTCTTAACGTACCTTGTTGTGGCATGGCACATCCATGACTACAGTAACGTTTCAAAAGTTTTTCTACCCTGTACAGAGGAATATCGGCAACTGTGCATACACGGATAAAGTCTTCAGCAAAGGATTGGGGCGCATTCATGCCCCCTTGAGTTAACTTTCCGTCAAGAGTTACTAATTTTATTTTCACCTGCGACTCATTAATTTTCCTCTTATTCAGTTCATGTTTGCGGCTTTTCAAATGATCGCTTATGGTATCCAACCTCGTGTGGTTTAGCGATCGGCAACAATAGCGGCAGCATAAAACAGATCCATCTGCATACAAGTTTGTGAAACCTCAGACCCTTGCCTACGCTGTTACTGTACACCTAGCCCTTTTGTGGGGATACCCAACTTTTCTGGCCCCCTTGCACCACGCTTTGTGTTGTCATCCGCCATGATACTTTTCTGGTTGATCACACGTGATCTCTCCGCTCCGCAATGAGATTGTGGCTAAATAGCAGCAAATGGCTATGCTGTTGATGCTGATCAGTGCTGACTGATAATACAGCCAGACTTTTCAAACTTGAAAACAAGAATTTTATGAAATAAGTAAAAATTGTACTTTATTTCATGGTTTCTTTGATCCATATCACCGGCAGGGTAAATATGACCGCTTTCCGCAACATTCCGCGGGAAAATGATTTTTCCGTTGTTGGCTGATTTTTCCGCGAAAACCCCGGTTTTTCCGCGGTCGCGGAAAATGATCAGCTCTACTTTTGCTTTTATAATAGCAGACTTGCCCGAAAGTTGCTTGTGTACCGTATGTCTCTTTTTTCTCCTTTGGCACAAGTGATGCATTTTGGGTTTTAAATGGTAAAGCTTCTGTGTTTTGAAAAAAAAAACATTACTATATTTAAATTTGCTTTCATTGTTAAGCCACCATTTCTCAATGTGGGTATTGCTTTTTTTCTGAAATATTGTGTACACTTTCTGGGATTATTGATGAATTGATGTCCCTTATCTGAGTAAATAAGGTATATGTAAGGAGTGAAGGGGTTTTATTGCCAATCCCAAAAGTATAAGGTAAACTGTTTGTCATATTTGCTGTCTGTTTCTCGTATTCTTTCTGGTAGAATCCATTGACATGTGAGACCATGGAAAAACTAATGTAGATGCCCAACAGAGGGAAAAAACAGAACTACCGGAAAAAAACATTTTTATGACCCGCAACAGCAAAAGGAGCTATTGTTTGAATCAGAATTGATCAACAAAATAGATCATGACATCAAAGGTATAGATGTATGGCAACTAGTAATATCCGTTCCAATCTAGATCAACCCACCCCTGACTGCTGATAACCACAATCTTTTAAAATGAGTAACCCTTCTATGAAGTATATCCAAGCATTCGCATCATATCCTTGGAAACGCAAATTTGCAATTTAGTGTAATAAATAATATTTTGTCATGACTCCCTTATTCTTTCTCGGTTAGTATGGCCATGGATAAAATCCAACCACGGCCAGTTACTTACACCCCTCTTCCCATGCTTCGCATACCTCAGTGCGGGAGAGTGTAAACAAACATCTGTAGCCCTTCTCGTGATCTTAAAGAACGGGATATCATAATTCATTACGGGGCAGGATGCTTCAGATAGAAATAAGCCTAAATCCAAAAAAAAAAAAAAAGAAAAAAAAGAAAAAAAAAAACCACTCAGTCCACTCGTTCTTCAGCCGTAAGTAAGGCCTATTGGCAAGGCAGATCTGATTTTGCCACTTCATACATCTCTCTATTCCCGTTTGATCATTGGCGTTTTTTCCACGATAAAGCATATGGTTTGTTTCTCTGAAAGCGGCTTTTTATTCAAGTTTTACATTAGCTTATGACAACCAATTAGATCATTGCTGGTAAAAGAAACACTTAACATAAAAAACAACGGCATAATCAAAGCGTAAGCTGTTTGATTTAGCCATTCCTCACACATGGATTATCTATCAATTTAACGTAAGGCAATACAATGTAATGGGGATATAGAAAATCAATAAAATAGGAACTAGGGTTTAGATCATGGGGAAGGTATTCCACTTTATTGAAAAATAAAAAAGAGAACTACATGGATGCATGTAAAAAGGCACACAGGGAGTAACTTGTGATCATACCGCTGTTATGTGAGACATGATTATCTAGGCAAACCTTACAGCAACACTCTACTGGTTAGTCGTAATCGTTAGCACATGAACCCATGTAAACATCCGATATACACAACCCCAGCCTGCGTGTCAGTGTGATTTTGAGAAAAAGAGTATAGACAGCGAGACATTGCTTGAGTGTGTGCAGGCCTGCTCGGGCAGTAATATACAGTTTGTGTGTAGTTTTTATGGTGTAAATGTGTAGCACTATAGAATGAATCATTTAAACGCTGGCCACAAAACATCAAGATGTAAAATCAATGTATTTGTTCAGTTTTATATGTGCCAATGTTAAAACTTTGATGCAAATTTGCAGTAAGGCGAAATTTTAAAAATATGTTGTTCAGTTTTAATTTATCCAGTCGCATAGTATTATAGCCTTAACCCCCCTCCTTTACTCATGTGCTACCTTCCTGTTTGTAGTTTTAAGTTATGATCAATTACATAAAAGTTAGTGATTGGTGTTCATTTCCATCCGGATACATTATCAGAACAGCAAACTTGCTCAGCATTGCAACACTCTACATAAAAAACTTTGAGCTAGTGTCACGCAGCCAGGGCAACCAAACGTATTGTTTCCCCCAGAAAATATTTAAATTTGTCAGATGGGAAACATAATTGCATAAGCTTGACAGAGATCGCACGGACTACACTTCTGTGTGCTGTGTTCAAAGCAATTTATTTATTTATTTATTTATTTATTTATTTATTTATTTATTTATTTATTTATTTACTTCACATTTATCAACACAGGACAGAGGCTGCATTGCCCAACCTCTGTAAGCCTGGTTCGAAGTATAATAATTTATTCGGCTCTTTTATATATAGCAACCCATGTGCTTACTGCCAGCATGATGCATAATATCCTGGTACATGTGTTTCCATGATGCCCACGAGTGGAGGCAGCCCTTGACCGATGTGTCGTCCCTAGTGCTTCGACTCATCTCAACGTGCAGATATTGGAACATGAGCATTCTAAAAATACTTTAATGTAAATGAGTACACTAACATCTAGCTTCTGTCAGGTACTGACCCAATCGCGTAGCAAGGTATACGCCTGCCTTTGATGTTTTGAACTTACAGTGTTCCTATTCATTTCCAGGATCTACGTCACACAGTATGTTTACATTTGTAGTTTGACGTATGTTGTGTCAATAAAAGATTTAATTTTCAACTTACATCTCTTTAGTATATCTTATATGCACCCAATGATGGATTTGTTGTGGTGTTCGTATACAGATTTTCTGCTCTGTATAGTTCATGACTTTAACTTTATGAGTCAATCCACTAATACTGTTTATTTCTTGGATTTCAATTATATTTCTGTAACAGACTGGGCATCTTCATTTTTAATATTTTAAATTGTGTCAAAAATTCGGTACAATGTTTGTAATTGGTGAAATAAAATGTGAATAATCTATGATACCCGCTTGATAAAGTCATCACATCAAACATGAGCTTAAACTTTCTGTAGGCCTACATTGTCCGCAAATGTAATGTACAGCATTATAATTATTGCTCTTTATGGTACATAATCATCAAACATCACACAATACATGCTTTTCAGGGGCTCAATGTTTACAGGCATTCTTTGGAATAATATATGAGGTGTATCACTTGACAATGCACACCATATTTGACATTTGAAGAGTTTTTTTTGCACTGTGCTAAAGGCTGTAAATGCAGAAAAACTTTTTATTGCAACAGTATTTTCAATTAAATAAGTTTCATGCTAATAACTCTTGTGTCACAAAATGTATCCAGGAAATACATTGTGTTCTCCCAAAACACTAGGTCATAATCATTAATTATAGATTTGTTCTTGTTAAAGTATAAATTGTGGAAACAGTATTGTTGATTTCATATCATATTACATGGGTTAACCTGCTAGTAAGCAAATAATATATAATAGACATAACTATCTGTTGTAAAATAAGCATTCACAAATGAATGTCAACGAGAATTAAACCCTTCCACAATATATGTATTTTGCTGTTACATATGGGGAAGTTTTCGTATAAAGGATATAGGCATGCTAACATTGATTGTTTATGATTTACACCTACATTTACGTCGTGAGTAAACGAAAATAGAATAGTGACTCAAGAAGGTATATATCGATATGAAGTTTGTTTTAAAGTCGACCATAATATACAGTGCACGTAAGGGATGTGTTTCATGGTTTTTCTTTTTTAGTTCTTATTATGGTGTACCCTTTTGTATATATGAGGTAGCCCTGTCTCAAAAAGCTACTCATTATAGATGAGACTTATAAAATCTTACACGTGTTTCTTTATTGTCATACCCTCGATGCTAATGCACATATAGGTGATAATGTGATATAATAGTTGTAGTTATGCCAATTACCTAGTGAGACACCCAAGTGTGAACTTACATTGGAACAACAAACTAACCATTTTACATGTTTGCCCTGTCATTTAGATGAAAAGTTACAATGATGAATAGTCTGTCATGTTCACTGTTTGTCAGCCATTATTTAATCGGTTGACAATTCACTCTTGAAATGCGAATACTATTGATCACATACTTCTTACTTTGAGAGGGGTGGGTATGCCATTGGTGTGAATCTACACAATGTGTTTAATAAAAATCCTCCACTAACTTTTGGTAATTATTTCCTTCCACCTCTTTCGGGAAATACTAATTAATCCCCTCTAAAAGCGGTTGTCAATTGTATGAAAATTGCAGGGGAGTACTTTGAGTAACTCTTTCTCCCTTGCATCCTTGTGTGCTCAACAGATAGCCGTGTGTTTATCTGTATACTTTATATGATTTTTTTGTGCATGTAAATTATGGCTGCCATGAAACTGTTATCTGTATTTGTTTTTAGTTTTCTTCAAAATGTAGTTTGATCCAGTCTCTACCATGTGTATCATTATGCTGTTCATATCCTTGCATGAGGCTGAACGAATTTTCTAAATTATGTGATGGTTGGGGAGAGCATATCAGGATATAAAGATAATAGTGTACATGCACTGTGATGTAGTAATCAGCACAACCGCTGATCATATTCTCTTCTGATGTGATGTGATAAACATATTATAATTCTGTTAAGTACATTCGGTAGGCTATACACCTGTAAATATTAATTAATTTGCATGAATGCTTGCTTAGTATTACACATTTTTATCTTCCCCTGCGATATGTGTGGGCCCATTATATTGATGTTGAAATTTTGTGGGCACTTTGGATATCCAAACATCACTCTTTATTCATCACGGAAATTGTTCCATATCTAAATATATATATTTCTATGTGGTATTATGCTTAATTGACATCTTACAAAAATTGCTAGCTGGGTTAAAAAAAAACAGTGGGAATATTCGTTTCTTTCTGCACTAAGTGGCCTTCACGACTGCGCCTTGGCTATATCCTTATTTTCAAATAATCTTCAAACTTTGGCATAAAGATGAATTAATTTTATTGCTTTTAATAATTTAAAATAGTAAGTAATTATTGGATATTTGTATCGTTGTGCTGTTTATCTTTTCGAAGTGTAAAACATGTTCTTTATTTAAACCATAAGAAGTTGAAAATTGCACTGTATCACTTGTGAGTACCTCTTAAATGTTAGTTTTTTAGCAGGTGGTGCGGTGACTTTAAATTTATGCAACTCGTCATTTATTCTTATCATGTTAGTCAAAGCTGCATGCCATTCTCTTTAAACTTGGCAAGACTGTTTCTCAGTACCTATGATCTCTTGATTGTATTGCTGTCATTTCCAACTTGTAGTGAATCTTAAATGCTGCATTATGTGCCATAAATGTCATCTTCCCTAGTTATTTTTTCCGTATGGATTATGATATTACTGCAGTCCACAAGTATCTATCGGATCCTCTCCAAAAATGTTGCAATGAACGTTGCATAATCTTGTATTAGCTATTGTCAGAAGGGAATACTTAACTTAAATTTTGGCTTCTAGTGATAATATGTTATTTTTTATTTCATTACACTGAACTCTTTTTTTTCATAATAATGCATCTTTGAAAACCTCCTTCAGAAAAACCTCATAACCTTCCCCATATCTATATGTAGTTCTACTGTTTTTACTTTCGGATTGCCTTAATAGATGTTCATTTTGATGGATTTATAATATTTACCCCAAGCAAACATGAAAGAGAAAATACAGGCAACAATGGTGAACCTCCTTATTGTCACTCTTAGTGTGAGTGAAAACTAATATTGCGAACAGTGATGATCCTCACAAAGTCACACTGACAGCAAACATGAATGATTTATGCTCAGGGCCACAAGACATTGTAATTACTTACACTGTTTTCCTGATCTCTGGAAGATTATTTCGACCACGACTTGAGTGTTGCACATGGGAATGGTGCTATATAAATACTATACGAGATATACGTGGTTCATCTTGATTCAATCTCCAATGTCAATTGACTCCTTTTAATGAGTTAATTCGTACCTTTAAAGCGATTAATCACTGTTTTGAGTTGTCATTTGAGAACTATTTAGTAGTACTAACAAGTTGCACATGGTGATGGTCTCAAAAAGAGGTAACCTTGATCTAATTCCCAATGTCACATGGTAACTTCAGTCTGTGCATCTAAACTAAATTGCTCACAGGGTTGTCATGTTCCAATTGTTATTCGTCTATTGAATTGATATGTTTTAACAGTCAGCATAAATTTCAGACATATGCCGCTCTTTTGTAGGGTGCCAACTGAACGGCAAATCGCTATGTATCTACGAGTAAAAATAAATTATGTGAAAATGGGAGTTATTGAGTTTGCAAGAAAATCAAATGTCTTCCCATTGAACATTTTGTCTTTTAAGGAGATAACTTATAATATCTTGCTAGGAAACCGCTGCACATAAGTGTTCCTGTGGCCTTTGGAACTCTGTCAAGTTGACCTGATTAAACTCGAAACCTAGCCCCCAGCCATATACATACTTGCACATTAAAAGGTGCCACATATGTCAACATGTGACCTTCAGAACCAGACAACTTGACCTAGATACAATTGAAATGCAGGCTGACTTCAAAGCGTATCCACACAGTGTCGAAAAGTTTCATCGAGTTCTTCAAGACTTATTGCAAGGAAACCATAAAGAAAGGATGAAGGAGAAGCAGTGGAAGAAACATGCATAAAAACAATTCCCATGTGGCAAGGGCATTACTATTTCCGTTATTGATCAAGGCATCGTCACATTTTGCATAGATATATGGCCCTGTCTACATCAGTATGCAACTCATCGTTCAGCCTTCTTATAGATTGGTATGGCCAGGTTCATAGACTTATGTAGAGACCACATCCTAAGATCACTGCTGTACAATGTGTCCCTGGCTCCATCGGGAGACATAAAACCATGCTTACCTTACACTACCAACAATATAGTTATCAAAATATATTAACGTAGTCATGGAACTGTTCTTTTTTGTAGATTTTACAACTTTGAATAAACAAAGTGATTAGAGGAGCTTAGATAACTTTTAATTTTGACAGGGAATTAAAATTTAAAACGAAGTCTTGATCAACTAATCAATGGATTTTAAAGTAAGAAGCACAGCTGAACTTAAGTTTATTTTTAATGTGAACTTGAGATCTGAACATGTTACCTGACTAATTCGAAAAGGAGCTAATTAAAGGCTAACACAGACAAAAGTTACCTCGCTTCGAATTCGTCACAAAAGAGTCTATAGTTTACTTTCGGTTATATTCAAAAATGTTTTGCACATGTTTCCAATATTAAAGGCCATCCAAAGGTAGAATAAATATTTTCAATTTTACATCAAGTTTTGCACAAAATAGATCTATTTTCCTTCTTCCATGGGCGACTTGCATGCTATTTGACCCG
This sequence comes from Hermodice carunculata, assembly GCA_964020975.1. Classification (NCBI taxonomy): domain Eukaryota; kingdom Metazoa; phylum Annelida; class Polychaeta; order Eunicida; family Amphinomidae; genus Hermodice; species Hermodice carunculata. Next base: position 75,307,203 of record OZ026627.1, read on the forward strand.
ACAAGAATGCATAGGCATGTTCCTGACAAAATCTTATATTACATAGTAAATGTACATGGGAGCAATACTGTGAATTGTCTTGATTAATTTTAGTCGGCAACAGTAGTATTAGATCAACGCACAGTCTCTTTATCTTATAGCTCATTCCACTGATACCTAAGTAAGCCCGCAGCCAGGTCAACTCATACCCACCCATCCTGTAACCCAGTCCTCTTGTAGCCAAGTCAACCCATACCTCAGTCACTTCATATCCAATCAGGTGGTTGCTATTATTATTATTATTATTATTATTATTATTATTATTATTATTATTATTATTATTATTATTATTATCATTATTGTTTTTGTAATACGGCACTTCGTATCTCATGCATGACTTCATATAAGTGTCCAGTCTTCCAGAACTGACAGACAATGAATCGATGGATTATATAAATCAATAACACTGGCATTCAAAAACAGGGATTGGATAATAATTTAAGTTACTTTTGATTATGACATTTTGTTTCATTCCACAGTCATGCCCCATACCTCCACTAAACGCAATTTATGAAATACACTTATTCCATTAGAAATATTATCTTGGTTAGCACTCTTCCCACCCCAAAAGAGGAGAGAGAGAGAGAGAGAGAGAGAGAGAGAGAGAGAGAGAAAGAGAGAGAGAGAGAGAGAGAGAGAGAGAGAGAGAGAGAGAGAGAGAGAGAGAGAGAGAGAGAGAGAGAGAGAGAGAGAGAGAGAGAGAGAGAGAGAGAGAGAGAGAGAGAGAGAGATGCGTGAGTGGTCTCTATATAATAGATGTCAGGCACAACCAAGGTAAGAAAAATAATTTCAAAGCAAGAGTGATACTCGAGCTTCAGATTATTGTTTCTGTGGAAGCTATGCACATATTTGAAGTGTACAGCTGTTCAGGCCGATATTGTTTGCCTTTTTTTAAAGGCAGACAAATTTAATAAATTAAATAGAAAATAGAATCCCATTGAAGGACATTCTACGCACTTCAATTCTACGTCAGTATAGACCAACCCCATGAAACACAATCCTTTTTTTGTATCTTATTTTCATACAGTTTTAAAGCAGAAAAAATACTGCCAGTGTCATTTTTTCACTTACAGGAATATGAAGAGTCTACTACTATTAATGTAGAAAGAGTCTACCCCTCGCTGTCGTTTAGCCCAGTTGTCTCTGAGTCAACATAAAAAACTAACACTGGATATGTTAATATTGGAACATGTCCAAATATGAAAACCTCACTATAGCCTTCAGTATTCAGGCTTCATAACTCGTCACTTTAAATTTTTTGCTGTCGCCAAGATTGTTAATCTCCGCTCAATGAATGGACGTAAGACGTTTTATAATCGTCATTTTAAGCGTCCAAATCATAACCCAGGAAATGCCCACATAACACTCCCAATGGAAATCACTTTACACTTAGTTTAAAAATATTTTTTTACTCAACGCTATCTTAGGTGATAGACTTCCATGGATATTACGATTTTTATTAAAATCTCCGTGCAGCACAAGCTCATCTCTGTCAGGCAAGGCTTTTCTGACTCCTTTAAATTTGATATTACTTCACCCAACCCGACCGGAGGAAGATCGACTAAGTAACAGAATATTTTCCTTTCAATGATTGCTAACGTGAAGCCATCCGTAGTTATCTTGATATTTTTATTCAAAATCAGGTAATAACCATTACTTATATATCATTAAGTTGATGACAAAAAATGGGAGCCCCCTGTACCTATATTTTTTGCTATTGTGTATCCTCCACGTTGATATCATGTTTTCCGACATTTCTATCAAGTCAAAAAAACTTTGCACTACCATAAACATCGCGTTCTTCGATGTTGTCTTAGTTCCTCATATTTTCTAAATAAGGTGCACAAATTGAGATACCGTTTCGATAGAATTTCAAGCTTTTTTTTTGGGGGGGGGGGGCTCTGCGTGAATCTGCTCATGGAACAAGTCAAGCGTCCTGCAGTCATGCAATGTTTTACTCTGTGGTCACTGACGGATGCACATGAACAAATTTGCTACTGAACAAACTTGCGTGCCAAGTTTCATCTGCTAGCAAATTAATGTAGAAATAGGGTCGAACAAACGCCATATTGCTCTCTTGAATTTCAGTAGCACTTGTGTAAAATAAACACTAAGTGGACTTTATGAGATACTCTTTAATGTTGAGGGTGACCTGTACAAAAACATTCATTTTACACAGTAAAAATTGACAATAATGCCTGATTTATTTTGAAAACGGTGCTTTATGGATATGATATTTACGATTTCCAGTACTTGTTTTCTTGTCTGCAGCTTTCAAATGTTTTTATCTGTAAAGTGGTGTAATTTGAAACACATTTGTTGTAGTGCATAAAATAGTAGTACATTTTGCCAAAATCGTTTTTTGTGATCTAACAACGGTACCAATTCATAAAAATCGTAAAGTTGTTTTTAGTTTTGCTGCAAAGATACTCCTTATTATCCATATATTTCAAAAGATACGCTTAGATATGTACAGTTTCAGATTTGTTTCTAAGGCATGTGAGTATGTTAGCTTTATCAGAGGTGTTCTTAAACAGGACATACACTATATTCAATGGATAACCATTTGGAAAGAAACGTATATAGCAATATACTTTTCATGTTTATTCAATATATCTAGTAATCTATTCTAACCGAGGAACTTTATATTAATAAATTTATTGGACACTAAACTGGCATTGTATTAGTATAAGTAGTAAGCAAAATGATCAGGTCTTCCAGTGTACTGATAGCTTTTTGTTCGCTAGTGTAATCGTGTGGTTTCCTAGCATGCATTCGGATAAAGTCCACATTTTTATAATATATGTGTGACGTCTAGCTATTTTGTTAAGGTTGGGAAAAACATTAGATTTGGGCACCATGTGATGACCTTATGTAACTGGTCGTCCATAAATGCGGACCTATTCACAATCCAGAAGAACTTGAACAATACCACATAGATATGATGCAACAGTACATAATATTCCTATTTCAACTCCAGTTATCCCAATGCTATTTACAAATACCAAAATTAGTCGCTTATGTTTAAGACACAAAATACCAGATTTAATTAAGGAAAATTACATACCTGAGACGGTTAAAACAAAAATTGATACACATTATATAAAAGGCTTCTAACAATATGCTCAGCATAATATCATTAACCATTATGAAATTACCTGTAACATTATTAATTGTCACGTGTGCAACAGACGATAATAAGTCATATTATATGCATTATTGTCACTTGACCTATCAACTGTAGTATCGAATGCTTTAAAAAAATCTAAGAAAAAAAGGCAATTGGTAGTTTTCTTTCCTCAAGATTTGCGTGTATCCTGTCCATTAGTTCTAAAACAACAGTTTATGTTGATTGCTTCTTTTTAAGGCCATACGGATGATTGTTAGATAAGCTATTATATGTGAAGTATTGGAATAATTGCATATGGACGCTTCTTTCAAACACTTTGGAGATGGACGGAAGGGGAGATATGGGTCTATAATTATTGAAGTCATATTGATCATCTTTTTGTATATCAAGATTACTTGATCAAATTATTAATTTTGTTTGGAAAGATCCCGCTTTTTATGACTGGTGGGTTTTAGCAGTTAAGGGCTTTCTGACATCTTCAGAGCAGAATTTGGGAAGAAAAAAACATGCTTTATACGACAGCTCTTCTTTTTGGATTTAGTTTATCTATCACTTTCCTAATTTGTTCTTCCTCACATGAGTGAATTGGAAGGTGTAATAAACGTTAATAGTTTAAAGATGAGATTGAAAAGGTTTTTTTCCCTTGAGTATCTAGTTTCAGAGCTAAAGATAGGCCAATATTTACAAAAAAGTCATTAAAAGATGTTGTTATGTTCTCTGTGTCTGTTATACGTTTGTTATTCACGTTGAAGTACTTTTGGATTTCTTTGTGGATATTAGATTTATTGAGGATATCTTTCATAATTTTCCATTTATTGTTAATATCATTTTTGTATTTTGTAAAGTCTGTTTGGTTATGATCATAGAACAGACATCAGCAGAGCATTCTGGAAGTCCTCTGCTAATAATATCATACCTCTCACTGTTTCGTGTGATCGAACGAACATTTTATACCGAGTATCTCTTTGTCTTATTTTAATCAAATAGAACAAAAAACATGACCCAAGTTCATAAACTCCAAACTCAACAATGACAGCAAAGAGATTCCAGAGTTTCCAAAGAATGAACATTCATCTTCCAATGCCAATGTGATCAACAAATTTCACTCCTGACTTGAGACTGGCGGGAACCCATAAAAGGAAACTGGTGGTTTTAAACTGGTCTTCTCAACCTTTGAAATATTCTTCATTATCTGCAGACTATAGTGTTTCAAAAATATATAGGCCTAACCACTTAACCCAAATTTTATTACTTCTGCCAAAAATAACAAGAGACCTAATAGGCCTAACGCTTTTTGGTTCTACTTACTTGTCAGTCAGCTGAGTTTACAGCAAAAGGAGAAAGTAGGCCTACATCGTTTTTGATATTTGATATTTGTGAATCTGGAACATTATAAATTCACTCTACTTCCCGGATTACTATGAGTGGGAGAACACAGCACACAGCACAACATAGCCATTGAAGTATTTATCAAACAGTACAAAAAACGTGACCCACATTCATAAATTCCAAACCCAATAATGACAGCAAAGATATTCCAGAGTTACTAAAGCATGGACATTTATCTTCCAATACCAATGTGAAGAAACACATTTCACTCATCAAGATATCTTGAGTAATCCATTTTTTATGTTTCTATTCATGATTTTTTTCTTATTCAGGGAAAAGTATTTATCGATCATCTCATCTAATTTGATTATAAATTCCTGGTTATACGTTATTTGTGAATTATCATGAATGTTGTTGTTAAAAACAGTTTCCAAGTCTGGGTTCTTTAACTCTTCAACAATGTCTTAAGTAGCTTGGCCAGAGAAAGCCCTGAATTGCGCTTGCTTATTATTACTGTAGTTAGCATTTAAAAATTGATAGCAAAAATTGAGGCCATGTGGTCAGACAATTTGTGAACTAATATCCAGTTTTTGCAGGAATACAACAACTAGAATGTCTACTAAAACTATATGGTCAATCGTTATGGTATTCTTTAGGACAGTCTCGTTGGATACAAGATATTACGTAGCTTTGTCCAGTGATGAAATTATAGAATTCTCGATCTCTTCCATTAGGATTTACATGGAGCAGATCAATGTTGAGGTCCCCTGCTAACACCAGATTATTACTTTGGTTATCTATGTTATTTATTTCAGAACAAACCTTGTGCATAAGGGAGTCAATGCACCTATGACTATTGTTTCCTTTTGGGGACGATATATATTACATATTTTCAATTTGTTATTCGTATTAGCTTCGATATTTCGAAATAAACCTTCCCAGTATTGAAAGTTACTTGTTCATGACATTGTACTTTTTCACATTCAGGTTATTTTGCATATATGTTATGAGTCCACTTTTTTCTTTTTTGAACACTGATTGCTTTCTTGTGAGTAGAAGTTGTAGTGTTGGAGCTCAAATTGATTTGTATTGTGATCGAAGGGTAAAAACGTTCAAGTGTTGTAAATATCTAGATTTGCTAGTAAGAGTTGATTACGTAATGCCATATACTAAAAGGAAGAGAGGATGAATTAATAATATGAACCATAAAATGTTGCTTTTGACCTATCTCATATCCGGTTGATGTTTGATGAAAGCAGCCTAATGTGTAATTAAATCTGCGGTGGTCTTCTTTCAGCTTCCCAGCCCCACTGACCCCCAAAACAAATTGTCTGTATGGTATGTATTATATACAATACATAATTGATATAATTTATGTATAGCTCATTATGTAATTTCGGATTTGGGCTGTCCAAAGATGCACACATTTTCACAAATGTATAAAACATACACTGGTGGAGCGGGTAACGGCAAAGTGTACCCTCTCAATCTGGTAAAACAATTTAATCTTATAGTTCCCTTGTATTTTTATTCTAGCTTTCATTGAGCCGAGGAAGATAAAGGAGTATCTATAGCGTGTTGAAGAGATGTCATGGCGAGAAATAACAAAGGATGCAAAGCGCAGGGTAAAACAATACAATCGGTTTATGATCACAAAATCGATGCGTACTGTATTACACACTTGAATGTTTTAGAATTAGATATCCAAAGTGTAACTGTGTCTTGGTACAATGGTACAACTGAATGAAAATAAAAAGGCTTCTCAAATGGTGATTTATGGGGTTCTGAAACGTTTTAAAATTACTCTTCTCTATTAACAGCAAATAAAGCTGTCATGTCAACCACCTTTGTGTTGCCGTTTGAATATATTTTTTTCCTGTGTTACAAGGCCCCTCACACTAGAGGCAGAGCCTTGTTCTGCCAACTTGACATTTTTTTTATCGGTATTAAACAAGTTGATTTTGTACAGTGTCTTTAGTAAATGGTATCCCTATTGATTAATCTTCGAAATTGAATGCTGCCATGTTAAAAAATCACCGGTTTTCGATAAAGGATGTCCTACCATTAGCTTCCTGCGCTGGCATATATAGTATTACGTTGCACCATCTACTTTACCAAGAGCACAGGGCCTCCTTCTACCAGTAAAGTAGGCCTATAGTAAACAATTACTGCCTAAGTCTACCCTTTAACTAACAAAAACTCTTTTTGCTTTATTGCACGGCATACACGTTGGTTTTGTACAATGTACACACTTTTGGGGAGCGTTATCAGTAAACTATATGTGTCATACACTTGTGAATAGGTCCGCATTTATGGACGACCCGTTACATAAGGTCATCTCATGGTGCCCAAATCTAATGTTTTTTCCAGCCTTAACAAAATAGCTAGACGTCACACATATATTATAAAAATGTGGACTTTATCCGAATGCATGCTAGGAAACCACACGATTACACTAGCGAACAAAAAGCTAACAGTACACTGGAAAACCTGATCATTTTGCTTTCTACTTATACTAATACAATGCCAGTTTAGTGTCCAATAAATTTATTAATATAAAGTTCCTCGGTTAGAATAGATTACTAGATATATTGAATAATCATGAAAAGTATATTGCTATATACGTTTCTTTCCAAATGGTTATCCATTGAATATAATGTATGTCCTGTTTATGAACACCTCTGATAAAGCTAACATACTCACATGCTTTAGAAACAAATCTGAAACTGTACATATTTAAGCGTATCTTTCGAAATATACGGATAATAAGGAGTATCTTTGCAGCAAAACTAAAAAAAAACTTTACGATTTTTATGAATTGGTACCGTTATTAGATCACAAAAAACGATTTTGGCAAAATGTACTACTATTTTATGCACTACAACAAATGAGTTTCAAATCACACCATTTTACAGATAAAAACATTTGAAAGCTGCAGACAAGAAAACAAGTACTGGAAATCGTAGATATCATATCCATAAAGCACCGTTTTCAAAATAAATCAGGCATTATTGTCAATTTTTACTGTGTAAAATGAATGTTTTTGTACAGGTCACCCTCAACATTAAAGAGTATCTCATAAAGTCCACTTAGTGTTTATTTTACACAAGTGCTACTGAAATTCAAGAGAGCAATATGGCGTTTGTTCGACCCTATTTCTACATTAATTTGCTAGCAGATGAACCTTTGCACGCAAGTTTGTTCAGTAGCAAATTTGTTCATGTGCATCCGTCAGTGACCACAGAGTAAAACATCGCATGACTGCAGGACGCTTGACTTGTTCCATGAGCAGATTCACGCAGAGCCCCCCCCCCCCCAAAAAGCTTGAAATTCTATCGAAACGGTATCTCAATTTGTGCACCTTATTTAGAAAATATAAGGAACTTAGACAACATCGAAGAACGCGATGTTTATGGTAGTGCAAAGTTTTTTTGACTTGATAGAAATGTCGGAAAACATGATATCAACGTGGAGGATACACAATAGCAAAAAATATAGGTACAGGGGGCTCCCATTTTTTGTCATCAACTTAATGATATATAAGTAATGGTTATTACCTGATTTTGAAGAAAAATATTAAGATAACTACGGATGGCTTCACGTTAGCAATCATTGAAAGGAAAATATTCTGTTACTTAGTTGATCTTCCTCCGGTCGGGTTGGGTGAAGTAATATCAAATTTAAAGGAGTCAGAAAAGGCATGCCTGACAGAGATGAGCTTGTGCTGCACGGAGATTTTAGTAAAAATCGTAATATCCATGGAAGTCTATCTCCTAAGATAGCGTTGAGAAACAAACAGCGTTGTGGTCCCATGCTGGATATTCGGACCTGTAGTGTAATTGCAAAGCACAGGTTTTTGGTGCAAAAGGTGCCAGGGTTCATACCCAGCTGAAGCAATCAACATGTAACTCCATCCACGTATAACTCGGAACTTCCGTACACATATTTTTCACATTTTACTCAAACATCAGCAAAACTAATTCACTGTATGCGTTTATTGCGGTCTTGCTTTGCGCAAGATGATGGTGCCACCATAAGAAGAATCAGCTTTGATGGATGCACAAGGGGCGCGGGGAACAATTTTGTTTTTAGGTAAACTGTCTGTCCATTCGTGGTCTGCCTATCTACCATCTGCTTGCTACCTCAAGTATTCGCTATTGCCTGGTTAATATTTTCTTGGTTGGATTATAAAGGCGTGTAATAAACCACTATATATATATATATATATATATATATATATATATATATATATATATATATATATATATATATATATATATATATATATATATATATATACATATATATATATATATATATTTATATATCTATATATATGTATGTATATATATATATATATATATATATATATATATATATATATATATGTATATATACATGCATATATTTCTACGGGAAAGGAAGAACAGTTGTAATTAAATGTCATCTATAAAATTTTGGTCTGATTCTCTGGATGTAATGCGTAGGCCTGTTTAGTTTTCTGCCCATATATACACAACTTAAATATAAAACGCAAATTTAAACATTACATGTACACAACTACGTCCATTCTACACATATCTTCGCTAAATGTGCTGGTTATGGCAAAACTGTAAAGGATCACAAATCTTCTCGTGAAGACAATACACTCCCAATTCCCGATTCGAAAAGTCATCCTTACATTCATGCCAAAAATGAACTTCGAAAGTAAAATATTTATCATAGAAAAAGTACCTTGTCATACACTCAGGGATGCCTTCCCCAACAGATTTTCAAATTACAAGAACAGCCATTAACACACCAGGCTAAAGGCCACAAGAGGACCAAATCAACACAAAAAAAATAATTCTTAAAAGGGTACAAACCATTCCTTAATTTCCTTCCAAGCCCTCAGCATATGACTGAACCCACTGAAGTAACACATAAGTAAAACGTAATGGTTTTTGCCGCAAAATGTAATTACCAAAATAGTAGCGACGCAGAAGAATACACTATAAGAGCTCCTGATCCACCTTTAAGTCACCTTACTGCATATTTGGATAATGTTGCATAAAGCGAGGGCCTTGATAAGAAATCTAAATTTCTATACTTCTCTAACTGTAAATATGTAAGCAAAAGACCACAAAATGCATCACAAAACTACCAATGCATTTTACTTCAACATGAAAAATAAAATACGTATTGCTTACATGCTATATATTGGGTCACAAGTGCGAGATAATGGGTGGCGCAGAAGAGATAGTAAGTTATCTATACAAGACAGAAAGTTGTTTGAACCATACGATGAAATACGCACTGTACCTGCTAATAAATGTCTTGCACCAGAAAACCGTATCTGCTAGGTATTAAATCGTATATACGAATGAGCAAGTGCAAAGAAGGAGGTGGAAACTCATACACGCTTAAAGATTCAAGAGGCAGCTCACCATAAACACGAACCGCACATACAGGATATACATTTAAAAGGTCTATAGCATAAAAAATATATCCCCAATGTTGTCGCACGAAGCTTTTAAAATACACATACACGGACAATATATACGTCTTGCATATTAACGTGACAACATATGTCAATTTATTGTTGCTTACATGCAATATACACTGTTCACAAAGTAAACATATATGTGCAGAAAAAAATATATATGCATACATGACAAATTTATACCAGTTATGACTATGTATGTGCAACTTAGCATGTTGTGTATGAGACTTGGTACTTCATATACATAACACTCTTTCGCTTGCACTCGGATGTACGATTTATTGTCTTACATATGACTTAGCATCCCAAATACACAATTTATCATGTATGTATGACTTATTATCTCACATTTGCGATTTACCCTCCCATTTACGTCATGGCCAAACAGTGTGTTTCCTGTTTTACAAATACCCTTGGCTGAAGTGAAAGAACACAAACTAGTAAGTACTTAATGTCACATATTCCTATCTGACCTGGTTCTATACTTTTTAGTAATAATGTTTGGTGTGATAGTTATTCTGCATTCATATTAAAGCTCTGCATTTATAAGCAAAACTTCCCTTGGGTTGTCTTTTGTGAATATTTAGCTTAGAAAAGGAGCTGCTTCTCAGATAGACAAGTACGGACAGAGGCTCCAAAGTAGGGCTAATAGGTATTGTCCTTTTGCAGCTTATGTGATAGTTATACAGCGGAACGTGTGCAATATGGACAATAGTACTTTCATATGTATATAGGTTAGACAGTGAGAGGTTAGCTTAAGGAGAGTAAAGATTCGGGACTGGGGAAAAGGCTAACGACTACTAAGAGGTGGTTCTCGACAGAAAGACACAAATATAATCCCAGATCCTCGGTACATCTAGTCGTATGTTTAACAAACAGGTCGTGATTCTTTTGCACATCATCTTGATGAACAAATTCATAAAAACTAAAACGACAGAATATTTTAATCTGGCACTTAGACAAATTAGCAGCATGTTCGTTCCTTTAGGTGTAAACGTATGCTGATCTAATCATTTGTTATCAGCACATGCATAATGAGTGACGAAAATGTTATACTTTTCTTCGACGCTAAGTATTCACACTCATCGACAGGGGAGACCATGTTACAATTGTTGCTGATACCGTGAACATGGAGATTTGGAGCCGTCGAAATCAAGCATGGAATGAAGATTATAAATGAACCAGGCTGCAATGTTGTTTTCATCCTTTTCATTCTTGTTAAACAAACATCACCATGTACAACTAATTTTTCATATTGGTTTCATCCAAGATCTGTTATAGAGGGAAGGAGGGCTGTGTGAACGGCCAATTCTCAGCTGACTTTGACATTCACCTAAAAATGTCCCCTGATGGTTTGGAAATACTCAGAAGGGATTGTGTGCAATCTAAAAGCCATTTGCTAAGTGCTCCTTTCATTGAATTTTTCATCTATCCCGCGCCGCCCCCCCCCTTCCATGACACCCCCCCCCCAAAAAAAAATGAAATAAAAACAAAACAAATCACAAATCTGTTAAACAAGACCTTGAGCGTGAAGAAGTGTTTCTGTGCAATGTCGAAGCAAACGGTGAAGAGAATTTAGACGATTTGGGAATTTGCCAAAAATTCCTCCCCTGAAAAGTCATAAAAATTCCCAAGTTTCTGGAGTGTGGCCATTTATACAAAAGTGGTAGAGACCTATGAAAGTTAACAGTTCTGCCCTGATTCTTTGGGCTATCTGTCAACATTGATGTCAATCCTGGTCCACCAGAAAACTTACAAAATATTTGTCTGTGGCATTCAAATACCAGAAATTTAAAGGATAAATTGACATGTGTCCGCTCTAAGTTATCGCAGGAATTCGACATCACTACTATTGTAGAAACTTGTTTACACAAAATACAGGATGTAGATTTTAGTTTACCCGGTTTTTATAACACTGTGCGCCACAACCGTCGCAACGTCAGTGGGGTAAGTGGCCCTCTTTGTGTCTTGATTTTATAAGGTAAACTGCCGCAGGGATCTTTAATTTTCTGATCTCAAACTGCTTTGGTGTGAGGCTAGTCTACATAATAATAAATGCTCTTCAGCGTTATAAACCGACGCTCTAACTCTTTGTTTCTTCTTTTGGATCAACTCTCAAACAATATTGACAATTGGCATCAATTGATTTATATGCAGTGATTTAAAAACAACATAGAATTTCTGGCGCATTATAGTCAGGAGGCAGAGCACCAGATAAAAGAGTTTCTTCTGTTTTGCGTCTCACTCTCTTTACCTTTTTTAGGTTTTACTGAGTTTCAATATAAATTATCTAGTTAACGGTATAATGGTGGCAAGGTGTGTAAATAAAATAAGCAACTGATCAAAACATATTGCTAGAGCATAATCTAGCCCCATAGGATGCTCAAGTACGTTTTCTTTAATACCGTTGAATCGATATTGTCATATTGAATAGTGTTGTAGACATATTACCGGAAATTGTAACATTTGGTGCAATGGCGGGCATATAGACTATTTATGATATATATGATATATATATATATATATATATATGTGTGTGTGTGTGTGTGTGTGTGTGTGTGTGTGTATAAATGATAAATATAAATCACCTGTAGTATTTCTACAACTAAATTCGTATTATAGTGTAGAGTACTTCAGCTATTTGAATTATATAGTTGGAGGACCCGTGCACTCCTCACCTTATGGTTAAGACAATGATGAGTCCTGAAACAAATTCTAGTCACACATTGGAATATTGAAACTATAAAGCATAATTCTATATGTGACTAGAATGGCCTCAAATTGTCCTGGAATAAAATTAGATATTCTCAAACAGATGTTGCTGTAAACCTTTATACTCACATGCAACTGTACGGTTTACATGTATTTTTTTCTTCTTTTTTTATGCTGGATATCCTGTTTGATACCCAAGATGGTCTTTTTGCTGTGACTGAAAAATCTACAAAGATCTTAAGGATTACATTTTAAATTTCAATGTTTCAAACGAACTGCATACTTCTTACAAGTTCGCAAAAATATAAATAAACAAGACAAAAGTGAAACTTATTGGTGAAGTATAAATGTTATGATTGCTGAAAATTAATACTCTCATTTCTTTTTCAAGAGACATTTTTTAATTAAAACACTATTATTTTATGCAGACAAATTTGATGAAAATTGCTCACTCATTAGAAAAACCGCTCTTGTAGCTGCACGGAAAAAGGTAGAAAGAAAGTCATATTCTAAACACAATTAGTAATTTATTTTTTGTTACTTAGGCCTTTGCAAAAGGACTTATTTTTGTGCGGATATCCTCTCTGAATATATTGTACATTTTGTTTTATGTGCGGAAATTGTTGATCGCATTCACAATCAAGTGGGTTTACTTCAAATTGATTTTCCTGGCATCAAAACTTTCACTGCCTTACTTAGTGACTCATGTGCAGTAATAATTGTGTTCAAATGTTGTGGCTTTCAAACTCACTATTTGTTCCCAACATTTGGTGATAGCCTGTTATGCTAATTATAATGGGCGATACATACTATTGTAGCAACTGAGGACTTATTCGGCTGAAAAAAACTCCTTCCAAGGTCATCATGTTTTATCCCTTAATCATGAAATCACTCCAGCTACATGGTTGCGAAATGTTGACTTCAGGTTCTGTTGACTGCATAGTTAAGAGTCACCCCTAGAAAGGTGTATTACCATATATTATACAGTGCAGCAGCACCACCGCCATATAGCAACAAACCTTCCTGCCAGTGTCTTTAAATCAGTGCCATAGGATTGCCATCTAGGGCCGGCATGTGTAAATTATATTACAGGCAAAAATAGTATCGTCGGCAAAAACATCCAGGACAGACAAATTTCTATCCTTGGTTTTTGTTTCAGCTGGCTTGTCAGTACGGCAGTTGTATGGAATCTATCTACTCAGAGTATGTGCATGGTACGCCCACAATTTATTCATTTTAAGCACAGCAAACATGTCAGCTACCTGAACATGTCATTAGGGAAAACTATTGTACAATGAGATATTCCGTTACGCAGCTGTAAAGGAAGAGGTAACAACAAAATAAGTAACCTTCCCAATCAACAATGTGCATTTGTCTGTGAGCGTAGGTTGTGTTATGCGATGGCTACCACTCATATCAGTCATTTGTGCTGCCTTTGTATAGCAAAGCAACTATTTAAGTCAGTTTATAACTTTAGCACTGGAACCACCCACCTATACATTCCTATTATAAGCTGTTCTTTCATACACAAACTGGTAGTTCACACAAAAAAACATATTTTGTACCATCTGTATGTATTAATATAACATTGACCTAAATCATTTAGGGGTAAATGTTCGTGCGAAAAAATTAGGATGTGTCGTGAGGCAGAAGGTGGCTGATTTAAATATGTTTCAATCGCTTTGTGACCTTGTTGTGAAGGGTAGTCCCTTCCATGTGATCGTAACTTGGCCTTCATGCAGAGGGATCATGAAGACCAATATTTTTGTTTTAAGACAAATAGTTCTTGTATTAACATCCACATTTAAGGTTTGTTGTGCTCCTTATCATGAAAACGTGTTGATATAAAATACATTTCCATCAAATCCTTAACGCGGGACTATTCTTAATCCCAATGGCGCAGTCTTAGCAAAGGTTATCAAATAAAAAAAATGTATTTAAATAAATGTCTCACCGTGACCTAGAAAGTTATACAAACGGTGCTCATGCTTATTGGTAAATTAAGCCATAAGAAGGATTGCCATCATGTGCAACATCTAAGCTTTAGGTAAATCATTTTTGCGGTTATCAGGTGAACAGTAACACTCACTAATGTGGCCCTCTGACTTCGGAACATTGATAATGGCCACCAATATATAGCGTAAGCTTGGCCTTTTTAGAGTACCATCATCGTCTGGAATACCAAAACCTTGGTCCATAGAGGTTTGAAGTTACCACGTCAATACGAAATTGATTAACATAGCTCTGTGCATTGGAAACAACAATGTCATACACACGTTATGCTAAATTAATACCTTTTTCATAGTAGATAATCATGCCGAATTTTAACTTTCACGTGCACTAACATCTGTGCAAATACCATGTGACATTGGAAATTAGCCCATAGAAATGATTTGATAGTGGTTTCAATATTCATTACTCGAAAATTTCAAAGCATCTAGTAAATCACATCAAGAAAAGAAGCTGACTATTTCCCTGAAGTGAACATAGAAGAAAAATATAAGTCCCCAAAGAGACTTGATGGTGACACCAGAAAAATTCAACCCTATGAATTTTAAATTTCACTGAAAAAACCCAACAATTATGGTTATTTAAATGTGTAATACCATATTTTCAAAATTATTAAGTTTCATAGAAGAACGTCGTAACTACATTTTACTACTACTACTGCTACTACTACTACTACTACTACTACTACTACTACTACTACTACTCTATTTGCGTAATTTTGGCACATCAACCTTATGTCTAAAAAACTTGACTTATAATTCCATAAACACTTTGCATATGCAGTGATGTATTTGCATATTAAAAACAGGAATGTGCAATCTGTTCAGATTTATAAATATTGTAACCAAGCTTTCAGGGCGTACTTTCTAGGAGTGTTATTTGTGTCAAAAAGCCTAGGTATGTATAAATATTAAGTTGGACTTCTACAAAGCCTTGGTCAGCTGAAATAAGTTGCTACGCTGCACAGTTTCGGAGCTGGTAGAATCAAGTAGCACAGAATTTGAGAGTGGTAGGTATATTAACACAATGTAAGAGTTTTCTGGGTACCTCCATGAAGCCAATGTTCTTCCCTCGAAAAAGATATTGGTGTAAAACTAAGTGGATGCAATGTCAGATTTCAGTGCAATCAAATGCAAAACTTTTGGGATTTTTTTCCCTTTCTGAATTAGTGATAGATAGTTATAGAATGCAAATGTTAATTGAGTATCAGACTAAACATTTTTTTTGATGAAAATTGCATATGCGGCTAACCTGATTACCATACGAAGTATCAAGCCGTTAATCTGAGATGCAAGTAATAATTTTGTAACGTATAAGTATTTCAATTCCAATTGTCACCCGTATTATTCGTTTATAACGCTTTGCAATACTTGTGATCTTAATCTGAGGGATGCAAGATGCTGCCGCTGATTGTAGTTTTAATAGACTTTATGGTACATCAGTGTAATTATGTATGCGATGTAAGAGAACCCAATGAATAAACATTGTGGTATTCGTTGCAATATTATACGAGAGCAACCACAATAATCTATATATTTAACAAAATATCAATTGATACAAATACCTAGCACAGGTCCCAAAATTGGTAAAACAATTATGCAGTTACATTGTACCTCCATTGTATATATATATATATATATATATATATATATATATATATGCATATTCTCAGGAACATCTGGGAGGAGAGTTATAAAAGCACAAATTTGAAAGTCTACCTTTTGTGTAGCACTTAGTGAAAATCAACTAACTCTTCTTTCATGACAATTTGTATTTCAGATTTGGTATTATCGTTTCAAGAACTTAAATATTCAATGTATGTACAGCCTGGAACGTTTGCACAAAGTCAAACGCAAGAAAACGATATGTCATATTCAACTAGGCAAAGGCTCTCAGCATACAAAACAACAACGATAACAACCTCAATTTTTAAGCGAATGAAACAAACAATCAACGATCTCGCCGTAGAAAAAATTAGGGTCAACTTTCATTATATTTTTCACATTCCTTCGCTGAAACAGTGGTATGTGAAAGATAATTATACCCTTGCAAAGATGCTCCTTCATGACAGTGGTAATGAAACAGTACAGTACTGTTTCTCACTACCAGGAATAAAACAGCAAATTAGTGGCCTTAAAAGAGTGTCAAAAGATTTCGTTTGTAAACTTTATTCACGGTCAGATGTTCTTCGAAGAGACAAAAATGGATATCCTGAAAGATTCCGTATTTCTTCAGACAGAATGGTTGCATTTCAAGTTACAATATCTATCTTGATGCTGTTCACTATACTAGGTATTGTAGGTAAGTTCGATTCGATGGGTGAAACTTCACATTGTGGCTGCACTCTCTAGCATACATGCAAAAGATTCATTTTCGAAAGTAGGTTTCCCTTGCATCCAAACTCTGACGAGACATGGCGATCTCAGAAATACCATTTGGATGTTAGTAAAAACAGTACTAAAATCGTATCTGGATGAAAGCGAAAATAATATATTTGTCTTTTTGGCCAACCCAAGAAGACATGATTGAGAGTGGCAACAGTTTGGTCACCATTAACGTCAACACATTCAGGTGTAGCTTTAATTATGTTTTAAAAATACAAAACCACAGCAACCGTCAAACACCCTTATTTGTGTAATTTAAGGTTACCAGACCCCGGTAAGAGCTTAATTGTCTGCTTTTCTGCTGGAATTTATATAGCTGCAGAAATAGTCTTAGACGCTGTCAACATAACTGCTTCAATAATTTGTCTATATATGTTATACAGAATCCGCACCTGTCAATAGCTTGAATCACAAGAGCTGTACTTCTATATTCTGACCAATAGTGCAGAAAAAACATTGAAACTTTCATAAAATAACAAGCCACAAAGATGTACTTGGTATATGGGACGTCGGGCAGAAATTATTTGAGCAGATGGCGTCCAAGTATGAATGAGACTATAAAATAATATTTAAATTGCTTAGTCAGTGTATGACAGTGCGCCACATTGGAATACTCTGTGCCTATGGACACAGAAATTATTTGTTTTTAAGAGTATATTCTGTCTGTATTGGTCTCTCCCATTCTCTTAATAAAGCCTGTTAAGATGGTATGAAATAAATTGAGACCCTGTCACTAAAAAAACCCCAAAAAGTGAAAACGGGTGGAAAAAGTTCCTACCATTTTAACCATGCACGGTGGTTTTCTCTGAGTTCTTCAGTTTTCCTCCACCACGGACAAGGTAGGAGGTATACGCCAACATCTGTGCCATCGAGAGTGACTCGATAAGTGAATGCCTGACTTTTTTCACAATCCATGTAAAACAAATTTGTCTATACTTTTTTATACTTTTTTACACATGATTTCTACACAAGCAGACCAACACTTCCCACCTTACGTTTGGTATTGTTTATTTCAGCACCAGATAAGTAAGCATTATAACAGCACAGAACTGTGCTTGTGAAGAAAACCAAACAATATCGTGATACAAATATTTATATTACAACCTTCAGCTCGCCATCTTGTAAGAATAGACGATGATATGTCGCTTGTTCAAAAATGTCCATGTTTGTTAATGTTTGCAAATATAACTTGCATGCATCCGTACATTGTGTATGAGGCAACCTATTTAAGAGGGCACCTTACCACAGAAGATCAGGGTCTCAACATCCACTTCATTTAGTTCCGATGTTTATATACGTATCCTCACAGGGGACTGCTTATAGAGTGCGTACCTTGAGTCACACGGTTTTGAAGAGAATGATATGAGAACCAGGCTGGGCCAAACACTTGCATATGAATAACATGTCAAGACAAACACAACTATTCAATAAAACCATCATGCAAACGTAATTTATTGCTTTCCTAAATTTGTAGACATTTTGAGACCCTATTTTCGTGCTAATGGGGATTATGGCTATGTGACACTAAAATATTTGTTTCTCTGCTTTAAGTGTATCCTATGAAGTCATGTTGGAAAGGGCAATGGTTTAAAATATTCAGTTTATGATAACCTTTTAAAATATATCTCTTTGTACGGACGTTTACTTTGTGCAATGTTCTTAGTGTGCCGAATGTTAAATCACGAACACACAGATGCACAAAGGCCAGTCCTATATCTGTGTATTAATCAAGATTTTGAAACATTAAGATAAGCTGAGTAACTATATACATCAGTAGTGCTGGAGCCATTGGTTATGGTGTTGGAATTCTAAACTCGTCTAGCAATTAAGGGAACTAGCATCTTGTCTTCAAGGATGTAGCAAGTTTATTTTGCATGTGTTTTTCTGTAGAGTTTTTAAACATTTCAGATGTAAGACAAACAACTCTAATCATTTAAATCATTTCATAAGAAAACTAATAAAATTATGTCTGTGCACGAAAGTTTGGTGGCACGTTCCTTCGGGAGCAGGTTCTCTCCGCGGTGTGATGTTTTGCAGTCCTGCAATTCACGGTTCCGATATCAGTGACACACACACACGCACACACACACACACAAGCAAACAAACTGAAAAAACAACGAAAATAGCCAAAAATTTTACATGAGCTGCACATCAGTTGTAATGTGGTTAAAGATTACAAATTAGTTTGGCATGACAATTTTGCACCCATCTGTTTATCTGAGAAAGTTTTTATCCTGGCTTACATGCAAAATGGAAATTAATGGAAATTTCGGTACATGGTGAAACTGAAACCTGTGGAATACATGGCGAAATGAGGTGGCTGTAGTCGTAAGGGGTTGCAAAGCCAGACAGACTGCTTTCAATTCCGAAACGAAAACCATAACAGCGTTGCAAAGCATGCAACCAGTAGCAGACTGGAAAAACACAAGGCAATTTGATGTACAAATTACGGTACAGTGCAGTTGGGCATCCGTGACAAGCCCACTCTTCATTTGACGAACCTGCAAAGTATACAGAACAACTTGGTATGGGTCCCATTGTGAGTTTTTCTTGCAAGATGAGTGGCACTTTATACTAGCCAATAGCGAGCAATGCATTTTGATATGCCCAAGTTGACAAAGAACGTGGCAAACTCTAGGATCCCTTTGTACCTATGGGGAAGAATTCGGGTTGCAGAAAGGAAGAGAACTTCAAGAAACTTTTAGTAGGAAATAAAGCAGAACATGCAGACCGCCTGGGACAGTGTTCTTTGATGAACTTGTCAACAGATACAACAGATGAGTTGAACTTCACAGTCATATGGGCATCAGTAAATGATGTCCAGCCTACGAAAGCTCGTGGAGGATGAAGTATATATATATATATATATATATATATATATATATATATGGGAAAGAATCCATCAACCACTCAACTTAACATTAATTTCGTTAATTACATTAAAGACCACAGGTATCTACACTCTACAACATGAGCTACTTCTCTACGTTTTTTTTTTCCGAGCTCCAACGACATAGCTGTACTGTAATGTGGCTGGCCACTAAAATTAAATTAAAACGCATGGAAAAATGGAGGAAAATATGACTCTTGGTTACGCAGACACACCCTGACCACGTGTATGTGAACAGAATGCTGCATATATTATGCATATTCTGCATTCCTTTCGTTATACACCAATGACGCTAAATGGTTGCAAGACAGTCATCCAGTATGCAATGTTCAAATGCGCTCCATGTGGGCTGTAAACTGAAACTGGAAACTTCCTCAACCAGGGAAAATAATATTCTTGGGAAAAGATGTAATAGCACAATGTTTGAAAATGACAGTCCACAGTTCAATCGAATCGTTGCTGCCAAAGGCTACAGGCCAGTCTGGTGAAAAAATAAAGTATTATTTACACGTGACACTGTCATTGTTATATCGATGTAATATTCTGGTCAGTGATGAAATTTTCTTTGCTCTCATCTAGAAAGGAAATGAGGCAACAAATACCAGAATATCATATTCATTATTATAAGAGCCTGTTGTATAAAATATATATCTTTATTTGATGATTATATCAATAAACCCAATAAATATCTCAAGTCTGGTACACAATGTTATGTATAGTCAACATTACGATTCGAGACTTTCAAAATGCGTTAGTTAGTATGACACACAAGGACCTTATGTTGTCGCCAATTGGACTTTGGAGTGAGATGAAAATGTCTTATTGTTCTAATACCTTTGATACAACAAAATGGGAAGGGGGGGGGGGGGGTGATGCAGTAGCATGCACCATTTAAGTAAAATATTTCTTCAAACGTTAACAGAAGTAGGTAGTGCCCCATGGCATCATCTGGCCTGCCACAGTTTTGTCAAGGCCAAGTGTTTCTAAGCAATAAAAGATAAAATAATTTTTTAAACAGTCAAGTACTCCTACCTTTTGATCACATTTTAAACGAACCATTGCTTGCCTGGTAGTCACTAATGACGAGTTCCACAAAATGTGCCCTGTCATGAGATCAAGCAATAATTGACTTTAAGCACATAAACACTTTATACGTTTCATTCTTACATTTGATAAACAGTTTAATCAATTCATGAAATGATCTTTTCTGCAAAGTAGGAGTGTATTCAAATTGCTTGGCATATTTACACACACATATTTACATACATATATATATATATATATATATATATATATATATATATATATATATATATATTTACATACATATATATATATATATATATATATATATATATATATATATATATATATATATATATATATATATATATATATATATATATATATATATATATTTGTATTGCTTGCATCTTTGTATTAAATATGAAAACCCCAAAAGACTCATTACATTGTGAACAACAAAATATTATAAATTAAAGTGCATTACATGTAGAATCCCATAGCTGCTTTTTGCTTTGAAGTGCATTTTTTAGAGAAAGGTTACTTTGCAATGTAGGAATTTGTGTAATGAAATCCAGCTTGAGACGTAATAGAACTTCCCTTACGGTATACTGACCCCACCATTGTTGAATTGTACACACTTGTACATCTTTCATTCTTCAGGTCGCTTCCACATATTGACCGAGTAAAACATTGGGATAAATACTGCAAATCCACCCTGAAATAATGTAATATTAATTCTGTTTATTGCAGGAAACGCCCTGGTGATCATGTCTGTAATAAAGTTTCCATTTATGAGGACACCAACAAATCTTCTCTTGCTGAACTTAACAATCACTGATTACATTGTGCTTTTAGTTGCATTCCCATTTAAGGTAACTGTTTTTCATGACTTAATGATTAACCTCTACCTGCTACATTGAAATGTATATATGTGAGTCTGAATCAATGAAATATATATATATATATATATATATATATATATATATATATATATATATATATATATATATATATATATATATATATATATATATATAGAATTCCACATAGCTGTGTCATGGGGAATGGATTTAAACAGCACGAGTTTAAACAAGTTAATGAGTATTGCAGAGCAATACATAGTCCCCCGCTCGTCGCCCACGAGGTTAAATGGACTACTATATAGGGGTGTGACCTAGATGAAAAAAAAAAATTAAAAGTAAGGCACATTCTTAGATTAAGCTTCACATTTGTGTAAAATTTCATTAATCTAAGTAAAAGGACAAACAAGTTATGGCCCGGACAAGATTTTGAATGGATTTCACAGTGACCTAGATATTTGACCTAGTGACCTATTTTTGCCATGTGACACAACAACTCCCCAGGTAGTATTATAATAATAAATTTGGTAGCTGTAGGTATTATAGTAAGGGAAATATGGCATGGACAAGGTTTTACATGGAGTTTACACTGTGACCTAGATATTTGACCTAGTGACCTAGTTTTGCGTCGTGACACACTTTTAGGTCACAATACATTATCAGTAAACTTTTATAACAAGAAGTCAAATTTTTTTAAGAATTACAGTTAGGACATGAAAATACTGTACATTTATGTATTACTGTGACCCAAATATTTGACGGACGGACGGACACACGGACGGTGCCCATTACCATATCCCCTCTAAGGTCTACCCACCATAAAAAAAATCAAAGGGCTGGCATCAATAATTAAGAAGATATGGCCCGGAAAAATTTGTATTGTATCTTGAGCTTGCTTAATAAACTTCGATAATTAATTAATTAATGGAAGTAATAAGCCACAGAAAACCATGTGTATGCACACCTACTACCTGAGGTCTACACACCATAAAAAATTCAAAGGGCTAGCATTAATAGTTTAGAAGATATGGCCCGGACAAAATTTGTCTTGCTTAACGAACTTTGTTAAATAATTAATTAATGCAAGTAATTAGCCCCACAAAACAATGCCTAAGCACAGCTACTACCTAAGGTCTACCCACCATAAAAAAATTGAATTAATATAGGGAAGATATGTGCCGGACAAAATTTGTTTCTGTATATTTATATATCGTGGTGACCCAAATATTTAACTTAGTGACCTAGTTTTGCTTTATGCCACTTTCTTAGACTAAGCTTCACATTTGTGTAACATTTCATGACTCTAAGTAAAAGGACAAAAAAGTTATGGCCCAGACAAGATTTTTCATACATATGTATTCTGTGACCCAGATATTTGACCTAGTGACCTACTTTTGGCACACCATACGCCCTTATTCTAGGAAGTACAAACACATTAAATTTGGTAGCTGTGGGTGTTATGGTGTTGGAAATATGGCCCGGAGAAGCTTCGAACGGACGGACGGAAGGACGGACGGACCAGGTGCAAACCTATAGTCCCCCACCAAGTGGGCGGGGGACTAAAAACGGTTCACTGCAAGCCTTTGGCGAGCAGTGAACGGCTTGAAACGAATGCTGTCTAAATCCATTGGTCAAAAACCTACTTGGTTTAGCGTGCTTGCTGCAGCCGTTTCGACTCCATTTTGTTCAGTTTCAGCATTGCGTTGCTAAGGTACGTCACACAAAAAGAGCTTTCAGTTACTCTTTTTTTATCTTACGTAATCTGATTGATTTACAAAGAAAACAACAACCAATAGAATTCTCTCTTTTATTTCATTTCGGTCGTAAAATCGTTCCACACTTATGTTGGGAACGATTGTGTTTCCACATGGGTAACTATGGGAAAAATAAGTTTCCGCATTAGAATTGGTCATGTTCCTTTAGAAAAAATAACCTTTGTTACTGAAGCGAATCTGCGAAAAAAGACATTCAATTTGAGCTTGCCAAGTGTGGCGAAAAGTCAAGCAAAATGGTCCTGCAGTTACACGCACTTAGAAAATATGATCGAAAATTCTCACTATGAAATGATAAGTCTTTTCTGTTTCGGCCTTTGATGTATTAGGGTAATCTAAAATGCTAACTATTAAAGTCATAAGTCGTCCCTGTCCATACTTACAGCAAATGACATGTTTGTGGACCTTCACTTTAAAGTAGTGTGTCAGCAATCACCCTTATCTTTGTAAGAAGTCACAAATATCACCATTTCTCATGACAAAAACTTTATAGAACTGTACTAGCGCAAGCAAGGTTATCTCAATCCTGTACATAAATATGCATATTAGAAAGAGGTTATTGAAATTGCAAAAGGGCTGCGTAAATAGGTCTCTGCTTATCGGACCAAAGAATATTCACCAATCCTGCCCAAAGCTCTCCTTCAGCTTGATTGATAAGTTGATGAATGTTTAAAACTGTTTTGATATTGACCTATATAAAATGCAACTTAAAATGTGTAGGGTGAAAATATCCGTTGACGTAGTTGATATTTGCCATGTGGGAAGCTTCTGTCATGCATTGATGTACTTCTTATACCAGTCAACAAAAAATGGTTCTTGCAGATCATGGAGCATTTTTTTCCTTTCGATGTGTATCGTTCTTCCTTGGAATGTAAATTTATACACTTTATAGAATATTTTGCGATAGGTTCTTCAATGTCTGGGATGGTAGTAATCAGTATTGAAAGGTAAGATCTCAAAATTATTACTGGAGACGCAAATTACTACATTCCTGTTATATGTCTTTTCTTTAAATATTAGTACGAATAAGGAAAATAAGGCACATTAAATTCTATTGCTGCGCAGTGAAACATGTAAAGAATTGAGACCTAATATGTAAGCATATGCCGCTGTTGTCTATTGTAAACAATTATCTTATTGTACTATATACATTCACTATTTTATGCAAGATATTGTCTGGCACATTACCATAAATTCACGTTCATGGTACACAAATGTGCATTTAATATTTTAGCTTCATCTGCATAGGCTGCAAACGAACGTTTATCAAAGAAATACCAATGGAGTATAAGCTAAATGTACATAATGAAATGGGAAATTTCATTGTTGTACTGGGGAACAACGTTTTAAATTTCCTAAAATGCGTCAGATAATATCTTGTTTAGCATGTTGACGCAAGGTGTTACCTAATTCACTTAATGCTAAATACACATAATAAACATATTAGACAGTGTCATTACCATATCCAAACCGTAGTCCTAACAAAACAAATCCAAGTCAATTCCGACCAAAGGCAATGTCCCTTGGTATGTATAGCTGAAACGTATAAATTTATAGTTCGTATTTACCCAAAAGAGACCAAAACGTAAGTACAAAGGTCCATAGGGGGGAAAAAAACCTTATCTAGTTTTCACATGACAGAATGCAAAAAGTTTCGTTTGAAATTATAGGCCTATTTCAGTAAATTGGCTAGAACAGTTGCATCATTCATGCACATACAGGACCATACAATTTATGAAAAGGGACCAAAATTTGCATCACATCAGAGAATTTGTAAGCGGAGGTTCTTAACTTGTTGAAAATGTCAATAAAATTCAGTATTAAAAAAGGTACTACTTGCAACCACCATCTCAACAATGATCATCATCCATATAAGTCCACAAAGCGACACCAACATCAACATCAATCCATCAGAAAAGCCCTCTAGGCCTAAAATGACCATCAATAAGAATCTAAACAACATGATTATATAATTCGATGTGTTTTAGGCATGTAGTTAAAGACATGATGTATTTTTAAAGGAGATAAACTAAGGGTATTTCAAAAAGAAAAGTGTTTGAATTTCCAAATATAGTAAGTACATTGGTTCAAATGTTAAACATCAGCCAGAAGCAAGTTACATTAGGCCTCAAATCATTAAAACGTAGTCAAAAAATGCATTACAATAGTCAAAATTTGTAAGGATAGCAGTCACATTTCAAGTTGGTTTCCAGAAGTATTTTTGAAAGGATATTTAAATGTTCAAGATTTAAATGTTCCTAAAGGTAACTGTTAGTATAACTGTTTTCCTGTGACAGTTTTAATTTTTTTTCATTTATAAAAAGACGTAGTTCAACTTGTCAGTCAGTTGATATGGTTGTCCAGTGGTTGAATACATATACAAAGGTTTAGGGTTGTATCATTCTGGTAAATTACAATTTAATTTCAATTTCTTATCAATAATACCCTCATTCTCTTTTATAGCAGGTGTGAAGCAAAGTAAATTTCTTGTTTTACTCATGTTTAACATCTTTCCTTAAGGTTAAATAAGCATGGTTCAGATGCTGTGTTCACAAATTCTTACCCTTCCGTCTGTTTTGTGGTTTTTGTAACTCCATCACATAGTCCATTTGAAATTTATTGATTTGAATTTAAAATGCGTATAAAATTTGGAAATGGCTCAATCTGGATTTTTTTCATTATTTATTTTGTAACTGTAATATTGCACTAAATAAAATTTGACAACTACATCATATTCTTAATAAGTGACATTATTGTGTTGATGTATTAAACTAACATATGACTGCATTTAGCATTTATTATTTATATTTGTAGATACCTTGTCATTTGTCATCCAGTTTCCTCCCTACAAATTAGTGTTTCACGTCGGATATTAATGTTGACAGCAATTATGTGGGTATCTGGCGTAATTATAGCATTACCTCAGTTACATTTCTGGGTATGTATTGCATCACGTGTAAAGTTTTCACAATGATAAGGCATGTTTACTAATAATGAGGGTTGCAACACAATTTATATTTGATCATTTAAAATGACCAATTGATAATACATTTATGTATATTTTACAAATTCATGGCAGATATAATGGAACAAAACCAAACCAAAACTAATGTAATAAAACATTCCAATGGCTAAAAACTACAAGTAGTTTACATGCAGCTGGCTCGGTAAGACTGTAGAGCATATTACACACCATTATGACGTCTTTGTCAAGGTAATGGATTTTTTGCTGGAGATTATAATGTCGATCCAAGAGCAATGCAAAGCTCAGAATTAAGACACACACACAATGATAATAATAATAATAATAATAATAATAATAATAATAATAATAATAACCACCACCACCACCGCCACCACCACCACCACCATCATCATCATCATCATCATCATCATCATCATCATCATCATCATCATCATCATCATCATCATCATCATCATCACTGTCATACAAGTTCGCAAGGAGCACTGCTTCATGGTTGCACTTAGTCATTTTAGGACCTGTTGAGACTGGAAGGAGGCACATCGACCAAACATTGAACGTGAAAGTATTAAACGTGAAAGTCTGTTACCTCTTTCGTCGTATGATATTAATATATCAGGTTAAGACGGAAACAAATCAGTCATTAACATGTGTCAGTTCATGGAACCAGGTGTGTGGATTGGGTCTTCAAAAAAGCCTGGGTTTTATTCCTCAAAATAAAAGTCACGTATCTGAAGGTTTGCGATGCCACGATACCAGATTTCGAGGGTTTGGTATCGAGCCCCTGACATTTATCTAAAGTCGATGGAAGTTATGACTGTGCTTTACAAAGCCCATGGGTTCCTTTTGAACAAGCAAGCCAATGTATGGTAAACTATATGCGATTTTTATAAACCCAATGTTGTATGCCAAAACTGGGAAATATGTAACAAAAGGCAGTGTTGCACATACAAACCCACTTTTTCAAAACAAAACCATACATTATATGATTCATTGGCAATACAAATTGCATACACGTTCAAAAAATTGAATTGTAATTGGCATCCGTGTGTATTGGGCGTCCGTTATGACTCCATACTGGGAACATTAATATTGTCGCAATGTGGCAGAGACCTTACAGTCACTGTATCGCCAAGCACTATGT
This sequence comes from Hermodice carunculata, assembly GCA_964020975.1. Taxonomy (NCBI): domain Eukaryota; kingdom Metazoa; phylum Annelida; class Polychaeta; order Eunicida; family Amphinomidae; genus Hermodice; species Hermodice carunculata. The sequence goes on from OZ026627.1 coordinate 75,334,964, forward strand.
TTTTATTGGTTAATGATTCAGAATGTTACAGGCTGCCAAGTTTTCCTACCGGTGCTATATTTTGTGGAAAGATATTCACACACTGCACTTAAGGATTTTAATGTGTCCGAGTGTAATGTTCTCATTTTGTAATGACCAGGAAACACCATTTAATTGTACAATGGACAATTCTTCATTAAATCTAAATTTAGGCTAAAAATGACTTCGCTCTTGGTGTGGTACCTACTTAGAAGTAGGCATTCCACATTGACAATGTGTAGCAAGGGTATGGGTGTTGTTTACAGCATTACCTCTTTGAAAACCTTTCAGAAGACTTACGTATGTTCATCGTCGGGTTACACGGTAAATTTTGAGGGTACCATTTAGTGCGCCATACATAACCAGATTACAGAGATATAGTATAGTTCCAGTGTTATACAGGAGTAGAATATCTGAATCGCGGCGTTTCTTTTTAAGAGCTTTTATTGTCATTTACCACTTAACCACCCAGGTCTCTTTCATACATGCTGCCAGACCAGATAACATAGAAGGACTAATGACGTTGTAGCTAGCAGAAAACAGCCATGGGGACACACCTTCCAAGTACTCATATGGATAAAGTGAAGATGCTGTGTTACCTAACAAGACCTCCGCACAATTTAAAAGACACCTCACAAAATCATTACAATAGACACATCAGAATAGTTGTAATAAAAAAATAATCCTTTCTCCTTGGTTAACTGTAGATATTCAGCAGGTACATTTTATGTCGTGCTGTTGGCTGTTTTCTCCGATTCATAGTTATCATGAATGCAGAGCATGTTTGTGATATTCCAGATTGATAACTGTTACAAAAGCAAAGCAGTTTTTTTTTTTTTTTTTTTTTTTTTGCTGTTAGGGATAAGTCGGGAACACAGAAAGTAGCCATTTTTCTTTTTGTCTTCAGTGCAAGGGATAAAATTTTGCTTTTATTTGTTAAGCCTATATGGTTATGAAAATAGTAATGGTTAGAGGTGATATAGAAATATTTCAAAGTTTGAGAGGACTGGTTTAAAACCCCACGTTGCCCTTAATGTGTGTCTCCCTGTCTCGAGTCAGGATGGAAATTTGTTCTTACATTGGTATTCAGAGCTGAATGCTGATGTTTTAGTAATCTTGGAATCCCTAACTTCTGTGGCATTTGAATTTGCTGCCACTGTTGCGCTGGTATTTATAAAATTGGGTAATGATTTTTTGAACTTCTTTAAAGTTTGCCAAGAACCGATGCCACGTTGAATTTCCACACTTGAAATTTTAACTGGCAGCTATTTTTAAGTTCAGCATTATCATACCCCATGTTTCAAATGGTTATATATCAATTGTCAACGTTCTCGTTTCACATCAGCTACCTTCCTCTTATTATCTAATTTTTGTTCCATCAACAAATAATTTTCATATCAATTGTTCCAGTCGCAAGATCCAGAACAAACCTTTGTGTGCGAAATGTAAGTGATTTCATCGTCTGCAAAAAACTGGATTTATGTGCATGTTGGTCTAATTTGAAGTACATCAGTATAGTTATTTTCGGCACTTTATATTATAGATTTTGATGATAGCATTATCCATTTTTGTCAGTAGCTTTTGCGTTTTACTTTGTAAAAATGATCTACAAGTTCAAATTTTCTAAATATTGTAAGTATTTCAATTAACGTAATTTTCTTCTGTGAAATACCATGAAATATCACCTTTCTACTTGCTGGAAAATGCAACTGGAAGGCTAAAAACGCACCCAAGTATAGTCTCCACCTAATTTTCTTTAGAAAACCATAATTACTCAAATATCGTTCAAGCTATCAGATGAATAGTGGTCCATTACAAACACCTGTGACCTTGGGATTTACGTAAAGGTGACATAACAGGGTTTTCGCCATATCTAATATCAAATCCCTCAGTCCACTCTTATTTATCAATATGAGTTATGTTTTTCTGAACATTTAGATATCAACTAAATATGTATTCAAGTAGGAAACACAAGTTAATATGTAATGTGCAGCATCATCTTCTGGGCAAGGTGACGTTTAAGGTTAGACAGAAGTAGTAGTAAGCGATTTCAAAACTCTTTGTAATGCACTATCAGAGAAAGAATTTTTTTGGAAGATTTCTCAAAAGATGAAGAGAAATATTACTTAAAGATCAAAATAAATCTATTTTAAACTTGCTAAGTTGTTATGAAAACAATGACTGGAGGACTGGGCATATAAGGTAAAACTCATGACATTTAAAAAAAAATGTCACATTAGGAACAGTGTAGGTAAAAAAGACATGCAGGAACATTTCAACCAATTTTGAAGACAATCCAGCACTCTGTTTTGATTAAGGGACTCATACACAAATATATGCATGTTAGAGTTTACTGTGTGGAGACACATATAGTAATGCCAATCATATTTTAAAGTAATGTAATCAAGGGTCTGAAAAATCCCCCAACTTAATCATTGAGTATAGTGTACTCTCCACTTACAACTGATATTACCAAACATTACATAATTTTGAAAAAAATGTTTTAATCAGGCAATGACAGTGGTGACATCCGTCGAGTGGTGGTGAAGATTAGATGGAACTATATAACAGTCATGCATTAAAGGAATCTGCACAACATTTGGGACAAGAAGTCAAAGTTTGCACATACACAGACAAATTCATAACAAGTAGGGATAAGTCACAGCACAGCGTGTTGGGAGCATCTGTGTGGATGCATGATGAAACTGTTTGTTTGCAACTTTAAACCAATTGGCAACTGTTTTAAGAAACACTTTTCCGGATTTTTCTAGCGTGAAGAAGGAAAACATTCAACTATTAGTGTGGTATGACCTGTTGAATATATTTGATGTAATCACATCCATGGTAAACCCCTGCCAAAATACACTAGCAGGTGGTCACCACTTTATCATAAGTAAATAACGTGAACTGTCGACCGAAGGATTGATGGCTAATAGATAGTCAGAATTACAAACTAGGGAGCATAACATTTTACTTGATTTTCAGGTCAGTACAGTGACAAGGTCATGCGAGAACTGCAGGAAATGTCTTGTCTAAGTTTTGCCACGCATCTTCATGGGCAATCAGCATAAGGTACTCTTGGTTAAGTTGATATACATAAAATATACAGAAGATCCGATTGCTTTACTTGTGACTGAACTTGTGTGCTAAAGTAAGCAATTGGTTTCATTGCCAGTGTGCATCATAACTTTCATATTGAATGTTTCGATGAAATTAAAGGTAGTTTTTTTCTCTCTCTTTTTTCAGGAGCTTGTGAATATGTCCTTTTTTGTTAGTTCAGGACAGACAAGACTCGTTTGTATCAAACACATGATCAACACGCCAACAGTGGAAAAACTAATAAAATCTCTTTATCCAATCATCGTTCAAGTTGCTATACCAGTTATTGCGATGTCATACACATACACCAGGTCTTGTTTGGTCATATTTAACAGTTTGAAGCAATGCACTGCACTCTCAAGTATTGGGAAAAGGTATGAGTCATTACGAAGAGTGGGTAACAAATGTGTAATGGGTTAAAGGTGCCTATGGCAGAGGGGCAGAGGCTTTCCCATTTGTCCTATAAGTTCTGGTTTTACAAGCCATGTACTTTTGAGGATACATTTTGTGATAGTTACCACACCAAAGAATCCCTTTCTTGTAATATTAATATATTAAGAAGATATTCCCACAACCTTTACATCAGAATCAGTTTCATGTTATACTGGTCTTGAACAAGATCTGGCAGCCTTACACAGGGATACCATACAGGTGGACTTGCATGCATGCAGGCCCCACTATGGTACAAATTCAAATGCATTGCAGGAAGTGTATTGAATTATATATAATGAACTTGGTTGTATCGCTTATGGCATTCACACATACCTACCTCTACTGAAACATTTTTGGGAATGAGGAATCCATGCAGTTGATAGACGTTTTCCGTTTTGCATAGGGTGGCTAGTTCCAATAGTTGCTGGTTCGAGAAATGCCCGTTCCGCGGTAAAAACAAAAAAACAAAAAAAACAAATCTTAATTATGCAGCAACATAAATGATGAAAATATACGTATGCAGTCCTGACATTTTAAAAATATAGCTTGCTTTGATATATATATATATATATTATATATATATATATATATATATATATATATATATATATATATATATATATATATATATATATATATATATATATATATATATATATATATATATACCACAACTGTCTGGAAACGTATTTAATGCGTTTGAAAGTGCTCGAGGGAACAGTTTGTTGGCTTTTCCTAATACCATTATGACATACACAGATAATTCATCAAAGCAACATATATTTCACAATACACTACTAGTATTTGTGGATATAATGCAGTTTGTGAATGCTAGGAGAAATTAACAAATTCAAAGACATACAGAAAACAGGGCATGAGACAGTAAGAAGCTATGTAAAAGCGAAACAAAAAAATGGTAAACCGCCCCCTAAAACACAAAACAAAAATGAAATAAAAATAAATGAATAGATAAAACAGAATGCTTATTATATTGTGTGAAATCATCTAGACTTAAAGTGAAACCTTAGGGTCGAAAGTCTAAATACAATGGAATAAAACATCCATTCTCAGTTGATAAGAGGACACTGAAGCAGAAAATAAGAAACTGGTTCTTTCAATGCTACTCATGTATACTTAAGAGTCACAACCATTAATATAAATAAGTTGCATTTAAACTGGAAGTCCCTCAGCGTGTAACAGTGCATGCTCATTATAAATAAATGTTTAGCGATCTGTTTCCTCCGTAGACGTGTGACGGAATACAAGTAGCATTTACGGTACGTTTTACCTTACTTTTTTTCGAAAGATCTATTGGCAGACAAATTCCTTAGATCCATTGTTCAACCACTGGTCATACAAGTTTGTGAGAGTTTTTTATTCCTGTGGGACCTGACCCATTGACCTTTGGGACATTCGCCAAGCCAGATAAAACATCCGACCTTCTGAGCGTGAAGCCACTAAGACAACCACAAAATGGTTGACTGAGGACCCAGAGTAATGTTTTCACATTGACACACCCGAGCAATAAAAACCACACACATACATGTTTTATCATGTAGGAACAAACACACCTGAAAGTGCACTGTATATAACATCAGCTGATATTAGCGGAGCTTTATGCATTCAAAGAGGTATATGTCCGTGCCAAATCATCGTTGCTACTCACTGTGTCTTCAACACAAATCTTATACCCCATTTATTGCAGCAAAATACCGACATTCTAAAGGGGATTAGTATTGATCACCATGTTTCATATGTGAACTCAGTTATGGTTTAACAGGCAGTCTGTAATGAACCTATTGACTTAAGGTGGGGGGATCTGAAGTCAGCACTTTTGAATAACCTCTTATCACCTTTTTTCATATTTTTGGATAGTTTGATACTTTAACTACAACTCCCAAAAACTTAAATGTGTAAACATAAAATTTATATGAGAAAATCGATCTCAAAACTTTCGTTTACACTGCAACGTTTCAGCAGTGCATGGCATATGGGGTTTCTTTGCACAGGCATGATAATGTAGCATATCAATGTTTGCACAGTCATTGATCCATGACCCCTGGAAACCAATTGACTAGGGTCATTCATAGGGAACAGGAAACCTTTAGCCGTAGAGAGAAGAATGGGCCAGTCAAATATGGAAAGCCGCATGTGAACCCACACCCAAACAGGCCAAGTGTGATGTTTCCAAGTTAAAAAGTCTAGATTTAAGCAAAAAAAAAATGATGTCAGCAAAAAAAAAAAAAAAACTTTTTTTTTTGCTGACAACATCACAGAGGTAAAGTACAAGTTTATTTCACACAATAATTAAAACACCGGACAGAAGAAATGAGTATGTGTCATATTACAGTCATAAATGTGCAAGAATTGGCAGCTTTCTCTTTCAATGCGATTTTCTCGGAACTGTTTTTGCTCAACCTCTACAATTTGTATCTCTCCTCACAAAGGTGTGAATTGCCCTTTTACATTAATATCAACGGACGTCGAAAGAAAAATACCATATCCAGGAGAGGTTTCTAGGATTGCTTTTTTCTGACAACCTCTTCCGTTACTTTTGGAGCCATTTATAGAAAAAAAAATGAACAACCTGTCTAGACTGAATTATAAATTTTATAACTTTTATTTATGCTTTTTTCAGGACTCACCATTGAATGCGATCCTGGACATGGATATATATTTTAAATTTCTTCTGATTTCAACTTTAGGAAACAATTTTGTGCGATTTCGGTGCAAAATATGTAAAAATCCTACCAAGTCAGAAAGAATGCTATCAAATCTAAAAAAATTCCAATCCTGCAAAAAACCCTCTATGGATACGAATCCATGGATATATAGTAATTAGGAAATATATTGGTTTAATGTACTTGTTAAAAAATTAAATAGGTAATATTGATCCAAAGTTGCCAGTCTCACTGCGCACCAGCTTCACAAACCCACCTTAATAACATATAGTTCTGGGTTCCATGTCATGGAATATGTTAAGAAATATAATGAATAGACACAAATCCACCATATACACTTTGACAAAAAAATACATGAAACAAGAAGATACTGCTATTGCCAGAAGAAAAATATATTCTGGTAGATCATTTTGTCTCTGAAGGCAATTGATAATTATGTCTTATAATGGAAATCAAGTTTATTCACATTTTTGTAACTTTAAGAAATCAGATCACGTTCACCGAAATTCAATCCAAAATCATGTTTCCCACAAAAACATAATCCTACACAGTTTATTTAATTTTGTTAAAACATTCAGTACTTATCACACGGAAACCAATTTCACACAAGTAATTTTGTGCCCTTGACAATAGTTCAAGGCTACGAGTATGCCATCCCTCCCAGATTCGCACCCAGATAACCAATTCTACCAAGCTTCATCGATATTTGCTATATACAGTTCTTCAATAGTTTTCGCACATAGACCAAACTCAACCATGACCATGTGAACTTGAAAACTAGATCCAAGGCACAATATGCAAACTATGTTACTACAACGTGCAACATGCAAAACGTATTTGTTACAGCATGCAAGCTGCACAAGGTACTAGCAATGGATGTAAATCTTCGAAAGCGCAACATGTGATAATACAGGGGAGGATAAAGGTAAGCAGTATAACTTCAAGGCTCCTGCTGTGGAGATTACACAAACTATACAGTCGTGATAGTGTTGTGCTTATCATACTTTGCATGCAAAGATTGAACTGGTCCTGTATGCTTTTTAATAGTATTAAAATCATTTTTCTGTAATACCACCATCAATCTTTGCAATATCAAAGTCTTCCCTCACTCACAATGTTGAAGTCATTATTTTTTAAATGACAATTTACGGGAGTCAACATAACCAAAATAAAAAGCGATATGTTATTCTGACCTTAGTAGGTCACTGAGTCAAAATTAACAACGCCAAAAGAAACCACATACTTACGTTTAAACTATACTTTTTTAAGGGTGATCATGACCCTAGGATCTACCATTACCTAGATAAAGGTCAATATGTTAGTTTGCCTTTTAGAGGATACATGAATTAAGCTGTAGCTTCACTATGTATATGCTCTGAAAGAAGTAACTCGTTATATCTGTCAATCGATAACCGGCGCCCGTCAGGTATTCTCTATGTACACATGCGCATAGGATCTACCATTGCCGAGATATGAGTTAAAATGTTATGTGAAATATAATTCCCTTCTATCTGTACGGTAACATTCGTAACATGTACATGTACCTGGCCAGTACTTCTGTTTTGTTAAAAAAATTCTTAAAAATCAGGAAATGCAGCACAAAGCAGTATTAATTTTTTCTGCAGATTAGGACTACGGACTCAGCAACATTCTACATGACCAAAGAAGATATATAATAAGTACAAATATGGTAATTAAAGATAATCAAAAGATAATATAATGCAGACATGGCAACTAAAGGAAAAGTAACATAATGAGGCTAGCGAGACACACATTAAGATCTTTGACAGATCGCTATCAGGTGTGCCACACTATAACAATTTATAATTATAATGTAAGTGATCAGGAACGACAAATTAAGGAAGATGTAAACTGGTTAAATTGTATATTTTATCGCTCAATTTCTGTTACAAATATACTTAAATACTTATATAGCCAATTACAAGTAACAACAGGATGAATTATACCCTGACGTATCCATGTTCTTTTCTTGTGTTTGTGTTTTCTATATTTCACGGTTTTAACTGGAAAATGTTTTTTAACAGCGGGACCAATGGTTGAATGAATGACTGAATGGGAGCAATTAGGGTCAGTGAGAAGATCTGAAGCGCAGTTACTTAATATGATTAAATAACTGAGCTTCAGATAATTCATTTGTGACATAATTTAGAGCATCGGGATGTCGGTCATGAGTCTGGATATATTTGGTTACTGTGTCAAATTTAGGTTTAAGGATATCTAAGCAAATAAAATATGGAAAATAACCATACATGCCTCTCTGAGTAGCGGCATCTTGTCAAAGCTAAATAGTCAACAGAGACAAGCCAGATAATAATGAAAAAATACACAAAAGTGGCATTACCGAAAGCAAAGTTATGCTTATAAATGCAGAGCATTTTGAATATGATACAGTGTAGAAAATTTAAAACAGTTGATATAATTTGCTTTTGTATCCTTGATTTAAGATACACACTCGGAAACATTTTAATACTCTAAAAGCAATTAATTTCACAATTTCTTGGAATTGTGTTACAGTGTTGACGGAAATGATTCCTAATTGCAGTCAAACAGAGTGTTAAATCATTGGATAGTTGGTTTGTTGTACATTTTGAAGCACTTGCCAAGAATCATGGTTTGAAAGGGTTTTTATGTAAAATGGGTATCTGAAACAAAAGTGGAACGGAAGAGTCTTCTTCAGAAATTTTTATATTGAATTTCTTTTCATCTCATCTCTTTGTGTATCTATCAAATTATCAATGAATTGTTTGTGTATTTCTGCACATCACTTCATCTTATGTCTGAAGTATTGTTTATGTCAAGTTCATTTTTCAAACCACCCAGGTAATATATATGCAGATGACTCCAAAATTACTACCTGCCTTATCAATGTTACTGATTATAACTCTCTTTTTTGTAGTTCATTGACCACTTTTGAAACGTTAAGCTGCTTTAGATTTATCATGCTGCTATTCTTAATGTAGGTTCTTTAAGGATAAATTTTATTTTTAAGGACTCTTTTCAAGTTTGATAAGCATCAATTAATTTCTGAAACTCGATTTTTTTTCTTTGCCGATTTTATATAGAAGGAATGAAATGCATTGCTTGTAATCTGAAAAAATACTGTTGATGCTCAACGTGCGACACAACTGAAAAATTCTACCTTTTTATAGCAATTCTTTTAATACTGAATTTTGAATTACATTCCAATTACCTGTATATACATGTTGGTGGCATGTGTAAAAAAATTGGGATATTAACTGTTTTCCGTTTTAGAAGCATACAGTATGTGCATGCCTGATATCCTTGAAGGACGTGTGTTTGAAGTCGACTGATCATCTCTCTAAGCTTGGAGGGACAGGCTGCCCTGCATCAGAGATGATTGTATTCTTTCCAGAACAACTATGTCTGCTATGAAATCATCGCTTTGATTGGGATTCGAAATAGAATGGTTTTTGTTTAATGTTACAGGTTATAAAGATGATGCTTCTGGTAGTTTTGTGTTTTTTCATTTGTTGGGCACCTGCAGTAATTTTCAACGTCTGTCATGAACTGTGGATTGTGTCAAACAGAGTTAGGACAATTAGCAAAAAATATGGCATAGAGTTTCACCTATATAATATGGGCCTGGCAAATAGCGCCATTAATCCTTATATATACCCTCTCTGTTCAAGGTAAGTGGCATTGCCGATATGAAAAACATCACCTCCTGTCCATGTAAACATCTGCTTTATATATGTATATATATATATATATATATATATATATATATATATATATATATATATATATATATATATATATATATATATATATATATATACAGTACCTACTGAAAGTAACTCAACCAAAATTTGCGCGCACTCGCATATTGCCCGCACTTTGCTCACACTTTGCTCGGGCTCGCACCCCCGGGTTGCGCGCAGTTGCTTTCTGATCTACCCGCTCCCAGGCTCGCACGCACGCTCACGCTCACCCGGGAGTCCATGAGCTCGCGGGTACTGGCTAACCCGCCGGCACACTGGAAAGACCAACAGGACAAGCCTTTCACATACATACTATATTTCAGTTTTTCAACTTATTCATTATCTAACTGGCAATGTAACCCCCCCCCCCAGCACATCTCACCAAGTCACCCCCCCCCCCAAAAAAAAGAAAGATAGTGGCCAGTATCCATCTATAGATACCCACATGTAGATATAGGCTTATTTGAGTATGTCTTTTTTCGTTTGCACATAATAATTATTTCTACACATATGCTAGGCCTGCATGTAACTCCCGGGGAAGTAAATGTCACACCCAAGTCGATTTTATTTTGCTGTACATTCGAGAGAAGAGTAACTATTGAATGTGAATGGAGTAATTTACATGTTAATTGTTGAAAGAAATACACTGCTAATAATTGATTTGACTCATGTGTGTTTATTTCGGAAAGGAGCTAAATTTGAGAACAATTTAGGAACCAGGATGCAGACGTTTCCTAGCTACAAGACGCCCCCGCATATTTTGCTCCGTTATCACCAGGTCCATGGGTCTATGAAAAACTGTAAAGATTCCCTGTACTTTTCAATAAAATCAGACCAGATTGTTCTAACGTTAGATCTACAAGTTCATGGATACGCACTCAATAGAGATAAGCTAGGCTAGCTGGAATCTGTGTACGCCTTCAAAATTTGAATCCAAACCGGGAAATAAGATTGCAATCGCTGCAGATTTTAATCATGCTCTTATGAACTTACATTAAAATGCAATAGCCGTTTTTACAATATTTTAGCCAAATCAAACAAACACTAGCATTTGGCTTATGGCACCAGTGGTTCCTTGCAGGTAAATTCCACAACGAGACACCCCCCCCCCCCCGACATTGTGTTAAAGTTGAAGAAAGTGGATTTCTGGAATTTTTTGGACCCCATGGTTGCATGTATCCAGTCTCTATGGCTGCATACATGTTCATGTAAATGTGAGTTTTTGTTTTTGCACTGTTGGCATTCAGAAGAAACGTTGAATATTTTTTCACCCAGACCTCATTACTTTGTACTTAAAATGCAACTCACTTCAATATGGGCGATAACGACTAACTACCCCCCCCCCCCCAAAAAAAAACCACTTACACAAAATAGTACCTTTTCAGTATCAATGAAGCAGATTTGATGGTCCTGCATCCAAAATTGTTCAAATTCCAATTGAGTCACTGATGACATGAACCATCACATGTCCAGACCGGTATGTAGGTGCATATGTTAAATTTATTTCAGGCAACCCCTGTCGAAATTATAATGTACTTTTCCACTCATGGCAGTTTCGAATTTAGAGTGAAATCAGGTGACGAGGGAAAGCCCAAATTTGCCATTATGCTAAACATATATTATATATTCATGATTTTCGTAATATTGTGTTTTCGTTGCATATTGGCGCGCAATTTGTAACTGAAATTAGCCCCAGACTCCATTGATATTGGCAGCTGGTCAGTGTGGTCAGCAGAATTGCATTATCCAGGGGCTGTGGGCACGCATTGGGGGCAACAACACTTTGGTCCGCCAGGTTGCATCTCGGCAATAACCATGAAGCGGGTTTCGCAAAATAGTAGTGCTTATGGCAGTCATGAAGTACTCGAGATAAGAAAATTAGCTCAATTAAACGGCAATCAAGTCGTGTACTGCACCGAACTTCCTGATTGATTCATTCATACATTCATATTTCTTTATTTAATGGGGGCGGGGGTGGGGGGTGTACCCACTAGACATGCTGTATCATCTCAGGTGTCAAGAAAAAATTATAAATTGACTGCGCAGAAACAAACTTTGTTTCCATGAACACACCACCTTTCCTTTTTGTTTCTTTTTTTGAGCGTGGAGCGCCATAGGAGCAATCGGTTAACACAGCAAGATGGACACTATGTCACGCCAAGGAGCCCAGAATGGGAAGGAGAGAGAACTCTGAAATTGGCATAACTTGTTGCATCTGTACTGATTAGGTTCCTTTGTTTTCAAAATCCACATGCAAAGTGACATAAAATACACTTGTTTTGACAAAATCAATATAATCCTAGTGCTTGTAAACCTATTATTTTTCAACACCTCCTTTACATGGAGATTTTGCGTCACTGTATAGATTGGGCTTGACTTCAAGGAAATGGGTTTTTGTTTATTACTTACTCATAATACTTATTCAAATATTGATTTTTGGCTCATGAAAATATTGACTTGCTTCTTTCAATTTCAACATGACAAGTAAAAAAAAGTATATTACTACAAGTACAATAACATTTTCATTTTCATGTACATCGCAAGGAAGATCGCAACAGTTTACGTTTGTAACGATATGCACGACATCACATGACCGCGGCATAAAACAGATACACAAAGGAGCCAAATTACCTTTGTCCTTTGTACTTAAATAGCTTTGATCGTCTTCATGATTGACCATGGATGGTACATGCATGGCAATTCAGACATTAATTTGATTGTTTTTAAAAATTGATCACCACCTGATTATAAAAGATACTAATCGGGAGGATCTCCATTGAAAAATTGGACACAGGGCAGTTTTATAAAGGTATATCATTATTTATTGCACTGAAGCCTCATTTTAACGACACTCAGATATCCGACATATTCTGACACTGGAAAATGTTCCTGAAGGTTATGGACAAACAAACTGATCAAAAACAATTCCGCGGATGTTTTTAATTTGAGACCCTATTGGCGCTCTGCTCATGGAGGTATTACCGTTAATTTCATACTTCCATGATCTACTGTAACGGGGAAAAAACACTCTTGAGGAGCCACAGTCTATCTACAGACGCAACAACAGATGCAAACTGAAAACAGCATTTATTTTAAAGTACATTGTATATCTCAAGATGTTGGTTTCTTTATGACAAGGAAGTGTGACCTTCTTGTTTATTGCAAGGGATAGGCAATTCCACAGTGATGCACGACCAGAACGATTCACATTCAAAGTTACCTGCCAGCGAAGTCATTCAGCCGGCGAGGTACCTGCATTACAGTTTAAATGTTACATCCCGCCCCCCGGGAGCCCACCATTAACGTGTCAGGAAGTACAAGCAGGGGCTTCCTAAGTTTTCCCTAAAAAAGACGCTTTTACTTTTGGGCCATTACTTTTGCCAAACATTAGTTGGGATATTTTTATAACAGACAGTGACTGAGTTTGCCTCCTTAGCTGACTCATCCCATTTTGATCTGGCTATTGGACCCAGTCATCAGTCCAAAGCGCTTGGTCTTCCAAGCAGGTTATCTGTGAAGCAGGCTTTCTACATTCAGGGAAATTTATCTGTATACAAACATCAGAACATTAAAAACAAGCAAACAAACAAACAAACAACAACAACAAAAAAGAGAGACTGCTTCCCAGGCAACCAAGCAGGCAGTGATTGTACAAACTTGAAAGAGCCGAAAGTGCCTTATCAAGGTTTCATGTAGCACACCTTGGGCACCGATCCGTGGAGATAAAGCTACAGCATCAACACAGTCTCGGCGCCGACATGCTTGTACATGTAGATAGGAGCGTAGTCCTAATGTAATCAAAGATCTGAAGTGGCAGAATTCTATTAACATGCAAGTAGTGGATGTAGAATGCAATAGGTTTATTCTAGTTTACCCTAAAATTGTATAACCTTAAACTTAACGGACTTGCAACTAACAGTAAACAAATTCTTTTCCCCGCTCATTGTTATCCTTGCATTTTTCAAACTTCAGTACTTTGTTATAGCTAGGGTGACAAAGAACTATCTTTCTCGCCCTGGGGTAACACAGAGCTTGGTCTGCTTTAATAGGAGGCAATATCCGATGCATCAAACAATTTTCCTAACAGTTCAGTACTATATCGCTGAAACTGGACAATTTTTATTCTGATCCTTCCAGTTCCTAATTCAGCCTACCCACCCCGGTTGGGGGGGGGGGGGGGTGTCATCAAATGTAAATTGGATAGGTGGTGATGTAATTTAACTATTTTCTTTCATTTTTCTGGTCATTAGTCGACACTATGTCATTATTTTGTTTCCAAGTTATTTACTGATTGGTTATCCAACAATCTGTGTTGATACATTCATTAGTGTAACATACGCTTACGTAATTTAGTGATGTCCCTTGCATGTTGTAAATATTCTGTTTTGTCGCTCCCTGTCTGGAGAACCCATTGTATTAGTCAACTTTTTTGTACTGTGGGACTCTCCAGGACGAACAAAAATGTTTAAATCAAACGAAATAAAAAAAAAAAGAAAGAAAGAAAGAACGGTGCTATTTTCGCCGTACGGTGAGAATAGCGTTTGGTCTATTTTCACGGTCCGGTGAGAATAGCGTTTGGAAGGAGTTATGTCTATTTTCACCGTGCGGCGAGGATAGATTTTTGTCTATTTTCACCGTACGGCGGGGATAGGGCATGGTCTATTTTCACTGTATGGCGGTGATGGTACAGTTTGGTATATTTTCACGGGGAGGATAGAGGCGGCTCTATTTTCACCATCTGGAAATTGAAATTAAGAGCCTTTTCGCAAATTTATGGTTATGGGTTGTTGCATAGAACTGAGGCAAATTAAGATTGGAGAAATGCTTACTTTAGGAAGATAGCTAGCTTTATAGTATAGTCAATAGGTAATGGGGCCAAAGCAAAGTGCCCACTTACGGAGGGTTTACTGTAAAGTAATTACTTTGGCACCGATACAGCATTAAATGTTTGGCTTTTTAACATCTCAGATTAATGTATATGAATTTACTCTACCCACCAATCAGTCTTTCACTTTTGTTGCCTCGTGGAAAGTTTTTAATGCGATCCTTAACTAAAGTCATAACAAGATAGATCTATAAGTTACCCTTAAGTTCCGTTACTTCCATCTGTGACAATATTTAAAAAGTTCCTACTGTGTCTTGTTACCTAAATTTTTGCCTTTTTACATAAAAAATTCAGTGTTGGCTCTATAAAAACTATTAGATAATTAATGCTGAAACAACACCTCAACAGATCTCATTACAAACCATGCTCAAACTGGGATGTTAGGCCTTTTTATTACTTCAGCAAATGTTTGTTCCAATTCTCTTTTGTGGGCAATTTCATGACACAATGCTTTTCCAAAATATTCTTCCCTGGTTGACTTCTTATCATCGCCGTACGTTAGAAATAGAGCAGCCCCTATTCTCACTATACGATGAATACATACCAAACTTTATCATCACCGTACGGTGAAAATTGACAAAACACTATTCTCACCGTACAGTGAAAATAGACAAAACACTATTCTCACAGTACGGTGAAAATAGTCACTCCGAAAAAGAAAACCTTGCCCCCACACTGTTGCTTGCTGAGTGGCTTATAAATTTTGCTACATCATATTTTTCAGGACAAGAAACGAATACCATTGAAAACTAGGGTATGGTCTCAGTCTAACCATGGACCTAGTCCATGGTCTAACGCATGCAACAGAAATGGTAAATAGTAAATCGGGGGTGAAATTATGTCTAACAGTCTTTCACATACATCAGAAAATTAGAAAGGGGCTAATTCCGTGCCTGCTTAGTCTCTCGTGCCATCTTTCTATCTGGCTTGCTTGGGTCTGCTAAGGCCTGCTAAGCAGGCAAGCCAACAAAGCAAGAACACGAGACTTTTGCTGACTTTGATATTAAGATTATGCTCTGAGAAACAGGTCAGAATATTTGTATATCTCTATTTGTATTTTAATGTTGGAGAAATGCCTTGCGCTCCCATAGGACCACAGTGGTTGACATTTGCCGGGCAGGGAAGGAACACCCAAGCTACTGGGTGCAATGGTGGCTTCACGGTGGCAGCGTGTGTATGCCGCCATGGTGCTTCGGCCGGACCCAGTGGTATGCATTCGTGCATCATGTGTCGCCTGACCCCCGGCGGGCCATGCCGTGTAACGCCGGGAGGGGGAGATTATGGTCGGGCCAGTATCTCCCTTTCAGTCACCACCTATGGTCATTGCATATGGGTGTGTAAACATGTGCGCAAGCTTGTTTGCATGCATCTGTGTACACAAATTGTTCAATTGTTGTATCAAAATTCTAAGTATGTAGTATTTGCAGTCAAATTTATGTCATGCACGGTCTTCTTGTAGTCATATTATCATGATTTGTATTGTCCTGTAAGTCTTGTTCATATTATTGTGCGTCTCCGTGTCTGGAGAACCCCTAGATTGGACAATGTTTTGTACAATTGGGCAATCCAGTATAAAAAAAAACGTTTAAACTAAAACTAAAATATACCTCCTGGGGATATGCATGTATGTGTGCGTGAGTGTGTGTGTGTGTGTGACAGTGTGGGTTTGTAACACCCTACAATTGGGGACACATTTCGGTTCTTTCCAAACTAACTGGGGCCATTTTTCAACCGAGGACCTCCCGACTTCTCTACTATTCTGCATATGAAAGAAGTCATACATATCTGTTATTTAAACATCATGTTAAAATGGCCCCACTTAGATAATGAGGATTGCCCTTGTTGTGCGGAAAAGAACATTGGTATGTGTCTTTTTGGTTGGACAGTAATGAACTGGAAGTCCCCAGTTAAAAGTGTGTGTCCCCGGTTGTAGTGTGTGTTCCCACTTGATGATGTCCCTAGTTATGACTTATGAGGTGAAAAACAATGTATCCCCATTAGTGACACGCTACAAATGTGTGTGTGTGTGACACGATACGATAAGTTTATTGTGTATAGGCCCCGGACCGCTACAGCTGACAAAAAAAAAAGAGGAAAAAAGGCACAGCACATGCTCTGTCAAGATTTTGCAATGTTACTTTTTTATGCCTTTCATTGACTGTGGTCAACACTGCCCCTGTCTACATACTGTTGTAAAATAAATGTATAAAGTGTTAATACTCGTGTGTCATTTATAAAATAGGACGTGTCAACACATTAAATAGCACTAAATAATGTAATCAGTTGGAAAATTCAGAGCTGTATACTCGGATTACATAACAGTAATGTATGTATATATATATATATATATATATATATATATATATATATATATATATATATGTGTGTGTGTGTGTGTGTGTGTCTGTGTGTGTGAATGTGAGGCATCTGTTGCTCATACTTTTCTGAGTTTAAGAGAGAAGCAAATGTTGGCTTCAATGAAATGAAAAAGCGAGTTACGATCCTCATCATACTCATTATATCTCCCAAATGGGAGAAATTTATAACTTTGCATGTACATGTACGTACAAACTGTATAATATCATGCAGGTATGTAGATGTTGTCAACTTCGTCTTGGCGCAGCTGGGCTCGCGGGCCGAACGGACATGCATTGGTGCTCGGGGGCAACCCATGCCCGCGCCCGCACCCGCACCCGCCCTCTCGTGCACCCGCATTAACCCACTGAATCTGTAATTAACCCGCGGGTTGCTCGGGGGCAATTGCTGGGCGTGCTAGCAAATTGCTCGCGGGTTGCTCGCGGGCAGAGGTTAAGTTACTTTCAGTCGCTACTGTATATATATATATATATATATATATACATATACGCATAAATACACACACACACACACATATATATATATATATATATATATATATATATATATATATATATATATATATATATATATATATATATTATACCATATAAATATATATATATATTTTTATACCATATAAATATATTCTACATGTATATACTGTTATTCTTTATGCCTATTTTGTTAATGTTTGTATGTATGTACATACGACTTCATGTATGTAGCCATCGGATGTCTTCCATTTCGGCTATCTATGAAAGCCTGTTCGAATACCTTTTTTATCCATCAGTCATTTCATATATAAATATATGTGTCTGTGTGCACATATCTTAGTATAAATCTAGTCATACCTGCTGCGCTGAGATCAATATAACACTTAATACATGTCCCAACTTAAATTCAACTACAGACAAAATGAACAGAACACTGCTGGCTATCAAAAACTTTTGCCAAGTCATCAATGCACCAAATTAGCAAATCAAATTTGCAAATCACTGTGTAACTAGAACTGGTATTGTAATGAAACACAGGCTTTTCGGGGACAGGGGGCTCACAAACATTCACATTCCACACTACATCAAAGAAGAAAGAAAGAATAATCATTTAGTACGGTGCCTTTTGAATATATATGATGAGATTTTAATGGGTTTGCCATTTTGTTCAGGATAATGATATTCATGACACCAACAGGTATTGAAACTGACGGCCCTGGGACCAGCAGCTATACAACAAGGTTTTACTCATTACCCAACCCACTTTTGCTTGTACATTGTGTCACTTCCTATCAAACAAAAACTTAAAAAAGGACGTTAATTTAAAAGTTGCCTTTAACAGCGTAACTCTCTGAAATATTCTTATATACTTTAACTATTTCAGTAGACAAACAATGTGTTAGTATAACGAGACGCTTACATATTGCATGACTACTACGCTACGTCTGCATTGTTACTCACCTATTATGGTAGATTTTATGCTCACAAGGCTAAATATCACTAGGGACCATGCCCATGAAAGTAGATGTTCCCTCAACATAATTGATGTGATCACCGAATAAGGTTTTGGCTCAGGTCACTTTTTTCAGCCAGCTGAGCTTATGTGGTCGTTAATCCATCGCCCAGCTCATGTACTCTCATTTGTCAGCGTTTGGCATCTGCAATGACATTCTTGTCTTCGTCTCTGGAGTCGTTATCGAGATCAAATTTAGTGTTTGTGGAGATGTACCTGAGGTGGGGCTCTACCAGTTACAATGGTTAAGTTGCATTTGGTTAGGTGCCTTCACAGTTACTGCTTATTTTCCCGCGAATTTCGACAAAAGCATTATCTAATGCTCGCTTGAGTAAAAAAAATATCACTAAATAATTCACAAGAATCAACTTTATGATCATTATTCTAATTGTACGTTTTCCTTATACTTTTTGGTGAGGATTGTTTTAAATTGCGACGCCATCGAATAGGCAAACGGGCACACTGTTTCCTAATTTGCAACAAATAAGTTGTGGTATGACCAAGACAATAATTAAACAATAGTCCAGGTTTTAAATAATCACAATAACTATTTTCTATAGATAAAGACAGTTCTTTCGTGTTTACTTTAATGCTTATATTCATATTCATCACTGTTAGTCAAAGCAGATTCCGATGGAAATTAAATTTTTGACGTTTCCAAAAAGAGTCATTTAAATTTTTAAACTTGTTGAAAACGTAGCTTGGGTATATTTTTATAAAGTTTTTTTTTCCAATAGCGAAGCTCCAGTTTCATTTTCAAATTGTAGAAATTTAACAGACACATATCTGATTTTCAGCTGTTCCTCCCCGGGGATCTGCCGCTCAAATCTGGTCATACTTATTGCTCCCCCACCCTCGTTAATTGGAACCCTCTTCTTTCATAATTTTAAAAGTTATCTTACAAGATATATCCAGAAGACGGAACAATCAGATACGACTAGTTTGCATGGTTGTTTGATTGATCGTCTAGACACAAAATTGATGCCCTTTAGATCTCCAGAACGTGGAGTTGAATAAAAAAGAACAACTTGTGTAGTGCAATTTT
The DNA here is from genome assembly GCA_964020975.1 of Hermodice carunculata. Lineage (NCBI taxonomy): Eukaryota > Metazoa > Annelida > Polychaeta > Eunicida > Amphinomidae > Hermodice > Hermodice carunculata. The sequence continues at coordinate 75,354,731 of OZ026627.1, forward strand.
CTTCTCATGATTCTTGTATTCTGTGTTTTGCATATGCTGTAGTTGTCTGAGCTTGGCATGCTATGAAATAATGAAAAGTCACACACAAAGGAATGTGGATTGGATTGATGTGGTTCTACCCATCCCGAGGATTATTAGGGATCAAAGGCGCGTAATTTCTTTCAATGATCATATATTTCAGAAATTCGGATAGATTCACTTTAAACCTGGAAGAGATGTGCCTATTTTTATTTTTGGGACATTAATTTATGTTCTAATTCTTTTCTTGAATCTTACAATCGTTTATCATCTACTCTTGGGAATGATACAAAATTTATTGTAAGTCACCTTTCAAATTGCGAACAAACACTACTGGACACTCCTGGACCAGAGTAGGATTTATTTTTTAAGTTGGATGACAAGGTCAGCTGCGGATGGGCTGTTTACGCAGACCTCATGACATATGCATACATTGACGCGCTAAAAGGCTGCTTGTGGATTACCTTCCAACAAACACTTATATTTCAACAGATGCATTATCGTTGTTTTTATTCTATTAACATTTGAAATTTCAGAAAGTTCCGGGATACATTTTCAGCAATTTTGCCTTGTAAATGCCAGAAAATGGCAGCCACAAAGTCAGATGATATGGTTAAGAACGGTGAAGCTACATTACCAACAAGGACTACGAAAACAACGTTAACAGAGAATAAAAGAAGATAAAAATAAACGGGATGGACAGAAAACGACGGTGAATTTGCTGAGGCACAAAAACGTGCAACAAAAACTAACACATATATATGTTTGTGTGGAACCAGGACAAAGACAATTCTATTTGAACGAAAAGCAAGTGTACATAAAATGGCTACATTTGTAAGGAACCAATACATGAAAATACTCATATTATTAGCATGTACTAGCAGGTCCGGGAGCCACCCGTTAAGACAAAATTTGTAGCTATCAGTGACGCCACCCTCAAGATTCTATGGAATTTTTCCTGAAGTGGCAAATTACAATATACAGGTATGTGAAAATTTCAAGGTATTGCTTGTTAAGATAAAAGGCATGGCCAACAATATTAAAAGTTAATAATTTCTTTAGTACAGTAAGCAAACCAACATTTATTGTTGATGAATATTATAGTTATTTTCGATTCTACAATTTTCTGGATAATTATAAATATAATATATTTTAGCGTAATTGTCCATACCTTGTAAACTATGAGTGTATAATTTTTCGCGAATAATATTACGCAAATTATTGATGGTGTCCCGTACACCAAACCTAACACATTTTTTAGCAAAACCATGATAACATTTTGGAAGACATTGTATTACTGGATCGTCTAGTGTTGCATCTATGCACATCTTGATTTGTTTGAAAGGGTAATATTTGAAGAATTTCAGAAAGTTAATAATTGAGGCATTTGGGATAAAATTTCAATTTAAAAATTTGTAAATCGTCCACCCTCTGTAGCTGCAAAACCTTAAATAAGGGATCCACATGAGCATTTTATTTTTGCAACATATTGTTCCTCATGTTTCTGCATTTTAAGAATTTTAGGGGATTTTGATCCCTATTGAAAACACCATAATTACGATAAGATAATATTACGTAGTAGAAATCTTTACTTTGGCAGTTGTGGGAAGAATATTCCTCAGCTTATTTAGAATACTGAGAGTGCTAGATATTGTTGCAGACTTTATCAACATGAGTATTCCATGTCAGATGTTTATAAAGTCTAATCAACCCGACCTGCAAATTGTATGTGTCCACACTGTCAACTTGGGTTTCACTTAAGTAAATTTGTGGTACTCCGACTCTTATTAGGTTGATAGAATAACACAAATTTTATTTTCGACATTCAATTATAATTTATTTTCAATCAACAAGTTAGGTATTTTTTTCAGTTTAATGTTTATGCTACCATATATATTCCTCTTTATAATAACATTTAAAGACTTGAATATTGTGGATAATGTGGAATCATCTGCATACAATATCATGCAAACACATTGCTGATACATACCACATCATTAACACAGATAATAAAAAGCAAGGGTACTAGAATGGACCCTTAGGGAATTCCGATCTTTCTTATTTGAAAGCAAGATTCTGTAACATCAAATTCCACTTATTGTATTTTGGTAACAGTTTATAATCAATTGGAACGGGAATTTTTTTCAGTAAAATTTTATGCTTTGTGGTGTTGAACGCCTAAGACAAATCAAGAAAGGTATTGGGTGGTATTTTATCCTTGTCTATCCGTTGAATTATCTTATGGACGAGTTCCACTGCAGCTAATCCCATGGAGTGACATTTACGGACGCCATATTGACTATTATTAAATAATGTATTTTCATAAAAAATATTCAAACATTTGGTTAAATCTAACTTTTTTGAAAACTTTTGAGAGTATAGGTAAATTAAGTGTCGGACAATCATTTGTAATTTTTCAAATCTTTCTTTTCATACATAGGTAATACTTAGCACCTTTAGGTTAATCATGGAAAATGCCAGCGTTTATACCTTGGCTGATGGTTACACTTAGTGATTCAGGAGTTGAATCTTTTATAAATTTTATGAATTAAGTTGATATTTCATCAACACCATAGCTTGGTTTTGGTTAAAAGTTGTCAATAACTTTAATAACATCTTCTTTATCATCATTTTTGAATTTAAGTGTGCATTGTGGGTTTTGCTTGAAATCTTTCTTGAAACTATTTATTTGTAGGTTGTCTCTTCGATTTCCAAGATCACATCTAGCATTAATCAAAATGTAGCAAACGTCTTTGCAACAGTGAGCTTATCATTTATGAACTGCCCCTTGGCACTTAAATATACAGGAAATTCCTTTCTCGTTTTTGTTTTGAACAGTATCTCATTCATGGTTGTCCGTTTTATTTAAGTATTTCTATTTTGTAAAGCAAGAATCATAATAAAATTCTTTTCTTTTTCTTTTTTGCTCTTCGTTTATTTTTTCTTAGTATATTATCATATGTAGCTAAGTTAGTTTTAATGTATGATGAGGATAGGACTCGACTGGTGCAGACTTGGTTCTTTAAATTGTAGTGGGGCTCTGAATTTGAAGCGTCGTAAAATTTCATGAGTAATCCATTTGTTCTTTTTGTGTTTAAATTTGGTAATTTACCAAATTTTACGGGGAAGTGTTTCTTGTTGGTATCATAGATTATCTCATATGACATTTCCACTTTTAGATTAGTCTCTGTGTTTTTATCTTTGTTTATTTTGCCTATATGTATATGTCACTTAACTCGCTGTAGAAATTAGTCATATCGTTTGGGCTCTGCCTCTCAATTGTTATCATCTTATATACTGTGCTTTGCAGAGTTGTTTTATCGATACCAAGAAACATCGATGATGATTCGCAATTTCTTTAACCATAATATCAGAGCTTATATGGAGCGATATATTTTAGATGTGCCAGACATGTTGTCAATAAGTATTCCCTTAGTGTTTGAGAAACGAGTTGGGTATTTTTTAGGACTGGTGATGTTTTATTCCTTCATAATTCGTGGTGTGTAACACGTTCTTTCACCTCAAGCAAATCGATATTAAAGTCACCACATATAACAGTTTTATGATTAGATCTTTATTGCCATGTCGAATTTGAGAACAACTCTTCTATAGAGGTATTGTAGTTATTTAATATGTCGGGGGAGGGGGTATATAAGATTCGATAATACCATTTTTGCTTATCTGCACATGGTAAACATCTATGAACAGGCTTGCCTAGACGTGAGATCTTAGATTAATGCACTAGTTAATTATTTTTCATTTAAATAAACAATTAAACCACCTGCTGAAGAACATCTCTTTCTTTTAGATGTACATTGCAAGCCTTCCAGTTGAATAAATGATAAATAAAAATACCTTTTAATTAAACACTCTTGCAGGCATATAACACTAAATTCAAAATCATGTCTGAGTTCATAGACAAAGGCTGCAACTTCTGAAAATGTTGTATGAATTTAAACTGAGAATAGTGAGGCTACTACTTAAAGTTTGTAATTTAGGGATAAGGTCATAAAAGTAATATGTTGAATGTCTAATTCACTGGATCTGCTCATTATCAAGATCTTCATTTGTTTAGAGTTTATTTAACATTGAGCTATCCTGCACTCCACCATGGGAACTCAACGTTTCCTCTGTAAGAGTCATTAACGTATATACATCAAAAGAGTTGTGTTCTTGGCCACCTGTTGATATTTTCATATAAATTGTCTTGCCCTTATGAAAATAATTTATTGGAAACAAAAAAATAAGATCTATAGCAGAGGTGTCATGAATAATGGAGCTACTATTAGTCTGCACCTTGCATGTTCAGAGGATCGGATTCAACAAAATAGAATATTTTTCCATGGATAGTCGCTAAAGCTGCCATCCAAAGGGAGCCATATATATTTTACATTGTCTCTGGATAGCCGCTGCCGCTGCCATCCACAGAGATCCACACAACAAATATTTTATTTACTACAGATAACCAGTCCCGCCGCCATCTGCAGGGAACAACAAATATATAGTTTTCGTCATAATTGTAATCGTATTCAAGCACAAACAAAATTGAAATTATGTGTAATAATTCCCAATGTGCATGAGGCATATTATCTTTAGTGGGCCTTAATACCCAGAAATGAGAAATAGAGAAAAAACAAAATAGTTCAAATAGCCATTGGTCAGTATTCATATTTTCAAATGAATTGATTTCAGGCCTGCATCGATCCACAAAGATTCACTGAAGGGCTCAAGTAGCCGCTGGTGCTGCCACCTGCCAATATGGATATTCAAGTATGTGATTTCAGTCTTATGTCCACAGCAGTTCACTGAGTGGAGACTACATAAATGTCAATATAATGGGTTTGTTTGAGCTTTTAACTTAGATTTTTTTCCATCTCGTTCATGGCGATGTTTCGGCTTGTGAACCAAGCCAATTTGAAATTTTCTCCAGGATATACTCCATCTATGAGATTCTTCGGTTGAAATGTTATTTTTTTTTTATGCTCTTCCTTTTATGAATGAAGAGTACGTTTTGCGGCACCAATCTATGGTTTCAGTGTGGTACTTAAAGTGATGTAACACATGCTTTTGTTGATGTTTAATTTCAGGCCAGTCTCAATTCTTCAATGATTGGGTCATTATTAACATATACAAAATATTTATACAGGCTTTCTGGAGGTATTGTCATAATATTAATGCTCCTGCCATATATTTCTTTCAGCTGACCCAATCTCTTCTTGATGTTTGAAACGGTTTTAGCATTTGGCTGATATTCAATAAACTTGGCAGACGGGTTATTTCTTTTTTCTATAAGGTCACTTATTCCTCCAATAAGACCTGTATAGTCAGCAGAGTTAGGCTCCAGTAATTAATACAAGTGAGAACAAAGTACGTCTATGGTAACACCGGGGGCAATACAGATGCAATACGACAAATTGAGACTGTTTTTATCATTTTAAACTGTCCAAAATTCCTTGTGATCACAACCCCTTGAATCAGTGACTGTAAAAACATGATAAACACAACGCTTATTCAGAGGAGAGTGATTGTCAACAGATAACAGTCTCTTACCATTAGCACTGCATTCAGCGAAATTATCCAAGATTGCGCCGGTGTCCACAGCCATATTCAATAGAGCAGATCAATTTGTGAATTATTCCTAGTAAACGTAGCATGTTGGCCTGTAACGATTCTAATGCACATTGGTTACCATTTCACATAAACACGAAGTCACTCACTTGTGGGACACATGTGGTTTGGCTATTATTCGAATATGTCAGAGCAGTGGATCGATGCACAAGATTGGTCTTGTGGCTGAAAAATGAAACAAAACGATTACCCAACTCATAGATTCAATCAGTTATCACACATTGCGGCACAGCCAGAATAAAACCTTCCTGCAATGTCCCGTAAGCCAATTTCAGGTTTGTAGTTTTACCCATCCAGCATCAAAAGGGTTATGCAGGGCCACGTTTTGCTGTGCTTAACTTTGGTTCCATTTTTTATTTCATTTGCTACGTTTTTGACACATCTCAATATTTGCACTTACAGTGGGTAGAGTGAATGTGGCAAGTCTGGGGCCATAGAAATTGAAGCTTCACTTCAAATTTCTCGTTTGTCAAGTAATTGGACCTGGGTAAACCACAGAGATTAGACGCCCAATTTGACAAACTTTACCTGAATTCCAGCTTTTTTGCGGGGCGTACCTGTCAAGTGTAGCAAACAAAGCACTAGACAATATTGCTCCCGTGAGTTTAGATGTGTCGTCCCAAAATCCAGTCTTTTCCTCCTGAAAGTGCTAGCATTTTCCCCGATTGGACCTTGGATTCCTTGCACGGTAACGAGTAGTTTTGGGTATGAATTTGGGAGTCGATTCTCTTTATACCATCATGTACAGCTTTCCCCTATTTGTCATTTCGACTTACTCTGCATTCAAGTGCATCAAGTTTAGCAGTCCAGTTTAGCATGAGTTTGTCAACAGCACGTGTTGCGAAATCTTGCATGGCAAGAAATAGTTGTGGGTCTAAGCTGGCAGGCACACTTTCTGCTGTACTTGTTTTAGGTATTTCCAAATAGATGTAAATGCTTGATATATATATATATATATATATATATATATATATATATATATATATATATATATATATATATATATATATATATATATATATATATATATATATAAGTAGCCTCTCTATAGGTTCAATAAAAAACTGAGGAACATAAAACGATAAAACTTCCAAAGCTATGGATTTGACCACAAATATATTAATTGCAATCACTACCTGTTATATGCCTGACCTGTGAAGTAGCCGTCTTGAGTGTGTAGAAAACATAAAATGGTGGGCTGAAGCCGACGTACAAATCATTGCCTAATTTTCTCCAAGAGTAACCAGTATTTAGGACAAAGATAGATATTCATAGTTATTAGAGGAAATACAGCAACTGCAAATCAGTAAAACACGTTGTACAAAGTCAGCATTTGATATTATGATTTTTGAAGGGAATTATTATAAATGTGCAAGTCAATGCAACCTGTCAGCTTTTCATTTTTACACATTGACACCAAAGTCAAATTATATTTTGTATTATCCCAAAATGAACAGGACCTTAAAAAAATAGTTGGGCAATTCCAGTGGCTTATGATTATTATGTTCTTATGTGGAGGAAAAACACACTTTCAACACCTTCTCAAAATTGTTGACACGATCCACTTCAAACTTGATGGAAATGTACCTTGGGTGGTTCTCTTTGGGTTTCTTCAAATTGGTAGTTTTCACTAATCCATCTTGTACACATGTGCACAGATTCTTTTTTGATAATAATATCCAGACCACATTGGTACTGCATGTGCCAAAAAGCATAAACCCACCAGTAAAAAGCTTGATAATATTCAATAACACAGTTGGTGATTAAGCTTTTAAAGTTTGTCAGGATAAACACAATCAAATAGTTCAGAAAAATCTAACCCATCGTCATAAACCCAAAAGCAACATTGGCAGCAAAGTTGAAGGTGAACAATTAGAGGTTAATATTGGTTTAAATGGCCCAGCCTGATCTCTGCAGGTGGCTGGGAGCAGCTTAATTATGAAACTCATGTGTGTGTGCATGACCACGTGACTGGTCACGCTGCCACCACAAGCCACCTGCCTTTGGCACACTTTCCCACAGGTTTTTGAACCGTTTAACAGTGCAGGTGTCATTGTGGCCAAGTGTTTAAATTGGCGTTTTAGGATGCCAGGAATGGATAAAACTTAGCTGACAGATAGAAACTAAAGAAGTTCTTACAAGATGCCTGGTCATTTTGGGTGCAGAAGGTCGACACAACCCATCCAGTCGGGATAATTTGTGTGCTTCCGATCAAATCAACATCTAACTGGGCCAGGCAAACCATTGCAAATGAAACAATTTCCATGCCCAGGGAACAGATCCAACTTACCAAGCCCTTCGTGCTGTGCCATCTTCCCCAACCACCCAGAGTGACTAGATCAATGATTATGTGTCAAGAAATGCTTTGTACATAGTTCCGTATGTTGAGTGTTGTCTATTCTAAACTGAATATGTTTTTTGCACCTTAGCTTATCACACACACAAAATATATTGTCGACTGCAATTATTGGATTATTGTTATTTGGGTAGCTTGACACTACAGTGATAATGGCGCTAGAAAATGGCCAAACTCAGCTGGATGTGAACGCCTGCACCAGCACGCAACCTGACAGACTGCTGGGTCTTGAAAACGTGGCCGGGCGGGGAACAACCAACTTTGCACATGGGAGGGAAGTGCTGGTCTCACTTCGCGCACTGTGGAGTTACTAAAAAACCAGGACCTGACATGCACGGCCATCCTGGTTATTTTGCCCACCATGGAGGTAATCATTGGCTTAGAGCATGACAGCATCCACCCAAAATTGACCGTAGGCCAAAAGATCCTATTGCACCAGGCTATTAACAAGCTCTATATCATCCCAACCAATGCCCAAACACCAGAGGATACCACGGCGAGCCAATAACCCCACCCTCAAGCTGCTTTACAGAACAGTTGATGTACCTCGCAGGGGGTAGCTGATGTACAGGGCCACGCATCCTTAAATATGGCCCAGCTGAGGGCAGATCCATTTGTATAGAATGCTCTCAGCCAACTGGAAACCACAGGGTCCTGCCAGCTTACAGACTTACTTGATAATATCACCAACAGCTAAACAAGTGCTGGAGGGGGAGAAACAGCTCATGGGACATCCTGGATGATGATGTCACAGCCACAGCCTCACTTCAGTACGGGATTCCCCAAAGCCGAAACCATCACAGCATGCCTTTGTGCCCTGGGTGCAAGAGTTGAGGTCACGTTTTTGGACATAGTTGACTTTGTTGAATGATCGCATGACAACCACAAAGAGGTCATTAATGACAAAGGTGTACAAGTCTGTATGAACTAAGCCAATGCAAACTGAAGTTGGAGTCCCCAAACCTTGCTCAATGGGTAGTCACCAATACAAGAATTATGCACCATATGTTGGGAGAGGGGGACCTTGACCCAAACACTATCACTGAGTACATGGCATAAACGGTGACGATATTGCAATTGACAGAGGTGTACCCCCTTGTGAACGTTTGCTGTCCAGTTGTACCTACCCCTACTCCCAGGCAAGCGATGGCTTTTCCTGGGGGACGGAGCAAAGCCACTGGTTAATGTTGCTTCTCATGGCCAGGGAGAAATCCAACCAGTGGCTGGGATGACCCCAGGGCCAAGGTCAAGGTCAGAAACAAACCAAAGTTTTGAATGTGGTGGGCAAAGAAGTTTGGTTGAGTTTTAATGGGCTTAAGGGCTGCTGATATGCATACAACTGCAGTGTTCCAGACTGTTGGAAACCCAACCCCGCCATCAGCATTAAGACCTACCCTCACGTCACAGACTGGACCCAGAAATCTGGGCATATGAGCCTCAAAATGATATAGACGGAGACTTTATTGCATAGGGTTTAACCCATAATTTCCAAATTATTGATCCGGATGCAAAGCCAGCCCCCTGTGACCAGCCTAACCACAGGTCAGCTGCCCAAAACAGGGCCAAAGTGAAACACATTTTAATGACGGAAATTGAATGTGGTAACTATAGAGTAGTGAAGGAAGAATCCTGTATAATGAGAGCTCTAGGAACCTTTCTTACAGACAAAGACTAAACAGAGATAATTCATGACTACAGCCTCCAACAGGGTAAAGCAGTTAATGACTATGCTTACCCACAGCATTTTTCCAAGCTGAAGTTTGACAAAGCCACCTGCATGGTGACTTTTGGCTGCTTTCAGGCTAAATTGGACCTGAAGGTGGCCTACATGTGTATCTACATACATGAATCAATCCAAAAGGTGACAGGTCTACAATAGCATTTTCATAGGGCAGAAGGAGCACACATATTTGGTTGATCAAAAACTTTCATTTTGTTCCAGCGTGGTGCCCTTCATTTTTGACAAGTTGACACAAGTGGAGTGTCGCATGATGCATGGAAAAGGTTTCTCAATATTAAGGGCCTACCTGGATGACTTTTACATGATGGCGCCCAGTTTCAGTGAATGTCTTAACTTTAAACACCCTGATGTCCTTACTGCTGAAACTTGGATTTTACATAAATTACGACAAAGTTGTAAGCCCCACTAAATGCCTTACCTTTTTGGCCATTCAGATTAACTCAGATGAAATGTCAGTTTCACTACCGTAAGACAAGCTGCTGGACCTCAGGCAGCTATTGCTCCACTTCAATGCTAAGCACAGGGCTAGCAAGTGGCATTTGCAGCAGGTGAAAGGCTCCCTAAACTGGGCCTATAAAGTTGTACATCATGGGAGGATATTCCTAAATCTTATTATTAAGGCCCAGAGTCAGCTCAAATCCGCGAATCGCAAATTGATATTAACAAGTTGCGTTTGCACAGATATGGTGTGGTGGGCAGACTTCATGTGTACTTTCACTGGTCGCTTATTTTTGCTTCACACTCGACACTGTGACCATGGACACTTATAATGTGGCAGCTAGTCCCGGTTTTGAATATTTATGTTATATTATTGGGCAGGCTGATTGGCCAGAGGCAGGCCATCTCCATATCAACTACAAGGGAGTGCTAAAAATATTAATATAACCCAGTGGTGCCACCAGGGGGTACCATGTATTGCTCCTTGGGGGACCCCAGGTCCCTACGCAAAATACTAGCTTATTCAGTGAGACCTAAGGGGGGGGGGGGTCTCACTTAATTTGTGCCAAACAACCCTGGCCTTTGCTATTATGTGATTCTATTATACAATATTTTTGTTGAATGCAGAGGAAGACATTTGATACAGCTTGAAGGCAGTGATTCAAGAATTTCTAAATCATCAACTTTTAGCTTTCAAAACTAATGTGAAGAAATTTGTTTCACTCCTAGCGTGACACAGATAATTACCCATAAATAGCAGACTTAAGTTATTTAAAAACAGATAGGTCTAACCACTTACAGCCATAAATTTATCACTTGTGCCAAAGATTAAAAGACTCATTGATGACCTGCCACCTATTGGTGTTCATGACATGTCAGTCTGCTGAGTTTACAGCTTAAGAACAAAATAGGCCTTCATGGTTTTTGTGACCATTTTGAACCTGTAACATCACAACAATGCTCTACCTCAATCACAGGTCGTGGTTTTTGTAACCATTATGAAGCTGGAACATTACAACAATCCTATACCTCAATCACAGGCCATGGTTTTTGTAACTATTATGAAGCTGGAACATTACAACAATGCTCTACCACAATTATCAGTATGAGTCAGACAACACAGCGCACGGCAAAAAGTGTCCAATAAAGTTTTCATCAAATTGTTTAGAAAACATTACCTAAATTTCATAAATCGCAAACTAAAAATGACTGCAAACTTAATACAACAAAAGGAGAGATTCATAAAATTCCCAAGCATCAACTTTATGCTTTCAATACCAATGTGAAGAAACTGATTACACTCCCGACATGAGACAGGCAATTACCCATTAAAGGCATTTGGCGGTTGTAAAGTGGTCCTTTCAACCTATGAAATAGTGCTTCATGTTAATCCATTGATGAGGACATAAGGTGCAACAGTGTCAGAGGACAAAACACATTTAAAACGATCATTTTGTACATAAATGAGTAATAGTGTCGAAACTTTCAGCTCCTGATACGTTAGCTCCTATGCTCCCATCTCTCATGAGAAATAGTTCCCAGGCCATATTTGCTGTACATAAGGCATGTGATGCTGCAAGTTTCAGACCCTGCTTCACTGGTTTTAACAGAGTGTTTAGGCCAACGAATTGAGCATAACATTCTAATGGCCTTGCTGCATACAGCATAGAACCTATTCACCTCCTTACTAGAAAGATTCCACAATTGGCAACCATATAAAGACATGCAGTGACTCTTAAATGATTGATATTTAGTTGTAAAATACACATTGAAGTAGGTACTTAACAAGTTAACTTCACCACAAAAATCCTTATGAAAATCGTTCACGGTGTTTTTATAGTGTATACCAATGTTGCAGTATGCCTTAAGACCTATTATTTTAAAATGTTGGAAAAACTTGTCTCTGTGACAAGGGTGATTTTTGTTCATATTTGCAAGTTAAAATATATGAATGATTCAACACAAAAAGTTGCAAAACAATGAACATGCCTCTATCGCCAGGAAATCTGATTCTTCGTATCAAAAATATTGAATATAGACAAATATATCCAGTAATAAATGCAATAATGTTTTGGTATGTAAACAATGTCAATGCAAAGATGCTCATTGCCATCGGTAGAATAAAGGTGTTTGAGTAATAAAAAGACTCCCCGGTACCAAACCGCAATTCGCTCTACAATTAGAACACAGCAAAGTGCATTTATGTTTGCAGCATATGGACCTCTACATTTAGAGCAAATGGTTTTGGACTGGCACATGTTATACCAAAATGGCTTGCTGGGTCTATACATGCAATTCTAGGTCAACAGGAAACACAATCAACGTCATGGTGACTATAGGCAGTTTATTCTGTTTTAAGGTGGAAGCTGTGAAGCTAGTGCACAGTGAGACTGGCAACTTCACATCGCAATCACCCATTTAATTTTTTCACAAGTACATTAAACCTATATATTTTCTGATTACTACATATCCATAAATTTATATCCATAGAGTTTTTTTGCAGGATTGGAAATTTTTGAGATTTTATAGCATTATTTCTGACATGGTAGGATTTTCACATTTTTCGCGCAGAAGTCACACAAAATTGTTTTTTTTCCAATTGAAATCAGAATAAATTTAAAATATATATCCATCTCTAGGATCGAATTCAATGGTTAGTCCTGAAATGGCATAAATAAAAAGTTATAAAATTTTCAATTTAGTTCTGACAGGTTGTTCATTTTCCTTCCATAAATTGCTCCAAAAGTCATGGAAGGGGTTGTCAGAAAAAAAATCCTGGAAACCGTTCCTGGATATGATATTTTTCTTTTAATGTCCATTGATTTGAATGTGATAGGGCAATTTGTATGTTTGTGAGGCGAGACAGAAATTGCACAGGTTGAGCAAAAAACAGTTCCGAGAAAATCACATTGAAAGAAAAAGTTGCCAATTCTTACGCATTTAAGGCTGTAATATGACACATACTCATTTCTTCTGTCCTGTGTTTTAATTATTGTGTGAAATAAACTTGTAGCTTTACCTCTGTGATGTTGTCATTAAACAAAAGTATATTTTGTGGCTTAAATCTCAATTTTTTTTTACTTGGGAACACCACACTTGGCTTGTTCGGGTGTGGGTTCACATGTGGTTTTCCATATTTGGGGACCAGTGAGTGGATTGGGCTAATTTGTTTTTACATCAATAGAGAATTTCAAAGTAATCAGCACAATGGTAGTGATTAGTCTGAACTGGCCCATTCTTAGCTCCACGGCTAATGGTTTCCTGTCAGTGACCCTTGTCAATAGCTCAATCGGTTTCCAGCGGTCATGGACTAATGACTGTGCAAACAGTGACATGGTTCATTATCATGCCCATGCAAACATAGCCATGTGTCCATCACTGTTTAAACTTTTCATTGTAAACAAAAGTCTAAAGATCAATTATCTCATATAAATTTTATGTTAACACATCTGAGATTTCGGGAGAATGTAGTTTAAGTATCAGACTATCCAAAAATATGAAAAAGTGATTAGAGATTATCTGAAGGTGCGGCGTCAGACCTTCCACCTTAATACGGAAATCATCCCAAGTTGATGTATCTTTGGGATAAGGGGCATGTTCCCCGACCAAAAACATCTCTACACTGGCTACAGAACTCACAGGCTACTGTAGGCAATGATCAATGCAGTTAATCTTCAACACTTTTGTCCTATTTGGGAATCTAGAAATCTTCTTTTGCACAATATCCTCCGTAGCCGGTGGTGATGATGGTGCAACAGTAGAAGCATTATGACGCGGGCCATCAACAGCCATGACAGTTTTGCTCTGCAGAAGAACACTCCCTCCTCTGTAACCTTCTCGATAATTAAAAAAAGTTACATCTGAATGAAGGATGGTCTTTTGGCACCCGAGGTGCAACTGCTGCCCGGTGGTTTGCCACTTTGGAGTAGACTTGATTGTACCTATGGGTGATTTATAGCAGTCGAGTTTGTGTAGTACTAAACATTTCAATTACATACCATTGCATTATAGAATTGGCTGATGAAGTAAAATTGAAATCAACATAGGATGACATTTATACAACTTTTATGATAAACTAAAAAATTATCTAACAGCTTAAATGTGATTTTATTTCTTATTAGAACTGGATTTTTTTTCAATAACATATTAATTTGACAGACCTTTCCAGTAAGATCCAGCTTTGGATGTAAAGGCAAAAACCTATGCAATGTCAATGGTAAGGCCTGCAGAGGGGTTTGTTGAAATCAGTCGTGGCCAATTGATACTCAGATCTGTATACTGGGAAGCTATAAGAACGGATTTTTGTTTAAAACATGGTACTGTTACCAATATAAATTACAAGAAAGTACCTGCAATAAGCAGGATGTAATCTGTGTCACAGTCCGAGGTAACTGATCTTTATTAACGCACAGAACACTCAGGTCAATAAAAATAATACTATTACCGGTCTGCAAGAATAAGTTGCTGAAAGGGGTCAGCAACTTTTCAGAGTTCCTGTGCACTTTTTTGCTCACAAGATTTCGCCAAACTGCACATTTCACTCTTCCTTTCAAGTTTGCAAATACAGTCTATATTTTTGTTCCTGTTGGTTTCACTGTGAAAATATAAGATATGAATTTGTTGCTTGAAGCGTCATTATCACTCAAAATAATACACATTCAAATGTACACTTCATGTCATAAATTCACCACAACATTAGCACATTTACTGAACGAATCCTAAGCTGAAGCTGACGTAATAAGACAAGTTTTTCAGAAACTTCGAATCCATTGCAATTCTTTTCAAAGCTACATGAAGCACTGAATTTGGTTCAAGCCACTCTTTGTCCCTTCCTTGCTCTTCAACGAATGAAAGCTACATGCTTGCAAAACCCGAAGGCCCACTCATGCTGGTTTGTAGTGTGGTGGAGTACAGGTTGGCATTTGTTCTGCAGGGAATTCTGTTCTTCTTTCCTTCCTTAGCTCTGGGAATCTGTCGATGTTTTCCTTCTTTCACGTGTCCTTCCAACATTTGATTACCCAGCATTAACTTGGTCTGCCTGGCTGTCTGCCAAGCAGAGTTTTTCAGAAGACGGAAGGGAGCTTGCACTTATTTGGAGTGTGCTGAATTTTCCACGCTATTTTCAGCCAAAGTCGATTCATATTCACAACACAGCTAATTTTTACTCAAGCCTATTTACAAGAAAAAAAGTTCAGTTTGAAAAGAATTCAGTCATTTAACAGACAAAATCGATTACAATGTTCACAAATCTTTCTGCCTAAATGAAAATTGGCATATTTTGTGGAACAAAAGACTCAAATTACAATAGGGGTATTTATTCGCCAACATATATACAGTGAGGGAGGACTGCTCCTTTAACCGACAACTTTACTTGTTTTACTTTACCACATAATGATAGGCCAAGCAGCTTAAAGCCTAACGTTTATTACTTGTGCCAAAGATAAAAACCACAAGGGCGCCCCCCCCCCTCCTTTTTTTGTGTGTGTTCCTGACTTGTCACTCTGCTGAGCTGACAGTAAAAAGGAAAGAAGTTGGCCTACATCTTTTTGTGACATTTATGGACCTAGAACATTACAACAACACTGTACTTCCATTAAACATAGGAGCTCACAGCACAGCATGGCCATTGAGATTTTAATCAAATTATTCCGAAAAAAAAGTTACCCAGATTAATAAATTCCAAACCAACAATGACTGCATAGTTCAATGCAACAAACGGCAGAGATTCAAATATTCGCAAAACATCAACTTTCAGCTTTCGATACCAATTTGAAGAAACAAATTTGCCCCTTTACTTGAGACTGTCAGTCACCCATAAAAAGGCAACTGGTATCTTCAAACTGGTCCTCTCAACCTATGAATCATTCCTCGTTAGCAAGAAACTTTTGTTACCACAAATCTTACAGGTTTAACCACCTAAATCCATACATTTATCACTTGTGCCAAAGATAAAGACACATGGTTGGCCTGGCACTGTTTGGTGTTCCCGACATGTCTGTCTACTAAGTTGCCAACAAAAGAAGAAAGTAGGCCTACATCCTTTTTTGTTACATAAATGAGCCTGAAACATAAAAACAACACTCTAGCTCCAATACAAATAAAATTTCCAGAACACACCCGCACAGAAAACCATAGCTAATGAAATTGTAATAAAAAAAATCCATTAACAAATCAACCACATTCGTAAATTCCAACTCAACAATGACAGCAAATTTAAATTCAACAAAAAGGAGAGCTTCAAGAATTTCCAAAACATCAATCTTCAGCTTTTAATACCATTGTGAAGAGACAAAATCACTCCTGGCTCGAGACAGGATGTGCATAAATTGTTTTGCACATAAGCTGATAGATAACAGTTGGCACTGACAACGTCTACGTGGATCAGACAATGGCGAATCAGCAACATTGTTTTGGAATACAAGCTGTCATATTCAGGAACACATGATGACCAGATAGGCTAGGATCCAACACACTACATAAAAGGTTTGTGTGGGAAAGTCCTAACATACTTTTGTATTTCATGTTTTTGGAAAATTCTAATACCACTGAACAAAGTTTGCTTGGTCTACCTTGCACAGGCTCTAGCAGAATTTGTTAAACCACTGATAGACGAAAGGAGGTTCCAAATGCAAAAATCTCATAATTTGTTACTTTGTAAAAAAAAACAAAAAACAAAACAAAAAACCAAACAAACAAACTTTTCGTACTTTTGAGGCACAAGAAACCAATAATAAAGTTGATTTACAAACTTTAACAATCCTTTGACCCCGAAAGAAGTAAAACTGTTTAAGAAAAAAAATGGGAAAAATAAGTCACAGGGGCGGCCATATTGGATTTTTACATTTTATTCTGAACATGGTTTTTGCTTTGTTGCTTGCAACTGTATTTCTGAAGTTGTCTGGCTGAGTGCATGTAATTCCCCCTATTGATACGAATCACCATGAGGTTTAATTATTTTCATCACTGCTAAAGATTTTTTCTCAATGATTCATTTTATGTGGTAAATTCTTGCATGAATTTAAGACTATATGCGCAATAGTATGCGAAGAAAAACATTAAAAGTCGGCATGGTGATAAGACAAAGAATGTTTCATGCTGATTTTTATACTTAGACAACACCAACAGCTAAGTGGGGAATTAAAACACCTGCTGTTATGTTCCAACACTTAGCGAAATTTTGCAATTATTTGCAGATTCACTGTAATTATATTAAATTTATAAAACATGACATGTACTACGGTATATCTTTGCTTATATATCTTTCCATTGAACTTGGCAAAACAAGTTCGACGTGACTATATAGGCATATGCTGCATATTTTTGTCCTAAGGTCTAATGTCAAAAGGCAACATCTTCAAAATGTCAGGTAGCGCCCTCTTTTGGGACGTAAAAATTGTGACCCAAAGTTTAAGATTTTGTATAATAAACATTCCTAAAACTCATAATTATTTTATGATAATTGTTTTATTTGAATTATGAATGTTTGTGGCAATAAATCCAGACACATATTGTGTATAGTCTACATAATCTTAACACATTATAATGTTTCTAATAATATTGTTGTAGAAATAGTTAATAAGTATTTCGAGAATTATACCAATTTTGTTCTCCTCTACTTCTTTCACTATCTATTTTGTCTAGGTTTCTGAGAGACTTTTTTAACTTTTAGGTAGTGTTTCAGTGTGTGTGTGTAACCTGTCCACTATACGGTTTGACGTTTAAGAACACATGCACTGTGTCTTTAGAGTTGTCTGTGTTGGATGTTGCGCAAAAAGTACATTTCAGTCATGTATATCGGTTTGTAGCGTGATAAGGTACACTGTGCTGGTTGCTGTATGTCCTGTTTTGTACAGGTAAATGCTGCACATGCCACGTTGTTAGAGTGTGTGCGCTTTAAATTTTTCCTGCATTCAATCACAAACCACAAGTTTAGCACTGAGTTTTCAGAGTTTAAATACCCTGTGTTTCAGATATCGCTCCACTGCTCAGATTAGAAATTGAGGTTTACCTAGTGCAGGTGTCTGTTGTTGATGTAGTTTTGAAATTGTATTAATAAAACGATTTTGCATTAACGTGTGTTTGTGTGTTTTTTTTCTACTCATAGTTTTAAATAAATTTGCAGATAGGTTTGTAACTATTTTGCAAATGGGCCTGTGTATATTTCTGTCTCTGATATATTGATTCATTCTTCAGTTCAGAATTTGGGGTTTGCCTAAAGTTTTCTTATGGATGCAGCTTTGAAATTTTATTAATTGTTGATTTTGTGTGTGTGTTTCTTTGAGTACATACTTTTAAAGCTATTTTGCACATAGCCTTGTACATAATTTGCACAGAGGTTAGTTAATATTTTGCAAACAGACCTGTCCATATTTTGCACTCAGCAATCACAAACTGCACAATCAAAATGGCAGATGAGCGTCCTGTTCAGGTATTGTCAAGAAAAAAAATATAGTGCAGCATATATGAATAGTATTTGGAGATCTATTTTGATATTGATAGTTACTTTTGCTACATTTTTTGTAATATTGAATTTCCTGTACAGGTCCAATTTGTGTTTGTCTGAGCACCAGCGCTGTTTTATACAGGGACATCTACAATGGATTCAGATGTTACAGACAATAGAAAAAAGAAAGGCGAACTGACTTTTCAAAATGTGTCATTTGCCAAGAGGAGAATTCAAAGAAAGGATAGCTATTCTCAATTAGTAGGACAGGCTACCCTGCATTTTTTTTTTCGCAACGGAAAACCGACAGGAGGAACAAGCAGTACGTCTGGGAGCATTGTTGACTCTGATGGAAGATATTTTTTGGCTAAAATCAACTTTGTCACAAGCAGTGTTGTTACACCAACAAGAGGGCAATAGAACAGCATGCCAAAAAGCAACAGAAAATATATGATGAGAAAAATCAATTAGATATTTCCAGAGTCAAATTTGTCAAAACACGTTCAGGTCAGGAATCTCAAAGATGCTACAAAAATGTATGTTTTATCTGTCAAAAGGAAAGAGACAAAAAGGGTGATAATATTTCGGTTCTAATTTCCATGGACGATAGACAGGCTAGCATATGGGAAAAGGCAAAAGAACCTAATGATGAGCAAATGCTTTTGGCAATTGAAAGACATGGTTCCTGTCAATTAGATATGATTACAATTGAATTTTAAATACCACAGAAACTGCATGACATCTTACTTGCTTCAAAAGCCCGTTCCACACATGAAACAACCCAACAGAGACGTGGAGAGGCATTTCACGAATTGATTGTTGACATAGACCCCCATCTTTTTCAAAATAAAAGTTTTATTATTTCAGAAAAGCTGTAGATTACTACCTTGAACTGCCAAAGCATTAGTGTGCAGAGAATATTTCTTGCAAAGGTAGTTATCTTAAGTCAAAAATTGTAGGGCACTCTAAAAACCTGGATGGCACCTGCAAGGTACACCAGCATTGATATGTTCATCACAACTGTGTGCTTCTCACATTTTTTGCAGAAATTCAAAGGCTGGCGGTTCCCTGCCATCCAGGATGAGTCATCTGATGAAGACTGAAATTCTAATAAGAGTTAAAATAAATATTCAAACCATCGATGGCCAGTATATGACATTATGCTTTGAAGGGATAAAGTTCCGACGTACATGTATTATTTTATTGTGTGCTTTATCAAGGTTTGGTTTGGCGAAGATTGACATTGCTTCTTCCAAAAAGATGACTAATTACGTGGACTGCAATAATTTTTATGTTTGCACCAATTTATAGGGATCTCATAGAATTGCTCTTGTCCAATTGAAAGCTTACATAGCTGTATCTGACAGTCTGTTTCATTTCTCTCTCAAATCACATTTTCTGTCTTTGAGCCGAAACTTTCTATTTTAGTCGCGATCTGGAAACAACTAGCACCACTTTTATCATTCACAACACCATTCCACACAAATATCATGAATGTGTGGATATTTTTCAGAAGTTGCTTACCTGTCTTACAGTAATTTTCATATCCCCATCACTTGGGGAGGAGCATATCGATTTGCTCTCACCTGGCCATACTTTTACCCATTTATCAATCCACCTGTTGGTTCCTCAGCATATATCCATTCATTAGGAATTCAAAATTGGGTTATTTTTTTTTTCAATGTTGCAATAGGTCAATATATGGTCACAAGCAGGACTGGATTCCTGTGTTTGATTAAAAAAATAATAGAATCCTACGTCATTTGTAGGATGTAGCTCATTTTTTCCTTTCTTTTTTTCTCATTCCTTTTTTTCTTTGCATGGACTCTGGAGGATTTGTTGCATGAATCCCACATAAATTTTATCACGGAACAGCAGCCTCAATGGATGCAGAGTCCTAGTGATCCTATTGTCATGTAATATAAGGAGGGCTTTGATGGGTGTTTATTGTTGGTGTGAGAGACACTACTCAGTTCTTTTAAAATTTTTACAGTCTTGATTTCTTCAGTGCCCCCGAAGAAATATTTTCATGACATTACATGTACAAAAAGGGTATCCTTATGTACTTAAACTAGTATTAGCAATAATTATGTCAACAAGGCAACGGAGAAACGTTAATAGAGTTAGTTGGATTTTTGTATTGTCACTCATTTCTTTGTTTTGTGATTTTATATTACTGTGTGCAGATAAGTTTATCTGTATGGCATTGTTGCAATCATCTAGATGTGGCTTACAAAACTGAACTTTCTGTGATAATTGTGACACCTACTACATTTGGGGGATTAAATGATGAAAAATAGATAGTGACCTTATTTCTGTGGTGACCAATTTGGTCACTTTCTGACTTTTTCATGAGCGGAGTTGAGCACAGCTTCAGAATTGAACAATGATTTACTTTTCGGTTTAAACTTGTAATGGATCTAACAAAATTTTAATTTTATCACTATATTAACATATACTCCAGATAAGTCTGTAGAGTCTGAATTGGCAGCAGATATTATGTCTGAGACCATGCAAATCCCAAAAAGTGTAAAGGGGCATCTGATTAATTTGACGTGACAGATATATAGAAAATCCTTATGCAGGCACTGATTGCCACCGGTAAAAAGGGAAATATGTTCATAATGATGAATATTTTATGTTTGATACACATGTCTTGCAGGCAAAATTGCCTCAGAGGTCTTAAAATCATGTGAAAATCAAGTAATATTGGAACAAAAAATTGGGGGAAGTAATCCGATTTCCGACAAATGTGCCGGAAAATATCGAAAGTTATGATGAAATACGACTCTATGCAAAATCCAATATGGCCGCCACCTGTGACCTATTTATTGGACCTGCTTTTTCTTAAATGGTATCAATAATGTCGACAAACGTTTCTCATACATGTTATTATATGTTGGTGTTCATACCACTATTTTCAGAAAATACTCAAAAACTTATTTGCAATTTTAAACACCATTCCTTCTGCCCCCGGTTTACCAAATTATGCAAAAGTCATGGCAAGGTAGACCAAGCAAACTTTTTGGAGACACCCATACCTTTCTAAAAAATATGTTTTACAAAGTATGTTAGGACTTTCCCACTCAACCCCTTATTTTGAAGGAATTTGATAGGTTGGCACCCAGCCTAAGATTCAAGGCCATGCTATAAAATGTATGATAATACACTAATATGCGGTAACAGCTTGTGTAGTCATTCTGGTTACATCATGAATGGCAGTAACGACATTTAAGACTTAATTCACCCATGATGATACCATGAATGACTCAGCGGCAAATCAGTTGCGAACACACGGCATCAGCGTATGTTGTATAAATTTACATACACTGGTTGTCGCATAAGCTTTAACATTATCTAGAAAGATAAGGTTCTTGACCAAATTTGTGAACAGTTGGCTGAGCATGCCAACAAAGAAAATACTTAAAATACAGTATCTTCAGCATTCTAGTATTTACGATGTTGAATACCCGTATCTATTATGTATAAAAATCTATTACCATTCAAAACAGTTTATTATTATAGAAAATGCACATTTCTATCAGTTGGGGATTGCACTCTTGTAGAGGTTTTGAAGTAACGAGAAAAAATAACTATCACCCATGGCAGCAGGATGACCACATCAACACAATAAATAGTTCCTAAAATGTTATAAATAAGGTTTTTTCATTTCTTTCACCCAATTGCCCCAAGGGGGTAAAATTTATCACTGAATATATTGATGTATCATAAAATAGGCCATCAGAATTTTTTTCCAAATTTTATTTACAAAAACACCTGTAAGGTAGATGCGCATGTATTAGAACTAAGTTGATACAGGGCAGCCCTCACAGTAGAATTGCAAGTACTCCTGATCCTGTTTTAGGTCATATTACTTAGCATTGAAATTAGGCATGTGTATTTTTTGTGCGCTTAAAGACAATCGTTAATATAAACATGGAGGCTTCTGTACTTAAAAAGCTAAAATATGTGCTAAATATAAGCCAAATGTAAATACAAACAGCTCCCGATTCTACAATCCAATGACAAAGCTCGGGCACATAGCTCCACAGCAAGAACCAAAATGTACCTATATGCAAAATAGTGTGTTACAAACAAGTCGTCCGAACCAGAGAGTATGATACTCAAACGGAGCTAGATTTTTCTGTACTTGCTACTAACTGACATGTACTAGATTATTATGTGTAAAATAATCCGTACATAAGGAAGAGTAATTGGAATCCAGAATATACCAAGTCATATATATATACATATATATATATGAAAGCCTGTGTATGATGTAATAGGAAACCAAAAGGTTCCACTAGCAAATAAAGAGCTAACAGTATAATGTGATACCTTACTATTTCGCTTACCAGATATACTTACAAAATACCAGATATGTGTCCAATCTATTCTTAGATATAATTTTCTTCAATTAATATGCATAACTCGATATATTGAATTATTATGAAAAGTATAATGTTTTACAAATATTTTTATTGAAAAAACAATTGCGAAAAAGGCAACGCCTGTATATTGTTATATGCGCTTCTTTCCAAATGCTCATATGAAAAAATAATAATTATTTTGACGCTTATGACAACGTCAGACCAAAAGTACATAATCCCACAAGTTGAAAGAAATTAGAGCCCAGTGTATTTTAAAGCCTATAATGCGTAATAAATATTATGTTTGAAGGGGAAAACTAGGATGAAAATGCAATTTCGGTAAGCTACTTACTTGTGTGTTTTATTCAATTTTAACATTTGGCACATTTCATAATTTGGCAGTGTCATTTACATCCGAAGAAACAGGTGTGGCAAAAGTACTACGATTTCATGCATTGCAACAAGTGTGTTGAAAATATACCAGTCAGCAGGCAAGTATATTTTCAAGGTGTACGCAAGAAAATAAGTAATGGAAATTGAAAACATCAACAATGTAGCACCCTTTTTTTAATAAGTGAGGGATTTTTTTTCTTATTTTTAAAGTGTAAAATGACCTTTTTGTACAGGCCTCCTTCAATAATAGATAGTATATCTTTTTGAACGTTCTGAATTTGTTGGATCATATGCACTACCACGTGGACTTATTCAAGAAAACATAATCCCTCTTTATCAAAACCTCAACTGTTCCGCTTAACGGTGCATTCTGGCCCAGATACCCCTGTACAATAATTATTTATGCTCAAAACACAGAGATACAAATACACGTGAGCATCAAACAAGCCATCCGTCTTGATGATTTGGTATTAATTTGACATTGATTTGGTATTAATTTGACATTCTGATTATACCAGGGTTATGTGTACAAGTATCCCAACTGAGGAATTGTTCCCCTGATTTTACCTTTCTCCATATCATCATGTTTCATTTCGTAGCCTGCATATCACTCCAGTTAGATCGTCACTAAATGATAGCTTCTGTTGACTCTGTTGCTACGAATCATTCCCAGGAAGGCACATTGCCATATACTAGTTGTGCATAAGCCTTGTAAAGTCAAATACTCTAAGAGTGCTAAACACATGCCTTACAAAGGCATCTAATGCATTAAGACACAGCAAATATATATTGTATTTAAAGGGTCAACTATTATTTCTTTATATTTATTTATAAAGTTTCGAGAGACATTTTTTGCCATTTCGTTGTGTAAATGCAATGGAACTGCAGTCACAGAGTCAAACACAATGGATGAAGACAGTAATTCTACATTGACAACAAGGAAAACAAGGTCAAAGTCAGCATAGGAAAGAACACAATCAAGACAAAGGAATTACAGGGAATCGAACAGTGCCCTTATGCATAAAGGTGGTTTAGATGTGGTTTAGCTTATTCCAAGGAACAACCATGGTGTAAAGTCTAATCCGTATGCATAAAGGTGTTGCAAAGCTACCCCTGGTGTAAAGTTACACCTGGTTTAAGAATCCGTATGCACGAAGGAAATATAGCTTAACCCATGGTGTAAATGGCCTTAAACTACCCTCGATCTATTGTGAGTCCCAGTGGAAGTCTATTTCCTTGTATACGAGGGACCTATTATGATTTGTAATGTAAATACTTATAACACTGTACATTAAGTGAGTGTTCATATATGATAAAATGTCAAATAGTGATACCAACAGTACGAAAAATCAGCTCCATTTCACATGCCTTGTGCTGTTACCATTAATAAACAAAATTGTACTGTGTGTACATTAGTCAAACATGCCAAATGTACGCACTATCTGAATATTAAATGTGTTTTCTCTACTGCAAATCCATACATGAAAATATTGTAATTACAGAAATACACACTGTATCCATTACTAGTATGAAAAACAATGACTGACAGTTTGCATGAAACTAAATGTTTTATTGCCTGCAAAGCAAACCAAGTTCCATCTTACTACACTTGGAAACCATGTATGTCTTAATCAAATGCATAGAAAAACAAACGTCAATAAATGCTACCCTTTATTGGTCAATGCAGCCGCCCAGAAAAAACCAGAGATAAAACCTTTATAATTACATCATTCGGCCTAAAGACTCTGGGAACCTGTGTTTGGCGCACGTAACGTTAACCTCGGGAGTGAGATGCCGAACTCCACCTCAAATAATAATAATAATAATAATAATAATAATAATAATAATATTAATAATAATAATAATAATAATAATAATAATAATAAAATTAACAATAACAATGATAAATAAAATAAATAAATTAACAAAACTCGCTGCAGAAACTTCCCTTAAAATTGAAATCGTTTATAAATTTCGAGTGTAATTATTGAAGGTCCGAACTAGAGTGACTGAATACCTGCATTGCAACCGTACTCCCCCCCCCCCCCAAAAAAAAAAAAAAAACACGTGACCATGCTCTGCACTCCCTCTTCTTACTTCACCCTTTTTCCGTCACGTAAGCTACTTTATTGCGTAACACATTAAGAAAAAAACAATTCCCGCTGTACTTCGAAACGCTGGAATATTTCAATTGTGTTCCATAATACCTAATCCAACGCCGTTTCGCTGCTGTGTATTTTACAGGATATGCCTGTGTCGTGCATTTGGGTCACTATGACCTTTACCTTTGACCCCTAATATGATTTTACCTTGATCATGCCTTATATTCTACACCCTTGCCCCAAGTAAGCCGGAACTTGGTCTGCTTTGCAGACAAGAATATATCTAGTGACTGGTCAGGTATTTTAACAGTTAGATGATATTTATAATGACTTCCACTTATTAAATCAAGCTAAGTTAAAATCTTAGTTTGATTCCATTTCCATTCAAAGCAACTTTTCAATGAAAGTAAAAGAATTGTGCCTTCATGTGTGCCTTGATCACGCAAGAACAATTCTGCAATAAAATACTTTGCCTCCAAAGCAGGCCCAGGCTGCGTATTTTGTTTTCTCCAATGGTTTAAACAAATACATATAAACATACATTAAAAGTTGTGTTAGAAAGAGGTGAGGTTTGTTTCAGAGTAAATGCGTTCCGTATATTGCATGCGAAAAGTTGCTTTTTATAAACATGTACAAAATGAATATTTTCTGGCAAGATTTTGTTAACAAATAAATTTACTCGAATGTTCAATCATTTTTTATTATAATTTGCCGGCTACCTAGTCTCTCTGTCCGGTTAAATGCAATTTGAATGTTAAGTTGTGCGTTACATGTCTTTAAGTATAGTTGGCAAATATGGCTCGCACAAGCCGAAACTTCTTGTGGGGTTAATGGTTGAGAAATAGGTCACAGTGACCCAATTTTGGCACATGATACTCTGCCATTCAAGGAAGTGTCTCCACACAACATTAGGTTAGTGTGAGCCCAAGGGTATAGGAAATATGGTACAGACTAGGCCCTACGCAAGTACGGACAGACGAGCAGACGGGTCTGACTAAGTTACATACAGTTCATGCAACATAAAAAACACATATTATGTCTTCACTCATATTAATGATCAAAGCAAAGTGTTTGGCAAAATGAACTTCAAATACTTGAACCATAAAATGACTATGCCTGCGTTGACATATTCTAAAAGCTAGCATACTATCCTTTCTTTAACAATGCTTCCAATATTATTGCAAAAAGTGTGACATTTCCTCAGATCTTTTGCGATAATATTAGAATCTTTGTTGTAGAATGAAAAACATTTTTAACACTAGAGTCCACAATCTACACATTCAACAAACACGAAGAAAAGCTTGACATTTTCAGTACGAAACATTGACTGAAGGGTCCGCATTAATAAGGCTGTAATTTGCTTCAGGTGGTCCTGTTATGCCACAGTATAATCAGTGCAAATATCTCTTTTCCGGCTCCATAAAGTAAAAATAGCGTTCAGAGAACGGATTACTCTCGGCGCCCACAATTATTTTTACTCAGTTATGCATTTTTTTAGACTTCGCAGAAGAATACTTTACATACAATTTCCATACAATTGTCTGTGAAATGAAAGAGCACTTTTGAATTTGTTCTTGGGGCAAGTTCTGGTGACATAGACCACTGTAATGTGCGTCATCCGGTCTGCCATCAAATAAACACTTCAAAAGTTTCACAACAAGTATAAAAATAAGAAGTTAGTTTTCAATAGGAATGTGGTCCATTATGATGTTCATCTGTGAAAAAAAATGGGAAAGCTGCGTTGGATCCTTCTTGAGATATCATGATAACGTCGTCCCCATGTGCACCACTCAGACGGCTTTAAAGATAAATACTTTAAAGTTTCATGACAAGTTTATAAATACAAAGAGGAAGCTAGTTTTAAATTGGAACCTGTCCATCATAAGATGCATCTCTGACAAAAATTTGGGAAAGCTGTGGTCAATATTTTTGAGATACATTTGATGAAAGGTCATTCACAGAAGTGTATTATCTGATCAAACGAAATGTTGTTTATGAGACGATTAATTGCAGGATCAAAAGTTATGCCTTTTCCACAATCTACCGACCATTACATGTTTAAAAATGTATATCTTGCATATGTCTATTTGAATACTTCTTACAATATGCAGCTAACAAAGGGATAGCGCACTTATAACAGTGGGGCATAGCTAGACAAAGTTCTTTTTTTTCCTCATGCTGCCAATTCCCCCTCCTCTTGTTTTTGGCTTTGCTGTCTATGCCTTGTGCAGCCATTAGTTTTTATCTTTTGTTTTGGTAATAACGCATATATAGTTTCCACTTTTTTTTTCGTTTAAATCATGTTCGTAGTTTTTAAAGCAGGAGTCACAATAAGCTATTTTAGCTCTTCGTATACTATTACTCAGTTTGTTGTTATAAGGAGCTAAATTAGTTTTAAAGTGTGGTAAAGTGGGGACTCTGTAAGTGCATCCTTGGTTACTTTATATAACAAAAGTCTGAATTTGATAGTAAACTTCCAGCAGTTATCCATTTACTCGTTTTGAGTTTACGTTTATTAAACTCAACAGGAAAATGTTTCTTGTTAGCATCATCAATTATGTCAAATAGAATTCCCATGTTTTGATCCCATATTTTAATCTTTTTTAATCGTGTTTAATATATCAGTGCCCCTTAACTCATTATGAAAGTTTGTCATATCATTATGGTTTTGGTTTTTTTTTAATTTATATTGTCTTATATTAATACATTGTATTACATTATGTGGGGTAGATATATCAATACCAGGGAACCTTGGCTGATTATCCGAGTGTTTTCACCATATACTAGAACTGACATTGGACGATGTATCATTTACCTTATATCAAATATTATCGATTAGTGTCCCGTTAAATATTTGAGTAACGAGTCGGCTATGTATTTTTTGGAGAAAACCAGTGTTCTGTTACTGCATCAAAAAACTCATGGTGTGTAGATCGTTCATTTACTTTGAGCAAATCTATATTAAAATTACCGCTTATAGTTATATCTTGTTTAAATATCTCAAAACTAGATAGCATTTGGGGAAAACTCGTCTATGAAAGTCTCATAGTTGCTAACTACATCTTTAAGGGCCCTATGCAAGTTTCTAATAAAGACATTTTTGCTCATATGTAAGATAAGATAATAAAGAGTTTTTGTTACATTTTTCATTCAAAGGATAATTAAATCTCCTTAGGAAAAACAGCTTTGCCCTTTAGATATACATTGATAGCCTTCCAGTTCAAAGTAATGATAAGTCAGATTCATCCTTTAGGTAACACTCTTGTGATCTTAAATCCAAAATCTCGCTGTCTGAGCTCCTAAACAAAAGCTCCAATTTCAGAATAATTTGCCTGAATTTAATTTATATTTGAAGTTAAGATTGTGAAGCTATTTCTAAAAGTTTGTAATTCAGAAATAATATCATCGAAATATTAGGGTGAATGACAAATAAACTCTATCTGTTCGTAATCGAAATCATCTTCATCTAACTGGAGTAAAATAACCAGCGAATTATTTTGTACTCCGCCAGAGGTACCAAAAAATTAATAAGTTATGGTCATACCATGTACTTAAACACCAAAGTTGCTGAAATGTCTGGTAGTGTACATATAGAAAAACAAACAAACAAACAAACACACACACAAATAATCTGTCATTTTTAGCAACTTTTCTGATAGAAATCATCTTGCCCTGATACAGATAACCTGTTGCAAATAATAGTAAGGTCCATAGCTCGGTCCTAGGCATCATAACTTTCCCTTTTTCACAAAACGGCAGGTGGTATTTATTTTTATAAATGTTGAAATCAGGAAAGTAATAATAACTTGCACGAATGTAAAAGAATAATGTAACATGTTACATTATAATACCTGTGGATAGCCACTACCGCCGCCATCCACGATCATGTTTCATCGTAATTTCACAGAATTCAAAGAATACTATAGGCCTATAGTATTGCCGTATATACTTAGCCTAAAGCATGTTTCCCTGGTGGGTCAATAAGTTCAATAATTCTAGAAGAATATGTTACCATGTAAAAACCAGCTCTGGTAGCCCGCAACTGCTGCCACCTGATAATAATTAATTATATAATGTTTTCTGGCCAAACTGGAAATTTGTCATATTTTCTTGTCTTGTGCACTGACGGAACTTTCCGGGAAACATATGGACACAAGTTTGGATTATATGACAGTCTGCATAGTTAACGCTTTATAAGTGTTCAGCAGTGCAATATATTAAACTTTGTCAACAAAACCTTACAGGTAACGTAGGCACAAAAATATCATTAAGGCTTTTAAAGAATATAAACTCGTGAATTGAATGACCAGAGTTTGAGAAACTGACAACTATCTGAAGGTGTCAGACTGCTAGATGCTCAGAGTTTTCGACCCCATATATATATATATATATATATATATATATATATATATATATATATATATATATATATATATATGTGTGTGTGTGTGTGTGTGTGTGTGTCTGTGTCTGTGTCTGTGTGTCTGTGTTTTGAGCATTTTAATAGGAAGGATATACAGAGCATAAGGGTAACGTAAATTGACCTTTAAGAGATTTGACTTATGTGTCATTTGCTGGGGGAGAACAAAATAAAGACTGTATGTAGTGAAGCATCTTCTTTAAAGGTTGACAGGACCGGTTTGAACCCATCACCTTCCTTTTATGATTGTTTGCCTAGCATAAGTCAGAAGATAAATATTGATGGTTTTCTGACTTGAATTTCTGCTTTCTCGCTTTTTTTTTTAGTTGTTATAGTTGGGATAAAATTTGTGTTTGTTGGTCATGTTTTTGACCTGTTTGCTAACTGCTCCATAGCCTATTTTGTGTTGTGTGCTGAGATAGCATTAGTTATAGTGGACGCACACTTCTTTCATTAAGTTCCAGATTCATTAATATGATGAGCCCTATGTGGGCTTGCTTTCTTGTTTTGTAGGGCTGATGATTTTTCGTTTTTCTTCAGATGATTTTCCGATTTGTGGATTTCATTTTTCGGTCATTTACCGTTAACTCGGAACTGATTTTTCTTTTTCTTTCTTTTTTCTTTTTTTTGACATCTCTAATTTGGACATTCTTTTATGGTACCAATTTCAGTACCCAGGACCGTCATTTGAAAAAACCCCACCAAGTATTTAAAAGGGTGTTTCACTGCCAATTATCTGATAACGAAAAACAGAACTGTTATTGTCATTCAGAACCTGTTTTCTTCAGGTTGAAGCTGCTGGTTGTTAGTCAAGACTAAAGACTAGTGCATGAGAATGATCACACAGGAGGCTGGCAACTATAATGTGAATCATGTGTTTAAGATACTTCATTAATTTTGACCAGGTTACAATAAAAACTGATCAATTAATAACAAAGTAATCAAGTTGTTGTACCAATGACTCAGACTGTAAAATCAACTGGAGAAAATGTTGCATAAAATTGTCGTTTAGAAATAAAAGACGGAAAAATCTACAACTAAAGAATACAGTATTTCTTCTGTTTAAACTTTTTTACACACAACAGCAGTCACTAAAATAAAATATCAGTTAATAAACATATATACTAAATTGGGATCAACTTTCAGACCTTGAAAATAGATGTTATGACACACATTGTTGTTATTCAAACTCTGAGTGACTAGAATCGTAGATAACAAATATATTTAAATGTTAAAATGTAAGAACACTGAGACTAGAGAGCTTCATCCAATTTTCACCCTTAGGCACTGTATTATGTCCAGATTCTATGTCATAGTGCTTTTAGAATGGTTATTTATTACTCAAAGCATCCTTCAATGTCACCATTAAAACACAAAATGCATGTCTGCTTTGTTGATTCGTCAGAGAGGCATTCACGTTTGTTAGTCACAATATTTTTATAGCCACTGAAGAACCTCTCTGTGTCTACACTTGCAACTAGAAGCCAAATGTATTTTTGGGCAGCGGCAGACAACCTTGGAAGCCGTTCTGAGAGGCCACACCAGAAATCATTGAGCTGAATTGCGTTTGGCAGAATGTCCTTCACTATGGCCGTATAGATAGCCCTCTCATCAAATACAGCTGCATCATTTACATGCAGTTTCAGACCTTCTGCGTAATCTTCTGTATTGTGTGACAGTCTACTCAATGCCTGTGGATCAAGAGGCCTACAGGCTTTGAAGATTGACAGTGCTGGATGATTATTAAAGTTGTTTTAAAATTCCGCCGGGCTCTTCACAAAAGCTAAATGAACAGCATCGAGAACATCATGCGTCACAGACAATGGTGCCTCATCTGGCAAGTCATCAAATGCTCCAAAAAGCAACCTTCACAGACCCACGGTGAAGCCATTTAATAAAAGTCAGTTTGTCAAAGATGAAAGCTGCAACTGAACTACCAGTATCTTCCAGTGAAGGGATCAAAGAGGTGGTTTTTGGAGCATAGTCATTGATAACAGCCACCAATAGTTTCGCCTTTTGTAAGTTCTTCCTTTTACACCTGAAAACATAAATTAAAATAGAAACAAAACTTTATCAGAACAATAAAATTTAAAAAGCAATGGTCAGTGATTGTATGGAAATAAAAACTACATGAATAAAACAAGGGGATGCATAAAAAACTAAGTTTATTTAAATTTTTATCATCCAATTACAAGATATAATGAAATAAAGAAGCCAAATGTGAAAACACACACACACACAATTAAATAGCAAGACACAGGCACTTGTAACGTTCAACCAGTCAAGCATTCGTGCAAATATATGCGGGGGATGGGGGGGGGGGCTGCCAGAGAGGGTGAATCTGGAACATCTGTACCTGCAATGGGCCATGTAGTAGATCAAAGAAAACGGTTACATTCACAATTGAGAACAGTTGTCATACGGTTAATGCCGAGGAACGAACTTGAATCAGCATGTGTAACCCGTTTGAGTTTGGCTCGACTGGAATGTCGGACTTTTGCCTGAAATGAAATTGGTGGGACCTTTTCGACAGTTATAGGCGTGTGACTATGGATATATGTGGATTTCAGTTGATTGTGGTACAGATGTGAGTTTCGTTTCAAACCTTTCTCTGTATGAGCTCCATCTGAGGACGTAGTGGCTTTTGGCCCACCATCTCCCATCGTATTAGCACGAATGATTGACTGCACCGATTAATGCGCAATACTGTTTTGCAGATAAGGCCCTATGTGGGCCATTGCACACATATATTCCAGGTTCACCCTCTCTGCCACACCCCCCCCCACCCCCTTATATTTGCATGAATGTTTGACTGACTTAATGTTACAAGCGCCTGTGGTCATAGAGGTATTCACTTTCATAAAATAAATTAGTGTAAATATTTTGTTTTCACAGTTCCACTCCATCATGCTATGGATTCCAAAATTAAATAGTTAAATCACAGCTGTAATATGAAAGACTCATCTTTTTGACATAGACCAATATTTCAACATTAAAATTTATTGTATGGGCAGTGCAGTAAATTTGGTTAACTTAATATCATAAATGAACTTGAAAGAAATTTTATAAAGTGTTCCCAAATATTTCTATTTCCGCACCTGTCAGCCTCGCACCTGGTTTGTATTAACTTGTATTGTCAATTAGCATAAGAAACGAAAATGTAACTTTAGCTTACTTGCCACAAATTTCAGAACACTTTTTTCTCTGTGATCTGTTGTTTCATCACTGACAATTTGGACCCTAAAAGCATCCCTCTCCGTCCCTTTGATTGTGTCCAGCACAGTGACTGCTTTCATATGCAAGTCGTACACTTTTGGCTAGCAGAGACTTCTTAACGTACCTTGTAAGTTGTGGCATGGCACATCCATGACTACAGTAACGTTTCAAAAGTTTTTCTACCCTGTACAGAGGAATATCGGCAACTGTGCATACACGGATAAAGTCTTCAGCAAAGGATTGGGGTGCATTCATGCCCCCTTGCGTTAACTTTCTGTCAAGAGTTACTAATTTTATTTTCACCTGCGACTCATTACTTTTCCTCTTATTCAGTTCATGTTTGCGGCTTTTCAAAGGATCGCTTATGGTATCCAACCTCGTGTGGTTTAGCGATCGGCAACAATAGCGGCAGCATAAAACAGATCCATCTGCATACAAGTTTGTGAAACCTCAGACCCTTGCCTACGCTGTTACTGTACATCTAGCCCTTTTGTGGGGATACCCAACTTTTCTGGCCCCCTTGCACCACGCTTTGTGTTGTCATCCGCCATGATACTTTTCTGGTTGATCACACGTGACCTGTCCCCTCCGCAATGAGATTGTGGCTAGATAGCAACAAATGGCTATGCTGTTGATGCTGATCAGTGCTGACTGATAATACAGCCAGACTTTTCAAACTTGAAAACACGAATTTTATGAAATAAGTAAAAATTGTACCTTATTTCATGGTTTCTTTGATCCATATCACCGGCAGGGTAAATATGACCGCTTTCCACAACATTCCGCGGGAAAATGATTTTTCCGTTGTTGGCTGATTTTTCCGCGAAAACCCCGGAAAATGATCAGCTGTACTTTTGCTTTTATGATAGCAGACTTGCCCGAAAGTTGCTTGTGTACCGTATGTTTCTTTTTTCTCCTTTGGCACAAGTGATGCATTTTGGGTTTTAAATGGTTAAGCTTCTGTGTTTTGAAAACAAAAAACATTACTATATTTAAATTTGCTTTCCTTGTTAAGCCACCATTTCTCAATGTGGGTATTGCTTTTTTCTGAAATATTGCGTACACTTTCTGGGATTATGGATGAATCGATGTCCCTCATCTGAGTAAATAAGGTATATGTAAGGAGTGAAGGGGTTTTATTGCCAATCCCAAAAGTATAAGGTAAACTGTTTGTCATATTTGCTGTCTGTTTCTCATATTCTTTCTGGTAGAATCCATTGACATGTGAGACCATGGAAAAACTGATGTAGATGCCCAACAGAAGGAAAAACACAGAACTACCGGGAAAAAACATTTCTATGACCCGCAACAGCAAAAGGAACTATTGTTTGAATCAGAAATGATCAACAAAATAGATAATGACATCAAAGGTTTAGATGTATGGCAACTAGTAATATCCTTTCCAATCTAGATCAACCCACCCCTGACTGCTGGTAACCACAATCTTTTAAAATGAGTAACCCTTCTATGAAGTATATCCAAGCATTCGCATCATATCCTTGGAAACGCAAATTTGCAATTAAGTGTAATAAATAATATTTTGTCATGACACCCTTATTCTTTCTCGGTTAGTATGGCCATGGATAAAATCCAACCACGGCCAGTTACTTACACTCCTCTTCCCATGATTCGCATACCTCAGTGCGGGAGAGTGTAAACAAACATCTGTAGCCCTTCTCGTGATCTTAAAGAACGGGATATCATAATTTATTACGGGGCAGGATGCTGCAGATAGAAATAAGCCTAAATCAAAAAAAAAAAAAAAAAAAACCACTCAGTCCACTCGTTCTTCAGCCGTAAATAAGGCCTAATGGCAAGGCAGATCTGATTTTGCCACTTCATTCATCTCTCTTTTCCCGTTTGATCATTGGCGTTTTTTCCACCATAAAGCATATGGTTTGTTTCTCTGAAAGCGGCTTTTTATTCAAGTTTTACATTAGCTTATGACAACCAATTAGATCATTGCTGGTAAAAGAAACACTTAACATAAAAAATAACGGCATAATCAAAGCGTAAGCTGTTTGATTCAGCCATTCCTCACACATGGATTATCTATCAATTTAACCTAAGGCAATACACTGTAATGGGGATATAGAAAATCAATAAAATAGGAATTAGGGTTTAAATCATGGGGAAGGTATTCCACTTTATTAAAAAATAAAAAAGAGAAATACATGGATGCATATAAAAAGGCACACAGGGAGTAACTTGTGATCATACCGCTGTTATGTGAGACATGATTATCTAGGCAAACCTTACAGCAACACTCTTCTGGGTAGTCGTAATCGTTAGCACATGAACCCATGTAAACATCCGATATACACAACCCCAGCCTGCGTGTCAGTGTGATTTTGAGAAAAAGAGTATAGACAGCGAGACATTGCTTGAGCGTGTGCAGGCCTGTTTGGGCAGTAATATACAGTTTGTATGTAGTTTTTATGGTGTAAATGTGTAGCACTATAGAATGAATTATTTAAACGCTGGCCACAAAACATCAAGATGTAAAATCAATGTATTTGTTCAGTTTTATATGTGCCAATGTTACAACTATGATGCAAATTCGCAGTAAGGCGAAATTTTAAAAATATGTTGTTCAGTTTTAATTTATCCAGTCACATAGTATTATTGTCTTAACCCCCCTCCTTTACTCATGTGCTACCTTCCTGTTTGTAGTTTTAAGTTATGATCAATTACATAAAAGTTAGTGATTGGTGTTCATTTCCATCCGGATACATTATCAGAACAGCAAACTTGCTCAGCATTGCAACACTCTATCTAAAAAAACTTTGAGCTAGTGTCACGCAGCCAGGGCAACCAAACGTATTGTTTCCCCCAGAAAATATTTAAATTTGTCAGATGAGAAACATAATTGCATAAGCTTGACAGAGATCGCACTGACTACACTTCTGTGTGCTGTGTTCAAAGCAATTTATTTATTTATTTATTTACTTACTTGTCTTTATTGCACATTTATCAACACAGGACAGAGGCTGCATTGACCAACCTCTGTAAGCCAGGTTCGAAGTATAATAATTTATTCGGCTCTTGTATATATAGCAACCCATATGCTTACTGCCACCATGATGCATAATATCCTGGTACATGTGTTTCCATGATGCCCACGAGTGGAGGCAGCCCTTGACTGATGTGTCGTCCTTAGTGCTTCGACTCATCTCAACGTGCAGATATTGGAACATGAACATTCTAAAAATACGTTAATGTAAATGAGTACACTAACTTATAGCTTCTGTCGGGTACTGACCCAATCGCGAAGCAAGGTATACGCCTGCCTTTGATGTTTTGAACTTACAGTGTTCCTATTCATTTCCAGGATCTACGTCACACAGTATGTTTACATTTGTAGTTTGACGTATGTTGTGTCAATAAAAGATTTAATTTTCAACTTACATCTCTTTAGTATATCTTATATGCACCCAATGATGGATTTTTTGTGGTGTTCGTATACAGAGTTTCTGCTTTATATAGTTAATCACTTCAACTTTATGAGTCAATCCACTAATACTGTTTATTTCTTGGATTTAAATCATATTTCTGAAACAGACTGGGCATCTTCATTTTTGATATTTTAAATAGTGTCAAAAGTTCGGTACAATGTTTGTAATTGGTGAAATAAAATGTGAATAATCTATGATACCCGCTTGATAAAGTCATCACATCAAACATGAGCTTAAACTTTCTGTAGGCCTACATTGTCCGCAAATGTAATGTACAGCATTATAATTATTGCTCTTTGTGGTACATAATCATCAAACATCACACAATACATGCTTTTCCGATGACTCAGGGGCTCAATGTTTACAGGCATTCTTTGGAATAATATATGAGGTGTATCACTTGACGATGCACACCATATTTGACATTTGAAGAGTTTTTTGCACTGTGCTAAAGGCTGTAAATGCAGAAAAAATTTTTATTGCAACAGTATTTTCAATTAAATAAGTTTCATGCTAATAACTCTTGTGTCACAAAATGTATCCAGGAAATACATTGTGTTCTCCCAAAACACTAGGTCATAATCATTAATTATAGATTTGCTCTTGTTAAAGTGTAAATTGTGGAAACAGTATTGTTGATTTCATATCATAGTACATGGGTTAACCTGCTGGTAAGCAAATAATATATAATCGACATAACTATCTGTTGTAAAATAAGCATTCACAAATGAATGTCAACGAGAATTAAACCCTTTCACAATATATGTATTTTGCTGTTACATATGAGGAAGTTTTCGTATAAAGGATATAGGCATGCTAACATTGATTGTTTATGATTTACACCTACATTTACGTCGTGAGTAAACGAAAAAAGAATAGTGACTCAAGAAGGTATATATCGATATGAAGTTTGTTTTAAAGTGGACCATAATATACAGTGCACGTAAGGGATGTGGTTCATGGTTTTTCTTTTTTAGTTCTCATTATGATGTACCCTTCTGTGTATATGAGGTGGCCCTGTCTCAAAAAGCTACTCATTATAGATGAGACTTTAAAATCTTACACGTGTTTCTTTATTGTCATACCCTCGATGCTAATGCACATATAGGTGATAATGTGATATAATAGTTGTAGTTATGCTAATTACCTAGTGGGACATACAATTGTAAACTTACATTGTAACAACAGATTAACCATTTTACATGTTTGACCCTGTCATTTAGATGAAAAGTTACAATGATGAATAGTCTGTCACCTTCACTGTTTGTCAGCCATCATTTAATCGGTTGACAATTCACTCTTGAGTTGCGAATACTATTGATCACATACTTCTTACTTTGAGAGGGGTGGGTATACCATTGGTGTGAATCTACCCAATGTGTTTAATAAGAATCCTCCACTAACTTTTGGTAATTATTTCCTTCCACTTCTTTCGGGATATACTAATTAATTCCCTCTAAAAGCAGTTGTCAATTGTATGAAAATTGCAGGGGAGTACTTTGAGCACCTCTTGCACCCTTGCATCCTAGTGTGTTCAACAGATAGCCGTGTGATTATCTGTATACTTTCTATGATTTTTTTAGTGCATGTAAATAATGATTGCCATGAAACTGCTATCTGGATTTGTTTTTAATCTTCTTCGAAATGTAGTTTGATCCAGTCTCTACCATGTGTATCATTATGCTGTTCATATCCTTGCATAGGGCTGAACGAATTTTCTAAATTATGTGATGATTGGGGAGAGCATATCAGGATATAAAGATAATAGTGTACATGCACTGTGATGTAGTTATCAGCACAACCGCTGATCATATTCTCTTATGATGGGATGCGATAAACATATTATAGTTCTGTTTAGTACATTCGGTAGGCTATACGCCTGTAAATATATAATTAATTTGCATGAATGCTTGCTTAGTATTACACATTTTTATCCTCTCCTGCGATATGTGTGGGCCCATTATATTGATGTTGAAATTTTGTGGGCACTTTGGATATCCAAACCTCACTCTTTATTCATCACGGAAATTGTTCCATATCTAAAATTAATTATTTCTATGTGGTATTATGCTTAATTGATATCTTCTTACAAAAATTGCTAGCTGGGTTAAAAAAAAAAGAGTGGGAATATTCCTTTACTCTTTCTGCACTAAGTGGCGTTCACGATTGCGCTTTGGCTATTTCCTTATTTTCAAATAATCTTCAAACTGTCGCGTAAAAATGAATTAATTTTATTGCTTTTAATAGTTTAAAACAGTAAGTAATTATTGGATATTTGTATCGTTGTGCTGTTTATCTTTTCGAAGTGTAAAACATGTTCTTTATTTAAACCATAAAAAGTTGAAAATTGCACTGTACGACTTGTGTGTACCTCTTAAATGTTAGTTTTTTTAGCAGGTGGTGCGGTGACTTTAAATTTATGGAACTCGTCATTTATTCTTATCATGTTAGTCAAAGCTGCATGCCATTCTCTTTAAACTTGGCAAGAATTTGATCCCTTGATTGTATTGCTGTCATTTCCAACTTGTAGTGAATCTTTAATGCTGCATTATGTGCCATAAATGTCATGTTCCCTAGTTATTTTTTCCGTATGGATTATAACATTACTGCAGTACACTAGTATCGATTGGATCCTCTCCAAAAATGTTGCAATGTACGTTGCATAATCTTGTATTAGCTATTGTCAGAAGGGAATACTTAACTTATATTTTGACTTCTAGTGATAATATATTATTTTTCATTTCATTACACTGAACTCTTTTTTTCATAATAATGCATCTTTTAAAACCTCCATCAGAAAAACCTCATAACCCTCCCCATATTTATATGTAGTTCTACTATTTTACTTTCGGATTGCCTTAATAGATGTTCATTTTGATGGATTTATTATATTTACCCCAGGCAAACATGGTAGAGAAAGTACAGACAACAATAGTGAACCTCCTTATTTTCACTGTAAGTGTGAGTGAAAACTAATATTGCGAACAGTGATGATCCTCAAAAAGTCACATTGACAGCAAACATGAATGATTTATGTTCAGGGCCACAAGAAATTGTAATTACTTACACTATTTTCGTGATCTCTGGAAGATTATTTCGACCACGATTTGAGTGTTACACATGGGAATGGTGCTATATAAAGACTATATGAGATATACGTGGTTCATCTTGATTCAATCTCCAATGTCAATTGACTCCTTTTAATGAGTTAATTCGTACCTTTAAAGCGATTAATCACTGTTTTGAGTTGTCATTTGAGAACTATTTAGTAGTACTAACAAGTTGCACATGGTGATGGTCTCAAAAAGAGGTAACCTTGATCTAATTCCCAAAGTCACATGGTAACTTCAGTCTGTGCATCTAAACTAAACTGGTTACAGGGTTTTCATGTTCCAATTGTTATTGGTCTATTGAATTGATACGTTTTAACAGTCAGCATAAATTTCAGACATATACCGCTCTTTTGTAGGGTGCCAACTGAATGGTAAATCGCTATGTATCTACGAGTCAAAATACATTATGTGAAAATGGGAGTTATTGAGTTTGCAAAAAAATCAAATGTCTTCCCATTGGACATTTTGTCTTTTAAGGAGATAACTTATAATATCTTGCTAGAAAACCGCTGCACGTAAGTGTTCCTGTGGCCTTTGGAACTCTGTCAAGTTGACCTGATTAAACTCGAAACCTAGCCCCGAGCCATATACATACTTGAACATTAAAAGGTACCACTTATGTCAACATGTGACTTTCAGAACTAGACAACTTGACCTAGATACAATTGAAATGCAGGCTGACTTAAAACCGTATCCACACAGTGTCGAAAAGTTTAATCGAGTTCTTCAAGACTTATTGCAAGGAAACGATCAAGAAATGATGAAAGAGAAGCAGTGGAAGAAACGTGCACAAAAACAATTCCCATGTGGCAAGAGCATTACTATTTCCGTTATTGATCAAGGCATCGTCACATTTTACATAGATATATGGCATTGTCTGCATCAGTATGCAACTCACCGTTCAGCCTTCTTATAAATTGGTATGGCCAGGTTCATAGATTTATGTAGAGACCACATCATAAGATCATCGCTGTACAATGTTTCCCTGGTTCCATCGGGAGACAACAAAACCATGCTTACCTTACACTACCAACAACATAGTTATCAAAATATATTAATGTTGTCACGGAACTGTTCTTTTTTGTAGGTTTACAATATTTTGAATAAACAAAGTAGTTACAGGAGCTTAGCTAACTTTTAATTTTGACAGGGAATTAAAATTTAAAACGAAGTCTTGATCAACTAATCAATGGATTTTAAAGTAAGAAACACAGCTGAACTTTATAGTTTATTTTTAATGTGGACTTGAGATCTGAACATGTTAGCTGACTAATTCGAAAAGGAGCTAATTAAAGGCTAACACAGACAAAAGTTACCTCGCTTCAAATTCGTCACAAAAGAGTCTGTAGTTTACTTTCGTTTATATTCAGAAATATTTTACTCATGTTTCCAATATTAAAGGCCATCTGAAGGTAGAATAAATATTTTCAAT
Source organism: Hermodice carunculata (assembly GCA_964020975.1). Taxonomy (NCBI): domain Eukaryota; kingdom Metazoa; phylum Annelida; class Polychaeta; order Eunicida; family Amphinomidae; genus Hermodice; species Hermodice carunculata. Next base: position 75,395,856 of record OZ026627.1, read on the forward strand.
TTTACATCAAGTTTGCACAAAATAGATCTATTTTCCTTCTTCCATGGGCGACTTGCATGCTATTTGACCCGACAAGAATGCATAGGCATGTTCCTGACAAAATCTTATATTACATAGTAAATGTACATAGGAGCAATACTGTGAATTGTCTTGATTAATTAAAGTCGGCAACAGTAGTATTAGATAAACGCACAGTCTCTTTATCCTATAGCTCATTCCACTGATACTTAAGTAAGCCCGCAGCCAGGTCAACCCATACCCATCAATCCTGTAACCCAGTCCTCTTGTAGCCAAGTCAACCAATACCTCAGTCACTTCATATCCAAATCAGGTGGTTGCTATTATTATTATTATTATTATTATTATTATTATTATTATTATTATTATTATTATTATTATTATTATTATTATTATTATTATTATTATTATTATTGTTGTTGTTGTTGTTGTTGTTTGTTATTATTATTATTATTATTATTATTATTATTATTATTATTATTATTATTATTGTTTTTGTAATACGGCACTTCGTACCTCATGTGTGACTTCATATAAGTGTCCAGTCTTCCAGAAAGCTTAATAACGATAAGCCTTTGCTTATCCAATGGGATAACTAGGTAACTGTTACACTAGTTAGCATGGACCTCTAAGGCCTGGTATAATCTGACATGAAAGGTTTATAAAAATTAACAACAGAGAAAAGTACTATTATAGAAACATGAAACCTAAAGAATAAAATTGAGTCTTTGAAACTTTCTCTGCAAAGTAACGTTAAGTATCGCTTAGCGTGACACTTTTTCTTTTAAGTGGTATCAAAATTAAAAGAATAAGAGGTTAGTGTTTTCAGTGAGTAAACATAATTGAGCACCTCATCTTTCAATACTGATTACAACCAACCCAGAAAATCGCAGTTCCAAGGCAAAATATTCTAGAAAATATACACATTTACATTCTCGGCAAGAAAAAATTGACGTCAAATGGGAAAAACTGATCCATAATCTGACACATCCATATTTCTTCTTGATTAGTACATAAATTCTGTCACCGTATGACTATGGAAACTTGGTCTTACGTTAACTACAAGATGATCACACCGACGGTTCTTTTCAATTAATACATTTTAAGTTGCATTGAATGTTCGTTAGTGTCAAAACCAGTGTTGAGAAGTAACAGTATACAATATTTAAGAGTGCCAGGCCTTACATTGTAAACAAGGGAAATGGTTATGCATATGCAGGTGTTACACTCTGTCCTACCGTCCCTATGAAATCCCTTGGGCAATTGTTTTGAAAGTCAAAAGGGTACGGCTAGAGACTTCTTGATTTCAATTTTGCCAAACAAGTGGGGTATGGAATGGTTCCATCCCAGACACACACACACACACACACACACACACACACACGCATGCGCTCGTATATATCCTTGACTCACCAAATTTGATGGTTGGCTGGCTTCACCTGACAATTGGCAGAAATGTCTAATAAGCAAACTTATGCCAAGCTAATTTCCCACAAAGAAATTGTTGCCGCTCCTGACTTTAATTAATTGTTAGTTTGCTGCACATTGTCATGCCATTCTTTATTATATATATATAAATATCAATATTACTGATAGTTGCTAATGTGCATGGGCAAACTTGAATTTCTTTGTTTGACTTCATGCAACTTAGGACACGCATCTTCCAGCATCCATGTGGTATTCCAGATAATACAGTAAAGTCTATAGGCCAATTATCTGAGTCACGTGGACAAACTCATGCAATGTTCATCTCGTAACTTCCTTTTACCTTGATCCTGTTTCCCAAAACCTCACGCTGTACACATGAGGACTCAATACATATGCCTGTGGCACATTTTATGCAGTAAAACTATGTCAGTAGGTACCATATGTGGGTTTTCTATATCCGTGACCATCTGCTCACACTTTCCGCGCATTTGTGCTCAGGCCTTTATCAATTCTGATTGTCTACATTCAGATCAAGATACAGATAAATGCAGCTGGTAATGCCGCTCACTTTGAGGGAAATATACCCAAACATTCATGCATTATGGATTCCATTTCTGGAGTCGTTTTTTCGACAGATTTATCTGGACAGACACACACGGTTAAAGTCAAAGTTATAGTTAAATATATATCCAAACATCAAAACATTAACATTTCTTATCGTGTATGGCAATTTAGTGAAGTGCTTGGTATAAAAAGTGACTGTTAAGTTCAGGGAGAGAATATTTGTTCGTATCTTCGTAAACTGGAATAGTACAGATAAAAGTACCAAGGCATTTCCTTGCAATTGTAACATTGAGCTTAATTCTTTCTGAGGGTAATCATTTATGGGCAAAGGTTTTTTTTCCCGATATGGTGGCCTTTCCCAATATTTTAAATGATACGACTAGGTCTAGGTGTTGCGGTGGCACAAAAATGATCATCTTTATTGACTGATATCTTTTAACAAATACATATAGCCCCACATAGGGATACGTATTAAATAAACATAACAGTAAGCAAACGACTTAGGGCTAGGAAATAATACTCTTACGAAAAGTAAGACTCGGCTGCAACCATATTTGATTAAACTGGTTAAAATGATATAAATTAATAAAAGGACACGAACAACGCTTATACCCTACTGAAATTTAGTCAGAATCCCATATGGCGTCTCTTTGATTCAAAACTACACTGACTGATTAAAAGAATGGTACAAATAAGCAGTGCATTACTGGCGCAGTGTGTAAACTAAAAAAGGACGTTGTTGCTTTTAAAGCTGCATGAAAAAAACTACATTCCAAAGTACATTTTTACAATTAAATTCAATACTAAGACAAGGGCAGCTTTAGTCATCAGGGTATCATGCTGTTTTGCTTGAAGTAGAATACCGTGGGTTATGGTGTAGAACAAAATGAAGTCATATGTTATCAATAACAATGTTCAGAAATAAAAGATGTGTTTTATCCATTAACAGTCACCACAAAGCAACTGGTAATTATGCTTATAAATGTTGGATTGAGTTACAAAATTTGACTATAGCACATACAATATATTATTTTTGATATATTTAGAAACATTGGCCTGGCCTCAGCAAGCTGCGTCCCAACATGCTACTGCTGACTGATTTCAGCATTTGATTGCACTCAAAGGATAAGATGTGTATGTGTCATGTACACAGCTATATTATCACACCCTTTGTCGTATCGAAACTGTTTGGACCCTAATGACAAAGGCAATCCGATTAATGGAAAAACAGGTCATTGGATGCATACCACCTCCGCATGTTAGTTATCAGGCCAAACTTATTTTCCCTTGACAGTATGATACAGACAACTTTAATTTATTCCACTGGTGTAACGTCTAAATGATAATAATATTGCACGTACATTTTTACCTGATTTTTCAATTTCATGCTGAAATAGGGAGTGAAATAGCCCGTGCTCCAAAATGCGATATGTTATTTGCTATCATGTAAACATTTCACTCTGCAGTAGAATATACAGGGTGCGCATCACTGCATTTGCGTCAGCATAATAAAATACATTTTGAAGGCAGGATGGGCCAAGCAATCTTTGTCGAGGTGCTTTGCTCTAGTAGCTGCTACTGACCTGGATAGCAGAATGTCTATGGGTGGAACATGCTATAAAATTAGATTGAAATACTAAAACGGAATGTGCTTTTCGCTATCGTTAACATGAATTCCAAGTGCTTTCAAGTCCTGCTCTTCATGTTTTATGCATTTATTTTACTCGATCAAATTGTTGCATAAACTTTACTTCATTCCTTATCTGAAAATGATTGAGAAGAATAATTTTTCAATTCATTCGAGCGGCCAAGTACTTGTCTAATATTACACAACCACGTGTCGTTGTGTTGGATTCCGATAAAGTAGCTGTAAGGCCACGTTTTCATTAAACGAGAGCCAGACAGCATTATATACACCGGACATCCCTGTCACAGAAAGATGGGCATACGTAGGTATTATGGGATACTTCACGGGATCGCACCCCATCATACCGAATACAACTGACTGACAATGAATCGATGGATTATATAAACCAATAACACTGGCATTCAAAAACAGGGATTGGATAATAATTTAAGTTACTTTTGATTATGACATTTTGTTTCATTCCACAGTCATGCCCCATACCTCCACTAAACGCAATTTATGAAATACACTTATTCCATTAGAAGTATTATCTTGGTTAGCCCTCTTCCCACCCCAAAAGGAGAGGGAGAGAGAGAGAGAGAGAGATTAAAATATGCTTGAGTGGTCTTTATATAATAGATGTCAGGCACAACCAAGGTAAGAAAAATAATTTCAAAGCAAGAATGATACTCGAGCTTCAGATTATTGTTTCTGTGGAAGCGATGCACAGATTTGAAGTGTACAGCTGTTCAAGCCGATATTGTTTGACTTTTTTAAAGGTAGACAAATTTAATATATTAAATAGAAAATAGAATCCCATTGAAGGACATTCTACGCACTTCAATTTTACGTCAGTATAGACCAACCCCATGAAACACAATCCTTTTTTTGTATCTTATTTTCATACAGTTTTAAAGCAGAAAAAAATACTGCCAGTGTCCTTTTTTTCACTTACAGGAATATGAAGAGTCTACTACTATTAATGTAGAAAGAGTCTACCCCTCGCTGTCGTTTAGCCCAGTTGTCTCTGAGTCAACATAAAACACTAACACTGGATATGTTAATATTGGAAAATCTCCAAATATGAAAACCTCACTATAGCCTCCAGTATTCAGGCTTCATAACTCGTCACTTTAAATTTTTTGCTGTCGCCAAGATTGTTAATCTCCGCTCAATAAACGGACGTTAGACGTTTTATAATCGTCATTTTAAGTGTCCACAACATAACCCAGGAAATGCCCACATAACACTCCCAATGGAAATCACTTTAAACTTAGTTTAAAAACATTTTTTTACTGAACGCTATCTTAGGTGATCGACTTCCATGGATATTACGATTTTTATTGAAATCTCCGTGCAGCACAAGCTCATCTCTGTCAGGCAAGGCTTTTCTGACTCCTTTAAATTTGATATTACTTCACCCAACCCGACCGGAGGAAGATCGACTAAGTAACAGAATATTTTCCTTTCAATGATTGCTAACGTGAAGCCATCCGTAGTCGTCTTAATATTTTTCTTCAAAATCAGATAATAACCATTACTTATATATCATTAAGTTGATGACAAAAAATGGGAGCCCCCTGTACCTACATTTTTTTCTATTGTGTATCCTCCACGTTGATATCATGTTTTCCGACATTTCTATCAAGTCTAAAAAACTTTGCACTACCATAAACAGCGCGTTCTTCGATGTTGTCTTAGTTCCTCATATTTTCTAAATAAGGTGCACAAATTGAGATACCGTTTCGATTGAATTTCAAGCTTTTTTTGGGGGGGGGGGGGCTCTGCGTGAATCTGCTCATGGAACAAGTCTAGCGTTTTGCAATCATACAATGTTTTACTCTGTGGTCACTGACGGATGCACATGAACAAATTTGCTACTGAACAAACTTGCGTGCAAAGGTTCATCTGCTAGCAAATTAATGTAGAAATAGGGTCGAACAAACGCCATGTTGCTCTCTTGAACTTCAGTAGCACTTCTGTAAAATAAACACTAAGTGTACTTTATGATATACTCTTTAATGTTGAGGGTGGCCTGTACAAAAACAGTCAGTTTACACAGTAAAAATTGACAATAATGCCTGATTTATTTTGAAAAGATTGTTTATGGATATGATATTTACGAGTTCCAGTACTTGTTTTCTTGTATGCAGCTTTCAAATGTACTTATCTGTAAAGTGGTGTAATTTGAAACACATTTGTTGTAGTGCATAAAATAGTAGTACATTTTGCCAAAATCGTTTTTTGTGATCTAATAACGGTACCAATTCATAAAAATCGTAAAGTTTTTTTGAGTTTTGCTGCAAAAATACTCCTTATTATCCATATATTTCGAAAGATACGCTTAAATATGTACAGTTTCAGATTTGTTTCTTAAGCATGTGAGTATGTTAGCTTTATCAGAGGTGTTCATAAACAGGACATATACTATATTCAATGGATAACCATTTGGAAACAAACATATATAGCAATATATTTTTCATGATTATTTAAAATATCTAGTAATCTATTCTAACCGAGGAACTTTATATTAATAAATTTATTTGACATTAAACTGGCATTGTATTAGTATAAGTAGTAAGCAAAATGATCCGGTCTTCCAGAGTACTGATAGCTTTTTGTTCGCTAGTGTAATTGTGTGGTTTCCTAGCATGCATTCGGATAAAGTCCACATTTTTATAATATATGTGTGACGTCTAGCTATTTTGTTAAGGTTGGGAAAAAAAACCATTAGATTTGGGCACCATGTGATGACCTTATGTAACGGGTCGTCCATAAATGCGGACCTATTCACAAGTGTACGACACATATAGTTTACTGATAACGCTCCCCAAAAGTGTGTACATTGTACAAAACCAACGTGTATGCCGTGCAATTAAGCAAAAAGAGTTTTTGTTAGTTAAAGGGTAGACTTAGGCAGTAATTGTTTACTATAGGCCTACTTTACTGGTAGAAGGAGGCCCTGTACTCTTGGTAGAGTAGATGGTGTAACATAATACTATATATGCCAGCGCAGGAAGCTAATGGAAGGACATCCTTTATCGAAAACCGGTGATTTTTTAACATGGCAGCATTCAATTTCGAGGATTAATCAATAGGGATACCATTCACTAAAGACACTGTACAAAATCAACTTGTTTAATACCGATAAAAAAATGTCAAGTTGGCAGAACAAGGTTCTGCCTCTAGTGTGAGGGGCCTTGTAACACAGGAAGAAAAATATTCAAACGGCAACACAATAGTGGTTGACATGACAGCTTTATTTGCTGTTAAAAGAAGAGTAATTTTAAAACGTTTCAGAACCCCATAAATCACCATTTGAGAAGGCTTTTTATTTTCATTTAGTTGTACCATTGTACCAAGACACAGTTACACTTTTGATTTCTAATTCTAAAACATTCAAGTGTGTAATACAGTACGCATCGATTCTGTGATCATAAACCGATTGTATTGTTTTACCCTGCGCTTTGCATCCTTTGTTATTTCTCGCAATGACATCTCTTCAACACGCTATAGATACTCCTTTATCTTCCTCGGCTCAAGGAAAGCTAGAATAAAAATACAAGGGAACTAAAAGATTAAATTGTTTCACCAGATTGAGAGGGTACACTTTGCCGTTACCCCCTCCACCTGTGTATGTTTTATACACTTGTGAAAATGTGTGCATCTTTGGACAGCCCAAATCCGAAATTACATAATGAGTTTGACATAAATTATATCAACTATATATTGTATATAATACATACCATACAGACAATTTGTTTTGGGGGTCAGTGGGGCTGGGAAGCTGAAAGAAGACCACCGCAGATTTAATTACACATTAGGCTGCTTTCATCAAACATCAACCGGATATGAGATAGGTCAAAAGCAACATTTTATGGTTCATATTATTAATTCATCCTCTCTTCCTTTTAGTATATGGCAATACGGAATAAACTCTTACTAGCAAATCTAGATATTAACAACACTTGAGCGTTCTTACCCTTCGATCACAATACAAATCAATTTGAGCTCCAACACTACAACTTCTACTCACAAGAAAGCAATCAGTGTTCAAAAAAGAAAAAGGTGGACTCATAACATATATGCGAAATAACCTGAAAGTGAAAAATTACAATGTCATGAACAAGTAACTTTCAATACTGGGAAGGTTTATTTCTAAATATCGAAGATAATACGAATAACAAATTGAAAATATGTAATATATATCGTCCCCAAAAGGAAACAATAGTCATAGGTGCATTGACTCCCTTATGCACAAGTTCTGTTCTGAAATTAATAACATAGATAACCAAAGTAATAATCTGGTGTTAGCAGGGGACCTCAACATTGATCTGCTCCATGTAAATCCTAATGGAAGAGATCGAGAATTCTATAATTTCATCACTGGACAAAGCTACGTAATATCTTGTATCCAACGAGACTGTCCCAACGAATACCATAACGATTGACCATATATTTTAGTGGACATTCTAATTGTTGTATTCCTGCAAAAACTGGATATTAGTTCACAAATTGTCTGACCACATGGCCACAATGTTTGCTATTAATTTTTATTTAAATGCTAACTACAGTAATAATAAGCAAGCGCAATTCAGGGCTTTCTGTGGCCAAGCTACTCGAGACATTGTTGAAGAGTTAAAAAACCCAGACTTGGAAACTGTTTTTAACAACAATATTCATGCTAATTCACAAATAACGTATAACCAGGATTTTATAATCAAATTAGATGAGATGATCGATAAATACTTTTCCCTGAATAAGAAAAAAATCAGAAATAGAAACATAAAAAATGGATTACTCAAGATATCTTGATGAGTGAAATGTGTTTCTTCACATTGGTATTGGAAGATGAATGTCCATGCTTTAGTAACTCTGGAATATCTTTGCTGTCATTATTGGGTTTGGAAATTATGAATGTGGGTCATGTTTTTTGTACTGTTTGATAAATACTTCATTGGCTATGTTGTGCTGTGTGCTGTGTTCTCCCACTCATAGTAATCCGGGAAGTAGAGTGAATTTAAAATGTTCCAGATTCACAAATATCAAATATCTAAAACGATGTAGGCCTACTTTCTTCTTTTGCTGTAAACTCAGCTGACTGACAAGTAAGTAGAACCAAAAAGCGTTAGGCCTATCAGGTCTCGTTTTATTTTGGCAAAAGGAATAAAATTTGGGTTAAGTTGTTAGGCTTATATATTTTTGAAACACTATAGTCTGCAGATAATGAAGAATATTTCAAAGGTTAAGAAGACCGGTTTAAAACCACCAGTTTCCTTCTATGGGTTACCGCCAGTCTCAAGTCAGGAGTGAAATTTGTTGATCACATTGGCATTGGAAGATGAATGTTCATTCTTTGGAAACTCTGGAATCTCTTTGCTGTCATTGTTGAATTTGGAATTTATGAGCTTGGCTCATGTTTTTTGTTCTATTTGATTAAAATAAAACAAAGAGATACTCGGTATAAAAATGTTCGCTCTATCACACGAAACAGTGAGAGGTATGATATTACAAGCAGAAGACTTCCAGAATGCTCTGCTGATGTCTGTTCTATGACTTGATTAAAATAAAACAAAGGGATACTCGGTATAAATATGTTCGTTCTATCACACGAAACAGTGAGAGGTATGATATTATTAGCAGAGGACTTCCGATATCCTCTGCTGATGTCTGTTCTATGATCATAACCAAACAGAATTTACAAAATACAAAAATGTTATTAACAATAAATGGAAAATTATGAAAGATATCCTCAATAAATCTAATATCCACAAAGAAATCCCAAAGTACTTTAACGTCAATAACAAACGTATAACAGACACAGAGAACATAGCAACATATTTTAATGAATTTTTTTGTAAATATTGGCCTATCTTTAGCTCTGAAACTAGATACTCAAGGGAAATCAACCTTTTCAATCTCATCTTTAAAATATTAACGTTTATTACACCTTCCAATTCAATCATGTGAGGAAAAACAAATTAGGAAAGTGATAGATAAACTAAATCCAAAAAGAAGAGCTGTCGTATGAAGCATGTTTTTTTTCTTCCCAAATTCTGCTCTGAAGATGTCAGAAAGCCCTTAACTGCTAAAACCCATCAGTCATAAAAAACGGGGTCTTTCCAAACAAATTTGATAACTGATAAAGTAATCTTGATATACAAAAAGATGATCAATATGACAATAATTATAGACCCGTATCTCTCCTTCCGTCCATCTCCAAAGTGTTTGAAAGAAGCGTCCATATGCAATTATTCAAATACTTCACATATAATAGCTTATCTAACAATCATCCGTATGGCCTTAAAAAGAAGCAATCAACATAAACTGTTGTTTTAGAACTAATGGACATGATACATGCAAATCTTGAGGAAAGAAAACTACCAATTGCCTTTTTTTCTTAGATTTTTTTAAAGCATTCGATACTACAGTTAATAGGTCAAGTGACAATAATACCCAAACCCAATAATGACAGCAAAGATATTCCAGAGTTACTAAAGCATGGACATTCATCTTCCAATACCAATGTGAAGAAACACATTTCACTCATCAAGATATCTTGAGTAATCCATTTTTTATGTTTCTATTGCTGATTTTTTTCTTATTCAGGGAAAAGTATTTATCGATCATCTCATCTAATTTGATTTTAAAAACCTGGTTATACGTTATTTGTGAATTAGCATGAATATTGTTGTTAAAAACAGTTTCCAAGTCTGGGTTCTTTAACTCTTCAACAATGTCTCGAGTAGCTTGGCCACAGAAAGCCCTGAATTGCGCTTGCTTATTATTACTGTAGTTAGCATTTACATAAAAATTAATAGCAAACATTGTGGCCATGTGGTCAGACAATTTGTGAACTAATATCCAGTTTTTGCAGGAATACAACAATTAGAATGTCCACTAAAATATATGGTCAATCATTATGGTATTCGTTGGGACAGTCTCGTTGGATACAAGATATTACGTAGCTTTGTCCAGTGATGAAATTATAGAATTCTCGATCTCTTCCATTAGGATTTACATGGAGCAGATCAATGTTGAGGTCCCCTGCTAACACCAGATTATTACTTTGGTTATCTATGTTATTAATTTCAGAACAAAACTTGTGCATAAGGGACTCAATGCACATATGACTATTGTTTCCTTTTGGGGACGATATATATTACATATTTTCAATTTGTTATTCGTATTATCTTCGATATTTAGAAATAAACCTTCCCAGTATTGAAAGTTACTTGTTCATGACATTGTACTTTTTTCACATTCAGGTTATTTTGCATATATGTTATGAGTCCACCTTTTTCTTTTTTGAACACTGATTGTTTTCTTGTGAGTAGAAGTTGTAGTGTTGGAGCTCAAATTGATTTGTATTGTGATCGAAGGGTAAAAACGTTCAAGTGTTGTTAATATCTAGATTTTCTAGTAAGAGTTGATTCTGCAATGCCATATACTTAAAGGAAGAGAGGATGAATTGATAATATGAACCATTAAATGTTGCTTTTGACCTATCTCATATCCGGTTGATGTTTGATGAAAGCAGCCTAATGTGTAACTAAATCTGCGGTGGTCTTCTTTCAGCTTCCCAGCCCCACTGACCCCCAAAACAAATTGTCTGTATGGTATGTATTATATACAATACATAGTTGATATAATTTATGTCAAACTCATTATGTAATTTCGGATTTGGGCTGTCCAAAGATGCACACATTTTCACAAATGTATAAAACATACACTGGTGGAGGGGGTAACGGCAAAGTGTACCCTCTCAATCTGGTGAAACAATTTAATCTTTTAGTTCCCTTGTATTTTTATTCTAGCTTTCATTGAGCTGAGGAAGATAAAGGAGTATCTATAGCGTGTTGAAGAGATGTCATTGCGAGAAATAATAAAGGATGCAAAGCGCAGGGTAAAACAATACAATCGGATTATGTGCAGAAAATCGATGCGTACTGTATTACACACTTGAATGTTTTAGAATTAGAAATCAAAAGTGTAACTGTGTCTTGGTGCAATGGTACAACTGAATGAAAATAAAAAGCCTTCTCAAATGGTGATTTATGGGGTTCTGAAACGTTTTAAAATTACTCTTCTTTTAACAGCAAATAAAGCTGTCATGTCAACCACTATTGTGTTGCCGTTTGAATATTTTTCTTCCTGTGTTACAAGGCCCCTCACACTAGAGGCAGAACCTTGTTCTGCCAACTTGACATTTTTTTATCGGTATTAAACAAGTTGATTTTGTACAGTGTCTTTAGTAAATGGTATCCCTATTGATTAATCCTCGAAATTGAATGCTGCCATGTTAAAAAATCACCGGTTTTCGATAAAGGATGTCCTGCCATTAGCTTCCTGTGCTGGCATACATAGTATTATGTTACACCATCTACTCTACCAAGAGTACAGGGCCTCCTCTACCAGTAAAGTAGGCCTATAGTAAACAATTACTGCCTACGTCTACCCTTTAACTAACAAAAACTCTTTTTGCTTAATTGCACGGCATACACGTTGGTTTTGTACAATGTAGACACTTTTGGGGAGCGGTATCAGTAAACTATATGTGTCGTACACTTGTGAATAGGTCCGCATTTGTGGGCGACCCGTTACATAAGGTCATCACATGGTGCCCAAATCTAATGTTTTTTTTTCCAACCTGAAGAAAATAACTAGACGTCACACATATATTATAAAAATGTGGACTTTATCCGAATGCATGCTAGGAAACCACACGATTACATTAGCGAACAAAAAGCTAACAGTACAGTGGAAGACCGGATCATTTTGCTTACTACTTATACTAATACAATGCCAGTTTAATATCCAATAAATTTATCAATATAAAGTTCCTCGGTTAGAATAGATTTCTAGATATATTGAATAATCATGAAAAGTATATTGCTTTATTAGTTTCTTTCCAAATGCTTATCCATTGAATATAGTGTATGTCCCGCTTATGAACAGTTCTGATAAAGCTAACATACAGTTACGCTCGCGTTCAAGTTAACAAACGCACAAACGCACCAACGTTTCCCAAACGTTTCCCAAACACTTTCAATGAAAGTCAAACGTTTTGCAAACGCAGCAAACACTTTGTAAACACTTTCCAAACGCTTTAGAAACACTTTGCCGAGCGCGTTTGGTGAAAGCCGAACGTTTCAAACACTTTTCCAAACGCTTTCAAACACTTTACACTTTGCGCCAAACGTATGTGATACATGCACATGTACACTTGGTAATCTAATTCTAATGACAGGAATATTTTTAACAAGTGTCTAAAAAGCTTATCAGCACCTAAAAATCCCAACAACATGTGCATGCCTTCATTTATGGATAAGCCAAAAAGCTCTACTATGTATATTTCACAATAAAGTTGAAATTATGCTTTAAAAAAAATCAGTTTTATCTAACAGTTTGTACATATATCACTTACAATGCATGTGTATATATTGTAGGCTATATCATTGTTTCCTTGTTTGTGTGATAAATTGCAACTGGTTTATGCCTGTGATACAGTGGAAAACGCAACAAAAGCTACCTTCTAAATTTCGAATGGAAATACAGAAACAGCTCAATTTAAGTATTGTTTGGCTACATAAGCCTAGCAATAGAATTAGCTCCAGTGGAGTAAGCCAGGCGATACTCCATTGGTCCTTGGGGTAATTATATATATTTTAATTGCAAATTAGGAACTATTGCGGAGTAAATTTATAGGTAATATAATGATCAGATCATGAGTCATGATCTGATCATGATATTGCCTATGGATTTACTCCGAAACAGTTTTTGAAAGATGCAGTATTCATGTCATCTTAAATGAAGAATTATAACTTTAATCAATTTTAGTTGAATTAGACACTTAGGTAAACGTATTTGGATCGTGTTTTATATAAATGTATACAACATATAATGCTGGATAAGTGCACATTTACATGTAGGTACATCATATATTGCTGGACCTATTGAAAATACGTTTGAAGATTATTCATCATGTAAATGGAGGTGTTTGAAATGCATAGTGTTTGAATGCGTTTGTGAAAGTGTTTGCATTCGTTCGGGTAATTGTTCAACGCGTTTGGAAAGTGTTTGAAGGCGTTTGGAGAAGTGTTCGGTTGCTTTGTGAAAGTGTTAGAACGTTTTGTTAAGGTGTTTGAAATTTTCTCCAAACGCTTTCCAACCGCATTCCAAACACTTTTCAAACACATTCCAAACGTTTTCAAACGTTTCCAAACACCAGCAAAACGCGAAAAAAGCGTTTGGCTGTTAACTTTTAGCCGGGCGTAACTGTACGCACATGCTTTCGAAACAAATCTGAAACTGTACATATTTAAGCGTATTTTTCGAAATATATGGATAATAAGGAGTATCTTTGCAGCAAAACTAAAAAAAACTCTATGATTTTTATGAATTGGTACCGTTATTAGAAAAACAAATTGGCAAAAAGTACTACTATTTTATGCACTATAACAAATGTGTTTCAAATTACACCATTTTACAGGTAAGTACATTTGGAAGCTGCAGACAAGAAAACGGGTACTGCAAATCGTAAATATCATATCCATAAGCACCCTTTTCAAAATAAATGCGGCATTACTGTCAATTTTTACTGTGTAAACTGACTGTTTTTGTACAGGTCACCCTCAACATTAAAGAGTATATCATAAAGTCCATTTAGTGTTTATTTTACACAATTGCTATTGAAATTCAAGAGAGCAATGTGGCGTTTATTCGACCCTATTTCTACATTAATTTGCTAGCAGATAAACCTTTGAACGCAAGTTTGTTCAGTAGCAAATTCGCTCTTCGGGATGAGAAACGTTACTGTGCATCCGTGGAAGATACACAATAGAATATATATATATATATAGCTACAGGGGCTCCCATTTTTTGTCATCAACTTAATGATATAAGTAATGGTAATTATCTGATTTTTTGAAGAAAAATATTAAGATGAATACGGATGGGTTCACGTTAGCTATCATTGAAAGGAAAATATTTTGTTACTTGGTCGATCTTCTTCCGGTCGGGTTGGGTGAAGTAATATCAAATTTAAAGGAGTCAGAAAAGTCTTGTCTGCAGAGATGAGCTTGTGCTGCACGGAGATTTCAATATAAATCGTAATATCCATGAAAGTATATCACCTTAGATAACGTTGAGGGACAAACAGCGTTGTGGCCCCACGCTGGATATTAGGACCTCTAGTGTAATTGCAAAGCAGAGGCTTTTGGTGCAAAAGTTGCGAGGGTTCATACCCAGCTGAAGCACTATACATGTAACTCCATCCACGTATAACTCGGAACTTCCGTACACATATTTTTCAAATTTAGTTTCTCAAAACTCAGCAAAACTAATTCACAGTACGCGTTTATTGCGGGCTTGGTTTGTGCAAAATGACGGTGCAACCACAAGAAAAATCAGCTTTGATGGATGCCCGGAGGGGGGGGGGGGGGGGGGGGCGGGGAACAATTATGTTTTTAGGTGAATCGTCTGTCCATTCGTGATTCTATCTACTATCTGCTTGTGAGCATAATGTATCAAGACTTCTGGGCTACTTAAAATTCCTTATTGCCTGGTTAAAGTTTTCGTGGTAGGATTATGAAGGCGTGTAATAAACCACTATATATATATACACATGTATATATATATATATATATATATATGCATGCATATATTTCTTCGGGAAAAAAACAACAGAAGTAATTAAATGCCATCTTTAGAATTTTGGTCTGACTCTCCGGATGTAATGCGTAGGTTTGTTTAGTTTTCTGCCCATATATACACAACTTAAATATAAAACGCAAATTTAAACATTACATGTACAAAACTACGTCCATTTGCTAAATGTACTGGTTATGGCAAAATTGTAGAGGATCACAAATCTTCTCGTGAAGAAAATACACTCCCAATTTCCCGATTTGTAAGGATTTTCCCGATTTGAAAGTCATCCTTACATCTATGCCAAAAATGAACTTCGAAAAATAATACTTATCATAGAAAAAGTACCTTGTCATACGCTCAGGAATGCCTTCCCCAACAGGTTTTCAATTTGCAAGAACAGCCATCAACACACCAGGCTAAAGGCCACAAGAGGACCAAATCAACACAAGAAATAATTCTTAAAAAGGGACATACCACTCCTTGATTTCCTTCCAAGCCCTCTGTATATAGGGCAGAATGCGTTGACTGAACCCACTGAAGTAGCACATAAATAAAACGTAATGGTTTTTGTTGCATAATGTAATTACCAAAATAGTAGCAACGCAGACGAATACACTATAAGAGCTCCTGATCCACCTTTAAGTCACCTTACTGCACATTTGGATAAAGTTGCATAAAACGAGAGACTTGATAAGAAAGCTAAATTTCATTACTTTCCTAACTGTAAATATGTAAGCAAAAGACTACAAAATACATCACAAAACCACCAATGCATTATACTTCAACACGAAAAATAACATGCGTATAGCTTACATGCTACATATATTGGGTCACAAGTGCGAGATAATGGGTGGCGCAGAAGAGATAGTAAGTTATCTATACAAGACAGAAAGTTGTTTGAACCATACAATAAAATACGCACTGTACCTGCTAATAAATGTCTTGCACCAGAAAAACCGTATCTGCTAGGTATTAAATCGTATATACGAATGAGCAAGTGCAACGAATGAGGTGCAAACTCAATCACGCTTAAAGATTCAAGAGACAGGTCCCCATAAACACGAACCGTACATACAGGATATACATTTAAAAGGTCTATAGCATAAAAATATATCCCCAATGTTATCGCGCGAAGCTTTTAAAATACACATACACAGACAATATATACGTCTTGCATATTAACGTGACAACATATGTCAATTTATTGCTGCTTACATGCAGTATTCACTGTTCACAAAGTAAACATATATGTGCAAAAAAATATATATGCATACATGAAAATTTTATACCAGTTATGACTATGTATGTGCAACTTAGCATGTTGTGTATGAGACTTGGTACTTCATACACATAACACTATTTCGCTTGCACTCGGATGTACGAATTATTGTCTTACATATGACTTAGCATCCCAAATACACAATTTATCATGTATGTATGACTTATTATCTCACATGTGCGACTTACCCTCCCATTTACGTCATGGCCAAACAGTGTGTTTCCTGTTTTACAAATACCCTTGGCTGAAGTGAAAACAAAAACTAGTAAGTAATTAATGTCACATATTCTTATCTGACCTGGTTCTATACTTTTTAGTAATAATGTTTGGTGTGATAGTTATTCTGTATTCATATTAAAGCTCTGCATTTATAAGCAAAACTTCCCTTGGGTTGTCTTTGGTGAATATTTAGCTTAGAAAAGGAGCTGCTTCTCAGATAGACATGTACGGACACAGGCTCCAAAGTACGGCTAATAGGTATTGCCCTTTTGCAGCTTATGTGAAAGTTATACAGAGGAACGTGTGCAATATGGCCAATAGTACTTTCATATGTAAAAAGGTTAGACATTGAGAGGTTAGCTTAAGGAGAGTAAAGATTCGGGACTGCGGAAAAGGCTAACGACTACTAAGAGGTGGTTCTCGACAGAAAGACACAAATATAATCCCAGATCCTCGGTACATCTAATCCTATATTTAACAAACAGGTCGTGATTCTTTTGCATAGCATCTTGATGAACAAATTCATAGAAACTAAAACGACATAATAACTAATTTGAAATATATATATGTATTCTGATATTGCACCAGTATTCCGTAATGTAAATGTATTAATTCTTATCATAAAGGAGGTTCTATAAGCATGTGTATGCTTTTTTTCCCTCCTGCCAATATTTGTGTCATATATTTTATATATTATGATTTGTATTGGATTATTTGGCGAATAAAGAAATCAAATCAAATCATTGTAATCTGACACTTAGACAAAATTAGCAGCGTGTTCGTTCGTTTAGGTGTAAACGTATGCTGATCCAACTATTTGTTATCAGCACATGCATAATGAGTGAAGAAAACGTCATACTTTTCTTCGACGCTAAATTTTCACACTCATCGACAGGGGAGACCATGTTACAATTATGCTGATACCGTGAACATAGAGATTTGTGGCCGTCGAAATCAAACATGGAATGAAAACTATAAATGAACCAGGCTGCAATTTTGTTTCATCCTTTTTATTCTCATTAAACAAACATCACCATGTACAACTTATTTTCATTGGTTTCATCCAAGATCTGTTATACACAATTGGAGTCAACTTTCAAACATATACAAACTTCTATTCAATCACACAGGAAGAAAACCCTACAGCTACAAAGTATATATCTAATGATACTCAGATCAAATAGTAATAATAACCAGGCTATTGGTGAGGCTTCCTGGTATATAAATCTGACACCTTATGATCCACAGCAATCTTAAAACTGAAATAAAATGGTGTGTCGAATTTGTGTGAGGGGGGGGGCAGCTGTGTGAACAGCCAATCCTCAGCTGACTTTGACGTTCACCTAAAAATGTCCCCTGATGGTTTGGAAATACCCAGAAGGGATTGTGTGCAATCTAAAAGCCGTTTGCGCAGTGCTTCTTTCATTGAATTTTTTATCTATCCCGCGCTGCCTCCCCCCCCCTCCAAGACCCCCCCCAACGAAAAAAAAAAGAAAAAACAAAAACAAATAAAAACAAAACAAATCACACATCTGTTAAACAAGACCTTGGGCGTGGAGAAGTGTTTCTGTGCAAGGTTGAAGCAAACGGTGAAGAGTTTTTAGAGGATTTGAGAATTTGCCAAAAATTCCTCCCCTGAAAAGTCATAAAAATTCCCAAGTTCCTGGAGTGTGGCCATTTATACAAAAGTGGTAGAGACCTATGAAAGTTAAGAGTTTTTCCCTTATTGTTTGTGTTATCTGTCAAGATTCATGTCAATCCTGGTCGACCACAAAACTTACAAAATATTTGTCTGTGGCATTCAAATACCAGAAGTTTAAAGGATAAATTTAGATGCGTCCGCTCTTAGGTATCTCAGGAATTCGACATCACTATTATTTTAGAAACCTGTTTACGCAAAATACAGGATGTAGATTTTCGTTTACCTGGTTTTTATAACATTGTGCGCCACAACCGTCGCAACGCTGTCATTGGGGGTAGTGGCCCTCTTTGTGTCTTGGTCTTGTATAGTAAACTGCCGCATGGATCTTTAATTTCCTGATCTCAAACTGCTATGGTGTGAGGCTAGTCTACATAATAATAAATGCTCTTCAGCGTTATAAACCGACGCTCTAACTGTTTGTTTTCTCATTTGGATCAACTCTCAAACAATATTGACAATTGGCATCCAATGATTTATATGCAGTGATTTAAGCACAGTCCCCCCTTCATCGCCAGGTTACAAATATTTTGATCATGCCACACGGAACTGTCTCTCTATTCATGTCAATGAACCAACTCGTGTCACTGAACAGACTGCAACATCTATGGACTCAATAGGAGTCCTAGTTCTCCCTTTGTCACCTTATCGTGACGATTGCGCACATGACTGAATTCATAGTTACGCTGGTCTTCTGTTACCAAGTGAGACACGTGCGTAGTACTGTGTCAGTGTAGTACAACTTTTGGCAACTTCCAGTTGTACGGAAAGAGTGGTGGAACAGGATTGTCTTTAGTAGGCCATTTTTCTCCTACAAAATGCCTCGAACAGTTTCAGTCATATTTAGAAGGCTCCTAATCTGCTGGCCGACGCACCATGTTCACCCATTCCTTGCGGTTTTGTCGGTTCTTCTTATGTATGTATATCACCAGTGCACTCCCCATTGACTTACATAACAAAGAAACAAATATTGCCTAAATTAGAAAAAAAGGACATGCAAAAGGTCAAGGGTTCTAAGCAACACCACATAGTGATCATTTTTTTTATACCCTTGCTTAAGCTACATTGCTAGAAAAATTTCAGTATAACATGAGTTACGAATTTTGAAAATATGTTCAAACAGCAAACACAGGCAAGAATGTGTCCTAATAAAGAAGAAAAAGTCCCAACACCACACTGGATTGAACAAATGACACTCTACCACCTGTCAGAAACCTTTTATGCTAGTTATTAAGCATAAGGCTCAACAACAATGGCATTTCTAATGTCATCACAGTTATTTCAGCTTAGGATTGCCTCTAATGACCTGCAGCTTAAGATGCATCAAAGAAGAGTTGGTCTTGGCCGCCTGTACAAGAAATGCGTTGGTTGAACCTGGAAGGAATTAGTAATTGTACGGGAACATCCAAACGCTTTATGTTAAATGTTCGCAGTTGTGATTCTTCTGTTGGTTAGGTCAAAGCAGCTGGCCAACTGAAAGCTGATTTGCGAAAGTTGCAACAGCACATTAGCCACTCAGTCAAAGCAACTGTAACATTTTAACTGATAGCTTCAGCAGCAAAGTGCTTGATCTATCTTTAAACTTGTACCAGAGCCACAGCAAAGCAATATTAATATTTAAAATCAGCCTGCCTCACTTATCAAATGAGGCCCTCTTCCTGGTTTTTAAAGCCATTCTAGAGGGGGGAACTACTCCAATAATTTGACTGGTTTGAAAAGTGAACAAAAACGGGTGATAGAATTTCTGGCGCATTATAGTCAGGAGGTAGAGCACCAGATAAAGAGTGCCTTCTTTTTTGCGTCTCACTCTCTTTACCTTTGTTAGGTTTTAGTGAGTTTCAATATAAAATTATCTAGTTAACGGTATAATGGTGGAAAAGAGTGTAAACAAAATAAACAACTGATCAAAACATATTGCTAGGGAATAATCTAGCCCCATAGGACGCCCAAGTACGTTTTCTTTAATAACGTTGAATCGATAATGTCATATTGAACAGTGTAGTAGACATATTACCGGAAACTGTAACATTTGGTGCAATGGCAGGCACATAGACTATATATGACATATGATATATATATATATATATATATATATATATATATATATATATATATATATATATATATATATATATATATATATATATAAATCACCTGAAGTATTTCTACAACTAAATTCGTATTATAGTGTAGAGTACTTCAGCTATTTGAATTATATATTTGGAGGACGCGTGCACTCCTTAGGCAAGCCAACAGGGCCATAACGCATAGGTCTTACGCCGAGCCTCCACTGCACGTAGTCGAGGTTCGGCAACGCGTAGTTCAGTTAACCAATCAGACTGCAGTTTCCACTACGCGTAGTAGAGTCTGGGCAACTCGTAGTCGAGCTAGCCAATAAGATTACAGTCTCCACTACGCGTTGCCGAGAAAATTTTTTTCTAGAACGCGTCGTCGAGCCTCGGTGACGCGTAGTGGAGAAACTATGCCTCCCATAGCGTGTAGCCAAACTATCCAATCACTGATGCTCTTGTAAACTGTATTAGAAATGCTCGACTACGCGTTGAGAAATTATTGGTCTCGACGACGCGTAGCCGAGGGAACCAATTAAATTTGGTTCTCCACTGAACAACGCGCCGCCTGGCTGGCTTGAAAAGTAAAATTTGATACCTGTTCAACCTCCGTTTTGAAATATGGGTTACAACCATTCGGCTATGCGTCGTAGAGACCGTAATTTGATTGGCTGCCTCGACGACGCGTTGTGGAGAATTTCAAGTCTCGACTACGCGTTGTAGAGAATTTCATGTTTCCGCTATGCCTTGTAGAGACTCTAATTTGATTGGCTGTTTTAATATCACTAATGATTGTAAGGACGTAAATGATTGGTTTGCTTTTCTTCAGCCAATAGGTGCCATAAGTTGCCGAAGCTCGACTACGCGTAGTGGAAAACATATTCTCGGCAACGCGTAGTGGAGACTTAAATCTGATTGGTTGACTCGACTACACGTAGTGGAGGCTCAGCAACGCGTAAGACCGATGCATTATGGCCCTGTTGGCTTGGCATACACTCCTCACCGTATGGTTAAGACAATGATGAGTCCTGAAACAAATTCTTGTCACACATTGGAATATTGAAACTATAAAGCATAATTCTACATGTGACTAGAATGGCCTCAAATTGTGCTGGAAAAAAATTAGATATTCTCAAACAGATGTTGCAAGAAACCTTCACACTCACAAGCAATTGTAAGGTTTACATGTATTTTTTTTTCTTCTTTTTTATGCTGGTTATCCTGTTTGATACCCAAGATGGTCTTCTTTTCGCTGTGACTGAAAAATCTAAAAAGATCACAGGGAAAACATTTTAAATTTCAATGTTTCAAACGAACTGCATACTGCTTAAAAGTTCGCGAAAATATAAATAAACAAGACAAAAGTATAACTTTTTGGTGAAGTATAAATGTTATGATTGCTGAAAATTAATACTCTCATTTGTTATTCAAGAGACATTTTTTATTTAAAACACTATTATTTTATGCAGACAAATTTGATAAAAATTGCTCACTCATTAGATAAACCGCTCTTGTAGCTGCACGGAAAAAGATTGAAAGAAAGTAATATTCTAAACACAATCAGTAATTTATTTTTGTTACTTAGGCCTTTGCAAAATGACCTATTTTTGTGCGGATATCTTCGCTGAATATATTGTCCATTTTGTTTTATGTGCGAAAATTGTTGATCGCATTCACAATCAAGTGGGTCAACTTAAAATTGATTTTCCTGGCATCGAAACTTTCACTGCCTTACTTAGTGACTCATGTGCAGTAATAATTATCTAAGGACTTACATTTATGTTCAAATGTTGTGCCTTTCAAACTTACTATTTGTTCCCAACATTTGGTGATAGCCTGTTATGCTAATTATAATGGGCGATACATATTATTGTAGCAACTGAGGACTTATTCGGCTGAAAAAACACCTTCCATGGTCATCATGTTTTATCCCTTAATCATGAAATCACTCCAGCTACATGGTCGCGAAATGTTGACTTCAGGTTCTGTTGACTGCATAGTTAAGAGTCACTCCTAGAAAGCTGTATTACCATATATTATACAGTGCAGCAGCACCACAGCCATATAGCAATAAACCTTCCTGCCAGTGTCTTTAAATCAGTGCCATAGGATTGCCATCTAGGGCCGGCATGTGTATATTATATTACAGGCAAAAATAATATTGTCGGCAAAAACATCCAGGAGAGACAAATTTCTATCCTTGGTTTTTGTTTCAGCTGGCTTGTCAGTACGGCAACTGTATGGAATCTATCTACTCACGGTATGTGCATGGTATACCCACAATTTATTCATTTTAAACACAGCAAACTTGTCAGCTACCTGAACATGTCATTAGGGAAAACTATTGTACAGTGAGATATTCCGCTACGCAGCTGTAAAGGAAGAGGTAACAACAAAATAAGTAACCATCCCAATCAACAGTGTGCATTTGTCTGTGAGCGTAGGTTCTGTTATGCAATGGATACCACTCATATAAGTCATTTGTGCTGCCTTTGTATAGCAAAGCAACTATTTAAGTCAGTTTATAACTTTAGCACTGGAACCACCCACCTATACATTCCTATTCTAAGCTGTTCTTTCATACACAAACTGTTAGTTCACACACACACACACACACACACACACACACACACATACACACACACACACAAAACAAATTTTGTACCATCTGTATGTATTAATATAACATTTACCTAAACCATTTGGGGTTGAATGTTCGTGCCCAAAAATTAGGATGTGTCGTGAGGCAGAAGGTGATTTAAATTTGTTTCAATCACTTTGTGACCTTGATGTGAAGTGTAGTCCCTTCCATGTGATCGTAACTTGGCCTTCAAGCAGAGGGATCATGAAGAGCAATATCTTTGTTTTATGAGAAACAGTTCTTGTATTAACATCCACATTTGAGGTTTGTTGTGGTCCTGAAAACTTGTTGATATAAAATTCATTTCCATCAAATCCTTAAAGCGGGACTATTCTTATTTCCAATGGCGCAATCTTAGAAAGGGTCATCAAACAAAAAAAATGTAATTAATTAAAACTGTCAACGTGACCTTGAAAGTTATACAAACGGTGCTTATGCTTATTGGTAAATTATGCCAGAGGAAGGATTGCCATCATGTGTAACATCTCATCTTTACGTAAATCATTTCTGCGGTTATCAGCTGAACAGCAACATTAACTGATGTGGCCCTCTGACTTCGGAACATTGATAATGGCCGCCAATATTTAGCGTAAGCTTGGCCTTTGTAGAGTACCATCATCGTCTGGAATACCAAAACCTTGGTCCATAGAGGTTTGAAGTTACCACGTCAAAACGAAATTGATTAACATAGCTCTGTTCATTAGAAACAACAATGTCATACACATGTAATGCCAAATTAATACCTTTTTCGCAGTAGATAATCATGCCGAATGTTAACTTTCACATGACACTAACACCTGTGCAAATACCATGCGACATTGGAAAGTAGCCCATAGAAATTATTTGAAACTAGTGGTTTCAATATTCATTACTCGAAAATTTCAAAGCATCTAGTGAAGCACATTAAGAAAAGAAGCTGACCATTTCCCTCCAAAGAACATAGAAGAAAAAATTAAGTCCCCGAAGAGACTTGATGGTGACACCACAAAAATTCAACTCTATGAATTTTAAATTTCACGAAAAAAAACCCGAACAATTATGGTTATTTAAATGTGTAATACCATATTTTCAAAATTATAAAGTTTCATAGAAGAACGTCGCAACTAAATTTTACTACTACTACTACTACTACTACTACTACTACTACTACTACTACTACTACTACTACTACTACTACTTCTACTTCAACTGCTCTATTTGCGTAATTTTGGCACATCAATCTTATGTTTAGAAAACTTGACTTATAATTCCAGAAACGCTTTGCATATGCAGTGATGTATTTCCATATTAAACACTGGAACGTGCAATCTGTTTAGATTTATACATATCTTAACCAAGCTTTCAGCTACGGCGTACTTTCTAGGAGTGTTATTTGTGTCAAAAAGCCTAGGTATGTATAAATATTAAATTAGTCTTCAAAGCCTCGGTTAGCTAAAATAAGTTGCAACGCTGCACAGTTTCGGAGCTAGTAGAATCGAGTAGCACACAGTTTGAAAGTGGTAGGCATATTAACCCAATGTAAGAGTTTTTTGGGTACCTCCATGCAGCGAATGTTCTTCCCTCGAAAAAAAAATATTGGTGTAAAACTAAGTGGATGCAATGTCAGATTGAAGTGCAATCAAGTGCAAAACCTTCAGAATTTTTTCCCTTGGTGAATTAGTGGTAGATAGTTATAGAATGCATATGTTAATTGAGTATCAGATCAAACATTTTTTTTTTGTTTGGTGAAAATTGCAATTGCAGCTTACCTGATTACCGTCCGAAGTATCAAGCCACTAATCTGATGCAATGAATAATGTTGTACCGTCTATAAGTATTTCAATTCCAGTCGTCACCAGGATATTTCGTTTATAACGCTTTACAATACTTTTGATCTTAATCTAGTGGATGCAAGCTGCTGCTTCTAATTGTAGTTTAAATAGACTTTATGGTACATCAGTGTAATTTTGCATGCGGTATAAGAGAACCCAGTGAATAAACATCGTGGTCATTCGTTGCAATATTATACGAGAGCAACCACAATAATCTATATTTTTAACAAAATATCAATTGATACAAATACCTAGCACAGGTTCCAAAATGGGTGAAACAATTATGCAGTTACATTGTACTTCCATTATATGTATGTATGTATGTATGTATGTATGTATGTATGTATGTATGTATACATATTCTCAGGAAAATCTGGGAGGAGAGTTATAAAAGCAAAACTTTGAAAGTGTAGCACTTTGTGAAAATCAACTAACTCTTCTTTCCTGACAATTTGTATTTCAGATTTGGTATTATCGTCTAAAGAACTTAAATTTTCAATGTATGTACATACTGGAACGTTTGCACAAAATCAAACGCAAAAAAACGATATGTCATATTCAACTAGGCAAAGGTTCTCAGCATACAAAACAACAACGATAACATCAAATTTTAAGCGAATGAAACATAGAATCAACGATCTCGTGGTAGAAAAAATTAGGGTCAACTTTCATTATTTTTTTTACATCCCTTCGATGAAACAGTGGTATGTGAATGATAATTATACCCTTGCAAAGATGCTCCTTCATGACAGCGGTAATGAAACGGTACAGTACTGTTTCTCTGTACCAGGAATAACACATCAAATAAGTGGCCTTGAAAGAGTATCAAAAGATTCCGTTTGTAAACTTTATTCACGGTCTGATGTTCTTCGAAGCGACAAAAATGGAAATCCTGAAAGATTCCGTATTTCTTCAAACAGAATGGTTGCATTTCAAGTAACAATATCTATCTGGATAGTGTTCACTATACTAGGAATTGTAGGTAAGTACGATTCAATTGCTGAAAGTTCGCATTGTGGCTGCACTCTCTAGCATCAATACATGCAAAAGATTCATTTTCGAAAGTAGGTTTCCCTTTGATCGAAACTCGGACGAGACATGACGATTTCAGAAATACCATTTGGATGTTAGTAAAAACAGTGCTAAAATAGTATCTGGATGTAAGCGAAAATAATATGTTTGTCTTTTTGGCCAACCCAAGTAGACATGAATGAGAGTAACAACAGTTTGGTCCCCATTAACGTCAACACATTCAGGTGTAGCTTTAGTTATTTTTTAAAAATACAAAACCACATCAACCGTCAAACACCCTTATTTGTGTAATTTAATGTTACAAGACCCCGGTAAGAGCTTAATTGTCTGCTTACTGCTGGAATTTATGTAGCAGCAGAAATAGTGTTTGCCTGCAAAGCAGACCAAGTTACGTGTTACTACACTTGGTCTGCCCTTCTTCGACAGGATTTTATTTATAGTAAGGGAAACAGAACTATACTGTGACCCTCCCCCTAGACTGAGACACCAATCAGGAAGTTCATCATTATCGGCTGAACCAGTAACAGCCTCTGGTCCCTAGTGTACTGAACCCTGTTACCATAGTAACCATACTCAGCCAATTAGAAACTGAGTCACTTTTCCAATGCAGAACAGTGACCTTGTCAAAGAAGGGCAGACCCCAGCAGAGTAGACAAAATACGCAGCTTGGGTCTGCTTTGGAGGCAAAAATAGTCTTAAATGATTCAATAATTTGTCTATATATGTTATACAGAATCCGCACCCACCAACAGCTACAATTACAAGAATTCACTTCTATATTCTGACAAATAGTGCAGAAAAACATTGAACC
The DNA here is from genome assembly GCA_964020975.1 of Hermodice carunculata. Classification (NCBI taxonomy): domain Eukaryota; kingdom Metazoa; phylum Annelida; class Polychaeta; order Eunicida; family Amphinomidae; genus Hermodice; species Hermodice carunculata. The sequence goes on from OZ026627.1 coordinate 75,422,706, forward strand.
TTTCATAAAAATAACAACCCACAAAAATGTACTTGGTATATAGGCACGTTGGGCAGAAATTATCTGAGCAGATGACGTTCAAGTGTGAATGAGACTGTAAAGCAATATTTAAATTGCTTAATCAGTGTATGACATTGTGCCACATTGGAATAATCTGTGACTATGGACTGTGACTAATTATTTGTTTTCAAGACTATATTCTGTCTGTATAGGTCTCACCCATTCTCTTAGTAAAGCCTGTTTAAATGGTATGAAATAAATTGAGACCCTGTCACTTAAAAAAACCCGAAAAAGTGAAAACGGCTGGAAAAAGTTCCTACCACTTTAACCATGCATGGTGGTTTTCTCCCAGTTCTTCAGTTTTCCTCCCCCACGGACATGGTAGGAAGTATACGCCAACATCTGTGCCATGGAGAGTGACTCGACAAGTCAATGCTTGACTTCTTTCACAATCCGTGTAAAACACATGTGTCTATACTTTTTTATACTTTTTGTACACATGATTTGTACACAAGCAGACCAATGCTTCCCATCTTACGTTACCAAATTTGTAGTCATTTTGAAACCCTGTTTTCATGCTAATAAGGATTATGGCTATGCGACACTAAAATATTTTTCTCTGCTTTAAGTGTATCCTTCGTGGTCATGTTGGAAAGGGCGATGGTTCAAAATATTGAGTTTATGATAACCTTTTAAAAAATAGCTCTTTTGTGCAATGTTCTTAATGGGCCAATGTTAAATCACCAACACACGGATGCACAAAGGCCAGTCCTATATCTATATATTAATCAAGATTTTGAAACATTAAGATAAGCTGAGCAGCTATATACATCAGTAGTGCTGGAGCCATGGATTCTGGTGTTGGAATTATAAACTTGTGGACAATTGTCTAGCAACTTAAGGGAACTAGCATCTTGTCTTCCAAGAGGTAGCAAGTCTATTTTTCAGCTGTTTTTCTGTAGAACTTCAAAACATTTCAGATGTAAGACAAACAACACCAATCATTTAAATAATGTAATGAGAAAACTAATAAAATTATGTCGGTGCACGAAAGTTGGGTGGCACGTTCTCTCCAAAGTGTGATGCTGTGTTGTCCTTCAATTCACGCTTCCGATTTCAGTGACACACACACACACACACACACATACACACACACCAGCAAACAAACTGAAAAAACAACCCAAATAGCAAAGAATTTTATATGAGCTGGACATCAGTTGTAATGTGGATAAAGATAACAAATTAGTTTGGCCTGACAATTTCGCACGCATCTGTTTATCTGAGAAAGTTTTTATCCTGGCTTACATGCAAATGAAAAGTAATGGAAATTTCGGTACATGGTGAAACTGAAACCAGTGGAGTACAGGGCAAAATGAGGTGGCTGTAGGGGTAAGGGGTTGCATAGCTAGACGGACTGCTTTCAATTCCGAAACTAAAACCATAAAAGCGTTGCAAAGCATGCAACCAGTAGCAGATTGGAAAAACACAAGGCAATTTGATGTACAAATTACGGTACAGTGCAGTTGGGCATCCGTGACAAGAAAAAGAATTGAAATCGCCCACTATTCATTTGACGAACCTGCAAGATATACAGAACAACTTGGTAGGGATCCCATTGTGAGTTTTTCTTGGAAGATGAGTGCCACTCAATACTTGCCAATAGCGAGCAATGCATTTTGATATGCACAAGTTGACAAAGAACGTGGTAAACTCTAGGATCCCTTTGTAGCTATGGAGAAGAATTCAGGTTGAGGCAAGGACGAGAGCTTCAAGAAACTTTAAGTAGGAAATAGAGCAGGACAGGCAGACCGCCTGGGACAGTGTTCTTTGATAAACTTGTCAACAGATACAACAGATGAGTTGAACTTCACAGTCATATGGGCATCAGTAAATGATGTCCAACATACGAAAGTGCGTGGAGGATGAAATATATATATATATTTATATATGGGAAAGAATTCGTCAATAACTCAACTTTGATTTCGTGAATTACATTGAAGACCTATGGTGCAGAATGAGCGATAATGCGGTGTTGCACAGGTATCTACACTCTACAACATAGAGCTCCAACGACATACCTGTACTGTAATGTGACTGGGCACTAAAATTAGATTAATACACATGGAAAAAATGGAGGAAAATATGACTCTTGGATACAGTGACACATCCTGCCCACGTGATTGTGAACAGAATGCTGCATATTGTATGCATATTCTGCATTCCTTACGTTATACATAAATGTCGTTAAATGGCTGCACGACATTCATCAAGTATGCAATGTACAAATACGCTCTATGTGGGCTGTAAAATGGATCTGGAAATTTCCTTTACGAAAGGAAATATTATTCTTGGGAAAAGATGCTATAGCACAATGTTTGAAAATGACAGTCCACAGTTCAATCGAATCGTTGCTGCCAAAGGCTACCCACCCGTCTGGTAAAAAAATAAAGTATTATTTACACGTGACAGTGTCATTGCTATATCAATATAATATTCTGGTTAGTGATGGAATCTTCTTTACCCTCATCTAGAAAGGAAATGAGGCAACAAATACAAGAAATTCATATTCATTATTATGAGAGCCTGTTGTATAAAATATATATCTTTATATGACGATTATATCAATAAACCCAATAAACATCTCAAGTCTGGTACACCTTGCTATATATCGTCAACATTACTATTCGCGATTTCAAAATATGTTAGTTAGTATGACACACAAAAACCTTATTTTATCGGCAATTGGACTTTGCAGTGAGATGAAAATGTCTTATAGTTCTCATACCTTTGATACAACAAAACGGGAAGGGGGGGAGTGATGCAGTAGCATGCACCATTTAAGTAAAAATATTTCTTCAAACGTAAACACAAGTAGGTAGTGCCCCATGGCATCATCTGGCCTGGTTTATGAAGGCCAAGTGTCTCTTAGCAATAAAAGATAAAATCATTTTTTAAACAGTCAAGTACTCCTACCTTATGATAACATTTTACACGAACCATTGCTTGCCTGGTAGTTACTAGTGACGAGCTGAACGAAATGTGCCCTGTCATGACATCAAGCAATAATTGACTTTAAGCTCTTAAACACTTTATACGTTCCATTCTTACATTCGATAAACAGTTTAATCAATTCATGAAATGATTCTTTTCTGCAAAGTATGAGTGTATTCAAATTCCTTGGCATTTCTACATATATATATATATATATATATATATATATATATATATATATATATATATATATATATATTATATATATATATATATTTGTGTTGCTTGCGTCTTTGCATTAAATATGCAAACCCGCACAAGACTCATTACATTGTGAACAACAAAATATTATGAATTAAAGTGCATTACATGTAGAATCCCATAGCTACTTTTTGCTTTGAAGCGCATTTTTACTGAAAGGTTACTTTGCAATGTAGGATTGTATGTGATGAAATCGAGCTTGAGAGGTAATAGAACTTCCGTTAAAGTATACTGACCTCACCATTGTTGAATTGTACATACTTTTACATCTTTTATTCTTCGGGTCGCTTCCACATATTGACCGAGTAAAACATTGGGATAAATACTGCAAATCCACCCTAAAATAATGTAATCTTAATTCTGTTTATTACAGGAAACGCCCTGGTGATCATGTCTGTTATAAAGTTTCCATTTATGAGGACACCAACAAATTTTCTCTTGCTGAACTTAACAGTCACTGATTATATTGTGCTTTTAGTTGCATTCCCATATAAGGTAACTGTTTTTACTTAATGATTAACCTCTACCTGCTACATTGAAATGTATACATGTGTGTCCGAATCAATGAAATTGAGGTATATAGAATTCCACATAGCTGTGTCATGGGGAATGGATTAAAACAGGACGAGTTTAAAAAACCGTTCACTGCAAGCCTTTGGCGGGCAGTGAACGGTTTGAAACGAGTGCTGTCTAAATCCATTGGCCAAAAACCTACTAGGTTTAGCGTGCTTACTGCAGCCGTTCGACTCCATATTGTTCAGTTTCAGCATTGCGTTGCTATGGTAGGGCACACAAAAAAGAACTTTCAGTTACTCTTTTTTATCTTACGTAGTCTGATTGGCTTACATTTCATTTCGGTCGTAAAATCGTTCCACATTTGTGTTGGGAATGATTGTGTTTCCACATGGGTAATTATGGGAGAAATAAGTTTCCGCAATTGAATTGGTCATGTTCCTTTACAAAAAATCACCTTTGTTACTGAAGCGAGTCTGCGAAAAAATACATTCAATTTGAGCTTGCCAAGTGTGGCAAAAAGTCAAGCAAAATGGTCCTGCAGTTACACGCACTTAGCAAATATGATCTAAAATTCTCACTATGAAATGATAAGTTCTGTTTCGGCCTGTGATGTATTAGGGTAATATGAAATGCTTACTATTAAAGTCATAAGTCGTTTCTGTCCATACTTGCAGCAAATGACAAGTTTGTGGACTGTCACTGTAAAGTAGTGTGTCAGCAATCAACCTTATCTTTGCAAGAAGCCAGAAATATCACCATGTTTCATGACAGAAGCTTAATAGAACTTTACTAGCGCAAGCAAGGTTATTTCAATTCTGTACATAAATATGCATGTAAGAAAGAAGCTATTGAAATTGCAAAAGGGCTACGTCAATGGGTCTCTGCTTATCGGACTAAAGAATATTCACCAATCCTGCCCAGAGCTCTCCTTCAGCTTGATTGTTAAGTTGATTAATGTTTAAAACTATTTTAATATTGACCTATATAAAAAGCAATTTAAAATGTGTAAAGTGAAAAGATCCGTTGACGTAGTTGATATTTGCCATGTGGGAAGTTTCTGTTATGCATTGATGTACTTCCTGTACCAGTCAACAAGAAATGGTTCTTGCAGATCATGGACCATTTTTTTCCTTTCGATGTGTATCGTTCTTCCTTGGAATGTAAATTTATACACTTCATAGAATATTTTGCGATAGGTTCTTCAATGTCTGGGATGGTAGTAATCAGTATTGAAAGGTAAGATCTCAAAATTATTATTGCAGACACAAATCATTACATTCTTGTTACATGTCTTTTCTTCAACTATTGGTGCGAATAAGGAAAATAAGGCACAGTAAATACCATTGCTGTGCAGTGAAACGTGTAAAGAATTGAGACCTAATATGTAAGCATATGCCGCTGTTGTCTATTGTAAGCGATCATCTTATTGTAGTATATACATTCACTAATTTATGCACAATATTGTCTGGCACATTACCATAAATTCACGTTCATGGTACACAAATGTGCATTTAATATTGTAGCTTCACCTGCATAGGCTGCAAACGAACGTTTATCAAAGAAATACCAATGGAGTATAAGCTAAATGTACACAATAAAATGGAAAATTTCATTGTTGTACTGGGGAACAACGTTTTAAATTTCCTAAAATGCGTCAGATATTAACTTGTTTAGCATGTTGACGCAAGGTGTTACTTAATTCACTTAATGCTAAATACACATAGACAACATATGGTAGTCCAGTGGTTGAATACATATACAAAGGTTTGGGGTAGTTATCATTCACGTAAATTACAATTTAAGTTCAATTTCTTATCAATTATGGCCCCATTGTCTCTTTTATAGCACGTGTGAATCAAAGTAAATTTCTTGTTTTACTCATGTTTAACATCTTTCCGTAAGGTGAAACAAGCATGGTTCAGATGCCGTGTTCACAAATTGTTAACCTTTCGTCTGTTTTGCGGTTTTTTTTAACTCCATCACATAGTCCATTTGAAATTTATTGATTTGAATTTAAAATGCGTATAAGATTTGGAAATGGGTCAATCTGGATTTTTTCATTATTTATTTTGTAATTATGATATTGCAACAAATACAATTTGACAACTGCATCATATTTTTAATAAGTGACATTATTGTGTTGATGTATTAAACTTACATATGACTTCATTTAACATTTTTTATTTATATTTGTAGATACCTTGTCATTTGTCATCCAGTTTCCTCCCTACAAATGAGTGCTTCACGTCGGATATTAATGTTAACAGCAATTATGTGGGTATCTGGCGTAATTATAGCATTACCTCAGTTACATTTCTGGGTATGTATTGCATCACGTGTAAAGTTTTCATAACGATAAGGTATTTTTATTAATTATGAGGGTTGCAACACAATTTATATTTGATCGTTTAAAATGACCCAGTGATAATACATTTATGTATATTTTACAAATTCACGGAAAGAGAAATAATGGAACAAAACCAAAACAAAACAGAAATAATAAAGCATTCCAATGGCTAAAAACTACAAGTAGTTTAGATGCAGCTGCCTCGGTAAGACTGTATAGCATGTTATAGACCATTATGACGTCTTTGTCAAGGTAATTAATTCTTTGCTAGGGATGATGATGTCAATCCAAGAGCAATGCAAGGCTCAGAATTAATAATAATAATAATAATAATAATTATAATAATAATAACAATACATTGACATTTTTGCTTCAATGTTGCAATATATTATTGAATACATATTAGTAAAAAAGTAAATTTGCGTCCTTCGATAGCTACAGAAGCAATTTACAGCAGCTACATCAATTTATCAGAGAGAATCATGTATTTTAGAAACATGTGGTTCTTATAAGTATGTAAAGGACAAGCATTGTAATCAAAAAGTACTAAGATTTGAGTAGTTATGCTCCTATATCAAATTTTAAACAAAATGGAAAAATAAGCAAATTTTACAGATTATGCGCCTTGTGAAATTCTTAGATTTCTAATTTAATTCATTTGATGGGAAAACTTTGAGTTTTATCAAAATCACAGAGTATGGTGAATAGCTGAGAAACAAAAAACTCGAGCTTTTCTGCCAAACCCCTGAGGTTTGTGTGCAGAAATCACAATTTTGTAACATAATACATAGTTTTATGAAGAAATCCAGCGGGAAGTCCAAAGACAGCGTGTGTGGATTGGGTCTTCACAAAAGCCTGGGTTTTATTCGTCAAAATAAAAGTCACGTATCTAAAGGTTTGCGATGTCACGATACCCAGATTTCGAGGGTTTGGTATTGAGCCCCTGAGATTTATCCAAAGTCGACGGAAGTTATGACTGTGCTTTACAAAGCCCAGGGCCCGTATGCATAAAGGTGGTTTAGCTGCGGTTTAGCTTATTCTGGGGAACAACCATGGTGTAAAGTCTAATCCGTATGCAAAAAGGCACTGCAAAGCTACCCCTGGTGTAAAGTTACACCTGGTTTAAGAATCCGTTTGCAAAAAGGGAGAATAGCTTAATCCATGGGGTAAAGGAGCTTAAACTGCCCCAGATTTCTAAACCTGCCACGGGGATAGTTTAACGGAGGTGTAAGTCCCAGTTGAAGTCAATTTCCTTGCGTACGAGGGACCGGTTATGATATGTAAAGTAAATAATCATACCACTGTCCATTTAGTGAAGGTTTGGATATGGTAAAATGCCAAGTAGTGATACCTCCAGTGCAAAAATTCAGCTCCATTTCGCACACCTTGTGCTGTTACTATTAATTAACAAAATTGTACTGTGTTTACATTATTCAAACATGCCAAATGGATTCACTATTTGAATTTTAAATGTGTTTGCTCTACTGCAAATCTACACACAAAAATACTGTATTTACAGAAATCCACACTGTATCCATTACTAGTATGAAAAACAGTGACCGTTTTCGTGAAACTAACTATTTTATTGCAAAACTGTTCTTGCGCTCATCAAGGCATACATGAAGGCACTTTTCTTTGACTATCATTGAAAAAATTGCTTTCAGTGGAAACAAAATCAAACTAAGATTTTAACTTTGCCTGGTTTAACAAATGAAAGCCATTATAAATATCGGACCAGTCATATGTTAAAATAAAAAAGTATAGAGACATTTGTTTTACATGATTGTGAAAGAAGTCAAGCATTGACTTATCGAGTCACTCTCCGTGGCACAGATGTTGGCGTATACTTCCTACCTTGCCTAGTGCAGGAAACCGAAGAACTCGGAGAAAACCACCGTGCACGGTTAAAGTGGTAGGAACTTTTTCCACATGCTGCTCAGGACGAGAATCGAACCCGGGTCGCAGAGGTGATCGGTGAGCGTCTTACCTCTCAGCCAACCGTGCACCCAAATGTTTTACCAACAGTTCATTGTACTGCACAAAAACAAAAGTGATCTTTTCAACTTTTCAGCACAATGTGTTGCTTAATATAACAAATTCAACAAAAAAGTATGCATATTCATATAATATGTGGTATTCTTGAAATAAGTATCAGTAAATTAATGTCACAAGTTACTGAATAATGTCGCAGTAAAGGTTACTTTCAACAAGATCAAGTATTGCATAGCAATACATAGTCCCCCACCGGAGAAAAGGTGATACAGTTGACCCAGTTTTGGTTGCAACACACCCCTAACCTATAATGTGTCTACACACCATGGTAGGTGTGCATGTTACCGTATATAAAGTGTGGCCTGGACAAAACTAAAACAGTACAAAAGGTCAAAGATCAAAGTCAATGTGACCCAATTCAGCGTTCGACCCACCCCTATGCCATAAAGTGCCCAGCCACCAAACGTGGTAGAATCAATTCTGATGAAACAGGGAACATGGCTGGTATAGGACAAGGTGAAACGTTATGTGGGGTGAAAGCAAGAAATAAGTCACAGTGACCCAATTTTGGCGCATGACACAGCTATGCTATGAAGTGTCTCTAAACACAATTTGATTTAAAATAAAGGAATAAATTAACAAAACTCGTTATATAAACGTCCTGCAAAATTGAAATCGTTAATAAATTTTGAGTGTATTTATTGAAGGTCCCACCTAGAGTGACTGAATACCTACATTGCAACCGTAGAAAGCAACCTAAACCACGTGATTTTTATTATTATTTATTTTTTATTTATAAAAAATGAGGTGCAGTTCGGCATCTTATACCTGAGGTCAATTTCCCATGCGCCGAACACAGGTTTCCAGAGTTTGTAGGCCAAGTATTGTAATTCTAAAGATTTTATCTCTGATTTTTCTTAGTCACGGAAGCGTCTACACGCAAAATCAGGTTTGCGTGGGCTCAAGGGTATGGGAAATATGGCACAGAATAGCCCCTGAGCAAGGACGGACAGACGAGCAGACGAGTCGCAAAAATAGTCCCCTTCCAGTTCCTGGTGGGGTACTACTTAACGCCTATTATATGGCATGAGAGTTCAAGCAGAACACCATTAAACAATATTTACTAACATTAAATGCAAATAGAATTATCTTTCTAAACCCTTTTGTATTGAATAGTACAGAAAAACATGATCCATATCCACAAATTCCGCACCCAACAATGACAGCAAAGAGATTGCAGAGTTGCCGAAACATCAACATCCAGCTTCCAATACCAATGTAAAGAAACAATTTTCTCTACTGACTTGAGACAGGCATTCACCCATAGAATGCAACTGGTGGTTTTAAACCGGTCCTCTCAACCTTTGAAATATTCTTCATTATCTACAGACTATAGTGTTTCCAAAATGTATAGAGGCTTAACCACCCAAAATACAAATTTTATTACGTCTGCCAAAAATAAAAACGATATCGTTTTTGTGATATTTATGAATCTGGAACATTATAAACACACTCTACCTCCACTATAAGGAGATATTTGTCCATCGACCCTATATTCTGTGGCACAATACAAAATTAATAGTACCACTTGTGCCAATCATGTGTTTACCTGAATTAAGCATACAGTTCATGCGACATATAAAACGCAGATTATACTTTCACTCATATAAATGATCATAGCAAACTGTTTGGCAAAATTAATTTCAAATACGCGGACCATCAAATGACCTGACCTGCGTCGAGATACTCTAAGTGTTAGCATACTTTTCCTCTCCTTTGACAATGTTTCCGATACTATTGCGAAATGTGTGACATTTCCTTAGATATTTTACAATAATATTAGAATCTTTGCTGTCGATTGAAAAAACATTTTAACACTATAGTCTACAGTCTACACGTTCAACAACCAAATTCGTGAAAGGATCAAAACTTTTGCCTTTTCCACAATCTACTGACCATTACTTGCTTAATTTGTATACATGGCATGTGTCTATTTGAATACTTCTTACAATATGCAGCTAACAAAGGGATAGCGCACTAATAACACTGGGGCATAGCTAGAGAACGTGAAAGTGTTCTTTTTCCTCTTGTATTCCCCTCCTCCTTTTTGGCCTTGCTGCCCACGCCTTGTACAGCCATGGTTGTTGTGGTAGCTGGACTTGGAAAAAGGGGGTTATATGGGGTAGATAGAAATTGTAATGTTCTACTGAAATTCCAATGATCACTTATTTCATCATGTTTTCCATAAAACAGACACATTTTGAGGATTAAATACCCACATTTAAGTTTGCAGTTTATCATGTACACATATAAAATCAGCAATATTTCCATTATTGACCACTGTGCATACACTCATTTTCATTTTGACACACATAAATCTGAAGTCCCTTGCTCCCCTTGTAACGTAATGCAATATGTCAATTAAAGGGGACAGCGGTCACACGACTGTCCTCACTGTGCTTCCCTGGGACAGGTCAGGTGGCCAGTGTCAGGAAAGGGGGCTAAAACTTGTACCAAGGTCTTCAGTTATACAGTGGTGTAACTGCGCCAGGGATTAATTACACCGGGTATAACTACACCAGCTTTTATGCATACCAATTTTCTTACACCATGAACTGAGGGGTAACTAAAACCGTTTTAACTTATATCATGGGTGAGTTACACCTCCTTTATGCATACGGGCCCAGGGGTTCATTTTGAACAAGCAAACCAAGGTATGGTAAGCTTTTGGAGTTTTTATAAAACCTAATGATGTGTGCCAAAACTTGGAAATATGTAACAAAAGGCAGTGTTGCACATACAAACCCACTTTTTCAAAACAAAATCATACATTATATGATTCATCGGTAATACAAATTGCATACACGTGCAAAACTTCTAATTGTAATTGGCATCCGTTTGTATTTGGCTTCCGTTATGACTCCACGCTGGAAGCATTTACATTGTCGCAATTTGGCAGAGACGTTATAGTCACTGTATCGCCTAGCACTACTATGTTTTTATTGGTTAATGATTCAGAGTGTTACAGGCTGCCAAGTTTTCCTACTGGTGCTATATTTTGTGGAACGATATTCACACACTGCACTTAAGGATTTTAATGTGTCCGAGTGTGATGTTCTCATTTTGTAATGACCAGGAAACACCATTTAATTGTGCAATGGACAATTCTTCATCAAATCTAAATTTAGGCTAAAAATGACTTCGCTTTTGGTGTGGTATCTCCTTATAAGTTGGCATTCCACATTGACAATGTGTAGCAAGGGTATAGGTGTTGTTTACAGTATTACCTCCTTGAAAACATTCAGAAGACTTACGTCTGTTTATCGTCGGGTTACACGGTACATTTTGAGAGTGCCATGTAGCGCGCCATACATAACCGGAGTACAGAGATATAATATAGTTCCAGTGTCATACAGAAGTAGAATATCTGAATCGCGTCGTTTCTTTTTAAAAGCTTTTATGGTTATTTACCACTTAACCACCCAGTTCTCTTTCATACATGCTGCCAGACCGGATAACATAAAAGGACTAACTGTAGCTAGCAGAAAACAGCCATGGGGACACACCTTCCATATGGATAAAGTGAAGATGCTGTGTTACGTATCAAGACCTCGGCCCAATTTACAAGACACGTCACAAAATCATTACAATAGACACATCAGAATAAGTGTAATAAAAATAATGCTTACTCCTTGGAGAACTGTAAATATTCAGCAGGTACATTTTATGTAGTGCTGTAGGCTGTGTTCTCCGATTCATAGTTATAATGGGTGCAGAGCATGTTTGTGATATTGCAGATTGATAACTGTCACAAAAGCAATGAAGGCATACTTCTTTTTTTTTTTTTTTATTTGCTGTTAGGGACAAGTCGTGAACCCAGAAAGTAGCCATTTCTCTTTTCGTCTTCAGTGCAAGTGATAAAATTTTAGTTTTTGTGGTTAGGCCTATTTGGTTATGGAAATAGTAATGGTGAGAGATGATATAAAATATTTCAAAGTTTGAGAGGACTGGTTTAAAACTCCACGTTGCCCTTAATGTGTGTCTCCCTATCTCGAGTGAGGATGGAAATGTTTTTTACATTGGTATTTAGAGCTGAATGCTGATGTTTTAGTAATCCTGGAATCCCTACCTTTGGTGGCATTTGACTTTGCTGCCATTGTTGAGCTGGGATTTATAAAAATGGGTAATGATTTTTTTTAACTTCTTCAATGTCTACCAAGAACCGATGCCACGTTGAATTTCCACACTTGAAATTTAAACTGGCAGCTATTTTTAAGCTCGACATGATCATACCCCATCTTTCAAATGATTATCTGTCAATTGACAATGTTCTTGTTTCTGATCAACTACCTTCCTCTCATTATCTAATTTTTGTTCCATCAACAAATAATTTTCATATCAATTGTTCCAGTCGCAAGATCCAGAACAAAGCTTTATAATCAATAAAATATTTTTGTAAGATTTCTCAAAAGATGAAGAGAAATTGTCCTTAAAGATCAAACTAAATACAACTTGCTAAGTTATTTTGAAAAGGATGACTGGGCGACTGCTCATAAAAGGTAAAACTCATGACATTTAACAAATATGTCACATTGGGAACAGTTTAGGTAAAAAGGACATGCAGGGACATTTCTACCAATTTTGAAGACAATCCAGCACTCAGTTATGAATACGGGGCTCATATATAAATATATACATATAAGAGGTTACTGTGTGGGGACACATATAGTAATACCAAATCGTATTTTAAAGGAATGTAATCAAGGGTCCGAAAAATCCCCCAACTGAAACATTGAGCATAGTGTATTCTCCTCTAACAACTGATATTATCAGTCATTACATAATTTTGAAAAATTGTAATTTAATCAGGCAATGACAGTGGCGACACGCGGTGAGTGGTGGTGAAGATCAGATGCAACTATATAGCAGTCATGTATTAAAGAAATCTGCACAACATTTGGGACCAGAAGTCAAAGTTCACACATACACAGACAAATTCATAACCAGTAGGGATAAGTCACAGCACAGCGTGTTGGGAGCATCTGTGTGGATGCATGATGAAAGTGTTTCTTTGCAACTTTAAACCAATTGGCAACTGTTTTAAGAAACACTTTTCAGGATTTTTCTAGCGTGAAGAAGGAAAACATTCAACCATTAGTGAAGTATGACCTGTTGAATATATTTGGTGTAATCACATGGAAAACCGCTGTCAAAATACACTAGCAGCTGGTCACCACTTTATCACAAGTCAATAACATGAACTGTCGACTGAAGGATTGATGGCTAATAGATAGCCAGAATTTCAAACTACAGAGCATAACATTTTACTTGATTCTCAGATCAGTACAGTGACAATCAGCATAAGCTACTCTTGGTTAAGTAGATATACATAAAATATACAGAAGATCCGATTGCTTTACTTGTGACGGAACTTGTGTGCTGAAGTAAGCAATTGGTTTCATTGCCAGTGTGCAGCATAACTTTCATATTGAATGTTTCGATGAAATTAGATGTATTTTTTTCTCTCCTTTTTTTCAGTGGCTTCTGAATATGTCCTTTCTTGTAAGTCCAGGACAGCCAAGACTCACTTGTATCAAACACATGATCAACACGCCAACCGTGGAAAAACTAATAAAATCTCTTTATCCAATAATCGTTCAAGTTGCTATACCAGTTATTGCGATGTCATACACATACACCAGGTCTTGTTTGGTCATATTAAACAGTTTGAAGCAATGCACTGCACTCTCAAGTATTGGGAAAAGGTATGAGTCATCAAGAAGAGTGGGTAGGCAAATGTGTAATGGATTAAAGGTGCCTATGGCAGATGGAAAGAGGCTTTCCTATTTGTCTTATAACTTCTGGTTTTACAAGCGATGCACTTTTGAGGATAGATTTTGTGATAGTTAACACACCAAATAATTCCTTTATTGTAATATAAATATTTATTTTAATAAGATATTCCCACAACCTTTACATCAGTATCAGTTTTATGTTACACTGGTTTTGGACAAGATCTGGCAGCCTCACACACGAATACCCTGCAGGTGGACTTGCATGTGTACAGGCCCCAATATGGGACAAATTCAAAGCATTACAGGCAGGAATTGTATTGAATTATATATAATGAACTTGGTTGTATCGATTATGGCATTTACACATACCTACCTCTACTGACACATTTTTGGGAATGGGGTATCCATGCAGTTGATATTTGTTTTCCATTTTGCGTAGGGTGGTGAGTTCCGAAGGTTGCTGGTTCGAGAAATGCCCGTTCCGTGGTAAAAAAAAACCACACAAAAAAAACCCTTAATTATGCAGCAACATGAATGATGAAAATATACATATCCATTCCTGACATTTTAAAAATATAGCTTCCTTTAATGTATATATATATATATATATATATATATATATATATATATATATATATATATATATATATATCACAACTGACTGGGTAATATTGATCCAAAGTTGCCAGTCTCATTGCGTACCAGCTTCACAGTCCCACCTTAATGACATATAGTTCTGGGTTCAACGTCATGGAATATGTTAAGAAATATTATGAATACACACAAAGTCCCCATATACACTTTGACAAAAAATATATATATGAAACAAGAAGATACTGATTTTGCCAGAAGAAAGATATATTGTGGTAGATCATTTTGTCTCTGAAGGCAATTGATAATAATGTCTTATAATGGAAATCAAGTTTATTCACATATTTGTAACTTTAAGAAATCAGGTCACGTTCACCGAAATTAAATCCAAATTCATGTTTCCCACAGACACAATCCTACACAGTTGTATTTAATTTTGTTGAAATATTCAGTACTTATCACACGGGAACCAATTTCACACAAGTCATTTTGTGCCCTTGACAATAGTTGAAGGCTACCAGTGTGCCATATCTCCCAGATTCGCACCCAGATAACCAATTCTACCAAGCTTCATCCATATTTGCTATATATAGTTCTTCAATAGTTTTCGCACATAGACCAAACTCAACCATGACCATGTGAACTTGAAAACTAGATCCAAGGCACAGGGTGTATGCAAGGTGTTTGCTAATTTATTCAATATGCAAACTGTGTTATTACAACATGCAACATGCAAAACGTATTTGTTACAGCATGCAAGCTGCACAAAGTACTACCAGTGGATGGAAGTCTTCGAAAGCGCAACATGTGATAATACAGGGGAGGATAAAGGTAAGCAGTATAACTTCCAGGCTCTTACTGTGGAGATTACACAAACACTTTTCTGTTATACCACCATCACTCTTTGCAATATCAAAGTCTTCCCTCACTCACAATGTTGAAGTCATTATTTTTGAACTAACAATTTACGGGAGTCATCGTAGCCAAAATATGAAGCGATATGTTATTCTGACCTTAGAAGGTTACTGAGTCAAAATTAACCACGCCAAAAGAAACCACATAGTTACTTTTTAACTACACTTTTAATGGTGATCATGGCCCTAGGATCTACCATTACCTAGATATAGGCCAATATGTTAGTTTGCCTTTTAGAGCATACATGAATTAAGCTGTAGCTTCATTATGTATCTGCTCTGAAAGAAGTAACTCGTTTTATATGTCGATTGGGAACCGGTGCCCGTCAGGTATTCTCTATGTACACATGCGCATAGGATCTACCATTGCCGAGATATCAGCCTAAATGTTATGTGAAATATAATTTCCTTCTATCTGTACGGTAATATTGGTAACATGTACATGTACCAGGCCGGTACTTATGTTTTATTCAAAAATGAATTAAAAATCAGGAAATGGTAGCAGCACAAAGCAGAATTAAATTTTGTGCAGATTAGGACTACGGACTCAGGAACATTCTACATGACCAAAGAAGATATATAATAAGTACAAATATGGTAATTAAAGATAATCAAAAGATAATACAAAACAGACATTGCAACTAAAGGAAAAGTAACATAATGAGGCTTGGGAGACACACATTAAGATCTTTGACATATTGCTATCAGGTGTGCCACACTATAACAATTTATAATTACAAAGTAAGTGATCAGGAACGACAAATTACGGAAATATGTAAACTGATTAAGTTGTATATCTTATCGCTTAATTTCTGTTACAAATATACTTAAATACTTATAAACCAATTACGAGTACCAACAGAATGAATTATACCCTGACGTATCGATGTGCTTTTCTTGTGTTTGTGTTTTCTATATTTCACGGTTTTAACTGGGAAATGTTTTTAATAGCGGGACCAATGGTTGAATGAATGACTGAACGAGAGTCATGAGGGTCAGTGTGAAGATCAGGATTAATATGATTAAGTAGCTGAGCTTCATGTAATTCATTTGTGAGATAATGTATAGCATCGGGATGTCAGTCATGAGTATGGATATATTTGGTTACTGTGTCAAGTTTAAGTATATCTAAGCAAATAAAATATGGAAAATAATCAGAGATTCGAGTGGTTATTGTCCCAGAGTTAGATGAGGCCATATTAGACAGTTTCATCAGTAAACTGTTGGTCATAGTACCTCGTTGCTAAGACAACCTAGTAGGGAAAGTAATTTGTGGATAAAGGCTCTGTGCTATAACTGTATCAAAAAAAGAGGCCAAAAACAAATTTTTCCTGAATTTTCAATAAAGCAGTGTTAAAATCTCCAGCTATTATTGCCTCATTATTAGATTCCTGTATGATACCTTTGTGGCTTAGATACAAACCCCCGTGGTCTTTAATTTTATAAGTAATGTCATTTATGGTGACAGCAATAAAAACAGTCAACCAGTCACTTTGCGGGATCTTTCCTGGACAGAAATATTTGTCTGTTTTTCTTTTCAGCCTCTCAGTGTTACCCCCTCTCTTTATAATATATTGAGTCTTAAGAAACCTCAACTCCTCAGTCTTGTACTTAGGTGAATTCCATGCCCTGGAATCTGCGACAAGTAAAGCGTCATAACTCATTAGGACTGTCCTCTAATGAGTACAGATCAGAAACATGAAGTGTAAAACACTGAAACTAGGCCCCAAGAGAGCTGCACCTGCCGCTCACCAAGTTTGCAGTTTCAGATTATTGAAGATCTTCAGCCGGGGTGGGGGGGAGGGGGGGGGGCTAACTACCGTTACCCTGTCTGTAAAACGGATCCAGAAGACAAGTATACAGAGTATTACTCATAGTGTAAGTAGGTATCTGGTATCTTCCAAAGTTTGTTGAGACAATTGTTAATATGGACTAGAGCTGCGCCTGTCGCACACAGTCTTTCAAATACAATGAAATATATATATGTAGAGAAGACCAGATGGGCAAGAAACACAAGTGCAAGACTGAAAAAAGGATCCTATATACATGATTATTCTACACTAATACATATGCATTTGTTTTTCTGGCAGTTTTTCATTTTCTACAAGTTGGTAATGATTAACATGAGGCATATTTCCGCCTAATATAGTTAAAACTCAAGATGTACTTTGAGAGGAAACATTGAAGAAAAGTGAAAACAAACATAACATCATGAAAAATTGAAAACAAATACATGTTTGTACACACACATCAAGGTATTAGTGTCCTGAGAACTATCTCTGTGCAATTGTAATGTGATTGTTAAGCCAACCAGTGTTAGATTATCATTTTTGTACCTCTGCTGAGAAGTCAGCTTTAGTTTATAGTATGGTCCATCGTCTGTTAGCACAGAATTCACACATCAGATATCATTTCCGAGCGTGCAAGCCAGATTAACTTCATATTTGGTGGGGAAATAGCCGGGAAGGGGGGGGGGCAGATCTTGGTTAAGTTTCTTCAAATATTCTTGCTTCATGGATTTTTGGATATTTCACAAATTCTTTTCTTAATTTTTTCGGCATTATCAGAAACAAATATATTCTTCTCCGAAACTGCTAAGCCAATCAATTTGACATTGCATGGGGGCATTTCTTCGGACCACTACTTGTAATGCTGTCTAACAGGTGGCGCTGCGATATTTTAATAATTTTATGTGTCATGCCTTTGTTTGAACTCTTCCCACAAGATCCTTACTTAGACGGTTTGAAGTTGATATGTAGCTTGTGGAACGATTAAACAAAGTTGTTCCTAAATTATGATACTCTTGATTCCGGATTTTAAATGAACTTTTCAATTCTAGTACTTGTAGGTTAATGCGTGCAATCCTAGTGATTACCATGTAAATCAACGGGGATTGCAATGGAAATTTACATTTGCAACTTCTTCTCAAAAGTCGTAAATCATATTCACTCCAACCTTAATGTGAATGTACCATAGGTACGTCTCTACTAAGTCTGTTCTAATTGTCACGCATCAGTGATGTTTAGATTTTTATGTTTGTTTTTTTCTTGGTGGGGGGGGGGGTGCGGCGGGGGGTGAAATCTGAGTTAATCTTCTGAAAAGCCACGGAGCCGATTGCTTTGAAATTTGAAGAGCATAATCCTGTAGACTCTCTCATCATAATATAGTTTAACATGTGGTGCCGCACTTTTTTGTCTATTTTTGTGCACAAATGTCTTTTGCTTTTTCTGCAGTGTGGACTTCTACAAAACCGTCACTCATATTTTTCTGAATTGGTGGAAATGTAGCTTGTTGGGGCACTAAATATAGCATCAAAAATGTTAACCAGATGGTAATAATCTGGAGCTATGAGTCTTGATGACTTTTTCAATTTGGGTTCCCGATCAGTTCATGTATGCATTCCTATTGAATACCATGTAAGTCGCAGGGGATTGCAATGGAACCTGAAATATTTTACTTCCTCAACTATACATCAGACCAGAGCAGTACTAATTATGGGCTGAATGTCAAGGTCAGCTAAGGCCAGGCTGTTCACACAGCCCTCCTGTTTTACGATTTCACGCCAAAAAAAAACCAAAACAAAAAACAAAAACAAAAACAAAAAAAACCCCCACCTAATTACCATTAAAACACCACCATTTTAACAAAATGGAGAAGGGCCCACCAAAATAGATCCCCTCCAAGGTTAACGTCAATCCGGATGACAGTCATGGAAAAGATATTGAATGTATTATTGTAACACTGAATGTTTTGCGCTTGATTATCCCCTTTCCTCAATTTTCAAGTGCTTGATTAAAGATATTTGAATTTGGTTTTATCTTTTTTGTAGTTGTGTCTTTTCACCCAGAACCACTTTCCATTTGGTCTTTACCCTATTCCGTAGTTCCAGCTCTCTTCAATGCATAAGCTAACCTGTCACACACACACACACACACACACACACACACACACACACACACATACATACATACATACATACATACATACATACATACATACATATGTATTGTAAAATTCCTCTCTAGAATGTTAACATATACTGTATAAGTGCAAGAAAACTAAAGGGCTTTCAGCAGTTAACTACTCAGACCATGTTTCGGAGCCTATACCCATACATGCCTCTCTTAGTTGCGGCATCTTGTCAAAGCTAAATAGTCAGCAAAAACAAGCCAGATAATAATGGAAAAATACACGAAAGTGTCGAGGCATTAGCTAAAGTGAAGTTTTGCTTACAAATGCAGAGCTTCAATATGATTAACTTTTGATTTAATCTATATGGAGATTCGTGTACAGTGTAGAAAAATAAAAACATTTGATATTTTTGCTTTTGTATCCTTGATTTAAGATACAAACTGGGAAACATTTTAATACTCCAAAAGCAATTTATTTCATAATTTCTTGGAATTGTATTACAGTGTTCAAAGAAATTATTCCTAATTTCAGTCTAACAGAGTGTTAAATCCTTCGATAGTTGTTTTGTTGTACATTTTGAAGCACTAGCCAAGAATCATGGTTTGAAAGGGTTTTTATGTAATATGGGTATCTGGAACAAAAGTGAAACAGAAGAGTCCTCTTCAGAATTTTTGATATTGAATTTCTTTTCATCTCACCTCTATGCGTATTTATCAAATTATCAATGAATTGTTTGTGTATTTTTACACATCACTTCCTCTTATGTCTGAAATACTGTTTATGGCAAGTTTATTTTTCAAAGCATCCAGATAATATTTAAGCGGATGACTCCAAAATTGTTACCTGCCTTATCGATGTTACTGATAATAACTCTTTTTTTTTTGTAGTTAATTGACCGGTTTTGAAACCTTAAACTGTTTTACATTTATCTTACTCTTATTCTTAATGTGGGTTCTTTAAGGATTAATTCTATTTCTAAGGACTCTTTTCAAGTTTGATAAACATCCTTTTAATTTCTCAAACTCGATTTTTTTGTTTCTTTGCCGATTTCATACAGAAGGAATGAAAAGCATTGCATGTAATCTGAAAAAATACTGTTAATGTTCCACGTGCGACATAACTGAGAAAAATTACTTTTTTATACCAATTCTTTTAATACTGAATTTTTAATTACATTCAAATTACCTGTATATACATGTTTGTGGCATTTATCAACAAAATGGAATATTAACTGTTTTCTGTTTTAGAAGTGTACAGTATGTGCATGCCTGATATCCTTGAACGACGTGTGTTTGAAGTCGACTGACCGTGTCTCGAAGCTTGCAGGGACAGGTCGCCCTGCATGAGAGATGATGGTATTCTTTACAGAACAACTATGTCTGCAAAGAAATCATCGCTTTGATTGGGATTTGAAATAGGATGGGTTTTTTTTTTTACTGTTACAGGTTATAAAGATGATGCTTCTGTTAGTTTTGTGTTTTTTCATTTGTTGGGCACCTTCAGTAATTTTCAACGTCTGTCTAGAACTGTGGATTGTGTCAAAAAGAGTAAGGGAAGTTGCCAAAAAATATGGTGTACAGTTTAACCTATATAATATGGGCCTGGCAAATAGCGCCATTAATCCTTATATATACCCTCTCTGTTCAAGGTAAGTGGCTTTGCCGATATATAAAACATACCCTTCTGTCCATGTAAACATCTGCTTTATATATATGTATATATGCCTATTTTGTTAATGCATGTATGTACATACGTATTCATGCATGTAGCCATCGGATGTCTGCCATTTTGGCTATCTATGCAAGGCTGTCTGAATGCCTTTTTTTATCCATCCATCATTTCATATATAAATGTATGTGTCTGAGTGCACTTATGTTAGCATAAATCTAGTCATACTTGCTGCGCTGAGATCAATATATCTCTTAATACATGTCTCAACTAAAATTCAACTTCTTCTGCTGGCCATCAAGTAATTTTGCAAAGTCATCGATGCACCAAATTTGCAAATCACTGTGTAATTAGAACTGGAATTGTAACGAAACACAGGCTTTTGGGGGGACAGGGGGCTCACAAACATTCACGTTCCATAATACATCAAAGAAGAAAGGAGGAATAAACATTTAGTACGGTGCCTTTGGAATACATATCATGGGATTTTAATGGGTTTGCCATTTTGCTTAGGATAATGATATACATGACGCCAACAAGTATTGAAACTGACGTCCCTAGGGCCGGCACCTATACAGGGTTTTACTCATTACCCAACCCACTTCTGCTTGTATATTGTGTTACTTCCTATCAAACAAAAACTTGGATAAAGGAGGTTAATTCAAAAGTTGCCTATAACAGCGCAAGTCTCTGAAATATTCTCATATATTCATAACTATTTCTGTAAACAATCAATGTGTTAGTATAACGAGACGCTTACATATTGTATGACTACTACGCTACGCCTGCATTGATACTCACCTGTTACGGTAAATTTTATGCCCAAAAAGGTAAATATCACCAGGGACCATGCCCATGAAAGTAGATGTTCCCTTGAAATAATTGATGTGAGTACCGAATAAGTTTTTGGCTCAGGTGACTTTTCAGGCAGCTGAACTTGTGTGGTCGTTAATCCATCGCCCAGCTTGTGTACTCTCATTTGTCTGTGTTTGGCATCTACAATGACATTCTCGACTTCGTCTTTGAAGTCTTTCGCGAGAGCAACTTTAGTGTTTGTGGAGATGTACCTGAGATAGGGCTCTAACATTTATAATGGTTAAGTTGCATTTGTTTAGGGGCCTTCAAAGTTATTGTTTATTTCCCCGCGAATTTCGACCTAAGCATTATCTATTGCTCGCTTGAGTGAAAAAAATATCACTAAATAATTCACCAGAATCAACTTTATGATCATTATTCTAATTGTACGGTTTCCTTACACTTTTTGGTGACGATTTTTTTTTAAATTGCGACGCCATTGAATAGCCAAAAGGGCACACTGTTTCCTAATTTGCAACAAATAAGTTGTGGTATGACCAAGACAACAATTAAATAATAATCCAAGTCTTAAATAATCACAATAACTATTTTCTATAGATGAAGACAGTTCTTTTGATTTTACTTTAATGCTTATATTCACACTGATCACTGTTAATCAACGCAGATGCCGATGGAAATTAAATTTTTTACGATCTCCAAAAAGAGTCGCATTAATTTTTAAACTTGTTGAAAATGTAGCTTGGGTGGGCTTCTATGAAGTTTTTTTTCCAATAGCGAAGCTCCAGTATCATTTTCAAATTGTAGGAATTTAACAGACACATATTTGATTTTCAGCTGTTTCTCCCCGGCGATCTGCCGCCCAAATCTGGTCATACTTATTGCTCCCCCACCCTCGGTATTTGGAACCCTACTCTTTCATAATTTTACGCTATCTTACAAGATATATCCAGAATACGGAACAATCAGATATGACTCTTTTGCATGATTGTTTGATTGATCCTCTGGAAATAAAATTGATGTCCTTTAGGTCTCCAGAACCTGGAGTTGAAACAAATGGAACAACTTGTTTAGTGCAATTTTCTTCTGGTGATTTTTGTATTCTGTGGTTTGTACATGCTGTAGTTGTCTGAGCTTGGCATGTTATGAAATAATGACAAGTCACACACAAAGGAATGTGGATTGGGTTCATGTGGTTCTGCACATCCCGCGGCATTATTAGGGATCAAGGGCGCGTAATTTCTTTCAATGGTCATATATTTCAGAAATTCAGATAGATTCACTTTAAACCTATAAGAGATGTGCCTATTTTTATTTTTGGGACATTAATTTATGTTCTAATTCTTTTCTTTAATCTTACAATCGTTTATCATCTACTCTTGGGAATGATACGAAATTTATTGTAAATCACCTTTCAAATTGCGAACAAACACTACTGGACACTCTTTGACCAGTGTAGGATTTATTTTTAAGTTGGATGACAAGGTCGGCTGCGGATGGGCTGTTTACGCAGACCTCATGACATATGCATACATTGACGCGCTAAAAGGCTGCTTGTGGATTACCTTCCAACAAACACTTATATTTCAACAGACGCATTATCATTGTTTTTTATTCTATTAACATTTGAAATTTCAGAAAGTTCCGGGATACATTTTCAGCAATTCTGCTTTGTAAATGCCAGAAAATGGCAGCCACAGAGTCAGATGGTATGTTTAAGAACGGTGAACCTACATTACCAACAAGGACTACGAAAACAACGTTAACAGAGAATAAAAGAAGATAAAAATAAACGGGATGGACAGAAAACGACGGTGAATTTGCTGAGGCACAAAAACGTGCAACAAAAACTAACATATTTAAATGTTTGTGTGGAACCAGGACAAAGACAATTCTATTTGAACGAAAACAAGTGTACATAAAATGGTTACATTTGTAAGGAACCAATACATGAAAATACTCATATTATTAGCATGTACTAGCAGGTCCGGGAGCCACCCGTTAAGACAAAATTTGTAGCTATCACTGACGCCACCCTCAAGATTCTATGAAATTTTTCCTGAAGTGGCAAATTAACTACACAGGTGTGTGAATATTGCAAGGTATTGCTTGTTAAGATAAAAGGCATGGCCTATTGACCAACAATATTTAAAGTTAAACATTTCTTTAGTACAGTAAGCAAACCAACATTTATTGTTGATGAATATTCTAGTTATTTTCGATTCTACAATTTTCTTGATAATTATGAATATAATATATTTTAGCATAATTGTCCATACCTTGTAAACTATGAGTGTATAATTTTTCGCGAATAATATTACGCAAATTATTGATGGTGTCCCGTACACCAAACCTAACACAATTGTTAGCAAAACCATGATAACATTTTGGAAGACATTGTATTACTGGATCGTCTAGTGTTGCATCTATGCACATCTTGATTTGTTTGAAAGGGTAATATTTGAAGAATTTCAGAGAGTTAATAATTGAGGCATTTGTGATAAAATTTCAATTTAAAAATTTGTAAATCGTCCACCCTCTGTAGCTGCAAAACCTTAAATAAGGGATCTGCATGAGCATTTTATTTTTGCAACATATTGTTCCCCATGTTTCTGCATTTTAAGACTTTTAGGGGATTTTGATCCCTATAGAAAACACCATAATTACGATAAGATAATATTACGTAGTAGAAATCTTTACTTTGGCAGTTGTGGGAAGAATATTCCTCAGCTTATTTAGAATACTGAGAGTGCTAGATATTGTTGCAGACTTTATCAACATGACTATTCCATGTCAGATGTTAATAAAGTCTAATCAACCCGAGCCGCAAATTGTATGTGTCCACATTGTCAACTTGGGTTTCACTTAAGTAAATTTGTGGTACTCTGACTCTCTATTGGGTTGATAGAATAACACAAATTATATTTTCGACATTCAATTACAATTTATTTTGATTCAACAAGTTAGGTATTTTTTCCAGTTTAATGTTTATGCTACCATATATATTCCTCTTTATAATAACATTTAAAAACTTGAATATTGTGGATAATGTGGAATCATCTGTATACAATATCATGCAAACACATTGCTGAAACATACCACATCATTAACAGAGATAATAAAAAGCAAGGGTACTAGAATAGAGAATTCCGATCTTTGTTATTTGAAAGTAAGATTCTGTAACATCAAATTCCACCTATTGTATTTTGGTAACAGTTTATAATCAATTAACAGGGGAATTTTTTTCAGTAAAATTTTATGCTTTGTGGTGTTGAACGCCTAAGACAAATCAAGAAAGATATTGGTTGGTATTTTATCCTTGTCTATCCGTTGAATTATCTTATGGACGAGTTCCACTGCAGCTAATTCCATGGAGTGACATTTACGGAGGCCATATTGACTATTATTAAATAATGTATTTTCATAAAAAATATTCAAACATTTGGTTAAATCTAACTTTTTTGAAAACGTTTGAGAGTATAGGTAAATAAAGTATCGGACAATCATTTGTAATTGTTTAAATCTTCCTTTTCATACATAGGTATTACTTAGCACCTTCAGGTTAATCATGGAATATGCCAGTGTTTATAGCTTGGCTGATGGTTACACTTAGTGATTCAGGAGTTGAATCTTTTATAAATTTCACGAATTTAGTGCAACTTGATATTTCATCAACACCAGAGCTTGGTTTTGGTTGAAAGTTGTAAATAACTTTAATAACATCTTCTTTATTATCATTTTTGGATTTAAGTGTGCATTGTGGTTTTTGCTTGAAATCTTTCTTGAAACTATCTATTTGTAGGTTGTCTCTTCAATTTCCAAGATCATATCTGGCATTAATCAGAATGTATTAAACGTCTTTGCAACAGTGAGCTTATCATTTATGAACTGCCCTTTGGCACTCAAATATTCAGGAAATTCCTTTCTCCTTTTTTGTTTTGAACAGTATCTCATTCATGGTTGCCCGTTTTATTTAAGTATTTTTATTTTGTAAAGCAAGAATCATAATATTCTGTTCTCTTCTTTTTTTTTCTCTTTGTATATTTTTTCTTAGTATATTATCATATGTAGCTAAGTTAGTTTTAATATATGATAAGGATAGGACTCGACTGGTGCAGACTTGGTTCTTTAAAATGTAGTGGGGCTCTGAATTTGAAGCGTCGTAAAATTTCATGAGTAATCCATTTGTTCTTTTTCTGTTTAAATTTGGTAATTTAACAAATTTTACGGGGAAGTGTTTCTTGTTGGCATCATTGATTATCTCATATGACATTTCCACTTTTAGATTAGTCTCTGTATTTGTATCTTTGTTTATTTTGCCTATATGTATATGTCACTTAACTCGTTGTAGAAATAAGTCATATCGTTTGGGCTCTGCCTTTCAATTGTTATCATCTTAGATACAATGCTTTGCAGAGTTGTTATATTGATACCAAGAAAATCGATGATGATTCGCAATTTGTTTAACCATAATATCAGAGCTTATACGGAGCGATATATTCTTAGATGTGCCAGACATGCTGTCAATAAGTATTCCCTTAGTGTTTGAGAAACGAGTTGGCTATTTTTTAGGACTGGTGTTGTTTTATTCCTTCATAATTCGTGGTGTGTAACACGTTCTTTTACCTCAAGCAAATCGATATTAAAGTCACCACATATACCAGTTTTATGATTAGATCTTTATTGCCATGTCGAATTTGAGAAAAACTCTTCTATAGGGGTATTGTAGTTATTTAATATGTCGGGGGAGGGGGTATATAAGATTCGATAATACCATTTTTGCTTATCTGCATATGGCAAACTTCTATGAACAGGCTTGCCTAGACGTGAGATCTTAGATTTGTGCACTAGTTAATTATTTTTCATTTAAATAAACAATTAAACCACCTGCTGAAGAACAGCTCTTTCTTTTAGATGTACATTGAACGCCTTCCAGTTGAATTAATGATAAATAAGAATACTTTTTAATGAAACACTCTTGCAGGCATAAAACACTTAAGTCAAAATCATATTGTCTGAGTTCATACACAAAGGCTGCAACTTCTGAAAATGTTGTATGAATTTAAACTGAGAATAGTGAAGCTACTACTTAAAGTTTGTAATTTAGGGATAAGGTCATAAAAGTAATATGTTGAATGTATAATTCAAAGGTTCTGCTCATTATCAAGATCTTCATTTGTTTAGAGTATATTTAACAGTGAGCTATACTGGACTCCACCATGGGAACTCAACGTTTCCTCTGTAAGAGTCATTAACGTAATATACATCATAAGAGTTGCGTTCTTGGCCACTTGTTGATATTTTCATATAAATTATCTTGCCCTTATGAAAATAATTTATTGGAAACAAAAAATAAGATTTATAGCACAGGTGTCATGAATAAAGGAGTTACTATTAGTCTGCACCTTGCCTGTTCAGAGGATCAGATTCAACAAAATATAATATTTTTCCATGGATAGTCGCTAAAGCTGCCATCCAGAGGAAGCCATATATATTTTACATTGTCTCTGGATAGCCGCTGCCGCTGCCATCCACAGAGATCCACACAACAAATATTTCTTTTACTACAGATAGCCAGTCCCGCTGCCATCTGCAGGGAACAACAAATATATAGTTTTCGTCATAATTGTAATCGTATTCAAGCACAAACAAAATTGAAATTATGTGTTATAATTCCCAATGTACACGAGGCATATTATCTTTAGTGGGCCTTAATACCCAGAAATTAGAAATAGAGAAAAAACAAAATAGTTCAAATAGCCATTGGTCAGTATTCATAATTTCAAATGAATTGATTTCAGGCCTGCATCGATCCACAAAGATTCACTGAAGGACTCAAGTAGCCGCTGGTGCTGCCACCTGCCAATATGGATATTCAAGTATGTGATTTCAGCTTTATGTTCACAGCAGTTCACTGAATGGAGACTACATAAATGTCAGTATAATGGGTTTGTTTGAGCTTTTAACCTGAATTTTTTTCAATCTAGTTTATGGCGATGTTTCGGCTTGTGAACCAAGCCAATTTGAAATTTTCTCCAGGATATACTCCATCTATGAGATTCTTCGGTTAAAATGTTATTCTTTTTTGTGCTTTTCCTTTTATGAATGAAGAGTACGTTTTGCGGCACCAATCTATGGTTTCAGTGTGGTACTTAAAGTGATGTAGGACATGCTTTTGTTGATGTTTAATTTCAGGCCAGTCTCAATTCTTCAATGATTGGGTCATTATTAACATATACAAAATATTTATACAGGCTTGCTGGAGGTATTGTCATAATATTAATGCTCCTGCCATATATTTCTTTCAG
This sequence comes from Hermodice carunculata, assembly GCA_964020975.1. Taxonomy (NCBI): domain Eukaryota; kingdom Metazoa; phylum Annelida; class Polychaeta; order Eunicida; family Amphinomidae; genus Hermodice; species Hermodice carunculata. The sequence continues at coordinate 75,450,814 of OZ026627.1, forward strand.
CTGACCCAATCTCTTCTTGATGTTTGAAACGGTTTTAGTATTTGGCTGATATTCAATAGACTTGGCAGACGGGTTATTTCTTTTTTCTATAAGGTTACTTATTCCTCCAATAAGACCTGTATAGTCAGCAGAGTTAGGCTCCAGTAATTAATACAAGTGAGAACAAAGTACGTCCATGGTAACACCGGGGGCAATACAGATGCAATACGACAAATTGAGACTGTTTTTATCATTTTAAACTGTCCGAAATTCCTTGTGATCACAACCCCTTGAATCAGTGACTGTAAACACATGATAAACACAACGCTTATTCAGAGGAGAGTGATTGTCAACAGATAACAGTCTCTTACCATTAGCACTGCATTCAGCGAAATTATCCAAGATTGCGCCGGTGTCCACAGCCATATTCAATAGAGCAGATCAATTTGTGAATTATTCCTAGTAAACGTAGCATGTTGGCCTGTTACGATTCTAATGCACATTGGTTACCATTTCACATAAACACGAAGTCACTCACTTGTGGGACACGTGTGGTTTGGCTATTATTCGAATATGTCAGAGCAATGGATCGATGCACAAGATTGGTCTTGTGGTTGAAAAATGAAACAAAACGATTACGCAACTCATAGATTCAATCAGTTATCACACATTGCAGCACAGCCAGAATAAAAACTTCCTGCAATGTCCCGTAAGCCAATTTCAGGTTTGTAGTTTTACCCATCCAGCATCAAAAGGGTTATGCAGGGCCACGTTTTGCTGTGCTTAACTTTGGTTCCATTTTTTATTTTATTTGGTACGTTTTTGCCACATCTCAATATTTGCACTTACAGTGGGTAGAGTGAATGTGGCAAGTCTGGGGCCATAGAAATTGAAGCTTCACTTCAAATTTCTCGTGTGTCAAGTAATTGGACCTTTGTAAACCACAGAGATTAGAAGCCCAATTTGACAAACTTTACCTGAATTCCAGCTTTTTTTTGCGGGGCGTACCTGTCAAGTGTAGCAAACAAAGTACTTGACAATATTGCTCCAGTGAGTTTAGATGTGTCGTCCCAAAATCCAGTCTTTTCCTCCTGATGGTGCTAGCATTTTCCCCGACTGGACCTTGGATTCCTTGCACGGGAACGAGTACCTTTGGGTATGAACTTGGGAGTCGATTCTCTTAATACCATCATGTACAGCTTTTCCCTATTTGTCATTTCGACTTACTCTGCATTCAAGTGCATCAAGTTTAGCAGTCCAGTTTAGCATGAGTTTGTCAACAGCACGTGTTGCGCAATCTTGCATGGCAAGAAATAGCTGTGGGTCTAAGTTGGCAGGCGCACTTTCTGCTGTACTTGTTGTTTTAGGCATTTCCAAATAGATGTAAATTGCTTGATATATATACATATATACGTAGCCTCTCTATAGGTTCAATAAAAAACTGAGGAACATAAAACAATAAAACTTCCAAAGCGATGGATTTCAACACAAATCTATTAATTGCAACCACTACCTGTTATATGCCTGACCTGTGAAGTAACCGTCTTGAGTGTGTAGAAAAAATAAAATGGTGGCTGAAGCCGACGTACAAATGGTTGCCTAATTTTCTCCAAGAATAACCAGTATTGAGGACAAAGATAGATATTCACAGTTATTTGAGGAAATACAGCAACTGCAAATCAATAAAACACGTTGTACAAAGTCAGCATTTGATATTATGATTTTTGAAGAGAATTATTATAAATGTGCAAGTCAATGCAACCTGTCAGCTTTTCATTTTTACACATTGACACCAAAGTCAAATTATATTTTGTATTATCCCAAAATGAACAGGACCTTAAAAAAATAGTTGGGCAATTTCAGTGGCTCATGATTATTATATTCTTATGTGGAGGAAAAACACACTTTCAACACCTTCTCAAAATTGTTGACACGATCCACTTCAAACTTGATGAAAATGTACCTTGGGTTGTTCTCTTTGGGTTTCTTCAAATTGGTAGTTTTCACTAATCCATCTTGTACACAGGTGCACAGATTCCTTTTTGATAATAATATCCAGACCACATTGGTACTGCATGTGCCATAAAGCATAAACCCACCAATAAAAAGGTTGATAATATTCAATAACACAGTTGGTGATTAAGCTTTTAAAGTTTGTCAGGATAAACACGATCAAATAGTTCAGAAAAATCTAACCCATCGTCATAAACCCAAAAGCAACATTGGCAGCAAAGTTAAAGGTGAACAATTAGAGGTTAATATTGGTTTAAATGGCCCAGCCTGATCTCTGCAGGTGGCTGGGAGCAGCTTAGTTATGAAACTCATGTGTGTGTGCATGACCACGTGACTGGTCACGCTGCCACCACAAGCCACCTGCCTTTGGCACACTTTCCCACATGTTTTTGAACCGTTTAACAGTGCAGGTGTCATTGTGGCCAAGTGCTTAAATTGGCGTTTTAGGATGCCAGGAATGGATAAAACATAGCTGACAGATAGAAACTGAAGAAGTTCTTACAAGATGCCTGGTCGTTTTGGGTGCAGAAGGTCGACACAACCCATCCAGTCGGGATAATTTGTGTGCTTCCAATCAAATCAACATCTAACTGGGCCAGGCAAACCATTGCAAATGAAACAATTTCTATGCCCAGGGAACAGATCCAACTTACCAAGCCCTTCGTGCTGTGCCATCTCCCCCAACCACCCAGAGTGACTAGATCAATGATTATGTGTCAAGAAATGCTTTGTACATAGTTCCGTATGTTGAGTGTTGTCTATTCTAAGCTGAATATGTTTTTTGCACCTTAGCTTATCACACACACAAAAGATTTTGTCGACTGCAATTATTGGATTATTGTTATTTGGGTAGCTTGACACTACAGTGATAATGGCGCTAGAAAATGGCCAAACACAGCTGGATGTGGACGCCTGCACCAGCACGCAACCTGATGGACTGCTGGGTGTTGAAAACGTGGCCAGGCGGGGAACACCCGACTTTGCACATAGGAAGGAAGTGCTGGTCTCACTTCGCGCACTGTGGAATTACTAAAAAACCAGGACCTGACATGCACAGCCACCCTGGTTATTTTGCCCACCATGGAGGTAATCATTGGCCTAGAGCATGACGGCATCCACCCAAAATTGACCGTAGGCCAAAAGATCCTATTGCACCAGGCTATTGACAAGCTCCAAATCATCCCAACTAATGCCCAAACACCAGAGTATACCACGGAGAGCGAATAACCCCACCCTGAAGCTGCTTTACAGAACAGTTGATGTACCTCGCAGGGGGTAGCTGATGTACAGGGCCACACATCCTTAAATATGGCCCAGCTGAGGGCAGATCCATTTGCATAGAATGCTCTCAGCCAACTGGAAAGCACAGGGTCCTGCCAGCTTACAGCTTGCTTGGTAATATCACCAACAGCTAAACAACTGCAGGAGGGAGAGGCACAGCTCATGGGACATCCTGGATGATGATGTCACAGCACAACCTCCCTTCAGTACGGGATTCCCACAGGCTGACACATTTACACTATGCCTTCTTGCCCTGGGTGCAAGAGTTGAGGTCGAGATTTTGGACATAGTTGACTTTGTTGAATACTCTCATTAAAACCACGAACAGGAGGTCATTACCCACAAAGGTGTACAAGTCTGTATTAAGTAGGCCAATGCAAACTGAGGTTGGAGTCCCCAACCCTTGCTCAATCGGCAGTCGCCAATACAAGAATTATGGACTGTATGTTCGGAGAGGGGGACCTTGATGTGAACTCTGTCACTAAATACATGGTGTAAACGGTAATAATATTGCAATTGGCAGAGGTCTACCCCCTTGTAAACGTTTGCTGTATGATTATGCCTCCCCCTACTCCCAGACACACGATGGCTTTCCCTGGGGGGTGGAGAATGGTCACTTCTTAATGTTGTTTCTCATGGCCAGGGGGAAATCCAACCAGTGGCTGGGATGACCCCAAGGCCAAGGTCAAGGTCGGAAACAACCACAATTCAGAAGGCTTTGGGAAAATAAATTTGTTTGAACTTTAATGGGCTTAAGGGCTGCCGATATGATGGCCCCCAGTTTCAGTAAATGTCTGCTAACTTTAAAAACCCTGATGGCCTTACTGCTGAAACTTGGATTTTACATAAATTACGACAAAGTTGTAGGCCTCACCAAATGCCGAACCTTTTTGGGCTTTCAGGTCAACTCAGATGAAATGTCAGTTTTTGTTATTCCTAAATCTTATTTTTAAGGGCCAGAGTCAGCTCAAATCCGCGAATCACAAATTGATATTAACAAGTTGCGTTCGCACAGATATGGTGTGGTGGGCAGACTTCATGTGTACTTTCAGTGGTCGCTTATTTTTGCTTCACACTCGACACTGTGACCATGGACCCTTGTAATGTGGCAGCTAGTCCAGTTTTGAAGATTTGTGTTACATTATTGGGCAGGCTGATTGGCCAGAGGCAGGCCATCTCTATATCAACTACAAGGGAGTGCTAGCAATATTGGTGGCCACCAGGCATTGGACTCCAATGTGGTCGATCAAACATATAAGTGTGTATACAGGCAGCACCACAGCCCCGGGAATTATTAACAAAGGTTCATGCAAGGAACCATGTGTAATGAAAGCACTGCAGGAATTGTTTTGGTTGTCGGCCACATTTAATTTTTTTTACACAGTTGCAGAACACTTGTCAGGAGTGCTCAATGTACAGTCCGATTGAGCCTCACGCCTTCATGACTGGAGAAATAGAGCCATGATTGACATGCAATTGTTTGCAACAAATTACCTTATGCGATCCATACTATTGTACCATATGTCTTACCATTTGTTGATATCATTTTTTTCCAAGTCCAAACCTGTTGGACCTAGAAAAGGTTGCAAAATTACCTTGTGCCATCGATGCTATTGTACCATATGTCTTACCAGGCATTCATATCAATTTTTCCCAGACCCAAACCTGGTGGAGCTGAAAAAAGTTATGGAGAAAGAAGTGATTCAATACATATCAGTCCCCTGTCAGAGCTCTATTAAACCTGTGTATTGCCCACATAGGGATGCTTGTCTATGTTTTTGCCAACTGATACCTGTGGACTCAGTAGTTGTGACTAGGTATGTAGTCTTCCTAGCTCACTCCCTCAAGTACTCAAGTGTTTAACAGTATTTAAGTATTATTCGTGTTCTACATCTTGAAGCAGAGTTCCCAAACCCTCTGGACAAAAACTGTTACATAGTTGGGTGATAAAGGATAAGGGCAGTGGGGACGGCCATCTGTTTCTGTATGAAATAGGCAGCCAATCTCAGACCCTCACTCACCACACCTTCATCTCCACGCTGAAAGCAGTCCTACTCCACTGTGAGATAGACCTCTACCAGCACTCGGGGCACAGCTTCAGACGAGGGGGTGCCACCTTTGCCTTTGAGGCAGGGGTACCCCTAGAATTAATCAAGATGCAGGGTGACTGGCAACATGATGCCTACCAAAGCTACATCACAGTCCCTCTCTGTACTAAGATCTCCACCATCTCTAAGATGGCTTCCCACCTACAGGGTACCTAAGTGGGTCTCAAGGATTTCTACTTAGAGTGATGTAATTGTGCAGGGGAGTGTCCTGCCTTTGCAGACGGAGTCAACCCAGTGGTGCCACCAGGGGGCGCCATTTATTGCCCCTTGGGGGACCCCGGGTCCCTACGCAAAATACTAGTTTATTCAGTGAGACCTAAGAGGGGGTCTCACTTAATTTGTGCCAAACAACCCTGGCCTTTGCTATTATGTGATTCTATTATACAATATTATTGTCGAACGCAGAGGAGACATGTGATACAGCTTAAAGGCAGTGATTGAAGAATTTCTAAATCATCAACTTTTAGCTTCAAAACTAATGTGAAGAAATTTGTTTCACTCCTAGCGTGACACAGATAACTACCCATAAAAAGCAGACTTAAGTTATTTCGAAACAGATAGGTCTAACCACTTACAGCCCAAAATTTATCACTTGTGCCAAAGATTAAAAGAGTCATTGATGGCCTGCCACCTATTGGTGTTCCTGACATGTCAGCCCGATGAGCTGACAGCTTAAGAAAAAAATAGGCCTTCAAGGTTTTTGTAACCATTTTGAACCTGTTACATTACAACAATGCTCTACCTCAATCACAGGCCATGGTTTTTATAACTATAATGAAGCTGGAACATTACATCAATGCTCTACCACAATCATCAGTATGAGTCAGACAATACAGCCCACAGCAAAAAGTGTCCAACAAATTTGTCATTAATTTGTTTAGAAAACATTACCTAAATTTCATAAATCACAAACTAAAAATGACTGCAAAGTTAATATATCAAAAGGAGAGATTCATAAAATTCCCAAACATCAACTTTATACTTTCAATACCAATGTGAAGAAACTGATTACACTAACGACATGAGACAGGCAGTCACCCATTTAAGGCATTTGGCGGTTGTAAAGTGATCCTTTCAACCTATGAAATAGTGCTTCATGTTAATACATTGATGAGGAAATAAGGTACAACAGTGTTAGAGGACAAAACACATTTAAAACGATCATTTGTACATAAATGAGTAATAGTGTCGAAACCTTCAGGTCCTGATACGTTAGCTCTTATGCTCCCATCTCTCATGAGAAATAGTTCCCAGGCCATATTTGCTGTACATAAGGCATGTGATGCTGCAGGTTTCAGACCCTGCTTCACTGTTTTTAACAGAGTGTTTAGGCCAACGAATTGAGCATAACATTCTAATTGCCTTGCTGCATGCAGCATAGAATCTATTCACCTCCTTACTTGAAAGATTCCTCAATTGGCAACCATATAAAGACATGCAGTGACTCTTAAATGATTGATATTTAGTTGTAGAATACACATTGAAGTAAGTACTTAACAAGTTAACTTCACCATACAAATCCTTATGAAATCGTTCACGTTTTTATAGTGTACACCAATGTTGCAGTATGCCTTAAGAACTCTTATTTTAAAATGTTGGAAAAACTTGTCTCTGTGACCAGGGTGATTTTTGTTCATATTTGCAAGTTAAAATATATGAATGATTTAACACAAAAGGTTGCAAAACAATGAACATGCCTCTATCAGCAAGAAATCTGATTCTTCGTATTAAAAATATTGAATATAAACAAATATATCCAGTAATAAATGCAATAATGTTTTGGTATGTAAACAATGTCAACGCAAAGAGGGTCATTGCCATAGGCAGAATACATGTGTATGAGTAATAAAAAGACTCCCCGGTAGCAAACCACAATTTGCTCCACAATTGGAACACAGCAAAGTACATTTATGTTTGCAGTATATGGAGCTCTACATTTAGAGCAAATGGTTTTGGACTGGCACATGTTATACCAAAAAAAGGCTTGCTGGGTCTATACATGCAATTCTAGGTAAACAGGAAACACAATCAACGTCATGGTGACGGTAGGCAGTTTATTCTGTGGTAATACGGATATTATCCCAAGTTGTTGTATCTTTTGGATAAGGGGCATGTTTCCTGACCAAAAAGATCTCTACACTGGTTACAGAACTCACAGGCTGCTGTAGGCAATGATCAATGCAGTTAATCTTCAACACTTTAGTCATATTTGGAAATCTAGAAATCTTCTTTTGCACAATATCCTTTGTAGCTGGTGGTGAAGATGGTGCAACAGTAGAAGCATTATGACGCGGGCCATCAACGGCCATGACAGTTTTGCTCTGCATGACAACTCCCTCCTCTGTAACCTTCTCGATAATTAAAAACATTACATCTGAACGAAGGATAGTCTTTTGGCACCCGAGGTGCAACTGCTGCCCGATGGTTTGCCACTTTGGAGTAGACTTGATTGTACCCATGCGTGATTTAAAGGTGTCGAATTTGTGTAGTTCTAAACATTTCAATTACGTACCATTGCATTTTAGAATTGGCTGATGAAGTAAAATTGAAATCAACATAGAATGACATTTATACAACTTTTATGATAAACTAAAAAAATTATCTAACAGCTTAAATGTTATTTTATTTCTTATTAAAACTGGATTTTTTTTCAGTAACATATTGATTTGACAGACCTTTTCAGTGAGATCCAGCTTTGGATGTAAAGGCAAAAACCTATGCAATGTGAATTGTAAGGCCTGCAGCGGGGTTTGTTGAAATCAGTCGTGGGCAATTGATACTCAGATCTGTAAACTGGGAAGCTATAAGAACGGAAGTTTGTTTAAAACATGGTACTGTTATCAATATAAATGACAGAAAATTTCCTGCAATAAGCAGGATGTAATCTTTATCACGGTTCCAGGTAACTGATCTTTATTAAAGCACAGAACACTTAGGTCAATAAAAATATTACTATTACCGGTCTTCACCAATGAGTTACTGACAGGGGTCAGCAACTTTTCGAAGTTCCTGTGCACCTTTTTGCTCACAAGATTTCACCAAACTGCACATTTCACTCTTCCTTTCAAGTTTGCAAATACAGTCTATATTTTTGTTCCTGTTGCTTTCACTGTGAAAATATAATATATGAGTTTGTTGCTTGAAGCGTCATTATGACTCAAAATAATACACATTCAAATGTACACTTTATGTCGTAAATTGACCACAACATAAGCACATTTATTGAACGAATACTAAGTTGAAGCTCACATAATAAGACAAGTTTTTCAGAAACTTCGAATCCATTGCAACTCTCTTCAGAGCTACATGAGGCACTGTATTGGGTTCAAGCCACTCTTTGTCCTTTCCTTGCTCTTCCACAAAAGAAAGTTACATGTTTGCAAGACCCGAAGGCCCACTCATGCTGGTTAATAGTGTGGTGGAGTACAGGTTGGCATTTGTTCTACAGGGAGTTCTGTTCTTCTTTCCTTCCTTAGCTCTGGGAATCCGTCGATGTTTTCCTTTTTTCACGTGTCTTTCCAACATTTGATGGCCCAGCGTGAACTTGGTCTGCCTGGGTGTCTGCCAAGCAGAGTTTTTCAGAAGACGGAAGGGAGCTTGCACTCATTTGGAGTGTGGTGAATTTTCCACGCTATTTTCACCCAAGGCTGATTTATATTCACAACACAGCTAATTTTAACTGAAGTCAATTTACAAGAAAAAAGTTCAGTGTGTAAAGATTCAGTCCTTTAACAAACAAAATCGATTACAGTGTTCACAAAACTTTGTGCTTATATGAAAATTGGCATATTTTGTCGTACAAAAAACTCAATTTACAATAGGGGTGTTTATTTGCCAACATATATACAGTGAGCGAGGACTGCTCCTATAACCGACAACTTTACATGTTTTACTTTAGCACATATAGACCAAGCAGCTTAAAGCCTAACATTTATTACTTGTGCCAAAGATAAAAACGACAAGGTCGGCTTCCCTTTTGTGTGTGTGTGTTCCTGACTTGTCAATCTGCTGAGCTGACAGCAAAAGGAAAGAAGTAGGCCTACACCTTTTTGTGACATTTATGGACCTAGAACATTACAACAACACTGCACTTCCGTTAAACATAGGAGCCCACAGCACAGCATAGCCATTCAGGTTTTAATCAAATTATTCCGAAAAACAAGTTACCCAGATTAATTAATTCCAAACCAACAATGACTGCATGGTTCAATACAGCAAACGGCAGAGATTCAAAAATTCCCAAAGCATCAACTTTCAGCTTTCAATACCAATTTGAAGAAACAAATTTGCCCCTTTACTTGAGACTGTCAGTCACCAATAAAAAGGCGACTGGTATCTTCAAACTGGTTCTCTCAACCTATGAATCATTCCTGGTTAACAAGAAACTTTTGTTATTGCAAATCTTACAGGTTTAACCACCTTAAACCATACATTAATCACTTGTGCCAAAGATAAAGAGACATGGTTGGCCTGGCACTGTTTAGTGTTCCCGACATGTCTGTCCGCTGAGTTGCCAACAAAAGAAGAAAGTGGGCCTACATCGTTTTTGTTACATTTATGAGCCTGAAACATAAAAACAGCACTCTAGATCCATTATAAATAAGATTGGCAGAACACACCGGCACAGAAAATCATAGTTAATGAAATTGTAATAAAATAGTTTCATTAAAAAATCAACCACATTCGTCAATTTCAACCCAACAATGACAGCAAATTTAAATTCAACAAAAAGGAGAGCTTCAAGAATTTCCGAAACATCAATCTTCAGCTTTTAATACCATTGTGAAGAGACAAAATCACTCCTGGCTCGAGACAGAATGTGCATAAATTGTTTTGCACATAACCTGATAGATAACAGTTGGCACTGACACTGTCTACGTGGATCAGACAATGGCGAATCAACAACATTGTTTTGGAATACAAGCTGTCATATTCAGCGAACCGATGATGACCAGTTAGGCTAGGATCCACCACACTACATAATAGGTTGGAGAGGGAAAGTCCTGACATACTTTTGTATTACATGTTTTTGGAAAATTCTAATACCCCTGAACAAAGTTTGCTTGGTCTACCTTGCACAGGCTCTTCCAGAATTTGTAAAATCGTTGATAGAAGTGAGGAGGTGCAGAAGAAAAACACTTTTCGTACTTTTGAGACACAAGACATTTTGTTCTCCTCTACTTCTTTCACTATCTTTTTTTGTCTAGGTTTCTGAGAGACTATTTTAACTTTTAGTTAGTGTTTCAGTGCGTGTGTAACCTGTCAACTAAACGGTTTGACATTTAAGAAACACACGCACTGTGTCTAGAGAGTTGTCTGTGTTGGATGTTGCGCAAAAAGTACATTTCAGTCATGTATATCGGTTTGTAGCGTGATAAGGTACACTGTGCTGGTTGCTGTGTGTCCTGTTTTGTACAGGTAAATGCTACACATGCCACGTTGTTAGAGTGTGTGCGCTTTAAATTTTTCTTGCATTCAATCACAAACCACAAGTTTAGCACTGAGTCTTTAGAGTTTAAATACCCTGTGTTTGAAATATTGCTCCACTGCTCAGATTAGAAATTGAGGTTTGCCTTGTGCAGGTGTCTGTTGTTGATGCAGCTTGAAAATTGTATAAATAAAACGATGTTGGATAAACGTGTGTTTGTGGCTTTTTTTCTACTCATAGTTTTGAATTAATTTGCAGATAGGTTTGTAAATATTTTGCAAATAGGCCTGTGTATCTTTCTGTCTCTGACATATTGATTCATTCTTCAGTTCAGAATTTGGGGTTTGCCTGAAGTTTTCTTATGGATGCAGCTTTGAAATTTTATTAATCATGGATTTTGTGTCTGTGTTTCTTGAATACATACTTTTAAAGCTATTTTGCACATAGCTTTGTACATAATTTGCACAGAGGTTAGTTAATATTTTGCAAATAGACCTGTTCATATTTTGCACTCAGCAATCAAAAACTGCACAATCAAAATGGCAGATGAGCGTCCAGTTCAAGTATTTGTCAAGAAAAAAATATATAGTACAGCATATTTGAAGAGTATTTGGGGATTTATTTTGATGTTGATAGTTACTTTTGCTACATTTTTTGTACAGGTCCAATTTGTGTTTGTGTGAGCATCAACGCTGTTTCATACAGTGACATCTACAATGGATTCAGATGCTACAGACAATAGAAAAAGAGATAGGCGAACTGACTGCTCAAAATGTGTCATTTGCTAAGAGGAGGATTCAAGGAAGGGATAGCTATTCTCAATTAGCAAGACAGGTTACCCGGCATTTTTGTTCGCAACTGAAAACCGACAGGAGGAACCATCAGTATGTCTGGGAGCATTGTTGACTCTGATGGAAGATTTTTTTGCCTAAAAATCCACTTTGTCACAAGCAGTGTAGTGACATCAACAAAAGGGCAATAAAACAGCATGCCACAAAGCAACAGAAAATATATATAGAGAAAAATCAATAAGATATTTCCAGAGGCAATTCTGTCAAAACACGTTCAGTTCAGGAATCAAAAAAGTTGCCACAAAAATGTATGTTTTATCTGTCAAAAGGAAAGAGACAAAAAGGGTGATAAATTTTCGGTTCTTATTTCCACGGACGAAAGACAGGCTAGCATATGGGAAAAGGCAAAAGAACTTAATGATGAGCAAATACTTTTGGCAAAAAGACATGGTTCCTCTCAATTAGATATGATTAAAAATGAATTTTAAATACCACAGAAATTGCATGACATCTTACTTGCTCCAAAAGCCCGTTCCACACATGAAACAACCCAACAGAGACGTGAAGAGGCATTTCACGAATTGATTGTTGACACTGACCCCCATCTTTTTCAAAATAAAAGTTTTATTATTTCAGAACAGCTGTTGATTACTACCTGGAACTGCCAAAGCGTCAGTGTGTAGAGAATATTTCTTGCAAAGGTAGTTAACTTAAGTCGAAACTTATAGGGCGCTCTAAAAACCCGGATGGCACTTGCAAGTTACACCAACATTGTTATGTTCATCACAACTGTGTGCTTCTCACATTTTTGCAGAAACTCAAAGGTGAAGGTTCCCTGCCATCCAGGATGATTCATCTGATGAAGACTGAAATTCTAATAATAGGTTAAAATGAATATTCAAACCATCGATGGTCAGTATATGACATTATGCTTTGAAGGAATAAAGTTCAGACGTACATGTATTATTTTATTGTGTGCTTTATCAAGGCTTGGTTTGGCAAATATTAACATTGCCTCATCCAAAGAGATGACTAATTACGTGAACTGCAATAATTTATATGTTTGCACCAATTTATAGGGATCACATAGAATTGCTCTTGTCCAATTGAAAGCTTACATAGCTATATCTGACAGTCTGTTTCATTTCTCTGTCAAATCACATTTACTGTCTTTGAGCCGAAACTTTCTATTTTCATCGCGATCTCGAAACAACTAGCACCACTTTTATCATTCACAACAACATTCCACACAAATATCATGAATATGTGGAAGTTACTTACCTGTCTTATAGTAATTTTCATATCCCCATCACTTGGGGCGGAGCATATCGATTTGCTCTCACCTGGCCATACTTTTACCCATTTATCCATCCACCTGTTGGTTCCTCAGCATATATCCATTCATTAAGAATTCAAAATTGGGTTAAATTTTTTTCAGTGTTGCAATATGTCAATATATGGTCCCAAGCAGGACTGGATTTCTGTGTTTGATAAAACAAATAAAGAAAAGAATCCTAAGTTATTTGTAGGATGTAGCTCATTTTAGCTTTTCTATTTTCTCATTCCTTTTTTCTTTGCATGGACTCCAGAGGATTTGTTACGTGAATCCCAGATAAATTTTATCACGGAACAGCAGCCTCAATGGATACAGAGTCCTATTTCTCCTATTGTCATGTGATATAAGGAGGGCTTTGATGGGTGTTTATTGTTGGTGTGAGAGACACTACTTAGTTCTTTTAAAATTTTTACAGCCTTGACTTCTTCAATGCAACCGAAAAATATTTTAATGACATTACATGTACAGAAAGGGTATCCTAATGTACTTAAACTAGTACTAGCAATAATTCTGTCGACAAGGCAACAGAGTAACGTTAATAGACTTAGTTGGATTTTTTTATTGTCACTCATTTCTTTGTTTTGTGATTTTATTTTACCGTCTGCAGATAAGTTTATCTGTACGGCATTGTTGCAATCATCTAGATGTAGCTTACAACTGAACTTTCTGTGATAATTGTGACACCTAGTACATTTGGGGGATTAATTGATGAAAAATATATAGTGACCTTATTTCTGTGGTGACCAATTTGGTCACTTCTGACTTTTTCATGGGCGGAGTTGAGCACAGCTTCAGCATTGAACAATGATTTATTTTTCGGTTTGAATTTGTAGTGGATGTAACAAAATTTTAATTTTATGAATATAATTAACATATACTCCAGATACGTCTGTAAAAGAATTGACAGAAGATACTATGATTGAGGCCATGCAAAACCCAAAAAATGTAATGGGGCATCTGATTAATTTAGCGTGACAGATATATCGAAAAAAATTATGCAGGCACTGATTGCCACCAGTACAAAGAAAAAAAAAGTTAATAATGTTTGAATATTGTATGTTTCATACACGTCTTGCAGTCAAAATTGCCTTAGACGTCTTATAATCATGTGAAAATCAAGTAATATTTGAAAAAAAATACAATTTTTGGGAAATTATCAGATTTCCGACAAATGTGCAGGAAAATATAGAAAGTTACGGTGAAATACGACTCTATGCAAAATCCAATATGGCCGCCTGTGACCTATTTATTCGACCTGCTTTTCTAAAATGGTATCAATTATGTCGAAAACGTTTCCCATTGGTGTTCTTATATGTTGGTGTTCATACCACCATTTTCACAAAACACTCAAAACTTTATTTGCAATTTTGAACACCATTCCTTCTGCCCCCGGTTTACCAAATTTTGAAAGAGTCATGGCAAGGTAGACCAGGGAAACTTTTTTGAGACACCCATACCTTTCTAAAAATATGTTTTACAAAGTATGTTAGGACTTTCCCACTCAGCCCCTTATTTTGAAGGAATTTGATAGGTTGGCACCCAGCCTAAGATTCAAGGCCATGCTATAAAATTTATATTAATTTACTTATATGTGGTAACAGCTTGTGTAGTCATGCTGGTTATATCATGAATGGCAGTCCTGACATTTAAGACTTCATTTACCCATGATAATACCATGATTGATTCAGCGGCAAATCAGTTGCGAACACAAGGCATCATCGTATGTTGTATAAATTCACATGCACTGGTTGTTGCATGAGCTTTAACATTATCTAGAAAGATAAGGTTCTTGACCAAATTTGTGAACAGTTGGCTGAGCATCCCAACAAAGAAAATACCTAAAATACTGTATCTTCAGTATTCTGGTATTTACGATGTTGAATACCCATGTCTATTATTTATAAAAATCTATTACCATTCAAAACAGTTTATTAGTATAGAAAATGCACCTTTTCTATCAGTTCGGGATTGCTCTCCTGTAGAGGTTTTGAAGTAATGAGGAAAAACACACTATCACCCATGGCAGCAGGATGACCACATCAACACAATAAATAGTTCCTAAAATGTCATAAAAAGGTTCTTCGTTTCTTTCACCCAATTGCCCCAAGGGGGTAAAATTTATAACTGAATGTATTAATGTATCATAAAATAGGCCATCAGAATTTCTGGCCAAACATTATTCACAAAAAACACCTGTGAGGTAGTTGCGCAGGTTGTAGAACTAAGTTGATATAGGACAGCCCTCATAGTAGAATTGCAAGTACTCCTGTTCCTGTTTTAGGTCATGTTACTGATCATTGTAATTAGGCATGTGTATTTTTGTGGGCTTAAAGACAATCGTTAATATATAGAGGGAGGTTTCTGTACTTGAAAGCTAAAATATGTATTAAATATAACCCAAATGCAAATATAAACAGCTTCAAATTGTATAATCCAATGGCAAAGCTCCAGCACAAAGCTCCACAGCAAGAACAATATGTCCCTATATGCGAAATAGTGTGTTACAAACAAGTCGTCCGAACCAGAGAGTATGATACTCAAACGGAACTAGATTTTTCTGTACTTGCTACTAACTGACATATACTCGATTACTATGTGTAAAAGATAACAATCCGTACATAAGGTAGAGTAATTCGAATCCAGAATATACCAAGTCATATATATATACATATATATATATGTGTGTGTGTGTGTGTGTGTGTGTGTGTGTGTGTGTGTGTGTGTTCACTTGTGTGTCCAAACATAAGAAGCATATTATTGTTTATATATATATATATATGTATATATATATTTATATATATATATATATATATAGATATATATATATATATATATATATATATATATACGCATTACAAAAGCATATGCATATATGATCATTTCGAATATAACCTATAATGTGTCCCCCCTGTATTATGCAGGACTAAGCATCGCATCCATGTCAACTATGATCATGCAAAATCCTGAAGTGGGAAAAATTGATAATTAATGATGACAATTGGATCTGGCAGTCTTAGTTTTCACCTTGTCTCCTCTTTTTGCTTTCTATTCTTTCAGCAAAATAGGGGCCCATCTTTACTGATGGACAGCTTTTTATAATACATCTTCTAATATGTAGTTAAGGGCACTGCAGAATCCTAAATACTAAATGGACCACATGAAAGGCTGAATGCATGAAAAAAATCTCATAACAACCTAGTGCTAAATGAAAGCCGTAGGCCATGCCGTTTGAGAATACAGTTTCACAAGTAAAGAACTTGTGCCAGTTGCAGCGAACTTTAGTGATCCAAAACATTATGTCAGTAATAAAAGTCGTTCTGACACAGGCACAAATGCACCATAAAGCTGCCAGTACCAAATGCCATCATCTATTTCAAAGTATAAAAGCTCTCGGAATTTGGACGCTGATAGACTATATTGTGGAATCCTGCTGAATGATGCAACATAATGAACGACAATACACTGTAAGTATGTCGAGTATTTATGATGTGGTCCCCGCTGATTTCAATGGTTTAAAATGCACACCGTCTTAGTTTGTGGATCTGTGCAGAACTGTCGGTGTGCAAATTTGAATCTAAAAACCTTTCTTCCATTTAAAGTAGCAATAAACACGATGTTGTGGCGATGATGCACTAAAATGAACTGGGACTTGGGGTCATTTAGCAGGGTTATGGGGAGCAAATCTTTCCGAAACGTGTATCATGGTATAAGGCTTTTCACACTAGCCTAAACAAAGTGAGTTGGGCTTTTATGTTGTGATTATGACGATAAAATGGATGTCAAAGGTGAAAATCGAGATGGTAACTTGTTAGTTTTGAAATATATTGTGCTTTAAGCATTATTGATGTTAGTTCTTTTTTCTTTGCGACTAGAGTTCTGATTATATACCACTGTAGTCTTCCACCCCAATAGGACTAGAATAGAAACAAGTGTTATTTTTCAATTTGATGTAAGATAGGTTTGGCAGTTGAAAAGTGAAACTTATAATGTCCCTGCCCAACTGAACAGCAACACGTATTCTACAAGGCTGCACGAAACCCTGTGTATGATATAATAGGAAACTAAAAGGTTCCACTAGCAAATAAAGAGCTAACAGTATAATGTGATACCTTACGATTTCGCTGCCCAGACATACTTACAAAATACCAGATATGTGTCCAATCTATTCTTAAATATAATGTTCTGCAATTAATATGCATAACTCGATATATTGAATTATTATGAAAAGTATAATGTTTCACAAAAAAAAAAATTATTGAAAAAAGAAAACAATTGCGAAAAAGGCAACGCCTGTATATTGTTTTATGCGTTTCTTTCCAAATGCTCATGTGTAAAATATAATATATCATTTTGACGCTTATGACAAGGTCAGACAAAAAGTACATAATCCCACAAGAAATTGGAACCCGCTGCATTTTAAAGCCTATCATGCGTAATAAATATTATGTTTGAAGGGGAAAACTATGATGAAAATGGAATTTCGGTAAGCCACTTACTTGTGTGTTTTATTCAATTTAAACACGGGGTACATTTCATAATTTGGCGCTGTCATTTACATCCCAAGAAACAGGTGTGGCAAAAGTACTACTATTTCATGCATTGCAACAAGTGTGTTGAAAATATACCAGTCAGCAGGTAAGTATATTTTCAAGGTGCCGCAAGAAAACAAGTAATGGAAATTGAAACCATCAACAATGTAGCACCCTTTTTAAAATAAGTGAGGGATTGTTTTTCTTATTTTTACAGTGTAAAATGACCATTTTTACAGGCCTCCTTTTACAATAGATAGTATATTTTTTGAACGTTCTGAAATTGTTGGATCACATGCACTACCATGTGGACTTACTTAAAAAAACATAATCCCTCTTTATCAAAACCTCAACTGTTCTGCTTAACAGTGCATTCTGGCCCAGATACCCCTATACAATAATTATTTATGCTCGAAGAAAAGAGATACAAATACACGTGGGCATCAAACAAGCCATCCGTCTGGATGATTTGGTATTAATTTGACATTCTGATTATACCAGGGCTATGTGTACAAGCATGCCAACTGAGAAATTGTTCTCCTGATTTTACCTTCCTCCGTGTCATCATGTTTCATTTGGTGGCCTGCAGATCACTCCAGTTAGATCGTCACTAAATGATAGCTTCTGTTGACTCTATAGCTAAGAATCATTCCCAGGAAGGCACATTGCCATATACTAGTTGTGCATAAGCCTTGTAAAGTCAAATACTCTAAGAGTGCTAAACACATGCCTTACAAAGGCATCTTATGCATTAAGACACAGCAAATATAAAGTGTGTATTTAAAGGGCCAACTATCATTTCTTTATTTTTATTTATAAAGTTTCAAAAGACATTTTTGGCAATTTTGTTATGTAAATACAATGGAACAGCAGTCACAGAGTCAAACACTATGGACGAAGACAGTAATTCTACATCGACAACATGGAAAACAAGGTCAAAGTCAACATAGGAAAGAACACAATCAAGATAAAGGAATTGTTTGGAATCCACCGGGAGTTTAAACCAGTTCAATAAGAATGCATCAAACTATTTTAAATAAAGAACCAAAGTGCAAACACATTTAAGCGTTACACACATTCCTTCTTATGCTTATGAAGCATAAATCTGCATAAATGGAAAAGGTGGCCCAACACGGTCACCCCTTGTCAGCCTAGGACAGCCAGTAACGGTGACAAAGAAAGACTTGGATGACTAGAAGACGTATTCTAGCGCTTGAGTAAAATTACAGCATATGCCTAAATCGAGCAACTTGATAATAGATTTTTCTTCACTGTAAAATTTAATGTCAAGCAAAAATCTAAAGTTTTGATTTTTTCTCTGTGGTACAGTTAACGATTTTGGTAGTATTTTGGGTCAGTGAGAAATATAAAAACTTTTCAACAACAACAACAAATCAAGAAAAGATGTTAATGACTAATAACTGATTAAATACAAACATGCAAACTGGTCCCAAAATTTTGTCAACAATAAGTATGCTATAGACTGGCAAAGGGCGTGGATTTGCCCGATGTGTCCACTGTGGTGAAAGTCATTCAAGATCAAATTGCAGTTATTAGGAACCAATAAAGTGTGAGCAATGTTTACCCTGTCGGTTTTAGACATGTTAATGCATATTTCAAAATAAATCTGCATACTCATGAATGTCTACCTTCCAAGTTCCAGATTAAAAAATTCAAGACGTTAACATAGTTAGTTCGTTTTTTGTATGATTGTGCTGAAGCATCAGAAAATCAAGCTATGGGGTTCTTTTAGTGCTATCTCTAAAACACTCCTTGGTCGTGTAAGAAAGGGGGTGTCGTAAGAGAAAAACAGTGTTGGGCCCCTGTGCTGAATATGTGGACCTCTAGTGTAATTGCAAAATCACTGGCTAAAGGTGCTAAAGGTGCCAGGTTTGATACCCAACCGAGGCACTTTACTTGTACTTCCATATGTGTTAAACCGTAACTTCCATGCACAGTTTTGCACTTGCAGTTTATCAAATGTCAGCAAAATGAAGTAAATGAGTGTGCTTGTTGGTGCCGTACTTTGTGCAAGATGACGGTGCAACCATATGATGAATAAACTGTTATAAGTGCTCCACAAGGGGTGCGGGAGAACCATTATGTTTTCAGGTTAACCGTCTGTCCATTCTTACTTCTGTCCATCTGACATTTATTTGTGAACATAATGTGTCAAGACTTATGGGCTACTTGAAATTCATTTGTGGCCCGATTAGTGTTTTAACACCATTTCTCGGTTCGAATATCAATATGGGTAATTTTCTTTTTCTGAACTATGTTCGCATATCTATCTATCTATCTATCTATCTATCTATCTATCTTTATATATATATATATATATATATATATATATATATATATATATATATATATATATATATATATATATTTATATATATATATATATGTATATGAATATGTATGCATATATTTCTACTGGCATGCCAATAAAGGAATAGGAATATTCAATGCCATCTAAAGAATCTGTGTCTGCAGCTCTGCATTGAATGCATAGGTCTGTCTAGTTTTCTGGCCATATATGCACAATATATATATATATATATATATATAGAGAGAGAGAGAGAGAGAGAGAGAGAGAGAGAGAGAGAGAGAGACAGAGACAGAGACAGAATGATAATACATACGTACACTAAATTCTTGTTGCTACACGCAACCCAAGTAGTCAATTGGTAATCTGTTTGCTTCCACATGTGAATTAATATGTCCATGGTACATGAACCTTTACAGGTCACGTCATCAGTTGTAATAAAAAAATCAAATATAGGATCACCATACACTACATAAGATGAGTTGATCGATCAAAATCCAGATAATCGTAACCGTAATAATCTGAAAGTCACCTTGGTATTACATGTGTGGTTCAAAATGGAACCATCAATAAAGTTATTAAACTAGCAAACAAATACGCCATCTACGTTCAAAAAATCGAGGAATATCAGGATGCACGCCATCATTATTTTTCTACACTGTACACAAATCTACCCATAGATGAAGTTGAAAGTTTTTTTTTCAGAATTAATTGAGCAAAATGTTTAAACATAATGGTAAACCATACATAAATATTACCTCATATACAAAGAGAGCATATTGCTCGCACAGCACAATAAACATTCAGAAACTAACGTTAAATCTTACACTGTTGAAACTTTGATACATCCTTTAAATTTTGATAATACTCTTATTCAATGTGGACCATTGGTTTTCAAAAATAAAAGGCATGCCAATGGGTACAACTGCTCTCCGTTACTTGCAGATTTATATTTAACCTGGCTTGAATTTAACTATATGAATGAACTGATCAAAGAGGACTTTCAAATAGCTACAAAATTATCAAGATATATTGATGACATTTCTTGTGTAAATGTACAAACTTTCAGTGAAGTTGCCAAAGAAATTTATCCAAAAGATATCCATTTTGAGATAACAATTTAGATGGTTTCTGAGATGTGTTGCTGAACTTTGATATGACAGGTTTTGTTCTAAAGTGTTACACAAAATAGAGGAATTAAACTTTGAGGTAGTAAAATACCTTTTCTGGAACAGTGACATTTCGGAAGCTACTGCGTATATGATACATTTTTGTCACAAATTTTGAGATTTGGTCATATTGGTTCTAAATTTCAAGACGTTGTATCTAAAACCAAATTTGTTTGCAATAAGCTTGAGTAAAGAGGATTCAAAGATGTACTTTTGATCAAATATTTATACAAATTTGGCTGTAAATATCCAGCTATTGTTACGAAGTTTGGCTTCAATAATTTAAGAGATATTAGACTTGCCTTTTTGCTAATTGATTTTATCTTTCGGCATCTTTCTGTTTTAATATCTACGCTTCGAACATCTAAAGCTAGCTCGTTTTTTTTTTTTTGGTTAGGTTTAACACCAAGGACTATCGGTAGGAAGCAGCGGCATATGACAGTTACAATTTGATTGATTGTGTTCGATATCTGGTTAAGAAGGATTATATATTTTTTGGATTTTCTTGACTTTAATAGTGATGACTTTCATTTTTTTCTCACTTACCCTACAAATTTTGCCGTTAATATCCAAAGATTATTATAACGTTTGGCGACAATAATTTGACAGATTTTAAACTCGCCTGTTTTGCTACTGAATTTTATATTCTGATATCATTCCATTTTGGTATTCCCTTTCAGACATTTTAGGTTTACATATCTGGCAGGTTACACCCCTAGGGGCTATCGGTACCAAGCTGCGACCGACGGCATTTACAATTTAGGGCAATTGTACTTAAAATCGGGTTAAGAAAAATTATGTGCTAATAACATGTTTTTTACTTAAACGCTAATGACTTTAATTCTTTTCCGACATGCCTGAGTACAAATTTACTCAAATGTCACAAAGCTGACCCATCATAGTGCAACATTGACTCAGTGTTGGCAGCGAAATAGAGTTTTATTATTTGGAGGCTTTCAAAGGGAGGAGTGTGTGTTATCACGGGGTTTGTTTAACATTTCTGGCGCATGATGTCCATTGGTACAGTACTTGTTTGGATTTGGCTTGGTTTGTACATGTTGTCTAGCTTTAACCGTTTATTTTACAATCACTGGGACTAAATATAATGCCCAAGTTTGTTTCTACTTCAGTTATACACGGGCAGGTGGCTTAAGTAAGATAACCTACCAAGCTAGAAAGGGTACATATTGGTTCAGGGGTAAGTCAAATTGTTCTTATCTGAACTTGTACAATACAAATTTAGTAATTATGTTTGGTTTGACAGGTATTTATCATTCATAATGAAGCTTTGCATGTATAAGCAAAGCTTCACGTATTCAGCTAAATCATAATTAGCCACGTTCATGCTTATTCATTATTGTGTGGGTTGTCTTTGCTGAATATTTAGCTTAGACAAAGAGCCGGTACTCAGAGAGACATGTACGGGTATAAGCTCTGAAACGTTCTGAGTAGTTACCCGCTTAAGACCCTTTTATTTATTTGGGCTAATACTGCCTATGTCAACATTATAGAGAAGAGCATTCGCAATATGGACAATCGTACTTACATATGTATATATATTTGATAGTGAGAGGTTAGCTCATGGAGCGTAAAGATTTTGGACTGCGGAATAGGGTTATGACTATTAGGAAGTGGTTCAGGACCAAAAGACACAAGTACAATAATAATATACTAACACGAGTCAGCAGTATGTGTATCGATACATTGTACATGATCAAGACAGTATCATTTATGATCATATCATGATTGGCTCAGAGGCTTTCTTGTTCCATACATAATAGTGTAGGGTGTATTAGTGTGCTTGCCTGGTTATTCCGCTAGTATTCACATTAAATATAAAATCAACATACCATACACACGTGGCCCTCACAACATGTACCTATTGTCAGGCACAGTCTGTATAGCTTCCCATTGACAACACTATCAATGATATCATAAAGGTCATTGGTGATGGTACTGTTTCGGACTTTCCTGGACAAGGATAGCTAAATGAATCCGAGGCAGCGATTTGAACTTATTAGCTGCTGGCCCAACAAAGCAGATGACTTGTATTCAAACTTATAGAACTTAGCGTCGCGAACTGGTGGTTGATGGCGGGAACAAGGAGGTGGACATTCTCTAAATTTGTTGATTATGGCAAAAAGCTAGACGATCACCGGTCTTTTCGTGACGACCATACTCTCACAATTCCCGATTTGACAAGTTCTTCCTATGTAAATGCCAAAAGTTTAACTTCGAAAATAAATTACTTTTAATACAGAAAGAACCTTGTAATGCATTCAGGGATTCATTTCAATGGAGGTTTTGAAGTAACAAGAACGGCTGTCAGGCGCAAAGCAACAAGAGGATAAAACTCAACACAAGAAATCATTCTTGAAAGGCAACAAACATAGCCTTGGGTTTCTTCAACACACTCTGCAGACACGAGAGAATGCGTTAACTGAAACCATTAAAGTAGCACATAAGTACTTTATAGCTTTTGCCCCACGTTGTAATTACCAAAATAGCTGCAACCCAGATAAATACAAAAGAAGAGTTCCTGACTAATTTTAAGCCACATTACTACATATTGGGATAATGTAGGCATAAAGCGCCATTCTCAGTGAGGAAGATTTTTGTACTTCCCTATATGTAAATATAAACGCACGAGACTGCAAAATGCAATGTAAAACTACCAACGCATTTGAATTTCACAGCAAAAACAAAACAATTGGTGCTTATGTGCAGATACTGACTTGCACGTGCGAGATAATGGGAGGTGCTTTAGGGATGGTAATCTATGTACAAGACATATGTTTGAACCATATAGTATTTTCCGTACCAAATGTGTGCTCTTCTGTACATGGTAATAAATTGTATGTAACATATAGTCGTATCTGCTTGGTAATAAGCAGCAGATATGAATGAGTAAATGGAACTAAGCCAGTACAAAGTCATACATACTGACATTATGTAAATTCCGATAATACAAAATACAATTCATGTTCTATATCCCTAAAGGAATAATAATAATAATAATAATAATCATAATCATAATCATCATCATCATCATCATCATCATCATCATCATCATCATCATCATCATAATAATAATAAAGTTGGAAGTGAAACAAATAGCACCAGCAAAAATACCCTACATCGCCACTGTTTTGTAATAATCATATTCATAATCACAAACTTACGGAAACTTATGAGTATTCTTGAAAATTTACAAAATATCAAAATTGCTTTACATTTGCACTTAAAATCAATTAGGGTCACTTTCATCTGGATTGTCCTCCTGTGGTGAAAGGGTTCAATAAAGTTGTGTATAGTGTCTGTTTCAAGTTCTCTAGATCTAGTACGACAATTTCAAATTTTTGTTTAAAAATAAAAGAAGCGAAAGGTCCATGCAAGCTCATTAATTTCAAAATTGTGCTCAGACATAACGTAACAGAACTGTAAGTGGAAAACGTGGGATAATTTAGCAGTTAACGGTTTTTCTTAATATTAAATATACTTACCAATGGTCTCTTGAGAATGTTGCGCTACATCGACCCAATTCAATTATTTCCTGAATTGAGATTCAACATTCATTTAAGAAGATACCACATCACATGATTTTGATGACGGATTATGGGGCGCCTAATGAGCTTTACGAATATTTGGCCCTTATCGTTTCCCAAGATCCGCAATATATTGAAAATACTGAAGCAGATGTTAAGGTCATATACTTGTGTAAGGATTCTAAGGCTTACCAGGCGGCAAAATACTTCAAAATGCAGTACGGAGAATGCATGAAAAATTTGCGAACAATTCGGACTTAAAAGAAATACACACACAAACACACGAGAGAGACAGACAGACAGAGGGAGTGAACAGCCCTTTCGAAGCTAACCTTGAAAATCACCCAAAAATGTCCAATCCTTGGTCTGGACGTACCCAGAAGCGATTGTCTGCAATTTAAAAGCCATTGCCTAAGCATTTCTTTCATGGGTTTTTTTTTTTTTTTCAAAAGAAAAACATTAACAAAAATCTGTTTAACTAGTAACGGCCTTGGGTTGTGGAGAAGTGTTTCTATGCATTTCGAAGCTAATGGCAATTTTTTTAGAAAATGTCAAATTGTCGCAAACATGCTTCACCTGAAAAGAGTCATAAAAAATCGCAAGCTTCCAGCGCGTGGCAACTTGTACGAAAGCGGTAGAGACTCATCAAATTTATATGCCTACCACGTTTTGTATTAATTTCTTCCAGATTTATCAAAAGTGTTTAAATGACGGGCTTTATGAGAAATTTACACTGGTTAGTTATCTATTAAAGGTTGTGACCTTGGCATTGTACAACCATATCAGTCCCATCTGCATATCTGTGTGACCAGATTTCTATGTTTCAGTATTAACCTGGCAATAGATTTACGTACCCCGTTGTGACATTTACTACATGGAAGGTACAGTGGATGCATGTGTTAGTCTTACGGAATAATACAAGGCAATTTGTCAAAGTTGTGTCATATAGCCATGAAGGTCCTAACAGTCTCAATTTTGTAGGATGCCAATAAAATGACCATGACAAACAGTCTAACCCTAAAAAAATTACAACCCATAACGGTACAACAAGTTTCCAAATGGCTACGGTGGCGTGAAATGTAACAGGTACCACATGTCTAGGCTGCCGCTTCTTTGGAATGAAATGCTCAAGATGAAAACTGTCAACGTTAGAATTAAAAAGAAATACTGGTGCATTACAATTTATACAAGCATTCAGCCAAAGCACTCTCGACCAAGGAATCTGGTAGGTGTGCTTGAAGAGGATGGAAATGTATGTCACCATTGTAATTCCCATTAACTTATATAACAATAAACAGTAACGTATTGTTCGCTCTATACATAACCGAATTCGAAAAAAAATAAAGAGAGAAAGAAAAAAATGGAAAATGTCATGGATTCTGCGAGACACCACATAAATAACAACCTTGTTTCGTCATTGCTTGAGCCACATTTCTTTCGAATTTCAGTATAACCAAGGTGACAATTTTTCAGAATAAGTCCAAAATAAGAAAAACAGGCAAAATGTATCAAAAATAGGAAAAACCCAACACCACACCTTATTGAACAAATGAATCTCTAGCGCCATCCAGAAAGCTTTTTATGTCAGTTATTGAATGCACAGCTCAATGCCAATGGTATCTTCAATGGCACTAGGGATATTCCAGCCTAAGATTGGTTTCTAATGACCTACACCTTAACACCCGTTGAGGATTTATTGGTCTTCGCTACTTATACATAAAAATGCATTGGTTTAACCTAGAAGGAATTAATATATTTAAAGGGACATCCAAAACTTCTTGTAAAATATTCACAATATGGATACACTGTTGGTTAGGTCAAGACAGCCAGCCGAGTGAAAGCTCATTTGAAAACGTTGCAACCTACCTATTGCCTTCTTAACCCAAGCCACTGTACATTTTTATCAGATAGCTTTGGCAACAAAGTGCTTGACGTATTTTTAAACTTGTACCAGATGCATAGAAAAGTACGATTGACACCCCAAGTCTTCCCCATCCCGCTTATCCAGGGAGGTAATTTTCCTGATTATCGAAGTTCTTGATAAGGAGAATTGCTCCAATTATTCAATTAGTTTGAGAAGCGGACAAAAACAGGTTACAGGTATCCAGCACATTGTTGCCAGAAGGCAAAGCACCAGATAATAGTTTCATTTGTTTCAATTTTTATCTCGCTTCACCTTTTTAAGGTTTTACTGGTTCCAATATGCAATACTGTGGGGAACCGTTATAATGGTTGCAAGAAGTGGCAATGAAATAGACAATAGCTTTGGTCCAAATTAGCTAGTACTGTGAGCTACCGCTGCAACGCGGCGATCGCACCTCCGCTTTCTACTTGGCAACTGACCTTTCGCCATTGCTAGGTAGGTCACTCGATCCTCGGCCGTCTCACACGGTTCTTCCATAGGTTTGTTGTGGGTTGTTTTTCTGCAATCGTCCAGTTGTTGTAAGGAAATTACGTGGGCACTGGGTGTTCTGGTGAAGGACCTTTACCCCCAACAAAATGTCTTGAACAAATTCTGTAACATTTGCCTGGTGGTTCATAATCTTCTGGTCTTTTCATCATATTCAACCACTGCCGTCGTTTCTATGATTCTTTGAAGGATAACTTTAAAAAACTACCCCTTGCATCCAGGAGTATTTGTCCAATTTACCCAGTTTTCTTGTATCTGGCTTACAGTCAGGAACTTTGCAATTGTAGACTGTCATTGTAGCTTATAAATACTTCTGTAGTACGTTGGCAAACAACGATCAACTTTGCGATGTCATTTCCCTGTACTTTAACTATGGCGCAATATGGCTGATATATTGAAACGACGTAAACTGCCGCAAGGTACACCTGGAAATGACCCTGACGCTTTAGCGCCTACCGACGGTACTAGCTAATTTGGACCTTAGGTATTAATGAACACATACTTACAGAGGCAAGCAAGTACGTTTTCTTTTCTAATTTTGAACCATTATTGTCGTATTGAACTGTGTAGAAGACATATTACTAGGCGTTGTAACATTTATTGGTGAAGCACTTAGAATATGCAGGGATGTGGATGATATAAAACATGCCAAGTTACTTGCTGCAGATGAAAAGAATGCTAAGAACTCTGGGGTTTTTTTAAATAAAGTCTAATCAGTCTACAACAGTAACATAAGCAGCTTATCAATTTGGAGAAGAAATTGACTTCATGAAATATCGCTTTCACAATGTCCTTTACACTTTTATGACATTTATTATGTACAGAAGTCGTGCTCCGCCCTCTTACCTGGCGTAGGGGATACCATTTATAGTTCTGGTCGTATGTCATAGGAGTGGCGGAGGGTATGGCCGGGCTCGCTTAAAGAAGCAGAATATAACATTCTTGTTTTAGAGACGTCACTGGCTAAATAACGTGAACTGCCAGTGTATGTTTCATGGAAATTTGGTTTCTCATTAGACGTGGAAAATGCAATAAGTTTGCTGTACATTCTCACTGCAGGGATTGGTATGGGGCTCCTTGCAAGGGACTGCCGCTTCCATATTTTTACATAGCATCATGTGCTATGGTTATATTGCCAAGATTATTATGCAGACTGTACATTTTTACTCAGTGTATGGTCCTGATACATGGGCACTGGTGGCAGTCCCTCTCACAGATTGTGAAGGGATAAGATTTTGCTGGTTATTGTGTAATGGTTAGTAACGTGTGACGAAGGTCAAAGCAAAGAGTGCGAGTGAGCTTAATTACATAACTGTTTTATTAAAAACAATAATGTGAGAAACCTAGGATTAAAAGTCGTATGGTTTGATACCTAGACTGCTAAATCACCCTAAAATAAAATAAACAACTGTACATGCCAAGCTGTTTACTGTTGTGTTGTTTTCACTATATACAAGGACATCGTGCCATTGGCTGATATACCTCGGCGGGACATTAGATGCATATGATGTAAACCATGCTGTCCCATAACTCAGACTGTGATAACTCTATCAATGTGTGATGAAGAAAGCATGTTGTACTGAATTACTCATGCTGCTGACATAGTAACTTTTGATTACATCAGTGTATATTCTGACCAAAATTTGTCTTCATTGGATGAAGTGAACTAGAAATTAGACTAGGGCAACTGTAAATGTTTTAAATAATTAAGGGGTGCCAGAGAGTGTACGTATGGTATTCCTGGGTTCTCAGCAGAAGTACGTCTTATGTACGATTTCATACAACATTTTAACCTTACTTAATCTACAATTGCATGCATATGCCTTTGCACTCATTATCAACTGTACCATTTTATATGTACGTGTGCAAATTTATATATATGTATGTATATATATATATATATATATATATATATATATATATATATATATATATATATATATATATATATATACTGCAAATTTAATAACGCTAAAGGAATTGAATAAGATAGCACCCCGGGTTATTCTCAATCTAAAAATCACCTAGGGTATCACACATACATACATACATGCATACATACATACCAGGGACGTGCTATAGATGGACTGCCAACGGGAGCGCTAATCCCTTTAGTGGTCAACTGGGCGCGATGACAACAAAGCGTGTTCAATAGCGCCCCTCAAGTTAACCCCCCTGCTCAGTCTGATTGTTGTTCCATCTATGTTTCCGCTTTCGGTTGTATCGGGTTACTTATATCAGGCTTACATCGGGTGTGCTATTGTACCAAGTTCAAAAACGGAGAGTTTTATGCGTGCGCAACCAGTCTCATCGTTTGAATCAGAACCGTGCGAGTCCATCGATGTGTTTTTCGTTGAAATCGGCCGATAAAAGGACAGGTTTTTGCATTTTTTCTGTCCAAAATGATGCAAAGTTAGACAACTTGCTTGCGTAATAACTCTTTACGCCGTAATCAGCAATAAAAAATGTAGTTTTAAATGGTGGTGTATGCCGGTAGGATCATGATGAGGGTTTCATTTCTTGTAGCTGAGTCCGGCGTAACGCTAAATTTTGACTTTAAAATGTGGAACTTAGTGAAAAATTTTGCACATTTCAGGCGGTGACGCGATTATTCTCGCCTTTCATCGCGTGACCTGGCTGCGTTTATATCATGGTCGGGTCGCCAAGTACAAGTAACGTGCAA
Organism: Hermodice carunculata; assembly: GCA_964020975.1. Taxonomy (NCBI): domain Eukaryota; kingdom Metazoa; phylum Annelida; class Polychaeta; order Eunicida; family Amphinomidae; genus Hermodice; species Hermodice carunculata. Next base: position 75,480,415 of record OZ026627.1, read on the forward strand.
AGAGCACGGACTGTGGAGTTGTGTTTGTTCAGCACTGAAGGTGCTCGCTCAAACACCCGATCGCTTGAGCAGCGGCAACATTGATGGTACGAAGGGGGCCCCACCGTTGGTAGTCCATCTATAGCACGTCCCTGATACAGACATACATAAATAAGTAAATAGATAAATTGCCGACTCCTAGTTTGAGGTAGTTCGAACTAAAAATTATTTAAGCCTGACTTTTATTCTACTGTTCATGACTGATTGCCATGGGTCCATGTTTTGGATTATACTTAAAAACCTTGACTGGTTGGCAAGAGTCTATGTGATACCATGGAGGATACGTTGATGCAACATATAGCCGACCTTCACACCTCGTTTGTTCGTGAAAATATAAAAAATATCAATGGATAGCTCATTGAGGCCAGAAAAAGTTTAATATTTATTTAAATAATATGAATTATTTGTATGGTTAGATCCGTTTTATAGTGTAACACACTTTAGCTATTAATAAGAAAATAATATAGTCAGAGGACCCGTGCACCCCTGATGTTATCGTTACAACAATGATAAATTCCAAAATAAATAAATAGTGACACATTGTAAAACCGACAGCTGCAAAACAAAATTTTATCTGTGTCAGAATGACCTCATATCAGGGAACAAACAATTTATATTCCTAAACAGTATGGCTGTTAACTTTATACTCACACGCACGTTTATCTTTCAGGTGGATATTATCTTTCTTTTTCATACTTGTTATCTATTGTGATACCCTAGGTGATTTTTCCGTCCCATTGTGACAGCATAACATGCAAGTGTAGTTTTTGAATTTAAATATAATTAGTGTGAGTGGAAAAGCACAACGTAATATGTATCGGGGCCAACTGAACAACAACACGCGTCTGATGAAACCACATGGTCAAACAGAAAGGCCTTTTATGACATAACTGGTAACCACAAAAGTATGCTAGCAAATAAAAAGGGACATCTACATCAGGATATTTTATTAGTTCTGTCAACAGTTGCCAACACAATTATATGATCCAAGTTGGTGCTCCAAACTATTTTTATTTGAACAAATGTTATTCAAAACCTACATTTACCTCGATATATCAAATTTTCACTAAAATGAATATAATGTGGATTTTATTCCAGTTGGTTCTTCACAAAATACAGTCTTTATGACGTTAGTGAAAGCTTTCGATAAAACTTAAATACTCAGATCTTTTTACAAAATCTGCAAAGATCATTCAGATCACACATCAACATCTTATATTGCAAAACACGTGCATCGTGATTACAATTTTGTGATAAATATTGGACCAAGTTGGACTTTCTGGTGAAGTTGAAACTAGTACCTTATATCAAATTCAGCAATGCTATGATTGTTATCAATTGAGTGATTGTCATTTATTTGTTGAGATGCATTTTTGTTAAAACACTTTTATTTTATACACTATAGTGTGCCTAATTACGCTAATAATTTTGTAAAACGACCATATAGCTGCACGCAAGAAGTAACAAAATTAGAAAGAAAACATTAACAAAATAGAATCCTGTCTGAAATGAGTAAAGTGTTATTTTGTCTATTTTTGCCTTTGCGAATGACCCATTCTTCTACAGGTCTCTCTCCCTAGTAGTCACAGGCATGATCGAGTCAGCCTACATAACAAATTTGATTCTCATGCTATAAACTGTCTTGTTTAATAATGTTCTGTGGCCCAGTGAAGTGACTCCTGTAGAGTAATGATGATTTTCACCCTAAGGACTTACACTTACATACTTCTATATTATAATACTTTCAAATTAACATTTCACTTTTAACATTTGGTAATTTAGAATGCTAGTTATATTGGGTTTGAATATAGGTATACCAACTGTGGGCCTATCCGCGGACAAAACTTCAATTATCATCATTTTTAATACCTTCATTAGCATATTACTCCAGCTAGATGATCGGCGACGGCTGACTTTAGTTTCTGTTGACTGGATAGTTAAGAGTCACTCCTAGGAAGACATATTGCCATATATTATGCAGTGGCGCAGCACCAAATTCAACATCTCGGGTATGGCAATATACCTTCCTGGCAGTGTCTCTAAATGAGTGCAAAAAGCTTTTCGCCAACCACAGTGATTAGTGGATTATACTGCAGGCTATAATGTCATTGTCTGCAAAAGGCGTACAGGGCAGTCAAGTTTCTGTACGAGATTTTTTGGATAGCTGACTGGTCCGTCTGTAAAACATGTATGCCGCCCATTGTCTATCCCCAAATTATTCATTTTAACTCAGCTAATGCGTCAGTCACCTTAAATAATCATATGGTAAGTCAAAGAAGATAACGACTGTACAGTGAGATATTCCGTTTTGCATGTATAAGGGACAAGACAACTTCAATCAAAGTGACCATCACCCATCCATAAAGTTCATTTGTATCTGAGCATAGGTCGCACTATACACAGGATACCCCTCATATAAGTCGTTTGTGCTGCCTTTGTATAGCAAAACAACGATTAAAATCAGTTTATAACTTTTGCACTGCAACCAGCTACCTTTATATTCCTGTTCTCAGATAATTTTTCATGTACAGACTGGTATTTACCACATCAAGATAAGTATCAGTGCAAAAAGGTTTAGCATACATTTTAAAGCAAAAAGTGATTGATTGGTTTAAATTTGTTAGAGTTGCCTTGTGACTGTGACATAAAATAATGGTCCCTTTCCATGTCATTGTAACTTAGCCTTGACAGAAAACGATCATGAAGATCAGTATTTACATTTTTAGATATATAGCTGTCGTACTAAAAGCCACACATTTTTATTGTCCTTTGACGTTAACCCGCGTTGATAGATAACATAAATTTAGTGCCAATATATCCTTTACCCAGGACTCTTTTCGTTTTCAACAGTGCAGTCTTACGAAGGGTTATCAAATGAAAAATGTTATTTATATAAATTTATATGTGATCTTACAAAAATAGGACCGAGGTGCTCCTACGTACTAGTAAACTAGCCCGCAGTAAGGATCACCATCATGTGTGATATCACATCTGAAGAGAATTCAATGTGAAGGCCCTACAATTCAATTCTTTGGATTTTACATTTCAAGAAAAAGAAACTGTGATAATTCTACTTATTTCAGTGTGTAACATCATATTTTATACTATAATGTCGTGCAGCAGAGGGTCGATTCTAAATACTACTACTACTACCATTACTATTACTACTTCTTTTATCTCTATAAGGCTTGACCTTAAATCCATAAATACTTTACATATGCTGTGTAAGCATTTTCACATCAAAACCTTGAATGTGCTGAATATTTGAAAATTTGGTGACCTATATTGCAGCTACAGTGTTCTATATAAGAGTGCAATTTGTGGCAAGTAGCCTAGGTATAACGGTTAAGCTACATTTCCCCCCCAAAAGCTTTGACCATCTGGATTAAAGTGCTGTGCTGCATAGTTTCAATGTTGGTAGGATTGGGTGGGCTAGCATTTCAAAGTGGCAGATGCATTAATACAATTTGACAGTAAGGGTTCAGTGGGCACCTCCACGGAGCTAGTTCTCCCTTCGAAAAAGATCTAAAATTGAATGAATGCAAAGTCAGATTTTCGCCCAACCAAATGCAAAACCTTTTGGCTTTTCTGCTCCTGCTAAATTGCTGGTAGATAAATTTGGACTGTTTGCCTTAACTGAGTACAAGGTCGAATATTTTTTTGGTCAAAATTGCGACTGTGTTTAGTTTGTTTAGCCTTCAATATATAAAATCCGTGACTTGAATACAAAGAACAATATGGTACCCTCCTTTAAGTATTCCAATTTAGATTCTGACCCTAGTATTTTATTTTCTATGCTTCAATATAATGTTGATCTTTATCTTTGGGATGCAAAATGCAATCTCTGGTAGAAGTTCTAATAGACTTGTGTTACATAAACATAATTTGTTTTGCCTGCTGAGTGAACCAATTATATTAATATTTGCGTCCTTTTTGCCAAATTTTACTTTAAAAATATTAGTTAAATCACATACATTTTGCATGTTTCAAAAATGTATAAAACACACATGCCATTACATCTACATCTCAAGTGATAATATATGTACATTGATTAGAAAATCATTGAAGAAAAATATAACTGGAAATGTTTGAAAGTCTACCTTTTCGTGTATAGCATTATATGAATATAAAAAAGCTGTCTTTGCCTGACAATTTGTTTCGTATTTTGTATCATCTTTTGAAGAACATAAATTTCCAATGTATGTACAGACTGAGGTGTTGAGACAGAATGAGACACACATGCCAGATAGGGTATATTCAACTGGGCACACGTTCGCAGCACCCAAAACAACATGGATAACAGCAACATCAACTTTAAAGAGAATTAAAGAGACAATCAACGATCTGATGGTGGAAAAAATGAGGGTCGGCTTCCATTATATATTCTACGTTCCTTCGATAAAATGGTGGTTTGTGAACGAAAATTACACACTTGCAAAAATGCTTCTTGATGAAAGTGGTAATGCAACGGTACAGTACTGTTTCTCACTACCAGAAATCAAAAAGCCAGTTAGTGGTCTTAAGAGAATATCGAAAGATGTCGTGTGTAAATTTTATTCACGCTCAGAAGTTCTTCAAACCGGAAATCATCAAAGATTTAGTGTTTATTCAAAAAGGGTTATTGCATTTCGATTAACAATATCGCTCTGGATTATTGTCACTTTGCTAGGAATTGTAGGTAAGTAAGCATGCTATTTGTTTGCATAACGGTTGCTCGCTCAAGCTTTAATGAACGCAGGTTATCAAATTTAGAAATTATATTTGTCTTGTCTCAAAATTGTGTAAAAAACATGATGTTCTCTGAAATATAAATATGGATGGTGGCAAACATACCACTGAAATCGTATATGAGTGAAATATCAATATGGATGATGGAAAACATACCACTAAAATTGCGTGTGAGTGTAAGTGAAATCAAAATACTTGTCTTCTTGGGTAAACCAAAATGACGTGAATGAAAGGAACTACAGTTGGGTCACCATTGACACCAACATATTGCGCTGTAGCTATAAAAATATGATTAAAATCAAAAGCCACATTGCCTGTCGAACACCTTATCATTTGTGCAATTTATGTTTACCAGAATCCCGTAAAAACTTGGAGACATGCTTTTTCTGCTGAAATTCATGTAGCAGAAGAAATACCGTACACATGGTCGACATACCTGCTTCGATGATGTATCTTTATATTTTTAACAGAATAGGCACATGACATCAGGTATAATTACAAAAATTATACTTCTATATTTTGGCCAAGAGTCTAGAAAAAACATTGCCCACATTTATAAATTCCAACCTAACAATGACACACTTGAAATTTAGGCACGTTGGGCAGAAATATTCATCAGTGGATGACATTCGAGTATGAATGGTAGATAAAAAGATACTCAAATGCTGAAATCAATGTATGATCTTATGACAAACTGAGCTACTCGATGCTTGATAGCATGGAAATAATCTAAACGAGTATTTGCTCCCTGCTTAGGTTTAACAGAGTCTCACTTTAGCCTTTTAAGATGGTATAAGATCATTTCAGACCCTGTCACAAACAGAAAAAACAAACAAACAAAAACAAAGTGAACATGACCATCAAGATAAAATTCAAAGTTGCTTTGAAGATAGCAAAGCAAATGAGCGGTCTGATCATTTTCTGACAATGTACGGTCATCAGAATCTGGCACAATGGCAAACAACAAAGGCTTTGATTAATACTTAAACTATACTCGCACTCTGCATTTTGTGTGTGGTAGTTAGCATATACAGGCAATGTTTTGAAACTGCAACACATACATGTTTTGCCTAGCACCCCCCCCAAAAAAGCATAGTAACGTACATTATGTTTATTTAAATTTGACTCCATTGTTAAATACACTTTACCTAGTCGATGTCAGCTCTAGTTGAGGTCATTATAGAGATAATAATTGACGAAGCTGACAGACTGGTTTCAAATGTGAAACATAAACATAAAAGCACTGCCAAGCCTGCAATCAGCTGCACACTGGGACAAATGCACAATTTAATGTAGACATTATGTTACAAGTGCCATCGGGCATCTGTTACATAAAAAGCAATTTAATTTGCTTACTTGTCATTTGACGAACATGATAGATATAAATAGAAACTTTGCAAGGATCCCACCCCGTAATTTCTGGAAGATGAGTCCCCTCGACACTTGTCAATGGTGGGACATGGATTTTGATATGCACACAGAAGAAATGCAGTGGAATCCAACAGCAAGTAGTTATAGAACATACCCTATTCAAGGAGCTCTCCATACGTATGGGAAAGAGTAAAACTTGAACAGAGGAAGAGAACTTCAAGAAAATGTGCATAGCGAAGATAAATGATTTCCTACCTACCACAGGTCACGGAGGCTGCAATTTTTACGGTTGGGAATCCATCTACAACTGAAATTTGATACCCTAAATTACATTGATGACCTCTGTGGGATGAGCGACAATGCAGTGTTTATGAAGACCTACAGTGTATTATGTGAGCTGGATCTCCCTATGGAATTCTTCAAGTTCCAACAACATAGTAATACCGTAATTAGGCAGGATACTAAAAGAAGACTAAAGCGCATGGAAAGTGTGGATGATAACACTTGGATTGACAGGCATTCACGGCACTTGGGTCAATGGACCGCATGCTGCATATCATATGCATACTCTGTACATCTTATTTTATACACCAACGTATGTGGTTTTGTTAAATGGTTGCAGGACAGTCAGCATGTATGAGATGTCCATACATGCTCCATATGGACTATACACTGAAACTGCACTCTTCTTTTCCAGATTAAAATGCTAATTTGAATAATAGATGCTGCCGCACAATGTACGTAGATATCACATTCCCTTGTTCAGTTAACAATGTTCAATAGAAATGACAGCGGCGCCAAATACCAGAGTATCACCTTTATTATGATCGCAGCCTGTTGTGTGAAAATATATTCTTATATGACGACGGAAGTCATAAACCTCTCAGCTGTGGTACACAATGCCACTTAAGTCAACATTTCATATTTGCCTCTTTCAAAGTAAGTTGAATAGGATAGTCTGTATCGCACACAATGATCTAATTTTTATTGTGAGTTGAATATGTCATAATGTTCTAAGTGCTTCAATACAACAAAAAAGGAGGTGGAGGAGGACGACGCAGTAGCACGAACAGTTACAAAAATATATCCCAAACGTATACAACAGCAGGAACTGCTCGGTGACATCATGTGGCTTGACACATTTGTTGGGTCAAGTGTCTCTAAGCATTAAAGAAATCGAATCATGTTTGAAACAGTCATTTATACCAGCCTTATTCTGACATTTTAATCAAATCAATGTTTGCTTGGCAGACACGTTTCACAGGTTGAAAGAATTGTGCCTTCATGAGATGCAACTGTAATTGATATCAGCACATAGCATACTTTGTTAGTTTCATTCTAAAATTTGCTAAATACTCCAATCAATTCATGAAGTGGCCTTTTACTGAAAAATGTAGGGTAGTATATACAAATTCCTTGGCTTTTCTCCATAGATCATGTGTTGGTGTTGCTCGCTTCTGGGTATTAAGTATGATAACTAGCACAAAACTCCTTACATTGTGAGCAACAATACGTTAAAAATGAATCAAAGTGCATGACACGTAGATTACCCAGAGTGCTTTTTTTTCTGATGTAGCATTTTGTGTAAGGAAAATAAGCTTGAAACGTAAAATAACTACCCCTAAGGTATACTGACACCACACCACCGTTGTTGATTTGTGCAAACTTGTATCATCAGGTCTGTTACAAATGTTGATTAAGTATACGATTGGCCTAAGAATTGCAAATGTATCCTGACATAAAGTAATAGCAAATGATGTTTATTGCAGGAAACGCCTTGGTGATCGTGTCTGTGACAAAATTTAAATATATGAGGACACCAACCAATTTTCTCTTGCTGAACTTAACAATCACTGATTATATTGTGCTTTTAATTGCATTTCCATATAAGGTAATTGTTTTCATGATTTAATATTTCAATATGTTTACCTAGCCATTTAAATTATACGCATGTGTGCGTATCAATGTAATATAGATAACAATTCCCCACTTGAAATTGGTCATGTTCTTTTATCAAAAAGAAGCCTTGTACATATAACTGAAGCGAATCGACAATAATACACTTATTTGCAGATTATCAAGTGCACCCAAAAGTCAAGAAGAGGTTTAATAAAAATAGTCAACCCAAAGTACCAATTTTACAAAAACGGAAGAATTTTCGGGGAAGAGCTTCTTGAAAAACAAACAACAGAGATGTACAGATTCGCCCAAGTTATATGCCTATATTGTAATACATGCAAATAGATTGGGCAAACATTAGTCAAGATATAATGCTGGCAAAACCTTATGAATATATATGCGGCCCAGCTGTTCCATGCTCCAAAACCAAAATAAAAGAAATGATGATGATGATGATGATGACGACGACGACGACGACGACGACGACGACGACAACAACAACAACAACAACAGTAACAGCGACAACGATATGAATAAATCCATCTGTAATTCAATTCATTCAATGAATGATAAAAAGCCAGGTGGAAAGGTTATGCCTTTACATGCACTGCCTGTACATGCACTTAGCAAACAGGTTCTAAAATCCTTATTGTAAAATGGCAAGTCCTCCATGTTGATACCTGTGATGTATTAGAGTGATCTGGTATCCTTACTTTTAAAGCTATAAGTCATTCCTGTTCATATGTGCGACATATCATGATTGTCTGTAATGTTGTGCATAAACAATCAATCTTATTCTTATAACAAATCAGAAATACTATGGGTTTTCACGCGAAAAGTGACACATTTTCTTGGTAGAACTGCACTAGCTTTAGTCAAGCTTTTGTGATCTTGTGCATGAGGTGGCAAGTGAGCAATGAGGCAATGGAAATGAAAAAAGGCTGTGTGAAAGGTGCATGCTCATCTGACCAAGAAATAGTGAACAAAATTGAGTCACTTATCGTGGCGTGAGCTTTGCCTCAGCTTGATGTATAACCTGAACTGAGCTTAGACGAGAGAGCAAGGGATACAGAGAGACAGAGGCAGAGAGAGAGAGAGAGAGAGAGAGAGAGAGAAGCAGAACGAATATTTGGAGTGATTGTAACAAATATTGCACATCCTTAGACTTGCCCTAGTAACCTCGTTTTACAAAAAAAAAAAAAAAAAAAACTTGCATGTCAGTCCTCAGTCAGGTGTTGTCGGAACTTTCATGAAATTGAAAACACAGGGAGGATATGGGGGACAGACGAACACTATCATACACACACACACACACACACACACATGACCTAATGACCTATGATTCGCACGCAGCATATACGTACCTCTATCCTCAGTGTGCGTGAGTGCAATGCTGCTACTTGAATGGAATGTAAGTTTTTTTTACCAGCAACACGAATTTAGCACCCTTATTATACTTCAGATCACTTCATTTTAAGCACTTCTACTTAAGTCGCAGTTGGCACTAAAAGAGGAAACGCATGCATGTGGGATGTACATGTTAGCATATATCCGTAAGCCGAAAAGTATACTGTGTCAACGTGGCCCGTGTACTTTCTCCAGTGCCATAGCGTTTAAATCATGACAAGTATTCTTTAATTTTCATATGTGCCTGTGTGGGATTTCATGGGAAAAAGCTATTTATTGATGGTAAAAGGTACAGGATATTTGACCTATTGTAAAAAAAATGTAATCATACAAATCAGGGAAATCAGCACGGAACATTTTTGAAAAAAAACACAGATCCACCCAAAGTATACGCCATTACAGTAATACATTTAAAGTCAGGACAAAATGCCGGCAACAGTTAGTGAATTCATATGAGAGTTAGTGAATTCATATGAGACCCAGCTGCTACTGCTGCTGCTGCTGCTGCTGCTGCTGCTGCTGATGATGATGATGATGATGATGATGATGATGATGATGACGACGACGACGACGATGATGATGATGATGATGATGATGATAAAAAAATTCGACGTGAAATTCAAACACATTGTGAAGCATAACATTTGAACAAACTTGCTGAGGAACCCTGGCACAGTACGCTACCAAGCTGATAGATAGTCTAGCCACTGGTTAATGACAGGTTGCACATGCGAAGGGACAGATAAATACACTACCGATCACCCTGTAAGTTCCACTGGCAGACAACTCAGCTGTGCATAAGACAGATAATTGTATCGAATCAAAATCACGAAATAGCATGGAGGTGGTTAGAAGGGGCCCACCACAGAGATTCCTTTAGCAGTATCAGGGGGTTTTTTTTGTCAACACATTGGAGCTCAAAGGTGGCATACTGTTAACCAATGTGAGTCCGAGGCTATACAAATAGGAATGACCAATTAATCATAAGCCTACCACTAGATTTAAACTTAGTCCTATGGACTTTAAGGTGAACTTCATCATTAAACCTTCGCCCACAAAGTCTGTGTGTAATTTTATTACTATTATAGGAAAAATCACATGAGCTATATATACAGGCTTATGTAATCCGTTGAAATTGCCTACAAAATTATAATTATTCGAAAAATTATAGCAGATTGTAAAAGTTTAGTATGTAGAGCGTATGTTTTACCTTGTTCCAATGTTATTTGACATTCTTACATCATATATACCAAAAATATACTTACTAAGTGGTGGAATGTACATTTAACTGATAAGGGGGCATCATTCAACACAATGACAGCTAAATTTCAATATAATCTAATGGTTCCCTCGTTGTCTGTTTTTCCAGACATTTGAATCAGTGTATATTCTTTTTGTTTTGACTTTGCTTTTTTCCTCTCCTGTATGATAAATATTTGAGATCCCGTTTTCATATTTTTCATCTTGGATGTTTACAACTATTTTGACATTGATAAATATTAAATGCAATTTGAAATATGTAGGTTAAACATATACGTTGATGTAGTCCATATGTACAATTTGGAAAACACGTTTTCAGTCATGCTGTGGATGTACTTCTTGTACAAGTCAACATGAAATACTTATCTTTCAGATCATGGAACATTTCTTCCCTTTCGATGTCATTCGTTCTTCTTTGGAATGTAAATTAATACATTTCATAGAATATTTTGCGATAGGTTCTTCAATGTCTGGAATGGTAGTCATTAGTATTGAAAGGTGAGATGTCCAAAGTTTCGTTGGAGACACAAAACACCACATTTTGTTATTTGTATTTTTATTCAAATATTGCTACCAATGAAGAGCATTGACCACCTATAAATGCCACTGCTGCACAGAGAAACGTATTAAGACAAAATGTGAGCTTAATATGTATGCATATGCTGCCGTTGCCTATTGCAAACATCAGCCTCATAATAGTATCTACTTTCATCGTTTTATGTACGATGATGTCAGGTACATTTACCACAGAATCCAGCCCGTGGTACACAAGGTGAATTTAGTACTTAAGCTTCATGGACTATAAACGTACTCAAAACATTTGGACTGTCAACGAATTATCAAAGAGAATAAGTTAAACGTAGCCTAAGGTAATGCAAAACTTACGAATTGTGTCGGGTTTTTTTTATATATTTCTTAACATTTGAGACACTATCTTGTTTATCATGTTGGCACCAGTCGGCACTTATCTTGCTTAATACACATACCAAAAGTATAGTTGTTATGGGCATGTGGTATTATATACATTCAGCGGATGGTGTGGCATCATTCAACAAAATGACAGTTAAATTTCAATCTAAGTTAATGATTCCCACACTGCCTGTTTTTTCGCACATTTGAATCAATGTATATTCTTTTTGTTTTGCCTTTGCTTATTTCCTTTCCTTTATGATAAATATTTGAGATCCCTTATTCACATTTTTCTGAACTTTGCTTCACTTGTCCTGTGCTTTGCAAAGCAGTGTCTGTAGCTCTATTTGATTGTCCATTTGAAGTCTATTGATTTGGATTTTAAATGCATATACATTTAGAATGGGTAGTTTAAAGTATATCATTGTGGGTTTTTTTCTTTCTTTTTTTGGACTTTTTTTATTTATAAAACTACACGTTATACAGTTTGACAGCTGCATTACATTTTCATTAAGTGACAGTGTATTGGTGTGAGAAGAACGATGGGTTTATTTAACATTGATTATTTGCAATTGTAGATACCTTGTCATATGTCATCCAGTAAGCTCCCTACAAGTGAGTGCTTCGAGTCGGATATTGATATTGACAGCAGTGATGTGGGTATCTGGGACAATTATAGCATTACCTCAAGTGTATTTCTGGGTATGTATTGCATCACATGTAAAGTTTTCACAACTTTTAATGTATCTTTACAATACATAAGGGTTACAACACAATTGACATTTTATGATTTACAATGACCAGGTAGTAACGCAGTGTTGTTTGGGTTTTATTGTGAGCGCAGATATTGCCAAATGAAAACATTAAAGTTATTAACGCATAAATTGTACAGCCGATTCAAATGCCAGTTTGCTCGACTGTAGCACATGCTATCAACCGTTATGATCCAAGAGCAAAGCAAGGCCCAGACATCATCATCATCATCATCATCATCATAGTAATAATAATAATAATAAAAATAATAATAATAATAATAATAATAACGATGATGATAATAATATGATAATAATAATCATCATCATCATCATTAAGTTCGCAGGTATCACTGCTTCATTACTTGCACAGTCAGTTCCCCACATATTTATGCAGGAAGGGGACACTTGCATCAAAAATAGAATGTAAATCTCTGTGATCTGTTTCACCCTGTAATGTTTGTATATCATGGTTAGATGAAACAGAGACAGCCACAAACCTGTGTCAATTCATGGAACCAAGTACACCCAAAAGTATATCTTGGTCACAGTTAGTAATAAGGTTATCTCTAATAACTCCATGCTAATCATGATACCACAAAATACTCATTCACTAAATATAGTGTGCAAATATGGTGGGATGAATATTACAACATCAAAATATGTTAGCTCGAATAAAAATAGATAAATCTTCTTGAAACGTCAATCGTCGAACTTTAAGTGAACTTCTGGAAGCCAGTCAATTTTGATTTCAACAAATTAGTTAATACTGGATAGCCCGATGGTACAATGATTGACTTATACAGTGGCTTTTTCAAGTAGCTTTAAAAGTATTTTCTATAAACGTTGAGAACATGGGAGGTGTGAGATACAGTTAACTGTGAGACCAAGAGACGCAAAACGAGAACAATGACACCATTCATTTACTTTATAGAAAGATAGAGACAACAGGGGTCAAACGAATATGAGATGGTGCATTAAATCTGAAATTGTATTACCAGCACATTGTTTTTCTAAGATAATGAATGAATTTCGTATGTGCTGCGGATTTTGTATTGTTTGTTTGTTTGTGTGTGTGTGTGTGTGTGTGCGTATCCAAAATACTTTTATGCTTTTGTGTATTATGTTTCTTTTAACTGGAAGATAATATCCGGGCAGCATTTGCTAAATACATATTTCTCAAAGACCCCAAATGCATAAAAGAAAATCAGGGTAGATTTCTTAGACGAATAGACCTTGCCTCCACCTATAGCTACCAGTCGGTTTGGTCAGGAACTCCCCCTTATGTAGGTCATATTTTATCTCCACCACTTCACCAGGACTTATAAGTTTGATATTCAAGAACACACCTGAAATATACTCTGACAGATCTACCAGCAACAGCCCTGGAAACACAGACCACCACATATTCGAACTCACCATACACACCTAGCTTGCGAATAAATCCAGGTGTGTGTAATTTGAGAAAGCTGACTGTAATTACCTGTGGGCAACTCCTTTTCATGTGTCCTACGAGATTGCCCTCATGGATAGGAACATTGCCATTTTTTGATAACGTGTTACACTCAAATGGTAGTGTTCATTAATTCCTCAATGAGTTTTTAACCCGCACAATTTAACTGCATGTAATGGATCTTGAGTTTCGTAAACCAGTGTTCCACATCGTCTGTTGTCATTAAAATGAAATGATTTGGCGTTGAAAATAATTTGTTGATTTTTGTCGATTATGTCACTTGTCATAAGGAACATGTGTGCAAGTTGTGTTGCCAGTAATTCACAAAAGTCAGGGTGTCATCTAGAAAACTCCGTGTTTGATGATACAAAACCAAGGTCTGTGAAGAAACCAAGGTTTTCTTTTAAAGATTCCAGGATTTTGTAACAAAAGTTCGAGTTTTGTGTGCGTGTGTGTATGTGTGTGTGTGTGTGTGTGTTGTTGTTGTTGTTGTTGTTGTTGTTGTTGTTGTTTTTGTTGTTGTTGTTGTTGTTGTTTTTGTTGTTGTTGTTGTTGTTCTTCTTCTTCTTCTCTTCTTCTTCTTCTTCTTCTTCTTCTTGGGTTGCTGATGTTGTTTTTTGTTTTGTTTTGTTTTGCTTTGTTTTTTTGCTTGTGTTTTGTTTTGTTTTTTGTTTTTTGCTTGTCTATGGTTTTAGTGTTTAACAAAAACTCAAAGAATTGTAACAATATCAAATATATATATACATATATATATATATATATATATATATATATATATATATATATATATATATATATATATATATATATATATATATATATGTATGTGTGGGGGGTGGGTGGGTGTGGGTGTGTGTGTGTAAACGAACCAGAGATTTATAGTTAAATCGATTGTCTTGTGGAAAAATCCCTGAATCTCATTTCAAACCTTGGTACCTCACCTAGAACTTTGTTACAAAATGAAATAAATGAGCAAATTTCATACAGCATGTGTATGTTAAATACGTAAATTTATCATTTTTAAATACAAAACCTTTACTTTCATTACAAATCACCTGTGTTGGTTAATTGTTTGAAATACACCCAGCAAATCTCAGGTTTTTTTGCAAACACTGAGTTTATGTGCAAAAATCCAAGTTTTGTAAACTGCATGGTTTTACAAACAATGTCTAGGGCTTGATGGCACAGCAGGTAGTCTAAACAAATGTATAACAAAATGCATTGCTTCAACTCTGGAATAGACGGACAGCATTCAAACGTGTACCAAAGGCATGAGTGTTGTCAAGGCACTGGGTGGTGAGAGAGCCCCTTCCAATCTTAGTACGATTTGTTCTTTCGCACAAAACCACATTGAATGTGGCTCAGTTTTTCTTAAAGCTTTACTTCTATGATAACCTTTCAGAAGAATTGAGCCAGGCTACATGCTACATTTTGAGAGTGCCATGTAGCGTGCCATACAAAAACGATTACCGAGGTAAAATATTGTTACAGTACCGTACAGGAGTAGAATTTCTCAATCGTGTGGTTTCTTGTTAAAAACTTTTGACTCGAACATTACACTGGTATTTATTCATCAGGTCAATGTGATCATATAGCGTTCGAATGATAATTTTTCCACTCATCAACCTCTTACTGATCAGCTGCCTTCCTCTCATTATCTTTTTTTTTTCTATCACCAAATCTCATGGAAAAAATCCACTGTAACAAAATCCGGAACAAAGATTTGTATGTGATACATAAGTGATCTTACCTACAAAAAAGGGATTTAGGAGTATGTTTTTATTATTCCAAGCACATCAGGACAGTGCTTTAATCTTTTATAACATATTTTTTGTCGATGGCATCTCACATTGTTACCATTAGTTTTTGTGTTGTACTTTGCAGAAAAGATCTACGAGTTCCAATTCCCTAACCACCGAAGTGGTGCTGCACATTTCGCTAAACATGAAGAGAAATATTTCTTTAAAATCAAAATAAATAAATAATAAATAAATAGATAAATAAATAAATAAATAAATAAATAAACAAATAAATAAATAAATAAATAAATAGATAAATAAATAAATTAATTAATTAATTAATTAATTAATTAATACATTTGGCAAAAAGGACGAGAAGTAACATTCCATTCTGAAGCTGATCAAGCACTCATCTTTGAATAAGATTTTAATAAGGTATGAATTCACATGTAAATATACATTTTGAAATAGACTGTGTGGAGACTGACATAGATATATTGCATCATAACGGGGAAAAAACCAACAGCATCGTCGCGCACATAGGCCAGTGTACTTATACTTTCTCCTGTAGGTGTGATCTTACGGGTCATAACATAATTTCGAGAAATTGTTTAAATTAGGCAATACCAGTGGCGGGACGCATTGGGTATTAGTGGAAACTAAATAAATCTACATTGGTTTCAACATATTGTACTTCAAATTAGACAGTGTCATTACCATATTCAAACCGTAGTCTTAATTAAACAAATCCAAATCAATTCCGACCAAGGGGAATGTTCCTTGGTATGTTTAGCTGTTTAGGTCCAAAAGAGGGAAAAAAAGCCATGTCTGGCTTTAACATGACAAGAATGCAAAAATTTTGTTTAAAAGTATAGGCCTATTTCAGTTTATTGGCTTCAACAGGTGCATCATTCATGTGCTGATAGGACCGTACAATTAAAAAACGATTACTTTCCTATCGAACGTTTTAATAAAATTAAAGGTATTTTTTTCCAGGGGCTTCTAGATGCTTCCTTTCTGGTTACTACAGGACAACCGTCACTTCATTGTATACAACATATGATCAAAACGCCACCAGAAGAAAAGCTGATGAAAGCTCTTTATCCTATTATCGTGCAGGTTGCCATTCCAGTTTTTGCGATGGCATATACATACACCAGGTGTTGTTGGGCAATTTTTAAAAGCTTGAAGCAGTGCATTGCACTCTCAAGTAACGGTACAAGGTATGAGGCATTACGAACAGTGGGTAGGCCAGTATTACATAGATTAAAGGTGTATGTGGCAATAGGGCTGTGGTTTCTACATTTTGTCCCATAAACTCCGGTTTAAAAACCTATGTGCTTTTTGAGGATAAAATTTATGATAGTTACTTCACAAAAAAATCCTTTGTTGTAATGTAAATATTAATTTTGGGATTATTTTCTCACAGCCTTGACACCAGTATCAGTTTTAAGTTAGACAAGTTGGCGATCAGATCTTCTGAGTTTTGCATATGATCACCACACTGGTAATATGTACAGTCCCCAATATGGGTCAATTCAAGATACACTACAGTAATTGTTCTGAATTAAATTCATTGAATTGTCTATTGCATTCACCCATACATATCTCCTTTGAAATATTCTTTTTTTGAAATTGAGGAGTCGGGCAATTTATATGTGTGTTTTTCCCTTTTTACGACACGGTGGTTGATGCCGAAGGCCACTGGTTCGAAACCAGCCCATTCAATAGTTAAAACACTAGATATTGCAGCAGCATGGAGGGTCACAAAATAAATATACGGTCCGGACCTTTGAAATATGTAGCTTGCTTTTATATATTTTTTTCAGAATGGTCTTTTGGTACGTGTTTTATTCGCTTGAAAGTGGTTGAGGGAACCGGCATTTGGCTTTCCTTTATACCATTCTTTTGTGCACAGACAATTCGTTACAGCAGCATGTTTCACTATTCGTTATTTAAGGGCACGATGATGTATGTAAACACTTGGACAAATTAACAACTTGAAAAAATATAATTAAAAAAATGAAAACAAATAAAAAACGCAGTTAAAAAAAGCCCCCCCCCCCACATTCTTATAACATTGTGTCAAATCATTTATATTTAAAGTAAATCCTTGTGTCAACAGTCGCAATGAAATAGAATATATTATTATGGCTCAGTAGATTGAGAAGAGGGCACTGGAGCGCAGGAAATGAGAAAGCGGGTTTTTTCCAATGTTCTACATGTACACTTAATAATAATAATAATAATAATAATAATAATAATAATAATAATAATAATAATAATAATAATAATAATAATAATGATAATTTATTGAACCCCAGATTCGGGGAAATTAAAATATACATTAAAACATACATCAACATCAAAATCATTATATTAAAATATTGAGATGTCACGCATGAAAAAAAAAAAACAGGGTTGAACATCCGCCAGCCCCCTTAACTCGCACCCATGAGGCACGAACCAACTGGGAGACCGGTAGATGCTCCCCCAGTCGCGTTAGGTGAAGTTTTCTGGTGAGTAAGGTGTCTACATGAGCGAATCAACTACTCCGTCCTGCATTCTAACAAAATATGGTTTATGCTGACGGAAAACTGCAGTAATAAGTGACATGTTCAAAGACACTGTTGTTTCCACAAATGTACCAGAATAAAGTTTACCTGCATCGACATACTGGGCAAGAAAATACAAAGATACATCTCGCCCAGGAGTATCAGTGGCAAAAATATGATGATAAAGCAAGTGGCTTGTTGGGAACCAGGCCTGTGCATCAGGGTTCTAAACAGCGGATCCGATAACATACAATATATCAATACATGCATTATCATAATATACTGATTATAAAGAATACTAAGATATCACGCAGGCAATTACTGTAAGAAAGGTAACCTGTCAGCCTCCCGTTCACCCGCACCTTAAAAGGCACGAGTCAACAAGGAGACCAGCAGGTGCTCCTCCCTGTACGGTTTTATAAAGTTTTCATGATGGATTAGGAATCGGATCGAATCAACGACTCCGTCCCACTCTGTTACAAAATGCGGTTTATGCTGAGAGAAAGCTGCAGTAATAGGTGACATGTTCAAAGATAAGATTTTTTCAGTCAGTGTGCCATAAAAAACATTTACCGGTAGATATATACTGGAAGAGAAAATACAAAGTTAAATCTCGCCCATGGGAATCAGTGGCAAAAATATAATGATAAAATGAGCAGATCCGTTGTTTCAGATCGTGATGAACAGGCCTAATGCCCGTCCCTGTTAACAGCTTAGAATGGTGTGACCTCTTACTAATACCTAAGCACTGTCTGAGTAATTCGGCCTGGGTAGAGGAAAGCCAGGGTATTTCATCCCAGCACCAGCCAAACTAAAGTAAGTCCGCCTCGTGTTATTCACTCTGGATTCAACAGAATAAGGACCATCACAGAAGTCACATCTACGCAGGAAGTCATTCAGCGTGCAGAAGTGCATGCCCATTTGTGGCATGCTGAATTTGTCACGACCTATTTCCTCCATAGACGTATGACAGAATATAAGTAACATTTTTTGTGTATTATATCATTAATTCGTTTAAAAATCCATCGGTAGACAACTGGCGAGATTTATGTCTAAACAACTCGTCAGCCAAGCTTCGTGAAAGTATTACAGATGTGAAAGCAATTTTTGTCGATCATACAATATGGCATTACCTTGCATTACAAATACGTACACACCACAAGCAAAAAAAAATCTAGCAAGCAATATAAATTTCAGTTTGTTACAAATTTTAAAATACTTCACAGAAAGATTCCTAATTCGACAAATATATGAATCAGTGTTATCGCTTTTGTTCACCATTGTAATCCCAATGCAAACGATGACGCATGCATTATATAATCGACTACCATTACATTTATGATGTACAGTGTCTTCAAACAATGAAAAGAACCAAAACGTTTTGTCAGCCTCCGTTGTGATTAGACCCATGGCCTTTAGTACCAACGCCCAGCCGTATGTAAAGTCCAACAACTCCCTGACCTCTGAGCCATCGGGATACCCCGAAAAGGTTCACTGCCGACCCGACGTGATGTAATAGTAGGTGTGGATTGCACATTGGCACGATATAGATTTTAGACAGACTGATAACTTTAATCTGTAGATATAAATTAATAAACAGATAAACATGTAGTACAAATTTAAAGTCGAAGCAATGCCCAACATCATTACAGGAACCAACCGACTATTATCTACTAATGAAAAACGCCATACAGTTTGTCAGCATCATGTGGGATTTGAACATTTGACGTTTGGCACCATCCCTTTACAAGACGTAAAGTTCAACTCTCCACGTGTGTGCTATTGCGACAACCACAAATTGGTTGACCAAGGACCTTGGGTAATGCTATAAGATATATGGCTTTTATATTGACGCAGTCGAGCATTTGCCAGCTATAGACTTACACGTTTATTATGTAGGAATAAACAAACCTCTAAGTGCACTGTATATCATGACAACAGAAAATAGCAGAGCTCTGTGCATTGGTGTAGTGTGTCACTGTAAAATTGTCATTGGTACTTACTATGTCCTTAATACAAAGCCTACGATACTTATTGCTGCAAAATATAGACATTGTGAAATAGATTAATTTTGATCACCATATACCATATGTGATCAGAGTTATAATAAAGCGGGTAGCCAGTAACATTAATTGTCTTTATTGACTTAATTTCATAGTTCTGACCTCCAAACAATGGAATGTTTTAAAAATGCATTTAGTTTTGTTCAATTCCACATAGAATTATCACATGACAACCAATTTTACACTTGTAACTTTGTGGCAACGCGAATGGGTCAAGGCTACTAGTATGCCGTTCCTCCCTGTTTCTTACCCAGATACCTAATCCTACCAAGCTTCACCAATATTTGTTAAGTTTTTCAGCTTCGAGCTGATTTGATAAACCCTTCTCGGAGGGATAAATGCTGGTGGCGTACGGTAAAGTACTTTTTAAACAGAAATCACGTACACTCAGTTCCTTCCCTTGTACACGAATATCAGCATATCTCTGATGACCTCGCTAAAGCTGAAATTTTTAATTCCTTCTTTCTGAAACAGTGCCAGGTTGATTCTTCGACAGCTAGCTTGCCAGACCTAACAAATATTCCTGATTTTAGGCTTGATTCATTAACTATAATGGAATCAGAGGTTCTTGAAACACTTCTTAATTTGGACACTACTAAGGCTTCCGGTCCTGATGGTATCAGTGCGCCACTTTTGAAGGAAGCTGCCCCTGCCATAGCGCCACAACTTACTATATTATTCAATTTATCACTAGAGAATAAAGAATTCCCAGCTCTTTGGAAAAAATCAAATGTTTCTCCTCTACATAAAAAAGGTCCGAATAATATATGTAACAATTACAGGCCTGTCTCCTTACTAAGCTGCACTGGTAAAGTTTTTGAAAAAATAGTCTTCAAACATGTATTTAATTTTTTCCGTGATAATCTAGTCATTTCGGCCCATCAATCTGGCTTTATGCCTAATGATTCCACTGTAAACCAACTCTTATTTTCATATCATGAACTATGTCTCGCTATCGACAATCACAAGGAAGTTCGCATTATATTTCTGGATATTAGCAAGGCATTCGATAAGGTTTGGCACTCTGGTCTACTATTCAAATTGCGTAAAAATGGGATTTCCGGTAATTTACTTGATTGGTTCTGTGATTATTTAAGTAATCGATATCAACGAGTCGTCTTGAAGGGACAGTCCTCTAGCTGGGGAAAAATTTGTGCAGGTGTTCCACAAGGCAGCGTACTCGGACCACTCTTTTTTCTGATCTACATTAATGATATTGTGGATCTGGTTAAATGTAAAATTAAACTCTTTGCAGATGACACTACCCTCTACTTGGATATTGAAGACCCAGCTGAGGCTGCTGAAACTATTAACTCCGATCTATCTGCCATAAATCAGTGGTCGCATGACTGGCTGGTTACATTCAACGCATCCAAAACTGATTCTATGCTTGTTTCTCGCAAAACTAATTCTCCCATCCATCCACCTATCTATTTTCAAGATCATGTCCTACAAGATGTCCAACAGCACAAACATCTTGGTGTCACATTACGTTCAGATCTTCGATGGACTGATCACATAACGGAAATTACTAACAAATCTATCAAATTAGTAAATATTATGAAGAGTTTAAAGTTTATTTTGGATAGAACAACTCTAGAAACCATCTATATGTCTTTCGTAAGACCCATTCTTGAATATAGCAGCCAAGTGTGGGGTGGTTGTACAGTGTCCGAGGAGGTTAAACTTGAAAATGTTCAGTTAGAGGCCGCCCGCGTTGTCACAGGTGCAATGCAAGGGACCAGCAGCGCCAAATTATACGAGGAAACGGGATGGCATACCCTGGCAAAACGGCGCGAATTGTCTAATCTATCACTAATGTATAAAATGGTGAACAACCTTGCCCCAGATATGCTGTGCTCCCTAATTCCCTCGGTTCCGGATCCTCACTTACAAGCTCCCAATACCCGTCAAAAATTTGATCTTCCACGTTTCAGGGCCCGCACCGTCCTCTTCGACAAATCCTTCTTTCCTTCCACAGTGAGACTATGGAACGAGTTACCTGTAGACATACGAAAATCTCCTTCTATTTCAGTATTTAAATCTAAAATATCACATCCTGTAGAGAGATCATTGGCATTTGACGAATTGTCTGATTTTGGTGACAGATTCAATGCTATTCAACATACCCGCTTACGTTTAGGTGCTAACCAGTTAAATTCATATTTATGCAAGATTGGTGTTAAAGATTCGGCGACATGTCAATGCGGCTTAGCCTCTGAAGATGTGTGGCATTACTTTTTTTCCTGTCCTTTATTTACTGTCTTCCGTTCCAAATTACACACGGAAATAGCAAGATACGCACCCTTCACATTGCAAACAGTGTTATATGGTTCTCCCATCTGTTCTCTTCCCGACAATTTCAAAATATTTGCAGCAGTCCATGAATATATAGCCAGCAGTGGACGCTTTAAGCGTGCAGGTATTGGTTGACTCATACATTGTTTATATCTATGCAAGGTAGGGTTGTACCCTCCTCACAACAGGGCATGGTTATCATATCATTTATCTGGGTCATTGATATGGAACACGACAATCCTGTTACAGTACATGGAGAACTGTAATGTTCTGTCTGTCTCGTCATAGTTTCGTCTTCTTGTTTACGTTACTGTGTCTTTGGTTCCGTCCTGTTCTTGCGTCTTCCTTCTGCGAGAGAGATTCATATAGGGCCGAGCCCTCTTTCTCAATCGCGACATTGCTATCAAATGTACTTCAATGAGTTTGTTGCGAAATAAAAATATGTTTAAACCAAGTTTTTCAGTAGTTATCACACACGAACCAATTTCACACATGACGATGTGAACTTTGCGTACAAGGCGTACACTGTTTATTACAGCATTAACTCATTCCACCCTGATAGAAGACTGAGTCAACAGCTTTCCTTGGCGCGCTCTGGGCGCATTGCGCCCAGAGCGCGCCAAGGAAAGCTGTTGACCATGGGCATATAATTTGGAATGATCTTCCATGCAAGTTTCATCCAAAATATTGAAAAATAATCCCTAAATTAGTAAAATACAATTAGCAGACGACATTTAGATATTAGCGGGAAAAAGCGTCATCAGGGTGGAATGAGTTAACAGTGCTGGCAGTGGATTCAAGTCTTCTCCAGGGCAAAATGTGATGATGCAGGGCAGAATAAAGGTAAGCAGCAGAACGTCTACGCTCTTGTTATAGACACTACGAAAACTACACGACTGTGACGGTCCTGTGCTTATCTGACTTTACTTGCACAGAGTGAACCGGTTCTGTATCCTTTGAAATGATATCAAGTTCACTTCTCTGTAGTACGTCTCACCTTGACATACCAACTTTACATTGTTGGAGTCGTCATTTTCAAAATTGCAATTTACAAGAGTCACCATTACCACAATATAAGAAGATATGTTATTTTGACGTTATGAAGTAATGGAAAGTTAAATTAACACGAAACCACATAGGTGCTTTTTTACTTGAGTATCATGGTGACCATGGGCCTAGAATCCACCACTACTTAAATAAAAGCCAAAATGTTACACTGGCTTTCAGAGCATATATGATTCACGCTGAGGCATCGTCAAAGTGAAAACAAAACAAAACTTCATGAACAAATGAAAAACATGCAGCTCCAACCGTCGTACAAAGTACAGTCTACGAGTCCTCCGAAGTGTCTCTGTGCCTTTTTAAAGTAATTGCTTACTCAACCAAGTGTTTGATAAAGTTTTGTGTACCGGAACTGACGTGTCAGCTGAGGTTTTAGTATGGTCCATAGTCCATCTGACAACAATTCACGTTTTTGATTATTTTAAAACTGTCAGCCAGATACACTTATTATGTGGGAATGTTCCTGGAGTTGGTCATGGTTTTCTAATGATCATGCTTTGTGGATTTTGGATTTTTTAAAATTATTTTTTTATGAATTTATTTGTAGCAAAATCTGAAGAAAAAAAGTCTTTTCCAAAACTGGTTCGCAAATGGGTTTCAAACTGCTTAAGGAGACTTCCAGGGACACGTAGATCTTAATTTGTTCTAAAGGTGGCACTGCAATTTTTAAAATATTTCTTATGTGTTAAGGCTATTTTTGACTTCTCCAAAATCATCACCGACGTTTTTTTTAAATGTAAAGCAAATGTAGCGCGTTCACTAAGCTGTGATATCTTGATCCCTGATTGATTAAAAAATTTAAATAAAACAACAGAAAAAAAAGAAACAAGAAACAATAAAAGAAAGGAAAAAAATGGGTACCTGTCAATTAATGCATGCATTTCTATTGATTACTATATATGTCAGTGTTGATTCCAATGGGAGTTCAGATTTTCAAATAATCCGAAATCGTAAACCCGATTCATTTCTAATTTGGTGGGATCAACGTGCCTTATGTGAGTCTCTACCAACAGTCACGCTTTTGTGATTTTTAGATTCTTTTAAATTTTATTTCTTGATCAATTATTTGTTTGTTTTTTGTTTAATCTTAACAAATCTTTCCCTCAGAAACCGCTCAGGCAATTGTTTTGAAATTGCGTGAAGATACTTCTGACGGCTGTATTCTTTTGACAAATTCCACAGGTGGCGCTGCACTTTTGATTCGTTTTTTGCGCTTTTTTTTGGGGGGGGGTGGTTTTTTCATATTTTTTACTTCTACAAAATCATCACTCATATCACTCTGAAACTTGGTGGAAAAAGAGATCTTTGGAGCATCAATCAAAAGCGTTCACTTGCTGATGATACTATGGATCCCTGATTTTTTTTTTGGGGGGGGGGGTTGGTTTTTGGTTTTTTGTTTTTGTTTTTTTTTTTTTTGGTTTTTTTTTTTTTGGTTTTTGTTTTTTTTTTTTGTTTTTTTTTGGGGGGGTTGTTTTTTATCAATTAGGGTTCTACCAGATGGTGCATACATTCCTTTTTATTACAATGCAAGTCAGTCAGGCCTGCAGTTGAATCTCACATTTTCACTTCCTCTCGAGCACCCTAGACTATAGTGGAACTTATTAAGGGTTAAATCTCAAGGTCAGCTGAGCTGTTCACAGCCCTCTTGTTTCAAGACCTCAACGAAAAATTTTAACAAGTTGTGAAAGAACCAATCATTGTAGCATGATTATTTGAACAACCTTATAAATTTGTAAAATTGTAAAATTGCAATTTGATCTCCATTGAACCACACAGTAATTTAAAAAATGTATACATCAGCCAACATGTACCTAAATTGAAAAAAGTTCTTAATAACGGAATATTATTCCACTACCTCTTCGTGTACACCTTTATTTCTCCTTTGTGCCAGCCAAATTTTCTCATAGTTTCAGTGCAATATACGTGACGGTTTTCGGAGTTTGAAAATACTAAAATCATACAAAAAATCCTAAAATAAACCACAGCATCACTTCTTCAACTATTGAGAGATACGGGCCTTGATGTGTTTCCGTGCCGTTTCCAAAAAAAAAAAATGTTTAGTGGTTTCGAAGATTTTTTTCTTTCAATGTAGACAAAAATCAGAAGAAAACTCAAAATCTTAATTTAACTGAATAAGGAGAAAGAAAAAAAAATACAAAGTAAATATTTAAATAAAAATAAATAAATAAATAAATCAGTAATCGTGTATTCATTCAATCAGAAATTAACAAAAAAAGTAACTAAAATCATGGAGAAAAATCAATGATTCGCAGTTTGAAGAACAAAAAATAGTAAATTGTGAGCCCAGAACGCCGACAATAATGGACGACAGGCGTTGAAGGAGTAAAACATTCTACATGACGAGCTGACTGGCAGTCAGCAGAGCTAAAAACGGACACATTTTAATACCATTGTCTTCTCTAATTCGACACACTGTGTTCCAGGCTCATTGTTGTTAGGGCAGTATTTCCTCGGTTTATGGTAATGGCTGATACAAATGGCCTAGGGCGAGAATAAAACGATTACCATCAAAAATGGTATCACATAAAAATACCTTAAGTTAAAAAAATTGACGATATGATTACCAGCAAGTTTTTGGCTCAGCTGGCTTGTCAGGCAACTGAGCTTATGTGGTAGTTCCTCCAGCATGTCTCTGTCATATTTCTGCATCTTTGCATGCAGATGGCATTCTCCGCTTCTTCTCTGGAATCATAAACGAAATCTACTTTGAACTGGAAACATAGTTTGGATGTACCTTAGGTAGGTCTCTACCAATTACTTGAAATGATTAAGTTCCATTTGCGGGGGGTTACATAATCTCTGCCCATTTTCCCAAAAACTGCCATGCAAGCATTATCTGTTGATCTCCTTGTTCCTTGCTAATTCATTCAGCACAATGAACTTCAAGGTCATCATCCTCGCTTTTATTTCCTTTGGACGTTTTTGTAAGAAGCCGGGTTTTTTTTGTTTTGTTTTGTTTTGTTTTTTTTTTTTGTTTTTTGTTTTTTGTTTTTGTTTTTGTTTTTTTTTTTTGACATGGCGACCCTATCGAATAACCAAGAAGGCACAATGGTTCCACATCTGCACCACATTTGTAGTGGTATTACCAAGAAAATTATCAAATAATAGTCCAGGTTTTAAATAAACACAATACGTATTTCCTATACATGAAGAAATTTCTTTCGTTTTTACTTTGATGCATATATTCATATTGATTACAATGTAAGCGAGGCAGATTGTGGTGCAAATTCACATTTTAAACTTCCCCATAACCGTCAAATTAATTTAAAACGTGTTGTCAATGTAGATTGGGTGGTTATCTGTGGACTCGCTTCCAATGGTGATGATCCAGTGTTATTTTCAGTTTATAGGAATTTAAAACACATAGATTTTATTTTTAGTTTGACCTCCCAAGGTTGCCTGCAGAGCAGACCAAGTTCCATGTTACTACACTTGGTCTGCCCTTCTTCGACAGGATTTCATTTATAGTAACAGAAACAAAACTATACTGTGACCTTCACCTAGACTAAGACACCAATCAGGAGTTCATCATTATCCCCTAGACCAGTAGCAGCCTCTGGTTCCCAGTGGATCAAAGCCTGTTTCTATACTACCCATACTCAGCCAATTAGAAACTGAGTCACTTTTCCAACGCAAAAACAGTGACCTTGTCAAAGAAGGGCACACCACCGCGGAGTAGACAAAATACGCAGCTGGGGTCTGCTTTTGAGGCAACTCCCAAGGTATATGCTGCCCAATTCTGGTCAAACTGCTCCCCACCCACGTTTTCGTGGCTTCTCTTCTTTCATCGTTATATAAGTTATATTATGGGATATGGCCAAAAGACGGAACAGCCAGATATAATCGTCTTGCATAGCTGTTTGACTGGTTCTCTAAAACTGAAATTGAGGCTTTCGTGGCCTCCAGAACCTGGATATGAAACAAATAGAACAGCTTATCTAATGTTAATCTCTTGTGGTGATTTGTGTAGCCAGTGAACTGTACATGCTGTGGATGTCTGAGCTTCCTATGCCATGCAATCATGACAGCAGAAATGAATGTGGATTTGATTGATGTGGTCCATATATCCTAAGCTTAAAGCATCATTAAGGAAAGGAAACGTGATTTCTTACAATGATCATGAATCCTTCCGTCTTGAAACTTGTTCCTATTGAGTGCAATACAGTCCACAGTTTAAAAGATAGCCCCATATAAACTTGAGATCTTATCAAGTGCAACTAAATCTAGACTTTAGTTCCATATTGGTGGCGCTAATTGCAGTATTATGTAATATATGGGTCACAATTTAAAAATCTTGTGACCGCTCTAGCATGCTTATATTTCTCATTTGCCAATTACTTGAAAAGCGATGGGGTTGAATTGTTATACCATTTATCTATCTATCTATCTATCTATCTATCTATCTATCTGTCTGTCTGTCTGTCTGTCTGTCTGTCTGTCTGTCTGTCTGTCTGTCTGTCTGTCTATCTACCTATGTACTGTTATCCTATCTGCATATTTTATTATTGAATGCATATATGTATTTATGCTTGCATCCATCTGATGCCTGTAATTGCAGCCATCTATGCAAACCTATCCCAGTAGTTCTTCTGTTCATCCATGCATGCCTGGATAGATAAATTACGTGTGTGTGTGCACATATATGAGTATATATCTAGTAATATTTGCTATTATTTCTATGCTTTTTTTCTCTGATGCTGCTAAAGACATGTCTCAATTCTAATACAACTCACCTACCAAATGAATAGAACCATTGCACAATTTTGCCAAATTATCAATGCACCATATTAGCAAATTACTGGGTTAATGGAACTGACATTGGAACGAATCACCAGCTTGATTTGGGCAGGGGCACACAAGCATCAACGATCCACAATACATTAAACACTATAACATGGTAAACAGGAAAGAGAATTTATCACTTAGTACTTTGCCTAAGAACTAAATACCATGAAATCAGATCGGTTTGACATGTAGCTAAGTTTTAGATCATTGACCGAAGATAAAAGGGGACCACTGTATATAAGATTCTGATTTACATGGCACCTACATGTATTGGAGCTGCCTTCCTTGCCACCAGCACCTGTAAAACAAAACTTTACTTATTAGCCAACCGACATCTTGTATTTGGTATCTCTCGCTTGAAAACAAAAAAAAAAAAAAACACTTTGAGCAGGGTTTTTTTTAAAAATATTATTCAGACAGTGTAACTCTCTGAAATATCCTATCCGTAATAAATTATTTAGATAGACGATGTGTCAGTATGATGAAACGCTTATACATCATATAACTACTACACTACATCTGCATTGGAATCCACTTGCTATGGTAGATTTTATGGCCACGAAGGTACATATCACCAGGCTGCATGCCCAAGACAGCAGAAGTTCCCTTGACACAGTTGATATGACTATCAAACAAGCTCTTGGCCAGCTGACTTGTAGGACAGCTCAGCCTATATGGTGGTTTATGCGTTACCCAAAATGTGTCGGTCATCTGTCTGCTTCTGGGGTCCACAAATGGCTTTCTCTGCTTCGTCCCTGAAAAAATAAGTAAGATACACTATAAACGTGTTGGAATGTAGCTTAGGTGGTTCTCTATAAGTTTGCTGAAATGATAACGTTGGGGGGGGGGTCCATAATTTTTGCTCATTTCCCTTGTACTTCAAAGCAAGCATAATCTTTTGAGTAAAAATTTGTTCCTTGCTGAATCATTCAGGAAAATCAAATTCATTATCGTTTTTTTGTTTTTCCTTTGGACTTTTTGTAAGAAGCTTTTTTGAAAATGGCGACGCCATCGAATAGCCAAAAAGACACAATGGTTACGACACATTTTCAGAGCAATGGGAATATATTTCAATAATAGTCCATGTTTTAAGTAAGCATAATAGATCTTTCCTATGGATGAAGACATTATCAAAAAATACTTTAATGCATATATTCATCGATTACTATCTAATTCTATGAAGATTCAGATAGAAATTCACATTTTTCACTTCTCCAAAACCGTCAAATTAATTTCAAAGTTGTTGGGACTGTAGCTTGGGTGGGTCTCTACACACTCTCATCTAATGGTCAGGCTCCAGTGTTATTTTCAATTTGTTAACACAGACAGATTTTTAGCTGTTCTTTCCGGGTATCTGGTCCACAACCCTGGTCAGTCACACTGCCCCCCTAACCTCGTTATCATTTTCTATATTCTTTCATCATTATACAAGTTATATTACGGGATAACGCCACAAGAGGGAACGACCAGTTGTAATTGTTTTGCATTACTGTTCAATTGGTTCACTAGAAATGAAATTCAGACTTTGGCTGCTTCCTTTGTATCCAGTGTATTATACATCCTGTTGGCGTCCGTGCTTGGTATGCTATGAAATCATGACAAGTCGCACACAAACAAAATGTGGATTTGATTGATGTGGGTGAAAAATCTTTTCTGAACCCACTTTCTAATGGCAGATAAACATTACCGGGAATCCCTGGACCAGAGTTGGATTTATTTTAGGTTGGATAACAAAAGTCAGCTGAGGACTGGACTGTGTACTTTGACCTCTTGAACAATGCTTACATTGAAGCACTAATCACCTTATTTGTAAAGATTTTTAATCGGTTTTGCTTCCAACAAACACGTATATTTAAAAAAGGCATTATTGTCCTTTATATTTATCCACATTTGAATTTCAAAAAGTTCAGGGATACATTTTCAGCAATATTACTTTGTAAATGGCAGAAAATGAGAGCCACAGAATCAGATGCAACGTTTGAAAACGGTGAATGTACATTGCCAACAAGGATAACAAGAACAACCATTTCGGACAATAAAACAAAGTAAAAATGGGACAGAGGGGACACAACAGTGAGTTTTACTGAAGCACTAATATATGCAACGGACTTATGTTCAAAGTAAAGTGCAAACAGTAAAATATATTTAAGTTTGTGTGCAGAGAACATTCCAATGGTGGCCAAAGAAGATGTAAAAATGATTGTCCATTCTCCTTGTAGAACAGTCAGTACTTCGAACAAATATAAATATTCATAGTTATTAAGGGTAATACAGCAACTGCGCAACAGTAAAGCAGAGTGCACAGATGCACCATTTACTTACACAGTAATATGTGACTTGTGTAGGCTTCAGGGCTTCATGCGTTCGTCTTAAGTCAAAAGAATAACACCAGTTTGCCACATCTACTTTGAACTTTGTGGAAATGTACCAGTGGATTTCTTTAAATTGTTAGCCTCCATTAAGGTTTGCATTTTCGTGATGTCTTTGGATCATATTTTGGATCAGTGTGTACAAAATCTTTTGTGATAATAAAATTGAGGCTGTGTT
Organism: Hermodice carunculata; assembly: GCA_964020975.1. Classification (NCBI taxonomy): domain Eukaryota; kingdom Metazoa; phylum Annelida; class Polychaeta; order Eunicida; family Amphinomidae; genus Hermodice; species Hermodice carunculata. The sequence continues at coordinate 75,511,303 of OZ026627.1, forward strand.
GGTACTACAGGTGCACTTAAGGATAAAACCATCGATAAAAAGCTTGGTAATATTCAATTATACCATCACTGATTAAGCTTTAAAAATACGTCAGAATGAACAGCAGCAAAGGTGACTAACCTTTCTGCACATAGCCTCATAGATATCAGTTAGCAGTCACCCGAGGTAAGTGCATCACACTATGGACTATCAACAATATTGTATGTGTAATATAACCTCTTATCTTTTGCAAACACATGACGAGCAGGGTCAAGCCCAAGCTATACAATTGATAATAATATCATCAGACGTGTAAGCTGCACGCTTATTTATGCTGATTACATGATGGATGCTGCTACCAACATTTTGTACTTGTTTTATCTCTGATCATACCTTGATTGTTTCATCAGCAGGTCATTTGCAAACGCATGCCATCAACTTATTCTGTAGACGAGTACATAAACTGGTTGTCACGTAAACTTTTACATTGACTAAAATGATAAGATTTTTTACCAAAGTTTAGACAACACTAGCTGGGTGATATTCTCAACAAAAACAAGACAGTAATTTTGCCAATACTGCATCTTTAGTAACCTGCGACTTCTTTTTGTGTAAAGTTAGCCTAGTCATGTTTCCTGCAGTATACTACATCCGGGTTTTGTTCCGTATTTCAATTATAAAAACAGTTGAAGTGGGATTCGTATAGAATAAATTCACCTCTAATTTGTTTTGACAATTTTATGTAATAAATGCTATTCATTAAATTTTGAAATTTCAATTTGTTGATATTTTACACTAAAAATGCTAATATTTAACCTAAAAGGAGTTATATCTGCAGTCTGCAACTATAAGATACCCTAGATAGGAGACATTTTCCTGTCACATGTACATAGAAATACATACAATTTGTATAGCTTCTCATTCAGACCACTACTGACATCCTGGGTTGCTCTTCCGTGTAGGCTTTGCCGTAACGAATGAAACTGTCAATCACTCCAAATTATCGATGCTGCATATCTATATTCAGTATATATACAAAGTAATTACTTTCCAAAATTGTTAATTTATTATAGAAAATGCACCTTTCTCATCGTTTCAGCTTAGCGCTTCTGTGGAGGTGTTGAAGTATGGGAAACTGACATTAAAATCACCCACAGTGACAAGATAACAAAATCAACAGATGAAATAGTTCTTAAACTGTAATAAACACGTTATTCATAAGTGGTGATGTAGGATCTTTGACCTCATTACAATAACTAGTCTCTGTCTGATCAGAGGCAGCAAGTCACGGTAATCAGTCGGGGATGATACTTCAAACTGCGATTTTACATTTAGGTTGTGATTTTACTGCAACTGAATAACTTTTCAAATTCACTTCCTGAGAGAATGTCTATATAGTTCCATTTTCCCCCACTAGGCACTGTTGTTTTCCATCAATTTCCCATTCATCCCGGTTTTTACAAATATAGAGTAGTTGGAGGTTTATATATACTAGTGGCGATATGTACAAATTTTTTTCTTTCCTCACGACAGTTTTTAGCTCAAAAAATTATACATCTGCTTATCAAATGACTTAATGAGACGAAATACAGTCAATATTGAAACAAACCGACCTAATCATTAGTTTAACATTTTCTCATCAGCTTACACGTCTGATGATACTCTGTGAAGGGCCACAAAGCAGGCTAGAGCAATCAACAGAATACCTTTTCCAGTGGACTATGTATTATATATTCATATTGGAACACTTTCAGCAAGTGTTTGTAGAGTACATTTGGTGGTCCAGGCATAGTTTTAACAAACGTTTTTTTTTTTGGGGGGGGGGGGGCTCTTTCCCCCCACTTCGTCTTCGCTGCAAGTTCAGTGTAACTGAGTCATAATGTCGGCTCGCCTCTAGTGATGTTGTTGGCAGCCGGTCGTTTACTGCGTGCTACATGATTATAATTTCGATCGAAACTATCATTTCTTGCAATTGATTAGGTGGTATAACTTTGGTACTAAGAGCAAAAATTGTAATGATGGCAATTGTTACATAAATGTGGTGAACACTTCGTGTTTATAGCCTTGCTGATGTCAGTGATGATAGCTCACTCGTTGTCAGCCTTTATGTTTTCTGTGTTAATGCAAATACAGCCTCCTGGTGTAACACCAAGCCTTTATTTACTAGCCTAGTTGTCGAATGAACATCGCCTCTTAATTTAGGTACCGTGCATTCTAAACTTTCACCCTATATTGTACACTGGAACAACTTGGGAACTCCAGATGCAACGATACACTTTGCGATGTTCAAGCCAGCGCAGTTCATGGTCCTCCAACACTGTTACCGGGCCTAGACCTGCTGCAACGCGTGTCATGAACGTGTACCTGCGTGTTTTGGGTGGTCGTTTCCTGGGCGATGTGTTTTTCCACCGGCACCGCAGCGCCGCCGAACGGATGCTACCGGAACTCTGCGGAAATTAAAAGACCCTTTCTTCCCTCCTCTCCAGGACCGCTTTGCGGCCTGGCTTCTTCTAGCTAGACGTTATGACCACCCCCTCATTTATTTTTATATTCATTAGCTTTTTAATTTTATAACGCATTAACTAAGAATGGGTCTTTAGAAAGACTAGTAGCTCCCATGCAGGTTTATTGATCTATTTTCATGAGAATATTCAATACGAAATCAGATACTTTTACTCGCGTAACAATTTATGGGAAGGTCACTTTGTTGATATTTCTGGAAATGGTCTGAAGCAAAAGGTTACTTTGTGCAACATTTACATACACGCCTCTCCCTGCATAACGTCTCGTATCTTATGCTCTTTCAAATTTCGCGATGACCTCTACAACGAACTTAAATATACAAAACAAGACATGGTAATATATCTTACAAGGAAACAAAATCTCGAAGTGCGCCCTCCCTACATTCATTTCAATTTCCTATGCTGACAATACAACCCTGATTTCCTCCTTCAACTTGAATAATAATAACCAAAACCATGATAGTCTTGCAAATAATATTAAATCCAGGCTTAGCAGAGTGTATGAACGGTTGGTTGCAAATACACTCTGCTTAAATATATCCAAAACTACATACATAATTTTTACCCCCCCCCCCCCCCAACGTAAGCTGAACATAAACATTAACTTGAAAATAATAGACAGAACCATTAAAAGAACCGGCGACTTTGACTTTTCAGGGCTTCAGATTCAAGAAATATTACTTTGGAGGGCCCATATTACTGAAAACGGCGAACAAATTGTCCAGAATAATAGGAATACTAAAACGAATAAATAACTTTACTCCTGCCCTAGCACTTATAACCATATATAATTCCCTTTTCCTGCCCCATCTTATTTATGCCATTCTGACAATTGAGCTCCTCATATGACAGGATTGTCAAACTGAAAAAAAAGCAATTCATCTTGTTTCTTCTTTAAAATTCAATGTCAACACCGGACTCCTTTTGAAAATATCAAGTATCTTATGGTTAAATGTCTAATGTATCATACAGCGCTCAACTTTTATTTTCGTTATTGTAAAAACGGAATTTCCAGACGATTTCAAGAATATGTTTCTGCCCATCCTGTCGCCCACACATACCCCACCCGCTACCGTCACGTTCCCCCCTTTGCAACCTCTTCGTACTCTTCAGTTCAAAATTGCATTCGTCATTATACATACCAAAATTGATCAATATGACCCCCGCACAAATAATGTAATAAAGTTAATACTAATTCATATTCTGGTTGTTGGAAATATACCAAACTTTATTTCAGCAATAGATATTTCGAAAGATGTACTGTTGGATATATATATATATATATATATATATATATATATATATATATATATATATATATATATATATATATATATATATATATATATATATATATATATATATATATATATACCTGTGTGTGTGTGTTTAGTACATATATGTTACAAAACATGTGTAGCATATTATCGTTTACGTTGTTTTAATCTATATACATATGTATGCATCATAAAAGCATATGCATATATGATCATTTCGAAAATAGTTAGCATGTGTCTGTTTCTGTATTGTGCGCAACCTAATATCTCATACATGTATAGTGTCATCATGCTCAATCATGAGATGGGCAAACTGATACATATGAAACCTGGATCTGGCTGACGTTGCATTCATACTCTCTCATGAGTTTTTTTTTGTAACCATTATTCTTTCGTGAAACAAAGCAGCTTCTTTGATTATCTGCACAGATGCACATTTCTTTTTGGCAATTCCCCATCTGATACATCTTAATGGCATTGCAGAATCTTAAAGACTAGATGGCCTCTTAAATGAAAGGGCTGAATGCATGAAAGAAACATGATGAACACCTATTTATGAAAGCCTTGTTTACCATAATGCATTGACACTGGACTTATGATTGGACATGACATTGGGCATCTATGTGATGGACAGGATTTATCCTGGTCATAATGTTGGACACTTGTCTTATGCGTGGACATGACACTGGACACCCATGTGATGGATGTGATTTATTCTGGAAATGATGTTGAACACCTTTGTGATGGACATGACAAATACAGGAAATTACTCTTGACATCCATGTGATGGACATGATTTATCCTGGACATGATGTTGGACACCTTTGTGATGGACATGATTTTATTGAGCATTAACATGTATCCATGTTCAAATTATGTGATGGGCATGATCAAACTAAACAACATTGTTATCGATATGGCAAAATTACAGGATGTGGTAATGGTATACAGGGCTGTACCAGCTATGAGGAGCACTGTAGGTTATTTTAAGTTGTTGTTTTTTTATTTTGTTTTCCTTCAAATTTTTCTGACCAACGATTACTATAAAACTCTTAGGACCAACTTTCCTTTTAAGAGACTATGCACCAGTAGCATTTGCCATGATTTCAGTTGGGTTTCAGATGTTAAATTTGGATCTACTATGGGGAAGTTATTACAAAGAATAACACTGCAGTGCATCAAAACAATTTCCATCAGCTTAGACAGTTATTGGAAAATTCAGCTCTTCTGATCATTTGGTTTAAGTTGTTAGACACCATGTCAACATTACGGCTACCAACTATGTATAAGATCAGTCGCCACTTCTAATGTGAATCTTTCCCGTTGGCCTTCTACTTGCTGGCAGACAGCATGTAGCTCCTCAATGATTCCACATTTTTCCATACTTTGCAGAAGTTTGAAGAAGGCGAGTCTGCTTAACACTAATGTTGGTTTTTGTTCATTCTCTGATCTTTTTTGGTCTTCTCCCTTCCTGCCTTCATTAATTTTGGTGCTACGCCTGGATGAAGATATGGGGATGCATTCTTTCTTTTGCGCAATACACGACTGGTAGTGTTTTGTGTCATCACCTTCTTGCTGACCTTTCCACTTGGTTTCACTTTCATCTTGACATCACCACGTGACTTCACCTTTTTGATGACCCTTCCACTTGGTTTCATTATTTTGGCATCATTACAAGTTGGTTCTTCCTCATGGGTAACCCTTTTCTTTGATTTCACCTTTTGGGTGACATCACTACTTGGTTTCGCTTCATGTTTCTTAATTTTCCCTGTGCTTTTGTGACATCTAGAATCAGCGTTTTGCTCACGTAAGGCTCTACATACTCTGTATTAAAACACTGACTCTTCTCATTTGGGTCTCTGCATTTATATAACCTCCAAATTATGCACTTGTGGCCTTGGCATCATCATGATCATTGCCTTTTCTTTTCTGCCCTTTTGATAACCTTGCAAATTTTGTACTTGTGGCCTTGCCATCATTAGCTTTTATTTTCTGCCCTTTTTGCTGCCCTTGGTTTATACTTTTCTTTCTCTTGCCTTGGGACAGACTGGAGCACAATTCAACTGTGCTCTAGTCGGAGACATATTCCTTGCTAATACAAACAGCTCCAGTCATACATCCTTTGCAGAAACAACTCAGGTTTCTGGTTTTAATCAGTCCTTTCTGGATTGTCTGTACAGCTTGAATCATTTGGGTCCCTGTCACCATCTTTGCATCTTGATTGGGAGTGTGGTTGATACCTGTATCACTTCTCCACACAAATGTGCACCTGTAATGAGCACAAGCTTGTGCAGAAGCTTGATCTCTTGGAACAGGTTTTGTCAGGCATGCTTCAGAGTACTGGAAATGGTCTTTGCATTTTTATTTACAGCTTGCCTTGTTTTCACCGTCCTTCTAACCAAATTTTTCACTACTGCTACTGCAACATCTGTTGGGCCTTTTCCGTGGCGACTGCCAAAATAGCATCTGGTTGTTATCACACCATCCTTGTCTAAACTTTGAGATATATCTGGGAATGGTAGTTTGCTCCTGTATTGCGCTGCACATGTGTCTGACCATTGAATTGCATGCTCATATTTGATTCCACGCTTTTCTTTGATGTGCTTGTGAGTTGCTGAATCAAAGGCTGCAACAGCACTTGAATTGTGTTTCACATCTCGGCTGATATGGATGGCATCTTCTTGAATCACAGTGTGGCAGGTTGGACAGTTGTCTATTGGAGGGCTCGCAGCCTGGTAATACTACCAGTGCATGAATTGGGACTCATCCTGGTACTCACAGCGAAAGCTTTCACCAAACTCAAGCACTGATACTACAGTGTTTGGTGGCACCTTTGTCCTAAGTGCTCCAAATTGCTCATACTGCCATGAAGCTGTGAACAGATGTTTTGCTAGGGTCTCCACTGCTGAACACAACTCCGAGATAAGCTCAGATACTGTACCCTTGCATGTTGTCAAGCTCATGGTTGACTTACCCCCTTGACTGTTAGTCACCCACTTGTATAATTCTATTTCATTCTGTTCTTCAAGCAAAGGGGTCAGCTGTTTTTCAAGAAGCTCTGTCCCACAAAATTCACATTTGCGTTCTGTGCACTTTTTTGTGGAATCAACCATTTTTGTTGCACAATGAAGCGCTGTGCACCAAACTTGTTCATCTGCTGCATTTGGTGAATTTTTCTGAATGCTTTGAAATACAGTTCTGTGTTTTCACAATATGGACACAAACATTGGACTAAAGGAGTATTCCCAGAAAGTTTTACAATTTTTGGGTCTGAGTGCCGCAAACTTGGTTTTGCCTATCTTTTTTCGGGATGTTCACTCTGGAACATTTGGTGAGCCACATTTAAAGTGTGTTGCATTGCCTACCCTGGTTCTTTATTTTTCACTGCCTTGCTGTGTGGCATGCATGTGGCCACTAATGCGTGAATGTAGAAACCTTTAACTTCAGAAATTGTACACTCTCCTAAAGAATCCTCTCTCTTTTTCCTAGTCTCCAGCAGCTCTTCTGGTATTGAAGTTTTTTTCAGCAGGTAGTTATATCGAATTCCTATGAAATTGCTTTTTGTTTCAAATTCTTGTATTCCCAAGAACTGATGACACTTTCCTTTTCCATTTCTTCTTATGCTTTGATTCTTTTAGTGTTTCTTTAAGTACCTGCAGAGTGTCCTTATACAATTTTTTTTCTTCGGCGTTATTACGCAGATTTCTTGTAGTTTTTCTTTTCCGTTTCGGTCTTCAGTGATAATACGCACATTTTTTGTGGTTTTTTCTTTTCTGTTTCGGGGAAGTGATTATGAGTTTGATAATACCCTGAACCCTTGTCTTTTTCATGGCAGAGCCTGCATTGCCCTTGATACTGCCTTCTGACGTCTGATGCCAATTGTATTGGTTTTTGTTTTCTGCTTTCTTGTTGACTTGAAGTTGATTTCCTCTTTCTGCCAAACTATCTGATCCTTCTCTCCTTCTGCGAACTGTTTCATCCTGGACTGTCTCTCTTTTTTTTTTTTGGCCCAGTACTCTTTTCTCTCCTTTGTGCCTTTCCTTGTTGTAACTGGCTTGACTTTGTTCTGTTTTCCTGCAGCTGTCAGTTTGTCTCTGTACCGTTTAGCTCTGAAAAATACATAAAGATTTTACTTAAAGATTAATCAAAGACTGCTGAAAGTATCCCCATACAAAAAAATCAACAAGTTGCTGCTGACACAAACTTCATCCCCTGCCCTAAAATTTTAATTTTTATGTTTATTGTTACATTGATAGCCTTAGAAATAAATTTCTTTTACTTGTCCGAGACAAGTGAAAAATGTAGCAGACAACTCAAATTGCCGCTTCACTCGTCCCAATTCAACATTCATTTCAATTGGATCAGCATTTTTTTCCCCAAATTTGTCTGTCTGAGGACAAGTGATACCTATATATATATATTAGACAGTGTCATTACCATATCCAAACCGTAGTCCTAACAAAACAAATCCAAGTCAATTCCGACCAAAGGCAATGTTCCTTGGTATGTATAGCTGAAACATATAAATTTATAGTTCGTATTTACCCAAAAGAGACCAAAACGTAAGTGCAAAGGTCCATAGGGGGAAAAAACTTTATTTAGTTTTCACATGACAGAATGCTAAAAGTTTTGTTTGAAATTATAGGCCTATTTCAGTAAATTGGCTTGAACATTTGCTTCATTCATGTATATACAGGACCATACAATTTATGAAAAGGGACCAAAATTTGCAGCACATCAGAAAATTTGTAAGTGGAGGTTCTTAACTTGTTGAAAATGTCAATAAAATTCAGTATTTAAAAAGGTACTACTTGCAACCACAATCTCAACAATGATCATCATCCATACAAGTCCACAAAGCGACACCAACACCAACATCAATCCATCAGAAAAGCCCTCTAGGCCTAAAATGACCATCAATAAGAATCTAAACAACATGATTATATAATTCGATGTGTTTTAGGCATGTAGTTAAAGACATGATGTTGTTTTAAAGGAGATAAACTAAGAGTATTTCAAAAGGAAAAGAATTTCCAAATATAGTAAGTACATTGGTTCAAATGTTTAACATTAGCCAGAAGTAAGTGACATTAGGCCTCAAATCATTAAAACGTCGTCAAAAATGCATTACAATAGTCAAAATTTGTAAGGATAGCAGTCACGTTTCAAGTTGGTTTCCAGAAGTATTTTTGAAAGGACATTTAAATGTTCAAGGAAGCATATAATCCCACAAGTCATCTAATAAGTCAATTATTAGGGTAATAATTTAGAATTCCAAAAATGTAGTATGCCATTGCAAGTCATCTGTAAGTCAGCCAAGCTTAATGTATGTTATAGCTAGGCCAAGATGTGTTGACCCAAGGCCTCAGCTGGGAGCTGGGATGGTTTGACGCTTTAAATGATTTACCCGCAAAAAGAAGTAAACTACATATAATTGTATCGAAGAATATCAACAAGAGACCTATAGATTAAACTTGGTATGGACTCTGACTCACGGTACACCACAGGCTTTACTATAAAATAATTCCCTGCTGACCACTCTATTTAACTTTGTATTCTAAAATGATTCAGCAGCACTGGTGGCCAGTAGCCAATTATCTTACACGAATTGGGTCACCTGACCAGTTTGGGTCTCTTGACCCATACTAGCTACTAGGGCTGTCATTAATGGGAATTTAAGTATCGATATATCAATCAGAAAAATATTGAGATATAATGATATATCAAAAGATCCAGGATTGATGCAATAAAGTGCATAATCGGCAATACCTGTCCTTGTTTTTACCTGTGTGTTGAATATAACCATGTATCATCCCTTGAATCACTTCTTGTACTAGCAATTATTAATAATTGCCAATAGTACGATAAAGTATAGCTAATGCACTAAGTGCAGTAAGCTCCATTAACAATGATTGCACTTTAAACATTTTTGCTCATTGTTTATTCTAAAAAACGAATTATTACAGAGCTTAAATGGTCAGAGTTTGGTTACAGTGGGTGCAAATGTATTGATATTTCTGAGCCTGAATCGATACTGTAGCGGCAGCCGTCAAATCAACGATATATCCATATTGCGATTCATGATGACTGCTCTGCGTGCTACAAAGCACTGCTGATCCTATTTTCTCCCCTGCCAAACCCATGGCCCCTGCTTAATCTGAATGTTGTAGGCAATTTTATTTGTTAAATTGTAGGCCTGTAATGATTCTGATTTACTTGATCCCAATGAGTGTATTGTTTACCCTGAACTGTAACACTAGGTAGTGCACACTAGCAAAAACTAAGTATGTCTGGAAATTAGTAGCATTACGTGGCATTTAGCTCAGTTGCCGCAAAAAATGGAAGGCTACTTTTTAAAAAAACAAAAAGGCCTTTCCACCTTTTCATCTTGCACTCATATGCCAACAGCCTCTACAGACCCATTGGAGCCCTTGTAAGGTCTACCTTCCCCCTCCTTCAATTTCCCACTCTGGTCTGTGTATCCCCCAAACCTTTTACGCTTATATAGATTTCAGCGCTTTTGCAAGAAGTCTTTTATTTAGTTTACCCCTCCTCTACTCCCTAGCATTTACCCTTTCAACCCCATCATCTATGCTAATCTATCACGTTCGGCCATATATTTCAAACTTCCTCTAAATTCCTACTCAGTTCATCCTTCTCTTTCCAACCTTTAAACAATCTCTCTCAGGCACTGAAGTCTCCTGAAGCTATAAACAAGGCAACCCGGGCTTCTACCATACACAACTAGCATATGTATTGTTTTAACTTTGGAATCAAAATATTGATGACAAAGGTACCATAGTACCAGTTTTTTTTCATATTTGTACACACTAAGGATCTTCACTGATTATGAAATATACAATAGCTTAATCTTGGATAATTAATTATCTATGGCTTAATCGTGTTAATCAAAGCATCATCCAAACATTGATGTTAATTTCACAAGATGAAAATAATTTGTTTCTCAAATATTATTTTCAAAAGTATATATACATAAGAGCTTTCATACTTTCAACTTAATTAAGATATTGAAAATATCTTGAAATTTTCTAATTCAATAAACTGACAGGTTTCATGACGTCCGTGATATCAATTTGATGCAGGTTTCGAAACATAATTATGTACCGATTAAAATCCTATATTTTATTGTTACGTCTAGGAAGTGTGTACAATTCAATCTATTTCATTTAATGAAGCTAATACATAATGCGTGCGATAGATAACGTTGATGGTTTTTTTTTTTTTTTTTTGTTTGTTTGTTTGTTTGTTTGTTTGTTTGTTTGTTTGTTTTTTTTTTTTTTTTTTTTTTTCATGTTTGTTTACAGCTCTATTCGTGAAAATGAAGTCCATAATTTAGAAACTTGTTTTGTTCATTTGACATTAATAAGTCAGGCCCAGACATGCTCTGAAGGAGTCGGAGACAGAAACCAAGATCAATGTCACACTCAACGTAACACTCCACTGTGTTGTTTACAACATCTGATACATAGACATACTGGCAGTTGTTCATTAAAATGGGAAGACCATATTGCATCTGAAGCCATGAAACTTACGTACAAAATCATTACGAATAGTCTTTTTAAGTGGGTTTACAAACTTAAACGCCACCCTCACGCTCAACACGTCCCTCCACAACGTCTACACGACGGGGCGCTGCGAATTTACAAGAGGTGGCAAAGTTCAGGGATTTTTTCGGCGTAACAAGTAAAAAAAATTCTTGGATGTCATGGGTGTCACGGACGTTACGTTATTTATTTTTGGGCCCTACAAAAACACCGCATGATAGCAGCCTCAGTGAGTATTTCTACTCAAAAGTACGACCCTCTATCACAATAAACATTAATAGAAGAGAACTCAACATGACGTTACATGTGTTATGAACTAATTTTAATAGCGATGACATCCGTGACAAATTTTGTAGTAACTAATAGCCATATCTTTTTTAAACCACAGCATCATCAAAAATACTCAAAGTTAAACCAATCTACCAGGTATATGCACAGATGATCGATCAAAGATTTCATTGGGATATCCATCGCATGCACATGCGACTTTAAGTTTTACTGTAGAGTCTCTTGATGGCCACAATCACGGACGTCTCGCATAAAAAATAGACTACAGTCAGGCCGCCTTTAACCGTCACTTGATAATTCGGCACCCTTGAAATTCGGCAGCAATGAGCTGTGAACGGATTTCCCCCCATTGATATACTACATGATAATCCGGTACCCTTGAATTTCGTCACCGGCATGTTAATTGCAGAACAAAAGGGCTTTTTTTCAATGTAATTTGCCTCTTTAATCCGTCACTTGATATTCAATGGAGCATATACCTTGCAATAACATACCTTATTGCGCCGTACCGCAAAATCAACAATAACCTGATGTGTTCGATACAAGTTCAAAGTTGATACGATGTTTAATTGTTATCGCCTTAAATGGTTAAATATCAGTAAAATGGCCAGAATTTAATGAGGGATTTCGTGGTGACGCCTTAGCAAAAGTTCGGCGCAGAAAAGAGGAGTTAAAAAATATGAAAAGTGAGCGCAATAAACAAAAAAGATTTCGGATTTCTTTATGCCAAAATAAGCTATTAAAGGCAAAATATGTCCAAATACGTGTGTGAGATAAACATTAGGGTTGACATATTTATGCCCGCTCGCTCCAGTAATTTTTGAACGTAACTTTAATTGTACATATGGATATGAATACACTGAACAAAGTTTTTTTTCCCCTATAATTTGCACGTTTCGTTTTTAAAATTTCATATGATTGGTAATACGTGTATGTGATTATGTTTTTATTTACCCATTGTTAGGTGCAAATTTGGTCTCTTGTTCTCTATATATCCTGGTGAATAATACTGTGATTTGTTAATCTGGCAGCCTTGCTAATCCGGCAACATGACCAAAAACAGTTGGTGCCAGATAAACGCGGCCTGACTGTATCTACATTTCGTATAATAAATAGGGTATGCAAAAATCCTCTGCTTGTCTGATAAAACCTACCATAATTGTTATGGAGCATACGACAAATCTTTCCCAAAATAATATCAGATAAAATTAGCTGAGGTCAATATCTTAAAATCACATTGGAAACTGGTAAACCTGACATTTTTTCAGTTCTATAGGTCTCTATCTTCGTTTTCGGGGAATAAGTAGGGCAAAGTATACATTTTCTGGATCCCCACAGCACGGACTATGAAATGAAATTGAAAATAAACCCACACATTTTGCAATGCTTGAGGGAAACAGACCCAGCGGAATGAAAAACGGTGTATTTTAGCCAATCATCAACTTATCCGTAGCCTCCGTTATATATTCATATCTTGGGTGGGTTATGGCCCATTATACACTGCCCACAAAAATTTATATAATGGAACAGATCTTACAGCCAGTGTGTGGGTCATGCCCACTGTCTGCTGGTCAATTGTATTCCTCAAACCGGACTGTGGCCAGCATGTACCAAATATAGCTTACCACAGTTTCCTAAGCATTTATAGCTTACCATAGTATCTGGGCAGATTTGCTAATCTGTACGTTTCTGAAACCCGCCAGGTAGTGTATGCAATTTAAGGCAAACATGGTTTATGGGCATTTTTCAACTGCTGGTAAACCGAACAACTGCCCACCAGACGGCTTGATTACAATTCTGCCCGTTCGCCACCCAAGACATAACTACGTATATATATATATGTATATATATCCATATACATTTTACACCATGCTACTCATAAGAAATATCTGCATTCATGCTAAATGTGAAACTTGAGCATCTAACTAAAACGAGAAAAGTGTCCATCACTCGAATAAAGGTACACGCAAGTACACTATATGCACCAATCATCTTTCATATTTATTGTCCATCTGGTCTCTTCACAAAAGGTGCCCATCACTTAGAAAAAATGTGTACCTGAAAAGTACAGTATGCACCTAACTACACATAATAAATATGTTAAAAGTACATATACTTCTTGTTGACTTGTGTAAATGTGACCACACTTACGGTTTTAGCAATTTGCACCACAGTCATTCTGTAAGTTATACTGTCCCTTGGGAAAAAAGAGTAAAAACATAAAATAATGTTGAGTATGTCATAGAGAAAGTTCAAATTAACTCAACATTATATGATGTGCTGGGCTATGATCGTAGTGCTGTACCTGCAATACATATATGCACCATGTTTAGCACATTATAGCCGATTCAAGTGTGACTAGTAATTTTTGCCCATTTCAATGCTGGTAATTTGATTGTAGAGTACATATGGTTCAATGTAGTTGATCATTTAGTTTGACCAACTGAGTCTGTTTGTTTGGGTTGAAACTTTGCTGCTTGTTTGTCCTCTGTGGTCGCTGGAATCCCATGGGACTGTTAACCGATCTATTCCCAAATTGTCCGTTGTCATTTCCACCATGATGTGACCTCTGTGCGGTAGGTGATTTGCCAAGAATGTTGACCAAAAAAGCGCTGGCACTGAAGGCACTACCTATCCGTGACATGTGAACACCATCCCGGTCTTAAAATTTTGGGTTTGTGGTAATCCCTGTTGAGACATAGGTTAACTTGTCCTCATTTTCAGCCAGAGTTTTCAAGTGTCCATGATGTATGTGTGCATGTACAGTGTACACATATTATAATTCAGAGGGATGTGTATACATGCAATACAAAACTGTCTTTGTTCCTTTATTACATAAAAAAAATCTTAACAGATGCTGTCACAAAACTACATGTACATGTACCTGTGAACTGAGACATGCACTATACTGACTCAGTATTGGCTATGAAGAACAGGCTTCATCTCACTGGTTACAAGAAATCAAAGACACAAAAGTGTCCGTTGAGATGACACAAATTCACACACTTTTTCAGAATTCACCAAAATGTGAAAACAGTCACTGAGGACTATAAGTCAGACTTTGATCGGTCCAGCAAACTCAGCTCTGTATGTAGTCTATTGTAACAGATGGTACACTCTGGCTTGTTCTGCCTAGAATTCCAACCCTCTGATCCCTTGGGACTGATAAGCCTAGCAGACTCCTAGCCTCGGGCGAACTCTGACTGGTCAGTCTCAGCCATGGTGCACTTACAGCTCTGTCCAGCATTAGTGTAAACATGGAGCAGATATGTTTCTTGCATGAACAGAAAGAGATTCTCTGCATTTTATTGAGAACCTCATTACACAGTGGTTGGGAGTTCCCCCCACCCCTACCTCCCATTTGCCATAAGACCCAAATCTTTCAAACCATAAACCCAGCAGGCATGGCTAGAAGGCTGCCTATGAGACAGGTTCAAGTATCATGAACGCAAAATGGTTGCCTAGCGCCATTGAGGCTTAAAACATGCAGTACAGCAGAAGCCCTAGTCAAAATGTGGATTGTTGGGAAATGCACTGAATTTAGCAGACATATAAATTCCCCAACTTCTGTTTCCATGCTATTGGATTTGCCAGTTGTCGCAAACCTATATGCATAAGTTACAACTTTGTGTCTATCTCCAATAGACGATATGGAACTTTTAAAATTTAAATTGCCCCTCATTTACATAATTTTTTATCATCATGACTATTCCAAGTCAGGTACCTAATTTTACTGGTAGGTCAGTCACCATGGCATGTTTGGTGGTTTTCGGAATAGTAGGGTCTGTAAAAACTCTGGACAAATTTGGTCGTGAAGAAAGAAAGAAAGAAAGAAAGAAAGAGAGAGAGAGAGAGAGAGAGAGAGAGAGAAAGAAAGAAAGAAAGAAAGAACGAAGGAAAGAAAGAAAGAAAGAAAGAGAGAGAGAGATAAAGAAAGAAAGAAGGAAAGAAAGAAAGAAAGAAAGAGAGAGAGAGATAAAGAAAGAAAGAAAGAAAGAAAGAAAGAAAGAAAACAAGAAAGAAAGAAAGAAAGAAAGAAAGAAAGACAGACAGACAGAGAGACAGACAGACAGACAGACAGACAGACAGACAGACAGACAGAAAGAAAGAAAGAAAGAAAGAAAGAAAGAAAGAAAGAAAGAAAAAGAAATTTCTGAGTTGGCACCCAGACGTAATAAATCACGTACTGGAACTTACTTTCTCAACTGTGCGACGCTGCGCCCGATACCGCCGGGCTCATCAAAGCCCAGTGGTGTTGGGCGCAACGTCCCACAGTTGAGAAAGTTAGTTCCAGTATGTGATAAATTTTATGCTTTGGTTGCAAATCATATAACACAACCCTGTATCATCAAATACAAACAGACAGACAGGCAGATATAAACTGTGGCAGTGTTTGGGTACGTTCCATGTACTATGCTTCCATCTCCTAAGGTTATGATAGATCACGGATGCAGATTCAGATTCAGATCTATTTATTCGACATAAAGTAAGATACATTGTAATCAGTAGTTGGTAATAACGATAACGAAAATTCTGTAACTGCAGGTTAAGTTGAACATACCAAATATTACCATACATACATCAAGATAGTCAAGATGACCCAGCTGAGGATGAGGAAACATCTGCTATCGCTTGGGCCACCTAAAATAAATCTACGTGGCAAGTTATACACCTGATTTCAATAGAATGTTACATGAGTACAGTCATTGCATTAAAATAACTTTGACATTGGCATAATGCAATTCTTACCAGCAGATTATAGACAGTTATTGCAGATAAAGCAATTAGAAATTGAGCAGGTTTCAGAATATTGATTTATATAAAATGTTTTGACAGATCGAGAAAAAACATAATACGAATGTGTGTGAATTTTATCTGTTATGTTTAGGGGCGAATCGAGAAGCAATTCGGGGAAAGAGTGTCGAATGCACTTTTATGTGGACGCATACTGGGGTATAGCATGGCCGGGGATATGACGATGTCTGGTAGGATAATTATGGGTAATTTGTAAAGCAGAAAACATGTCATTGAAGTATCCGGGTAATTCGTTTTTAGTATATCGATAAAAAAATTTCAGAGATTTAAGTTTGTGAAGACCTGGGAGTTTTAATAACTTTAATAACGGGATATGGATAAATTCACAAATGATGGTGCCATAATGAGTCCTGGGGAAAAAGTGGGTAGTTTTTGTGTGTTAGTATATGGCATTCATTGCCAGCATTGGCAAGCTATTTGGAGATGGTGGACTATGTGACAAGTTCTTTTTTTTCTAAAATTGCCAAATACTAGTATGATGATAATTTCTGTAGCACAGAGTCATTTTTCATATTATCAAAGTACATGCAAATTCTGATATAAGGTTTTTAACTGCAAAACTGTGATAGAAAATTTATCAGTGTTTTGGACGAAATAAGAGGTTTGATCTTCATTCCATATCCAAACTCAAAATTTTTTAAGAAGGTGACATTAAATTCACTTGCACCAGATTAATAAGTTTGTTCTTTTGTCAAGTTTTAATTTTGAGTAAGTATTATCTTATCAATGAGTAAGTATATTCAATTGAACAATAGCGTCGTATAGCGACAAAGCTGTGATTTTTCTTATTTCCAAGAATAAGGGGGTAGGGGTAATACTTTTGGTGCTTATAGAATTTTGAGAAACTTGGGATAATAATTTCCATGTAACCTCGTTGCTTTATGGCAAAGGTAATTTTTGGTGTAAAAAAATGCTATATTGGTGAAGAATTGTAAGTTTCCTGACATATTTTTGAGAGATATAAATGTCAATATCAAAAATATTTTTGCATATTTGTGCAGTTTTCTACATTTTTTCCCATCTTTAGGTTCTTAAATGTCTAATATCATTATTTTCACATAAGTTTTCTTTAATATAAGCCTAATGTCATCAAGTTTCAGCAAATATGGCTGATATTATGCATATAAACAAGCAAAGTGAGAATTTATTGATATATAGAGCGATTCTTCATTATAAATGGTGATAAGGAACACCTGTCACTAAAATAAATGTCCATAACCATCATTTTCTTATGTCTCACAAATCAATCTTCAATAAAAAAAAAAATGGGTTGTGTCTTGTTCTACCATGGGGAGGGGTACCCGAGTACTTTTGGGCTTTGACCACTACCCTATGCCGGAACGAGTTGTTCCGGGTGGTTCCGTTTCGCATATTACCATGACCCGAATACACGCTTTACTATTCCAAGTCCCGTGATCATCTGCACAGATCCTGCTAGAGCAGTACTTTAGTTTGGACTTTTCAAGGGAAGTTGTCAACAGCAACTGTTTATACAACACATTGAATGTAGGTCATGCTGCACTGCACAACACCAGCAATGCTATTGTGTGAGAAGTGTTCATTATGTGTTTACTTCAATTGTTATTTAATAGTGAAGGAAGACCATAATCCACACTTTTCACAGAAGGAATGGATTACGTGTTATAATCACCACTTTATCCAGCTCCCTATTGGTCGGTTTCTACCACCCATTTTACAAGAGTCCCTCCCGAATGTTCTTGCGGCTTCAGGTCTGAAACTTTTATTAACTTTGTACTGCAGTGCCCACTTTACTATAACCATAGACCTGTACTTTTGACAACGGTCAAGGACATTCTCATGAATGGAAACACAGGTATTTCATTTGAGATTTTTTGTTGTCGGAGAAGGTGGACCTACTTTTGTTGCGTGCCCCTTTTGTAACTTGCAACATTAATTGTTCCATTGTAGATGCCATGGCGCATTCTATCTCTCATATTTTACCATATGAAAAGATTTTAAGAAAAGGTACCGGCAACAACGGCTAATTGAAT
Organism: Hermodice carunculata; assembly: GCA_964020975.1. NCBI lineage: Eukaryota > Metazoa > Annelida > Polychaeta > Eunicida > Amphinomidae > Hermodice > Hermodice carunculata. The sequence continues at coordinate 75,529,761 of OZ026627.1, forward strand.
TACTCTAGGGATTTAATAGCGTTACGTTTCTTTGTGGGATTAAAATGTATTTGGGCTAGATATAGACTTGCCACCTGGTCTGTTTTGCGGTGCACGGGCCGGCACGGCTCGGGTGGGGAGGTTGTAAGATTAGTAGCTCGGGCGTTTGTGGCTTTGAACTTGTTCTTACAAACTCGAATCACACCGCCCTGTGTATCTGTCTATATTTAGTGAACTTATAATCTAAAATAATGTATGTGTAATTATTACCTCTGTTTTGCTCCTTTAAAATATATATATATATATATATATATATATATATATATATATATATATATATATATATATATATAGTAATGTGTGTGAGTGTCTGTGTCTGTATATATATGTGTGTCTGTGTGTAAAGTCGTCTTCATTTACCCGAGGAGAGAAAATGTAATAGCCTCTGGCTACCCACCCAATCCTCTGTAAAGAAGTTAAGTATGTTAACAAACGTGGCCTGGCCCTGAATGACAACCCTCTGAGTTTTTGCATATAGATAATTCTCTAACCAATTACTCATTGGACTTGTAGTCCCTGCATATTTTAGCGTATGCCTATGTACTAAACCAGGATGAAGCACATTCTCAAAAGCTTTAGTGTTATCATGGAATACCACTCGTACCTCTTTCTGCAAATCAATAGCTTTGGAAAAGCCGTTATAAAGGTAAATGAACTGTTTTTCTGTTCAGTCTCGAGGTATAAAACCGGGCTGGTTTTCAGATAATACAAAGTTGTCACGAAAACAGTTATAAATGTGTTTGAATATTGCACAGCTTATTAGAGAGATGGATCCTTAGTTACTTACACGATTTGGGTTCACCCCCTTTAAGTATTGCAGTTGCTAGTGCGTCGAAAAAGCGTCATTAGGGTGTATTGAATTAATTGTATAGGACTAATAAAATTTGGTCCAGGCGCTTTGTCAAAACTTAAAGATTCAGAAAATCGTGGATCCTTCCTTCAGGTAATACGATTCCAGGAACTTTTTCGAACTTCTAGCCTTGCTATAGGCAGACGAAAGTGGAGTCATCTAAATACTCATTAAAGATGTCAGCTTTAAGTTTATTGTCGAACATTGCAGTATTATGGAGCAGCATGAAGGTATTGACATGTTTGAATTACCAGACATAAAATAAGTTACAGTCTTCTACCACTTTCTACTTTTAAACTGTCCATCCTTTTCTGCATTACACAGTTTATTATGGTATTCACCTTCTGTTTCCCCTAAGTCACCAATAATATATTTATTGCGTAATCCGCGGAAGTAACTCCAAATATGCGGGTTCTCATATGAAGCGTTAGCCTTCTCATGAATTCTCTGGACTTAACGCCGGAAAGATTTCAGGATCTACAAACAAGAGCATAGGCATATGCGCCCCCAACCCAACCCACCCACCCACCCCACCCCGCCCCATTATTTCAGAAGCCCTTCCCTGTGTACACATGGCAGCAATGACATTCTTGGATTTTTACACAGCGATATTAATATATAACCGAGAACATACATAGAAATTACAAACCACTAACAGAGAAAATTCTCACTGCTAAACATTAAATATAATGAGAACAGTAGGTAAACGAGAAAAAATTGATGGTACCTTTACAGTTACATATTTGAAAACCAATTTGGCCTTATAGTGGGCCTTTGAACGTCTCAACATTTCTGCACATATTGATATTGTATTCCAAGTCTTGGCAATAATTTCCTTACAATAGAAAATTGCAATCAGCTACACAGTCCATAAGGAAAAGCCTCAAAGCCTCTTGTGGAGCATCACGAAATAAGGAACCTTCAAGAAGAATATTAGAAAACTATTCAGATTGCCGCACCGCATTCGCACATGAGGTTTACGGTCAAATTACAGCAGTACTTGAAGTACTTTAAGGAGTACTTTAAGGACACAACAATTCATGCGCTTTCGAGCGTTGAGAATTTGAGAAAAAAGCATCCCCTCGACAGTTAAACTCGGGAACCTTAGCGACGTTTCTATTGAGTTGGCATTAAAAACCAACCATAGAATTCATGTCCTTGATATTTTGATCAAGTGATGGCTAATAATTTGCAGTTGAAGGGAAAAACATTTCATCTCAATTCACAGTGCAAAATATCCAAGGTGTGTTCCCCAGTTTTGTGTATCACAGGGAATTAAAAAGTCGAAACTTTTGTGTCTTAGATGAAAATGAAATACGAGTACAACACATATTTTATACCTCTGTATTTACTTATGTTTCTAGCGCCGATTACTTGATAAATCCCACTTAATTTTGTCTAACAATGGATTAATAGGGTAAAACGGGCAAATGTCGGTCAACTCATCGATATTTGCCCTTCATTCTTACAAGACAGGCAATTCTGGCATACACTGATGTAAGTGTAGGCTTTACTTAAAAAACGCCATCTGGGGGTGAAAAAATGGAGGAAACACAACCGTGCAAAAAGTTCGTCCCGTTCCCTTGTTATGGACTGCGCGATATTATACTTTTCTAGTATTTTGGCATATATTGCGCAAATTTGGAGCAGATCGCTCACTTCCAACAACAAATTCGTTTTTGCAATACATGAATATTTTGTCTCAATGAAAAAGTTTACGTGCTTGGTGACTCACAATGATAGAAGAACGCTGAAAATAAAGCCCAGAAGTTTTTTTGATTGTTTTTTTTTTTTTTTTTTTTCAAATGTTTACCATTTGCTTGAAGGTTATTTTGATTTAAGTTAAAGAAATGTACCCGTATATTGCCATATGTGGGTATTTACATCATTTTCTCACCAAAAAGACTTGCGTCTCACAGGACTTCATATTGGTTAGGCCTAGATCTAGGACTATACCTATTTACCATAAGAGAGCCAAGAACCCATTGATCTGCTCGCACCGTTCTAACATATAAACTCCTGTCACCCTAATGAAACATTTCCCGCTAATATCTAAATGTCGTCGGCTTATTGTATTTTACTAATTTAGGGATTATTTTTCAAAACTTTTGGATGAAACTTGTATGGAAGATCAATCCAAATTATATGCCCATGGTCAACAGCTTTCCTTGGCCCGCTCTGGGCAATGCGCCCAGAGCGCACCAAGGAAAGCTGTTGACTCGGTCTTCCACCAGTAGGAATGAGTTAAGTTTGCCAAAATTGAGCAGATATCGTAAACATATCGAGCAGGTCAGGATATCGTTAATAATGTTACGTAAAGTACAATTAAAAGAGTTCTTTTTCAAACACATGGATATTTTGTCTCAATGTGAAAGTTAAGGATATATTCTGGTCTCATGAAAAATTGAACTGTGCAGAACACAATAAAAAGTATAGGCAGCCTTAGGCCTACTGACAGCACTTTGCGCATGTTTTACCAAGGGTGTGCTTAGTAAGGTTTTTATTTTCTCCGAAATTATTACACGAGAAAAGTTTGCACTTATACATTATTATAGTGAGTCATAAGAAGAGGGTTATTAATTATATTTCTAATAGTCTACTGGAGTCATTAAAAGCCAACAAGGCGAATATATTGATTCAAGTTTCCTACCCTTGTCCTTCACATGAAATGGAGCTGGTCTCAAACATATACCAACTTAAAGAAAACACATTTTTCGCTACTGAAGTTTACAGAAATAGCACCTAGCATCACATGACGTGGTTCTCCAAAGAATTGAATACATTTATCATATCATTGTTCCTCATACTTCCACCGAAAGAGGAAGAAACCTTGACAAGGACTTTTATATTGCACAGGATCATAGTCCATATATTGGGGCTAGGAGAAGTTGAAGATGGATGACCTTGACCTCATTTTAAAGGTCACAGAGCCACTTTACTGAATATGGTTTCATGGTTTCTGCATGATAACTTATACCTTAGAGCTAGAACTTTTATATTGCACAACTTTATGATTCTCTGTAAGGGCTAGGTTGAGTTTGAAAATGGGTGACCTTGACCCAGTTTTCAGGGTCACAGAGAGATTGAAGAATTCCTGTGGTTTCTGCACAATAACTCAAGAAGTTTTCCAGTTATGACTGGGATATTTTATAGGTCTATTTTTCTTGCTAAGGGCTAGAAGAAGTTTAAAATTTGGTGACCTTGATTTAATTTCCAATGTCATGTTGGTACCTGAGTTAACTTTGGTTTCCACGTGATAACTGAAGAGGTTTTTAAACTAGGACATTTATATTGAACTGGATAATTGTCAGTATTCGGGGCTATGTCAAGTTTGAAGATGGCTGACCTTGACCTAATTTCAAAGGTCACAGAGCCATTTGGTTGAATACTGTTATTGCATGATAACTTGCATTTTAGGTGTAGCACTTTTATATTGCACAGCTTTATGGTTGACTATAAGGGCTAGGTTGAGTTTGTAGATGGGTGACCTTGACCCAGTTTTGAGGGTCACACACAGACAGTAGACGTCCTGTGGTTTTTGCACAATAACTGACGAAGGTCAAGTGAAAATGAGTGACCTTGCTCCAATTTCCAAGGTCATAAAGTCACTTTGCTGAATATGGTTTCTAAATGATGACTAATTTTTCAGCTATAACTTTTGTATTGTCCAGGTTTCTAGTAGTTTTTTAAGGGCTAGGTTAAAGTTTAAAGATATGTGACATTGATGTACGATCAACCTTCACTAATTTTGTAGGTTACAGACCACAGTTGTGATTGGCTGGTTGCGCATCCCAACGGAGATAGTCCGTAATTGTGAAAATACTATGTTTTCAGCATGCTGTATCTTCTGTTTAAATAGAGTTTGCCAAGTCAGGTTTGCTGCCTTGCAGAGTTGCTTCATTGGTGGTCATATAGGTGCACTGTGTTCCAGGCCAGGAGGGAACTTTATGGTGGGGAAGGACAATAATGTGACCCTGGCAAGAGCACAGTTCATACACCTGTATAAAGCTGACATCCTGGTGTTGTTACGTATTTCAATTATCACAAATTAACGAGCTGGGAATTGTATGACAAAAATTGGTCTATATGTTTCTGACTTTTTTATCTGTTAAATGCCGTTCACGGAATTTTAAAATACCAAAATGCTGATTTTTTAGACTGAAAAATGCTAATATGAAAAATAGAAGGATTTATAACTGTGGTCTGTGTCCTGTAAGGTCATGAGTGCCCCATCTACCACTATCAATAGGGTAGCGAGGGCAAAGGTAATGAGGGGGGGGGGGGGGGAGCATCTATGTTTTACAAACATATCTTCGTTTTTGGTAAAAGACACACACAAAGGACGTTGACTCCTCTCTTTTTTGCCATATACCGTGAAGTATAATAACGCATGCGCGAGATAACCATACCATAACCCTGCAATTTTGCAGGCGCGATAATAAGTAACGAGTGAGCGATCCAACACGGATTTTCCGTTTTTCTGGGGAGTACTGCCACATGTTCACACTGCACGATGTAGTTGAACGAAAGTGGAAAAGTTTGAAAACATGTACATCTAATATATCATGGCATTTCAGTGTCAATATTGAGCCCTCCGTCTCCTGAACGTGCAAAGTTATTGGAAAACGGCCTCAAACTCATGATTTATGATGTGTCTTTGATACCTATCTGTAGTCCGTGCCGTCATCTGCGAGTCCCCATTTCGCTTTGACTTCACTTGTGCTGGTGCACATTATTTATGCATTTTGGCATGGCAACCCAAACCTGTTGAATGCTGAGTGACGTCGATAAACGTGCAAATGCGCGATATCCCCATGCGCGACATTTGGCTATTAAACTCAACTTGTCTTTTTGTGCTGTGCTTACCACGATTCTTGGTGGACTGCGGCGAGGCGAACACGCTTTATAGCATATCTGAATACTTGCAGGAGCCGTTGTCCCAAATATCTCCGTATTCTGAAATAGACCTGATAATTGTAAAGTGTAATTTTCCAAACTACACCTGTATGCCCCCCCCCCCCCCCCCGGCTATATTTCAGTCTTTGTGAAAACGTGTTTCATAGCTTTGAGGCACACATTTCCTATGTGAGCCAGTTGAGGGAAATGAGATTTCCAAATGATGATGAAGATGATCACTTTGGAAATGCGGACATTATTTTAAAATAAAGGAATATGTTAAACATATGGATACGAGTAAAAGTCGTTGGAAATGTTTCACTCTCGTTCATACGCATGAGCCATTTGTCATTCTACATGGTGATAGCAGACAAATCATCGTTTATTGTCGAACTGGCTACCTCTTCATCGCCATGGTCCGCGACAAAAAATAGAGCAGTGTTGTCAACAAAAACCTGATGTTTGACTCCACAATACTAGCCAATATTGGCACACAAACGTCAATAAATTCCCAAGAAGATGCCCGACCATCCATAGCAACTCTTTGGCGCCTTGTGCAAAGATTACTATTGACCCACTTAAGCAGACGACCTTTAAAGCCAATCGTATGAAGCTTGGTTAATAACCCTTTGTACCAAAGGCGCGAGAAACATCCACATAGTAATTTCGCCGATTTACCCTCGTCCATGGTTTCCAGCACAATACGTACAGGCCTACTCTAACAATTGTTGTACTGTAGAATCATCTAATTGATTCATGTGATATGCAATCTGGAATTTCGTAATTCAACAAATTGTCAAATACACATGCCTCAAAAATCTTATACGCACAACGAAGCAGTGATATAAGTCTGGGGTTTGATGTCCACTGTTTTGTACCCTTTTTGTGCATGGGATTCATATCTGCATCTTTTTACGTACAGGGAAAAGAGAAGGTCAGGAACAACTTCCAAATCAAACAAACGTTTCGAGATACAACTAGTACCTACATCCCTGCAATGACTTGGGGCTGATATTGTCACGGACACCCGCCTCTGATATATTAACCAACAAAGTACAATTTTTAACCAAATCCTGGTCAAACGTGATATTTTCGAGAACAGAGCTCAATTGAAGTGTAACAGAAGGTGTCACTGCATCGACATTATCAAGTGCGCACTGGCTTGAAAAAAATAAACGTTGGATAATTCAGCCTTCTATTTATCATCACAGACAAATGAGTCACCATTTTTGTGGGATGGAATTTTGAAGAAATAACACGTTGAATTGCCATATCTTGCATAATGCAAAATAGAATTCAGGAGCATCTGCATGAATATCTTAATTATCAATTTTCCTTGTGTTTTAATTTGAAGATATTTATCACAATATTTCTGAATTTGCAAATCTTACAAGCCAGTGAATAGCTTGATGTGTACGCTTCGCCCTACACTGTACTGCAGTGCAGGCGATTGTGTTTCCTCCGCCTCTTAATTTCGGCGGTTTGCAAAGGCGGTTCACCTGGCCTGTCTGTAATTTGTTTCGTGGGTATATATTTTCTGGCGGTATCTAAAATTAACATTGACCACTTATTAACAAAATTATTCACCGTCATGCTTTCAAAGTATTTTCCCAAGCAAATTGCATCAAAGCTTCATTTAGTACATTAAAATATGCTTGACTGTACAGCCAAATTTCCCGCTAGTAGATTGTAGAACTGGGTTATTCAAATTAAGATTATAAAAACACCAAAATAACCAGGCAAACTCAAGCCAGCTGTGTCAGCCAGCTTATAGAAATCAGGGTTGGAAGCGGCAATAATCTCCCAGCGAGAAGAGGTGTCAGAGGTCAAAGTGATCACTTGGGAAGTTGGGTCATGTTACGTCTTTCCATATTACAAGCAAGACTACCATCAGGAGGGATCAGGTAGTAGTCATGTAAATAGCCTGTACTTATAATAATAATAATAACACCTGAGTCTTTCGCTGCATCCATCATATTTTCAAAATCTTGCCAGAATATGGAAGGTGCATTTGGTGGTGCTCCAATTAAGTGCCTTCCATTATCCATTTTCGTAGCTTCATACATTCTACGCCATCGAGATTCCAAATCATTTCATCTTTTGGCATTCATCTCGTACTTACAATAAATACACACATCGCCATCACACTTCCCAGGACACGGTCTTTTCTAAACCGCTCTTGGAAATCACAAATACTGATATTTTCAGTTTTGATGGATGGTTTCAATCACGTTTCTGTGATAGCCAGTAAATCATATTGGAAAGCAAAAGCTGACAGAGGATCTATTTTGTTCCTTAAACAACGAATGTTTAACTGTACAAGAAAAAATTGTCCTGTCTCGTTGAGCTATTTCAGTATTTGACCAACTCTAGCAATTTTCGTAAGTTTGGATAGTGAACCGCTAGTTTATTCTATGTTTGATGGTGAATTGTCAATTTCTAGAGTGAAATCCAAAAGCGGCAACTCTCTGTAGATTACAGGACCTTAACATTGTTTCAACTAAATTGTGACGCGCCTGCAAACACTGGCGTGGTGCATTTACAAAAGACAAATTCAGATGTGCGCCAGGGATGTTTGATTATACGTCACATATGACGCAGAATAACTGCGACGAGAGTAAACAAACACGACAGACCAGGGCGGCGTTGAAAGTAGGCCTAGGGCATATTTTTTGCGATGAATATTTAATTAAACATAGAATAAACAATCCTGCAGGGCTGAAGAGTGAGTGGCGCTTTTCTCTCACGCGGGAATATTGTTGGCCAGGAAAATCACTCGTGACCACAGGCGCTCGTAACGTTCAGCCAGTCAAGCTTCCGTGCTAATAATATACGCGGGGGGAGGGAGGGTGAGCGGGGACGGCGAGAGAGTGGGTAAAAAGATCTATGCGTTCAATGACCCACATAGGGCCATATCTGCAACAAAATATTGTGTACTCATCTGTGCAGTCAATTCTTTGTGCTAATAAGATTGTGGCGGGTGGTCCTAAAATCACAACGTCGTCACATGGAGCTCCTACATAAAAAAATTCCTGTTTCTCATTACCGGCCGCCCCGATTTTTGGTCCCGCCCCACAAAAAAAAAAAAAACATTTTTTATTTTCTCAAAAATGCCGTCTAAATGCACACTGGACTTGGAGCAACAAGTTTGCAAACCGATTCCGTACCGATATCGAAATTCGCTTTCTGAAATTTCTGAAACTACTCTCCATTGACACAAAAAATGTTGTTGTCTAGGTATTCCAGTGTTGGTTGAATAAAACAATCCTCCCTCCCTCCCCTAATTTTGAAAAAAAAAATGATGAGAAACAGGATTTTTTTTTAAAGGGGCGTAAACCCAATGCGAGGCCCTCGCAGCAGGAGAATAATTGTCTTTAATAGTATTAGTAGCTGCATGGTGAGGGGGGCCAAGAGAGCTACAGCAGTCATTAACCACTTTTTATGGGAGGATAGACTCGCGGTGCAAGTGCACTGGCAGACCACGAACCCACCCCCTCCCTTTTTTTTTTTTTTTGTCTTTTTTGTGTGTGTGTTTGTTTTTTTGTTTTTTGTTTTTAATTTTGTAAGTAAGACAATAAATTACCATACGTGTGCATTGATAATATTTATTTCACTTACTACCTCTAATTATTTTCGCCTCAAATGCAAGATCGAATTATGAATCACGTTCACTTGAATTTCATAGGTTTCTAATAGGCCGATTTGTGTCTCGAGCTAAGTAGAGCTTTTCTTTCATATAATGTATGCAAGGAAGCACTTATTTTACAGGTATTGTGTATTTCTTGTGCACATTATTGGTTGTAATTTAGGTGAAAAGGTACCTGAACATGTTGTACATTGATTCTCTCTCTCTCTCTCTCTCTCTCTCTCTCTCTCTCTCTCTCTCTCTCTCTCTCTCTCTCTCTCTCTCTCTCTCTCGCACTCTCTCATATCAAATTCCTTGTAAATGGAAAATGAAATTGAAATGCAAGGTAGATTGCCTAATTATAGTTTTTTTCTTTAACTCTTTCATTGCCAATCACGTTTAAAGTCAATCTACTTAAGTAATACTAGTCTGAATTAAGATAAGGATTTTAGATTCGTATTCCTCGTAAAAAGACCTTTCATTCAAGTACCAGCACGCCCCATAGTTGGGGCGCACTGGTACTTGAATGACACGCAAATTCGTGAAGCGTTCCATATATATTTTTTTTTTTTTGAGGCTGGAGCGCATGCGCCAAGACTTTCAACAGCGGGAAATTTGGTCTGCGATAAAACGTATTATAAAGTGTTTTTTGGATACCAATCTCAAATTTGGATTGTACATTGGTTTATTAAAGCATCAAACAACTTTTTGGACGGCCGGACAGTGTTCCAGGTGCTCAAGATAAGATAAAACTGTTGAAGCCTATATGAGCCACTGAACCCTCATAGGTGATCCCCGGCCACGGGCTTGTTCTTGGCTTATCGTACAGAGATTATTGAACTTTTTTGCTCAAAGGCAGTAACGTGTCAATGGATACGCATGTTTACAAGTCTGTCATAGAGGATTAAAAGTTTCGGACACCATCTGATGAACTTTTTCGCCAAGGGTGAGTAGACATATTTGGAGGCGATTCATTCTGTAAAGGTTGTTGCAGCTTACGTGCCTTTACCGACCGACACCATAATACGGGAGTCCGTCATTTAAGGACAATTAAGACACCAAAAACATTTGCATTGCCGATTTTGATATTTTAACGGTTTTTACAAGATGGATGTCCTTTCTGTTAGTTGTCAAAATTTCAATTTTTAACTAAAGTAGAAAAATGAGAAAAACGCCAAAAACCACACAGGCATGTGGACATCCGAACGTCCATGTGTCATTGTTTTGTTTCTCAGCCGCCAAACGGAACAATGCCACCCGTCAATCATGCTTAACAGCCTGTCACGTGGCTGCAGGTAGCAACGGCCCATGGCAAAAGGAGAGTGGTATCAGGGCGGCAATGCAAAATAAGGCACCATGCCGAAAGTATGTTTGTGGTCAGGGAAAAGATGCAAACATGCTAACATATCATAGCCTTAGTGGTTTACTTTATAGTTATCTTGCTTGTTTTGCGTTCTGATGAAGGGAGACTTTAAATGTTCAAGAGGAGTGGGAATCGTCAGACGATGTCCCTTCAAACTTCAAGGGCCGTGCCGCAATGGATTACCCCAGTGGTCATTCACACCAAACACAGGCGGGGAAAAAACTGGCACCTTAATCAACGATACCCACTTACATAATAATATTTTATCGAAACCCAAAGATAAGGAAACAAAAGTACAGATAAACACATCGAAATAAGCATAAACGTGAACAGCAGAGAAAACACACAAAATAGCGTTACAAAACTCAGGTTGGAAAGAGAAATGAAATTCATTGAGGAAATAACTACAAAATAATGACAAGCTAACTAAGTAAAGTGTACAGACAAGTCTACCAAGCTAGACAAAAAATATACAGACAGGAGTAAATACAATAAAATACTAGCCCTAAAAACGGGATGAAGAGGAAGGGGGCGGAAGACCAAACCCGCCATCCGTCCACTGACCACGAGCGTCCATAGCAAGACAACACAACTTTCGTTGCCAGGCTTGAGGTCACGGGGCCCGAAGGGCCGCCTCCATGACGTCACACTTTAAAACCAGACTGTCGCTGTCGCCGTTTGACAGATCGCTGAATAATGTTTTCCGTACTTCAAAGGCTCTTTTATTCATGTGATTGGCCAAGAGCTGATTGACAACCTCACCAAATGTTAAGGGATGGTATTAACTACGTGGTGTACAAATATCAGCTCAACTTGAGCAAATGGTATTGTTTCAGAGGCAAATGATCAACATCAAAGGCCTTTGAAGCTTATTTTCTCTGAAAGGATAATAGGACGAGAACCCCACCTAAGAATGGTTATTTCAAGAAGACGGCTGGGCGAAATTTAATCCAGTTAATGGCTTTTGATTCTTTAAGGTCTGAACTGCAAAAAACTATTCAGCGATTTTCTAAATTTGGCTTCGTTCTTTTTCTATGAAATGAAGAAAATGAACATTCCAAGAAGTTCGTCCATTGTGTTCATATACAAACTGACTGAACAGTCGATAGCACGTATCTAACATGGACGATAAATTAACAAGTCTATTTAAAACGCCAGGGCAGACTGAAGAAGGACAAAAATACTTGGCAATAAAAACTGTTGATTCAGTGGGCATTAGCCTTAGAAAGATAGCCAGTAAGAATGGAGGTTCTCCAGCCTTACGCATTAACTCTTCAAGCCCCACCAAGTCAGTTAGCGGTTCATTCACGGGGTTAAGTTCAAGTCCGTCCTCTCCTGTAAAGATCCCAACTCCAGTGAGATCAAACTTGGACGACACAGATAGTACTGTAACTATGGTAACAGAAACCATGAGTGAAGAGGGCCACCAGACGGACGTTAAAGATGTTTCCCCTGTTGTTTGTAAGCCTAGACGGAGTAGACGTTGTATGCAGTCTGATTGATGAGATGGGTGTATATGATATTGGAAGTGATCATAACTCTATATATTCAAGGTTGTGTTTCTGTACCGACATATTAGCAGGTCGAAAAAACCGAGATAGCATATTATTCTAAATGGAATTTAAGCAAAATGAAAGACTGGGGGACCTTTAAGGAAGAAATCTCGTCCCGCCTTTCGGACTGGAATTGTGAACAATTTAAAAGCGTAAATGAGGCTTGGACCTCGTGGAAAACTATTGTAACGGATGTGGGCGAGAAGTTTGTGGGTAAAAAGACATTTAAAGGTCATTCAGGTCGTCTTTGGGATGCTGAAATAGGCAATCTCATTAAAAGTAGAAAAGTGGCCAACGGGTTCTTTAGGCATTGGTCAAGTATGGGCCACTGTAATCCGGATCTTATACATGAGCTTTGGGTTGAATATTTAAGAAGAAAACAAATTATCCAAGGAAAAATTAAAGCAAAGACGGTTGAAAGAAAGATTAAAGTGATCACTCTTAATTCTCAGAAAGGCTCTAAAAACATTAGAGCATACTGGCGTATGCTCAAGAGATTGAACGTTAAAAATGAGTACCCCCTCAGAATAACAGGCCCGAACGATAGTTCCCGCTTAATAGAAAATCCAAAAGCAAGTTTACTTGTACTAGGTGATTATTGGCGCAACTTAGGTTCTCAAGGAAGCAACAATAATACTTATTTATCTACAAGTTCATTGAAGGATAAGGTTGATGATCTACAAAATTACATAGGTGACTTCAGTGGTCTTTCTGATATTAATATAGACTTTGGAAAAGTTGAAATGTCAATGAAAAACTCAAATCAGGTAAAGCCTGTGGAGTGAACAGTAATCCCAATGAATTTCTTAAGTACAAAGGGCATAACATGATACATTCTATAGTCAACCTCTTTCAGTTTTGTAAGCTAACAGAGTGTTTCCCCGAAGAGTGGTCTCCGGGACTTGTTAAACCTCTTCATAAGGAAGGTTCCAAGGAAGACCTTGGTAACTACCGTGGCATCACGGTAACTTCATGTGTCTTTAAGGTATTCACTTCTGTAATTGAGGAGCAATTTATGGATTTCCTCGAAAGTCATGACGTGCTTAGTGAAATGCATGGTGCTTACCGTCAAAGGCGAAGGCTCGATGATCATTATTTTAGTTTAAAAGGTTTATGCACCCTGAGGAAACACAAAAAGTTAAAAACATGGCTAGCCTTTCTCGACATATCGAAGGCCTTTGACACGGTTAACAGAGACATGTTATTCCTAAAGCTCTGGGAGAAAGGCATACAAGAAAAAGCACGGCGCCTTGTTAAAGGCCTGTACAGCCAAGTGAATAACAAGGTTATTTTCGGACCAATGAATAATCTTGGTTCGAGATTGCACATGGTGTAAAACAAGGCTGTATCCTATCGCCGACTCTGTTCTCCCTGGCTATGCAAGATTTAATTGACATGTTAAATGATAAAAACTTTGGCATTCCCCTCAACGCAACAAAAATTCCTGGTTTACTGTACGCAGATGATGTGGTCCTTATTGGTGAAAGTGAAGAAAGTTTGACTAAAATGTTGAATGTTTCACATGTATTTGTATCTAAATGGGGCATCTCCTTTAATTACGATAAATCAAAAGTGATGGTCATTGGCAAGCGTTATAACCCCAGCAGGAAATGGATGGTAGGGAATTCTTTTATTAATGAGTGTACGACCTATAAATATCTTGGAATACTTTTCACCCAGCCCTTGTGTGACTTATCATATGTTAAAACGTTACTAAAACCAAAGGCATCACGCCTACGGGCTTATCTATGCAATATCTTATCAGCTCATGAGAACGTTAACAGAGTTTCGTTTGGTAATAGTATTTGGAAAAGCATCATCGCACCTTCTCTCTCACATGGATGTGCTGTCTAGAATCACAATTCTAATGAGAGCAAAGCACTTATTAAAAAATACAATAAAGCATGGCTAAGGCGATTATGGGAGTAAGGTCCTCTCCGGCTGTTTCAGCGGTTTTAGGATAATTTGGATGGTTACCACTGAAGTTAATTTTAGATCAAATCCGAATCACGTATTACCACAGACTAAATTACGATTTGCCTGATAACAGATTATGTAAACAAGTTTTTAATGAACTTTTGGGAAGTTATGATGGTCAAACGAAACCATCCAGGCCTAATATTTATAAAATTCACCAAATTCTGATTAATGTTAGGAATGGACCGTGCGTTGACAAGCAAAAATGATGGCAGGCTGCAGCCTTATCAAAAATTAAGTTTAGAAAGTTACAAGATAGAATTCTCTCAAAATATTGATGATGAAAGTTCTTTGTATTGGTTTCGGTTGTTTAAGGGTTCTACTTTTGGCAGTAAATACATTTATGACTTTGGAAATTTTGCTGGAGTCCGATTAAAATTTTTGGCCAGGGTCGGTTGTTTGGGGTTGAATGAAGATCTCGTCAGATGGGGATTATCACATGAAATTTGCAATTTGTGTCACCGCGAAAAAAGAGGATCTTCCGCATTTCATGTTTAAATGTAGTACAACAAACCATATTAGAGTCAAATATATATTTATGTTGGAAAATAGTCTAAGAGAGTGTGGTATGGAGCACGTATGGTACCAATACATGGGTTCCTCACAAATAAGAAAACTTTGTTTTTTACTTGGCGAACAAGCATTTGACTTTGGAAAAAATGATGGGTCACTGTTTGATTTTATCTGTAAAAAGTTTATAACAGAAGCGTGGCATTACAGGCGCGAGTCACTAAGCGACTCCCTGAGCCTGACCTAATTGTTTTATTACTTGATTGGTGTGTATAGTGACGTATTGTGTTTTTTTATACTTGTATATATTTGGACGCACCGCGGGTCATGCCCTGCCCGCGGTGCCCCCGTTGTAAGGGGGTAGTCTCATCAATAAATTATTATTATTAGTATTAGTATTGTTATAGTTCCAGAGAAGAGTTGTTGACTCAGTTCCAAATTTTGGCACTTAAAGAGTTCATGTTTGCTGAGGTCTTGCGTTCTACGACAAATATTAGCGTGACAGTCTGTCTACGCAGGCAAATCGAGAGGTAACTGTTAATGATAAAAATCGCACCACAAAGAACATTATCAACGCTTTGGGTCGGCAGGGGTGAATAAAACTGCATATCTCGTAGCGAACGGAGACGTTTCGACGTGGCGACGAGAAAAATCGATATTTGTGCCGAGGCAGGAGATACTCAAATGGAATCTATTTTGTCACTGGGCCTTTTATACCGATCCGGATTTCTCAAATATAAGGTAAGCAGCGTGATATATATCATGCTACATTAAGTCTTACAATATGGGGATTATCACATCACAACAATTTAACGGATAGGTGCAGTCAACATCTCTTCCTTGTTCAGACGGAGGACCCGGTTGGAAGTAGCTCAACCTGCAATCAGCACAGCCCATGTTTTGTGTTTAACATTTCTTTCATGACACCACAAATATATTTAGAAAGCCGTTGCTTGGGACGGCCATGGCATTTTCCTCAACATATATTGGATGGAAAAAGAAAACACCGCTGTTGATAAGACTTGAGGATAATTATGTGATCCAAATATTATTGTACTGAAACGCCATTCTAAAAAATGTCAATTAAGCTTTAACCCTAACCCCTTTAAGAGGCACGGATCGGAAATGCTGGCGCTCTCTGGTCACGTCTGACCATGCGTGGAGGTAAACCGGGGCGTCTTGATGCTGCTGGTCTACAGTCATAAGCTTGTCATCTTTCAAACCGCTTTGTACAAGCGTGAAATAGAGGGGGAAAAACAACGCATTCCGATCTAATGCCAATTGTCCATCACTGAGTTTTACTGTTCAAAACAATGGCCATCAGTTGAACTATTTTGGGATGAATATTGCGAAATTGAACCTCTAAGGCCAAATAAAGATTGTCCTACAATTCAGGTAATTTTTATTTGGAAACTACCCCTTTACAACAGGAACCATGCGACACGGGTTGAGTCGCAATGCGTTCACAGACAAAAACGTGAAATACACAATGATAAAAGAGACACTTTGTGTTTATCACACGCTAAAACGTAAAGCTGTTCATTGAAAATCATACAACATATACATATTAATCACAATGCACATGTGGCAAGCACCACAACCCAGCTGAAGAAAAGAGATTCATGCGTAATTGCCACGCTTCCTGGAGGTAGATTTTACATACACTGTCAAACATAAGCGAACAGTTCTGGGAATGTTCCGCCAATGATCATACACAATTTTGAGAAGAGGGCGGCTGCCATCAAGTAATGCTATACAGAAACGTTGCTTGTGCTTGTGAGTTGGGTCGCTAGAGAATACCTGCATTTCGTATGTAAATTATTGAGGCTTGGGCTAATGAAAAGTAAGTGAAACAGATCTTCTTTGTCGCGTTCACATAGTTTACAGATATCATCTGAAAAAAAAACAACGTGCCAAATATGATTGGAGACCAAGACAACTTACACTGGTTTTAAATTTCATTCTCGCTCTTTCCAAATCAATATTGTGCAATGTTTTTGTTCTCAACTGTGCCATATTCTAGATAATGTCCGGACAATATATATTAGATAAAGCGCGGCAGGGGATTAGGATGGTTACAATGGGAACAGAGACGTGTATTCTTATGCATAAACAAATGCAACTGCCCAAGTTTGGAATTCTGGCTGCACGGGGAAACCTTGATCGTTCTGAAATTTGAACATAAAAGTCATCATACACAGATATAGCAATACCTTTCTAATAATGGATAAATGATGACAAGTTGTTTCAATGATAATTCAAATGAATAGTTTGCACTGCTGGATATAAATATATATTGCTGCGAAGACACAGGAGTTATGGCATATTTTTGGTGATAAGAAAAATAATAATACCATGAGTTACCGACGTCTATCTTGAGACATTAAACACAACGCTCACAGTTACAATATGGAACTTACAGTAATTGATGCAGGTTAATTATGGGTATTAACCTGCATAAATTGCACAGTAATGAAACTATATTATAAAGTTTCATGACTGTGGGTGAAACACTATTGGAAATATGCACAACAAAAGTTTATCAGAGGGACGGACACGAGTAAATTTAAATGCCGCCCCCCAGCTTGAGATCATAAAATTACGAGGAATTTTCCGAATTAAATTTAAGACGTTCTTTTGATACAGCCTGTCTAGCAATGAGAATATATCGAGGAAGTTGGCGGACATGACAAAATGTTTACAAAAGCGGAGGTTGCTAATAATCCACCACGCCATTTTGGCGGGGGGGGGGGGGTAGATCCCCCGAGAAGTTAAAAGAGGACGATAATTTTGATGGAGTATGAGTGGAAAATGTGGCGTGGTGTTTTTTTTTTGGGGGGGGGGGAATGAGAGGTTAAAATATAAAAAAAAAATGAAAAAAAAAATCGGGGGGACATAGTATTGACATAGATAAATGTATAATATACACATGTAAGTTATAAAAGTGCCTTTGGCGATTCATAAGGGATGTTGTACTCCCAATGACAGGGTCGTTTCTGGGAGGGGGGAGTAAAGCTTGAAAATGCCCAGTGGATGTGTCCCCCTTTTATTGGGGCATGCTGGCTGTATAGCCATGGCCCTAGCAGCATACATGTACGTTCTGTGCAATTATGCCATATGGCAGTACCATTGTTTTTTCTTGGGGGGGGGGGTGCAATTTTCTGACTTGTTAAACCAAAAAAACAAAACTATTTTTTACAGGGATACAAGGTACACTTTAAGCGGTATTCGTGCATTCTATTTTGATTAACAGATAGGCCAAAATCGAGACGAGAGCTCTTTATGCGCTTTGTCTACATGTGCGCTTTGAATGTCAGCACCAACGAGTCATGCATAGGAAGGTCAATATTCTTACAACTTCAAGTTAAAGATTTGTAAAAGTTGACATTCAATGGTTTGAAACACATATATACGATTCAGTTATTACAAAAAAGGGTCCTTGCTTGTCAGGTCCTAATTCCAAAACCCCTATCGAGTCCCGCTTGGTAATGTTTCGGAGAAATGACTGGTTGGCATTGTGATTAGCTGAAAATAGGATGGCTGCCACATGACAGCCCGCTAATGCACGTCTTTCGTTGTTCAAATTTAATTTTCTATCACTTTTTATCACGCTTTCCACCTTTTCTGAATGACTAATACAATAATATTAATGTATCTGTGCAAATTGCATTTATAGTTTCGAAAATTCGTGAATCACCTCAGAGTGTGTGCACCCGTCACACTGTTTACAAAGCTATCCTGCCAACCGGAAGTTCAATGATTGACAGGCGACCGAGTTAAAGGAATGTTACGAAAAGCGATAAAAATGATATAAATTAGTCCTTAAAGCCAGTTTCACGAGTATAGTCTGATAGATTAGCCATTTCACTATTAAGTAGGGTTCACTTGGTTGTGGGAAATTTTCATTTACTCCCATCAACGTCAAATCACTTTGGTATGTGAAGAATGAGGGTCGTCGTCAGACGTGACGTGTGCATGTAAAAGATGATCGATTTTGGGTAGATTTGAAACATGAAAATATGAAAAACACGCGTTGTCAGTTATATTCAGGGTGTGGCATTATGGATTTGGTCATATATAGATTGCAAAGAATATTTGGGAGCCAGAATATGGGTCCAAGTTTCAGGGGGCGTGGCTTCATATTTTCGGGAGATTTTTTGATAGGGTGTAAATATATCCTTAACTAATGCTATATGACGTAGCCACATACCCATCAACCCACAAGGTAACACGTTGAAGACTGGTTGGTAGAATTTATATTTATGTTGGGACAACCAATTGATAACTTCCGGTGACCACTGTGGCAGGAACATAGCAGCCAGTGACATGTGTTTATATTACAATGAGAGAAATGGGTAGGACAAAAAAGCAAAAAGAGCACATACACAAGGAAAAGAAAAAAGGTGTGTGTTAAGGTAATACACCCAAATTATGCAATAAGTACAAACGTGTATCAGTTCAATTATTGCTTAGCAATCACAACCAAACGGACACATACAGCATTGAAGAACATTTGGCAGTAAGTGTGCAGAAAAGAAGAAAGTAATTATTGAGGAAAATCCTTGAAAAAATGCATATGCAAGTTGCATTTTCCACTGATTCTGATGGGGACTTTGAACTGTGCATGCCAAAAGCAAGAAAAAGAAAAAAAAGTTACTGTTAAAAACACCAAAAGTAGAGAAGACATGGGAATTCACGTTGGAATGGAGAGGGCAAAGCAGAAGGAAATTCAATGCACTCCACTTACCTCAGACAAGGAGACACAGATTGGGCAATGTTTGGGGAGCTACCAAAGAAGTCGGCCAGATAGGAAAGTGAACATGACATACAAGTGGCTAATACTACAAGTGTTGTGCAGCAAAGTTCACGCCATAAGTAAGTGTAATTTTCGTATAAATCTAAAGCAAATTGTAAATATATATATATATATATATATATATATATATATATATATATATATATATATATATATATATATATATATATATATATATGTGTGTGTGTGTGTGTGTGTGTGTGTGTGTGTGTGTGTGTGTTGAAACTTTGATATTTACACAAAAATATATCTATGTATACATATATACACAGACATACATAAATGTATACTTGCTGCATCACATACATACATACATACATACATACATACATACATACATAGAAAGATTAAATTGAAATTTGTTATATAGCCAAAAATATTAGTATGTTACTTCTTACAGGCTTGGCTGATGCAAAATGGATATCTAAAAAGTTAACGGACCTCTCCAAGTGGTGGACAGCAGATGAAGTTGGTGTCGAACATGTCTGGCAAGAAATCTAGTGACGAATTACATTGGCGTTGCCGAAGCAAGGAGTTGAACCAGAAACATGACATTAGTTAATCAAAAGGCCATGGAGGTTGGATTTCATGTGCCAAATTTACCCAAAAGAAATTGTGGAGTTCACTTATCTGTGGACATCTGGTATGCCACAAAAGAGTATGACGAATG
This sequence comes from Hermodice carunculata, assembly GCA_964020975.1. Lineage (NCBI taxonomy): Eukaryota > Metazoa > Annelida > Polychaeta > Eunicida > Amphinomidae > Hermodice > Hermodice carunculata. The sequence continues at coordinate 75,550,060 of OZ026627.1, forward strand.
AAATGAAGCTAAGCAGCAGTACAATAGTTGACTGGTGTGACTTTTGCAGAAAAGCTTGTGAAAGTATTATGATGATGGGTAGCAATCATGGGAAACAAATAGGTGGGGAAGGCATCATTGTGGAAACTGATGAAAGCAAATTCGCAAAATGATAATACAATACAGGGCATGCGGTGAAAGGTAGTTGGGTATTTAGTGGGGGGAGAAAAGGATAATAAAAATAAAATGTTTTTAATGGCAATATCAGACCGAAGTGCCAGTACGTTAGTGCAAATCCTCAAAGAAGACATTGCAGTGGGTGCACATCACATATTTCGCTAAGTGGAAGGCATATGACCGACTCGGGAAGAATATACTCATCTTACTGTTAACTACTCTGTTAAATTTGTTGACCAAAGCACGGGATGTCATACTAATTGTATTGAGGGGGAATGACGAAAAGTGAAATATAGCCATATGATGCCCTTGAGCAAAAATGTGCGAGAAATGTTCCTCCAAGGATACCTGTCTGCATACCAGTGGAGGAGAGGGCTACAAGAGGAGGCCGATGTATTTCTAAGTTTCCTAAATTATGTATGCTCCAAAGTCTACACTGGTGTGTGCACAGAAGACAGTTGTAAACATTGCCACAATTGAGCAGAATGCACGAAATCCTAGGACTGATGTTGTTATAATAATATTTGAATATTGATAATTGCTTGATGTTGCTATTTATGTTAATGGGGGGCTCCGCCCCCCCCCCGCCAATTAAAAAGGATTAATATATATTGATAATTAAATGGTAGGTGAGAATTAAAAAGCAAAATAAGAAGAAAGGGATAAAAGAAAAATGACATGTAAAAGATTGAAAAAAAGAATTTAAAGGAAAATAAATAATTATAAAAAATAAAAAGAGAATATAAGTTTGAAAAGTCAAAGATTTAGAAAAGAACATGGCTGTCTATGAGAGTCGAGCCGGTTAAGTGTCATGTGGCGTGCGAGGAGTTGGACGCCTTACCCATCGGGCCATTGACTCTGAATGAGGCACATGTAGAGTGAACGGAAAATATTGAATCCATTGAATATTCAAGACCAACTGGTTGCAGACACGTATCTTTGACAGATTAGTTACTCCTGACAGACAGCAAGGTTAAAAGTGGCGCCTCAGGAAACTTGGTAAGCGGAGGTGTGATACAAAATTGAGAAAAACACATGATAGATGTACAAAGGAATAATATATTGTTGCTGTTTGATCTATGTGTGAGTACTACAACATTAAGGTAAGTTTGTTGAAAAACTATAATCTCATTTTCAAAAAAAAAAAAAAAACAGTTTTGGTGGATTCTAAAGAATGACCAGAAAAGCTTTGGTGGCACAAGGAGAAATGCTGACCCATGTGCACTAATAAAAATCACTTAACGTCATAACATTCAGAAATTGTGATCGGTTGCTAGAGAAACAAGATGTACGTTATTATATTGCTTAACCTAGTCATTCATTTTTAGAAATCAATAGATATGGAAAAATTTCCAAGCTTTGTCTCTGGCAAAGTTCTGTATGTCAGAATGATTTTCACTGAAAGTGTCTACTCCTTGCGGCTGTGCCGTGTCTTTGTGAAGTACAAGTCGCCAAGAATTAACTAATAAATACGACCAGCTAGACTGTCGCACCCTGACTGCTCCAGCACTTGGGCAAATAGTGGTGGAGGCAATTTCTTGTCCCGGGTTTCTTGTTTGTCACAGTCGCGGCCTCGCGTGCAAGGTACGATTAGTTAAGTTAAATCTAAGTATCAACATGCCTATAAATTCAATACAATTATCTTGGTCACGCATTACGGCATAAACTTTGTATCGGAAACTTGAACAGTCAGTTTGAAATGACCAGAAGCTGGCCAGAGAAAGTACTTGGCACGCGCATTGTCAATAGTATTGAATGGAAAGAAGGGGGGCATTTCGTGTTTGAGCGAACCTTGAATTTCCTAACAAAAACACTGCGCATTAAGTCAGATATTATCCTTGTGCTTAGCATTCCCTCGGATTTGGGAGGAGAATATAGTCTCCATCCCTATCCGAGGGAATGCTATGGACAATATCCTACACGAAACATAGATAGTTCTCTTTTTTTGTGTGGCATTTAACATGTTCATACAAAGAAAGTGTGCTCGTGGTATTTACTTCATTCAAAAAGGCACTGTTGGAAACATTTGGGTGTGAACTTGATTATCCTCCTTGTTAGCTTTCACCGGTTTTGGTGAAGCCTAACCAACCCCAGAAAAATGTCAGCCGCGCAAATCAAGCGCATGGTTGTCTTTACGTTTTGTCAGTAAATAACAACAAACAAGTCCACCCATAGACTCTATCTTTGGAACACAGACGGTAAATAAAGCTTCTGTTTGTACAACCTGCCGTCTAATCCTACTTCAATAAGTATCGTGTCTACATACTTCACGTGTGGCTATGACGATGCCTTGTGTTTTGCAACATTGCGTTATAATTCCATTAAGACATGTTCACACAGGAAATAGTCCTTTAGGATTAACATCATGCTCCAGGCGGCTAAAATACTTAACTCTTTGTCTGTTCATTATGGTATGGATAAATAACCAGCCCATCTCTCCCGAAGTGGCTGCAGTAGGGTGCTTGGTCTTAACACATTAAATTGTCCGAGCGGCTGAATATTGTATTGACCTCAATTGGTTAACACATTACTTTGTGTTACATATCCATGAGACAGTGACGAGAAAGGAGGCTGTTCCACAAACTGTTCCCAAATATAACTCTATTGATATTTTTATGCAAGGCAAGGGTGCGACATGGATTGCTAATAAAAAGCGATGCTTTCGCTTTCAGTTGCCTGTAGACATGCGTATAGTGAAACAGAGTTTGGGAGAATAAATTTCCACAAAATTAAAAAGCCGTGCATTACTAAAGCGGCATGGTTCCTAATTTTCGATACTTGTGATTGACTCTTCAACAAATTATAATAACTTGCTTCATCACAACGAGAGAGTTGTTAAACATCCCATGCACGTGTGAAGTTACCTTAAATCTACATATATGATGCTTTGATGTCCAAAAATGTTGTGTGCCTTCAATAAGTATTGTTTACTTGCACACGTACATGTACTCAGATCTCCATATTATGTGTATTAAGTGTTCTGTTGTATAATCTGTACCAATTATTTTATGTATGCATATATTTTTTTCGCCATTTACATCCTATGTATACTTCAATGTAAGCATATGGGTACGTTATATATATATATATATATATATATATATATATATATATATATATATATATATATATATATATATATATGTATATTATTTACTTTCTGCTTATTTAGGGTTGGCAAGACCAATTCTATAACTCTAATTCTATCATAATTATCGCTATTTCAACCGATTTGTTTTGTTCCTGTTGCCAATCAACGACACTGTTGCTTTTTTGTCATACCTTAGATCAATATAGAGCGACCAGGGGCATTGTTAATGTAAAGAAACACCCTTGAAGTTTATATTGAGTTCTCGTTTCCAGGACGATGTAACTCCGGCAATATGTTTTCTTGTGTCTGTTCTAGTAGTTTTGGCACTATAGTTTTATTATTGTTATTTTAATTTTTATTACTATTATTATTATTATTATTATTATTATTATTATTATTATTATTATTATTATTATTATTATTATTATTAATATTATTATTATTATTATTATTATTATTATTATTATTAATATTATTATTATTATTATTATTATTATTATTATTATTATTATTATTATTATTATTATCATTGTTATTGTTATTGTTATTATTATTATTATTATTATTATTATTATTATTATTATTATTATTATTATTATTATTAACTCCATTAAGCCCCCATTACTGTACAGAGTAAAAACTACTCGGAGATGGCACACACAAATGATATTTAAAAAAAGGCACAATACGTAGTTTTCTTCAATCAGTAAAAACCTCCACGAGTCCTCTGTGGTCCTATCTTTGAATAAGTTTACTCTATTGACGTGCTTAAGTAAAACATCAACAGAAGACTTTGCAAGGCGGACGATTCTGTTTATTGATGTACATGGTACACCCCCTTCAACTGCACACTTCCCAAGAAAAAAAAAAGGCGCAAAATTTACCGTAAAGGGACGTCGTTTTTCATGCATGTTGTAAGAAGGAGAATGTGCCCTCCCGGATGCGATGATTAAAAGTAACAATATCTAAAGATTTTAAAAGTTTTTTTGCAATGCCACTTGCATCCAATACCGAGATGCCGTTCAATAACACCACCTGGTATTGATTCGAATCTAGCAATATAAGATTCGGGTAGTTACACAGCATCAAGACTATACACGAGACAGGGTACACACATTGTATTCCAAGGATTACTATTGGCGTACCCTAAAATGTTTAAGGCATATAATGGCAATGTTGCGCCTGCAGGGTGAGACAGCCTGCAATATTTGAACACTTATTTTGCGCACCAAACCAAGCTCCCACCCAATGTAAATTCTTATCCTTTGCTGCTTTCGAATCCAGAACTGACATAAGGTTTGCTATATTTCAAATAACGGAGAGTTATGTCCTCAAGATACTGTCGTCTCTCGAGAGCAGTTCCGCAGATGAGTTTGACATGATTGCAAATTATCAGTTAAAAAATACAACAACTTTAATTTGCAAACCCCTTACACAGATGTTCTATTTTTCCCGTGGAACCTCTAATTTTCCCGACAGATGGAAGGGAGCAAATGTTGGCCCATGTTATTCACGCATTAACCATCTGTTGCATATTGTCCATAAAATTTTAGACGGTCTTGAATCGAATAATGAGGCTGGAAAGGTTTATCTGGACATGCCTCTCATAAGAGTTCATTGAACTTCAGTATGAGGAACTCCTCTTCAAGTTACAACAGCTTGGTTTTGAGTCGTCTGTGGTCCGCTGAGTAAAATGTTATTGCTCCAAAAGACAGGAGCGCGTTGTACTACAAGACAATTGTTCGTGATAGCGCCTAGTGGAAGCCGGAGTACCTAAAGGGTCCATATTTAATCCCCTGTTTTTCTTAGTGGACAACATTCCATTAGAATTTTTGCTGATGACACTATATTGTTCTGAATATAGTTCATAATCCTGCTGTCTTAGATGGGCGACTAAATCATGATCTCCATCTCATTCATAACTAGGGTAAACTCTGGCGTGTTTCGAAAATGCAAGCAAGTCCTAATCTGTCTTATTTTGGGCAAAAGACACCAAAAATAGTTATGCAACGCCATTCCTCGGAGAGGATGTAATTTCCGGAAACGTCTCCTCACGCTCATTTGCATATTATTTTGTGTTCAGATTTCGGCTGGAAAACTCACATTGAACACGCATAACTAACGCATCGAAGGGTTTAGCTTTACCCAAAAGGTTACAATTCAAATTATCAAGAAATGCTATACTGCATCTCTGCATGATACGTCCAATTTTTCAGTACAGGGGAACCGTTTTTGATAAGTATGGCATCGGACTGTCAAAAGCCCCCAAAGGCTCAGGGTAAAATGCGGAACGGAAACACCGGTCCTGGGTGTGCCGGCATGAATTAGTTGTAAAGGATATGCCTGAGCCGGAAGTGGACGTTCCTTGTCCTTCGCTCTTTTATTGCCCTCCCAGACCTTTTCAACATGTTTAGCTCAGCTGACTTGTCAGCTGAGCTAATGTGATGACTAGCCATCCATCGTCCATTCATCGTCCGTCCGCTGTCCGACCTTATATCGCAAAGAATTCATATTAAATCTGGAAAACGAAAGTGATACAAAAGCTACTTTCCTTGATCTGGAAAAAGAAATAAAGAACAACCAGCATGTAAAAAAAAAAGTTGACAAGAGAGACCGGTTCAAATTTGATATTATCTCGTACCCTGATCTGACAGGAAACATTCCAGAGAAACAAGCATATGGAGTTTGTATTGGATAACTGATACGTATTGCTAGAAACACCACCCGTTTTAGTGATTTCGTCAATAGAGTCAGAACTTTTTTAAAAAACTACAACACAAAGGTTATAAAAAAAAACAAGTACGCAAAACTCTGTTGAATGGTTTCCACAGATATGACCAAATACCTAGGAAAATACAACACTAACTCAAGAATATTAGTCAAACTGTCTCAAGATGCAGCTTGAAATGACAAAGTGTATTTCAGTCAAAATAAAATACGTTTAAATCAAAGTGTATTTCTCAAAGTGTTTTGAGTGGCAAGAGGGAAAGTACCCCTGGTGAAGTACACTTAACACACCTAGAGATTTTTCTCATTTTTCTATGATGTCTTGTGTTTTTCCTATTTTTGACTTCTCCAGAACCGTTACTCAGATTCATTTGAAACGTGGTGGATATGTTCCTTGTGGAACGGTCAAACAAAGTTGTTCACTAGGTGATACTGCTGTGAAATCCTGATTTTTAACGATTTTTTTTTCAATTTAGGTACTTATCAATCAGTCAATGCAGCTTTCATATTGATTACTTTGCAAGTCAATAGGCATTCTAATGCTAATTCACATCTTCAACTTTTTCTCTAAAACCGTCATCCAAATTGACTTCACTTGGGTGGGAGTCTACCAGGTTTGATCAAATGGCCACGCTCCAGTGATTTTTTGGAATTTTTATGATTTGTTTTTCGGGGGGGGGGGCAATTTTGCAAAATCTCCTCCACCATCCCTTACCCAATCGCTTTGATATTACACAGGAACACTCCTAGTGACTCCTAGTGCTTAATATGTTCATCATGTGGTGCTGCACTTTTATTTGATTTTTTATGCATTGTGTGTGCTTTCGTTACTTGCCAGCCATGCGTTACTCCATGGGTCTTCAAGTTCAAATTGCCTTTGGAGCAAACTCTACGAGCGACCGCAAAAGTACCCCTCTACATATATATATATATATATATATATATATATATATATATATATATATATATATATATATATATACTCGTGGACATATTTATAGGACAGTTCCTATGGGCCTGTGTTACTAAAGTCCAATTGAAAATTTGATGAAAATAAGTTTCCACAAGTGACTTTAGTGCGGTACTTGTTTTCCAGTCAAGTCATACATCATTTTATTTACGATGTTGGGCAATCTGTGATTCAACAGGGTAAGGTACCAAACTTGTTTGTTTGATTTTCGAACCACACTCTGATACTTGTGCCATAGAAGTCAACTCATGGATAGGCACAGAAGAAACCTGACAGGGTTAGAAATGTGGCAAATTGCTGCCCCATGTTCTTGATCAGACAGGAACCAGAAGATGGCAGCACAGGAGTTCAGTAAATTCCTCGCAGTGGTGAACTGCCTGCTAAAAAAGTGCAAGAAACACGGAAAATGACACAAAGAGGAGCTGCTAGCCCAAGAAAGATTAGCTCAGATGATGATCAATAGGGAATGAACTTTTTCAGAGTGATTTATGTTTTCAACTGATCCCAGAGATCGGCAGAATCAGCTCCTGATAAGAACACTGGGCATCCATGTAATCATCCTGGAGAAAAATGAAGCAGGCGAGGCCTTTTATCCATGGCCACAAAGCGCTGTTATGTGAAGTTACTGAAGCGTAATTGTATTTTTTTCAGTGCAAAAGGCTGTGTCTTCCATTATCAACCTGCCTAATGCGGATACCTTCTGTGGTTTTGGGTTATAGTGGTTCGAAGGGTCCCGCCCTTTAATTATGTCAATGAGTGCATGTCAGACCCAGTTGCACTTGGGCTATACCTCTTTAAATCAACGCTCATTCCACATAAACGCTGCCTCCCCCCCCCCCCGCAAATGCAATGATTCGAAAGAGCCCACCTCTCACTTTCTCTTATATTTTCCCCTATTTCATACTTATAAATATAGTTTGCTGAGTGGCGTCACAGAGTAAATGCCACCAGAGCCCAACCCCTTTTCCAGATACATTTTGCTCCAAGCTGCCTAAGAGATTTTTATAATGTGGGTAATCTGGCCAATCAGAAGGTATGGTTGAACACATATTAATGGTCGTGCAATAGTCACGCTAACCTACAAATCTGAGAGTACTTGCATTTGTCTCTATGTTTTCTGCTTATTCTGTAATTTTATCTACCATCAGAATTAGGCTTGCATGAAAATAGTCTATCAATCATTTCTTTATCATAGTGTTAATATATTTTGTTATCAAACTTAAAAAGAAAATGCACACAGCAATCACACATACCTCTTGCGAGAAAAGACAAATAGACAGGACAATACAGAAACACACACCAACCAAATAAGAAAACATGAACACTGACAAGACAAATAGTGGGGCAATATCTACAATGCACATGATATGCACTCCGAACAGGGTCGGAAATCAAAGCATGTAATAAAGATCGCTGTGTATTGAAAAACAGAGTAAACAATTTTGAGAAGCAGAAGCCAAAACCCGAAAGATGATCACTAGTGGTTGGAAATCCACAAGTTTTACCAATGCCAGTTGGTTTAAAGCGCTCACTTGCAGAAATATCGTCATGTATAGCTCAAAAATATCCCTGTTTTCTTGGAGAGAGCAGTCAAATGAGCCATATAATGAAGTTTGTAACGTAAAGAGTGCAAAACGGACCACCATGGTGCACAAGTGCAATCGTGGTCTAATATATTTCGTGCAAGAAAAGAAATAATGCCATATATCTTCGTTGGGTGCACCACATGAACAGGCAGGGGAATCCTTAATACCAATTTTAAATAGATGAGAATTTAAGAGGCTGGCGCCAAGATAGAGACGTGTATGCTGAATAGCTATGAATCTATCTCCCAGATTGAATAGTTCTGGAAATGTCGTAGGTCGTATAATTTGTTTAGCTATATTTTTGATTTAAATATTGAAAGGGATGCAGAGTTCCTAATATCATAAGGCAACTGGTTCCAATGTCTAAAAGTGGAAGGGGGAAATGACTTGTCAAAAAGTTCAGTACGAGCTCTGAAATGAGGAATATCAAATTGTTGTCGGGTACTGTTTGTGTCCGTTCTGGGAGACGAAATAATTGGACACAAGGTTTCAGGATCAAGCTTGTTCACTATTCTGTACATTAAAATTAATTTAACTGCAATCCGACCGTCAGACAATAAGTTTTGCGTTACTTGTTCCATGCATCGCATCAGTTACAATGCGAGCAGCATACTCAACAATCGAATAAAGGATGTGTAAACAGTATCAAGGGTATGTCTATCAAGGAGAAATTTCAGGCCCTTCACAATGTTGATCAGTTCGCCAGTTTTAATAAAAATTTCACTAATGTGATCAGACCAACGTAACTCCGAGCGTATAATAAGACCAAGATGTTTGTGATGAGCGACATTTTCAATAACATGACATTGAAAAATAATAGGAGGAAGATTAGGTCGGTTGACGTTCGTGGAAATAACCACTGAATCAGTTTTTAAGGCATTAAAAGTCACAACCCAATCCTGCGACCACTGATCTACATCAAGGAGGTCCGAGTTTATAGTGTTTGCTGCAGTAATGGGGTCATTGGCAGTTAGATAAAGAGATTTTGTTGATGTTAAAGTTAATGTCAAATTTCTTTATAATGGATCCAAGAACTTTATAAAGTACATATAAAGCTTTAAAGCTATATGAACGATTATTTACATTAACCCTCATATCTGAGAGTACTTGTTTTTGCCTGAATGTTTTCTTATACTTATGTAATTTTATGTACCGTCACAATTAGGCTTGCATGAAAACAATCTATTTATCATTTCTTTTTAATGTACCCAAGAACTTAAACAAGTACCTATTAAACTTTTAAGTCACACGTGCAGGTATTCCCAATTACCATGTCGATTTCAAAGAAAACCAACTGATCAGTGACAAATTCAAGTCTTTCTTAAATGATCCATATAAATAGTTAAATTTATGTGTAAAATGCATCAATTCTTATTGCAAAACAAATAGGAACTACTTGACTTGTTAATTTATATGCATTTAAAACCTTTATCTTACAGAATACTAAACTCTACGGTAAATTCATTCGATACCTCCGAACATTCTTCTCTGTTTGTGTCGTCACTAGGAAAATAAATCCAATCATGACAATCTTTGATGCTATTTTCTATATATCTCATTGGCGCTCATAGTAGTCTCCCTTTGTATTTAACATATTCTCATCAAGAACATAGTTATCACTTACAATGAGAAGACCCATTGCCAGACTTTTGTATGGTGGTCTTGTGGTCTAGCTTTTCCTATCCACTTGTTGTCACTATGTTTGGCGCCAAACATGTCATTTTGATCACACTGATGAAACGTCTTTACCATTCCGTAAATAGACAATTACTCATTCGAGAGCATCCCATGATTTTGAACATTGCTATCTGTAGCAAGCAGCGGCCGACGACAGTTAACAGTATGTCTAATTGTACTTAAAATTGTGTTAAGAAATATTATGTTTTGATAACATGTTCTTGACATAAAAGCATATGACTTTCATTCATTTCTGACATGCCTAAATGCACATATACTCAATATTAAAGAATTACTCAACCTTGAGAGTATTTTTTCAAATGTCAGAAACCTGACACATTACGTTGAAACATTGACTCAGTGTTGGCAGTGAAATAGAGCTTAATTGTTTGTTGTCATTCAAAGTGAGGAGTAGGTGTCATCATGGGGTTTGTTTTACATTTATGGTTCAGGATGTCCATTGTTGCAAAACTTGTTAGGATTTCGCTTGGTTTTTAAAGGTGGTCTAGCTGCAACTGCTTATTTCACAATCACTGGGAATGAATATAAGGCCCCAGTTTGTTTCTAATTCAGTTATACACTGGCAGGTGGTTTGACCAGGATAAGCTATCCAGCTAGAAAGAGTACACACTGGTTCAGGGGAAAGTCAAATTGATCTTATCTGAACCTGTACTATACAAATTTAGAAATAATGTTTTGTTTGACTTCTTTCATCGTGAAGCTTTTCATTTATAAGCAAAACTTTATGTATTTAGCTAATTCATCCTTTGCGACGTTCATATTTTTTCATTATCATATGGGTTGTCACTGCTGAATATATAGGTTAGACAAGGAGCCGCTACTCAGAGAGACATGTACGGTTATAGGCTCCGAAACATGTTCTGAGCAGTTACCCACTGAAGAGCCTTTAATTTACTTGGGCTAATTCAGCCTATGTCATAATTATACAGAAAAAAAACCTTGTGCAATATGGACAATAGTACTTCCAGATTTATATATAGGCTAGATAGTGACAGGTTAGCTTTTGGAGCGTAAAAAGTGCAGACTGCGGAATAAGGTAATGACTGCCAGGAAGTGGCTCTGGACACAAAGACACAAAAACAATTGCAGAATGCAATACTGATTGGTTCGTAGTTCTCTCTCTCACATACCTCCTTGACGTTGGCGCATTATTCGCTTTGGTTTAACGCTACTTTTGCCGGCACAACCTTCTTGGCCACACCCCAATAGCTTTAAAACCTCTCAATACTCTCCTGTGCCAGTGCATGTCAAGGATGTTTCTTTTTATGTCCGAGTCTTTAACACACCTGGCATTTGTAAATGATATTTGTTTGATGTCTACAAGTTTAAGGTGTGTGGCAGGTTCATCACGCATACTGCACTTGGTCTGCTGAACCCTTGGGGAAAACGCCGTGCATGATGTCGGATGAGAGGTAACCCTCGCCTTAGCTATGTCTGTCAGCTTCCCGAATATTCCCTCTGTAGCGAAGCTCTTTTTTCTTTTGCAATTGATTTTGGACAAGATTTTGCGATTTATTCTTGTAATTTCTTGTAATGGTGTAAGGTATGCCATTTTGATCCCAAATAGCAATCATCTCGGCATACCCAGTGAAGTTTTGCCTCTGTATGGAAGAGAGGTCATTAAGTACAGGAGATGATATTTCCCTCACTAAATTTGCTAAGTTGCTCTGGTAAACAGAATCAAACTTGTCTTTTTGTCACCTTTAATGGATAATTTAGTTAAACAGTATTGCCGATTGCTAATAACAGACACAAGAAAACAGCTAAATAAGCCAAGCTTCCATCCACGGTAGTCCTTTCCCTCGTTTCAAGCTTGACCTCTACATATTTTTATGTTCAGTGACAGAAAGTCAGCCTGGAAAATATTACAGTTCCTCCTCAAGGCACAGATAATTTCTTCTGTTTCGCCCACACACAAATAGTGGAACCATAGAAGGAAAGTCACGCTCTCTATCGTGACAGTTTTATGACAGTCTTCTGTTCATAAAGACTCTCCTGTTGTGGCTGATTTGTTTACATTTTTGGCTACATCGTCGCCTGTCATTGTGGCATTGTCACATTTCTGATTCTTTAGGCTTGTGGTCTTTCTGTTTTGCTCCGGGCAACACGAAGCCAAGCTAGCTCGGGGTCTTACAATCTGAGTCATTATGCACACCCGAATTCTTGGTCACCTGTATCTTATCTTAACAGAAGTTGCCGAAAACTTCCTTGTTTTGACTTTTGGTGATTGCTCTACTCTCACATTTTCTTTGTTTCATAGATGGTTGGTGGGGCATCTTAGGGGCAGGACAAACCTTGTCAAGGATTGTTTTGGTAACTGGCTTAAACTTTTATTATCAGTTTCGGCTTTCTCACTTACGTGATAGACTTTCTGGTGAGTGATCAGGTGCACTGCGTTGGTGAATTATTCTCATGTGTATCGTACTTTTTGTCATGGCCAACAGATAAACTGCTGTTCAGACTGCCTTTTTGAACAGTGTTTTCAAGACTGCTATGCTTACTAAGGCTAGGTGGCTCCGTCGAGACCTCTGTCCTTACATATGGTGTTACATGTATACCATAGGTATGTATGCCATTCTCTAGGATAATACTTGCCTGTGAAGCAAACACATACAACGCAGGAAGGCGAGGGGATGCCGATGGTCAATTTGCAGGTAAAAAGACTATACTCTTTAAATCACAACTTGTCATGTATCTGCGTTTTGTCCCAAATATGATTATGTTTTGCACGAAACTGATGGTTGTTTTAATTTCATGTGAAAATGTTGGCGCTAATATTCTAAAATTATTTGCAAGCTGATGACTTAACAGTTTCCTGAAATAATGTTGATAACAATATCAGGCTTGAATTCAAATACAAAATTGGTCGGCTTGCCATCTACACTATTGTTAAAATTGGACCTTTTTTTAGAATATTTCTTTTTTTATTCAGTAGCAGGTTAGATCACTGAGAGATCCAAATACCCTATTGTATGGATTGAAATGGATCAAGATTGATAGACAGCTTAGTATTGGCTGCAAAGAGAGAAATGTTCTGATTGGATAACACAAACGAAAGCTGTTAAATACTGCACGAGTGGAAACATTCCAGGCAGCACAAAAACAGTAAAATATATTATCTATAGATTGTACATAATTTAACATTTCGAGATTTTTATATTTTTTTCCTAGCGAGGAAAATTCAAGACATTAAATACCTGGGGAATAGGGCAGATGTGGAGCAATGATAGCCCTACATCAATTAAATACATGTATCTTGACAAAAGTTAAACAATATAAATGCACGCAATAAAATAATCTGAATTGGTAATATATATGTTCTTTGCCCATATCAAAGCAAATGTATGGCCTATCATAGCTTAAGATAACAAAACCCACCTAGGTACGTCATTTTGAAAAAGAACTCTGTTTGGTAATATTTTTTCATATTTGCCATTCTCTAATCCTGTCTTTCAACTATCTAAATTTGACCATTTGTCCCGTGGCAAATATGCAGATTATGTTTTGCAGTTATTGAAAGGAATAACCAAAGGTACACTTCTGTTCCCACAGGCCTACTAAATTTTTTTCTTTGGAAAAGGTGATGCTACTTCTCATGTTTTGGCATATCCAATTTTCAACCGCCCGCCAGAAGTGTTGAGTAACTTCGCATTTGTTAAAATAGTGTATAAAAGCTTACTTCCCCTTATGACAAAGTCAGGAAATGGCACTCTCTTTACTACCACATTTAAATAGTTTTGTATTTGTGTAAATAACTTTATGCAAAAGTCTATATTGAATATCATGTCGCAGAAATAGTGCAACTGCCAATTTGTTAGAAATAGGTTTCCCAATATTGCTCTTCAATTGTGTTATCCCGAACATCATTCAACTTATTGGAAGCATTTTGTGTTTGATTGAGACCCTTTCAATAAAAAATAAATTGTAAAAATCGAACTTTTTCAGCCTTCATCATTTTATCAATAAAATTTTAATCCATGAGTTGAACCACAATTACTGGAGAGATATATATTTTGTATTCTTTGGTTCAAACTTATTTACCATACACCGACCTTAAGGACCCCCCCCCCCGCCCCCAAGTGGTTAATGAATGTAACACAATCGTAAGGATGGATATTTCATTTCCATATACTTTAAATTTGACAATTCATGCATAATAAACTGTTCTCTACTGTCTTGAACCTTCATGTTGGAGTTGCCGTTTGATCCAACTTAGTTTTATACCTTGACCTTGTGAAATTATATAAATGGTTTCAAATTCACCTTGTTCACATGAACAAATAAGTGTCACATTTTGTTTTGTCTTTGTGCGGACCACCCTATGACAAGTTTTATAAAAGAGTTTTAGCCTTTTTCAAAGAAATTATCTCTTAATTGTGTGGAAAAGGCTTTATAGAATTGTCATTTTGTAAACAAGCTGAAACAAGGCAAACGGTTTTTAGAATTTTAATTATATGAAATAAAGAGAATGTCCTTAAAAACTGTGTATTTAACTGATTTTTAAAAAATTTTGGGTAGCAATGGGTCGTAGTTCAAAGTTATAAATGCTTTAGTGTTTGGGATTTTCATAATTTCAAACGCTTTAAGTGCTCAGTCTGAACATTTTTTTTTTTCTTTTCTGGTTGTTTGAAGTATGCAATTTAAAATTGCAGTTTTTTAGGTTGTCTATTGGCGAAATTCCCGTTTTAACATAATTTACTGAAAGGCCGTGGATTTTCTCTAAACTCTAAAATACAGGAATTATTTTATGTAAAATATCCTTCCTGAAATTAATTGAGAGACATGTATCGTCTGAATATGTACATACTTTTGTATTTTTTAAATATCCATTTTAATACATTCCATCCTAATATTTAGTACGATAATGATTCCAAAAATTGGAACGCTGATCAAAAAGAGGAAGGGAGACAGAGGGCAACACTGAAGCTTCACGGAACAAGGTAAAGGTAGCTGAAGCCCATTGCATATAAAAAAAACGTAAATACTACTACTACTACTACTATTATTAATTTTATCATTATTATTATTATTATTATTATTATTATTATTATTATTATTATTATTATTATTATGAGACCAACTCTATCCAATGTCTAAAATTTGGGTCAAAATTCAAGAGCCGTAATAGCTTTTGTAAAAAAAATTCCCTCTTATCTGTCAAGTGCTTTCTCAAAATCTGTAGACATTGCTCAAGCAGAAATGTCTCTGGACTCTACATTTTTAAGAATATCAAACATGCACCTTGTGTATTCGCCAATATATTGCTTTTGTAAAAATCCAGTTTCTTCACCATTGTTTAGCACTGGCAAAACATGGCCTATTAGCTATACAGTTACATATGACTAGACACTGAAAGACACTTGGCAGTAATCTAAACGACAAACTATTGCGTTAAGACCATTCATATGCCATGTAAACATACATTTACCTGGATTTTGAATTTTCCATATATCAATGACACCAGTGTGTCCCATCCAGGTTGGTGAGACTGTTTGAGCACGTGGATGAGTATAGGGCGGTCACCTCGTTCATCCCTCTCTATATCTAATACTAAATTAAAATCTTCACCTACAATTCTTTGGTCATTTCAGAATTCTTCAATTAGTGAAAGAACCTTTTCAAAGAATAGAGGCTTGTCATTGTTGGGGCCATATGTATTAAATAAGGATCCTCTCCTATTTCAATTGGGCATCAGAAATATTAAAACGCACTTCAAGGTCCAAAAATGTATTATGAATGTCTAGATGAAAAGAGTTTTTAAAAAGTATAGAAACACTTGTTGAATATAGGATCCTTTTACAAGAGACAAGAAAAAGAAAAAAAAACAAACGAGCAAAAAAAAAACAAAAACAAAAACAATACAAAAACAAAAACAAAAAACAGAAACAAAAACCCAGCACCTGTTTCCCCTATTCAGTCGTCCATTGTTTCTCATATTGTACTATGCAATGAGTTTCTTGCAAAAATAGAATAACCGTTTTTCTGTTTGTAAATTGTGAAAAACGTCTCCCTTTAAAAAAATCCCACCGACCTCTCATATTCAATGAATGAATTAAAATGTTGTAGCCATAATTGTTCTCTTTGTCTGTCTCAAAGTCTCTGTAGTACGCCTGTTTAAAAATTATAAACGAAGTAAACCTTACAACCATTTTGCTACAAATAAACAACACAAAATGTACAAATGAAAAAATATACTAACCCTAAGCATTAGCAGCCACCATCTCTACAGTCACCTCCCTTGGGTAGGGAGGGGTCTTTTAATCAGTTCATGTGCAGCAAAAGTTGCAATAGGAAGAAAGTAAAAAATTTTGCAATTAGGAACATACTTATGTTCAGATTATTAGAGCCTGCGTTTGCAAGGCAAGATACATCTGTACCTTTAATACTGTCTGTGACCATTATGTCTTACCTGGCAGATCCGGTAATATATGATCATCTATGGGCATCACATAAGGTCATTTGGCCTCCCTGTGATGATGTCCTCCACCTAACCCAGTGGCTTAAAACTTGCAAGGGGTACATGTCAGAGGAACAGTCTTCCATTTGTCGATATGTTCCAGTGTTATTCCCTTGTTACTCTATTTGAAATAGGCAGCAGGCACCTTTTCAGTTTACTTACGATTAATCAAACTTTTTTTCGTAGAGCTGTCAACTTACACTATAATATACAGATTAGGTACTGAAGTGAACTATGAAAAGAGGCGTGGAGGGAATTCTCTAGTATGGATCTATAGAGTATTTTCATGAGTGTGCAAGAAAGTTCAAATTTCACATTGGTTCAAACAAATTTTATTTCATAAGAAATTTGGATCGGGAAATAAGCTGTGAAACTTTTAGTAATCCCTCTCCACGGTTGCACGGTTACGAAGTATGTCAAGGAAACCGACTTCCTTACATATTCACGACGATACAATAAAATGGAAAAAAGATAAAGATACAAAGTTGGAAAAAGTGCTAGGGCGATTAGGTATCTGTGGTTAATCTGTTTGTTTCCTGAATAAGCTAAATTACTTGTTATATGCGATTGCTTTGCGCCCTTTGTCTTTTTTTTTTTTTTTTTTTTTTTTTGTTCTTGTTTTCGCTAACTGCCATAACGCTTGTAACAATGCGCTACATAAAGCCAGGGTAATTGAAGCTAAGTACTTTGCGATTCCAGCCAGAGATGCGTGTATATTTCCCAAATGAACTTTCGAAACCATGGCAACATACGCCAAATATTACAGTCTATATATGCAGTCTAGCGCTGAAGAAGGAGATATGAATCCAGACTAAAACAGCGTGCCTAATTCCTTCATTCTAATAATAGCCAAGCATGTGAATCATGAACTTTTGAAATAAATGTTTTCAATATTTTGAAGAACCATTTTTGCAATTATGCACAATTTGCATTGAATATCAGCAGTTGTATATTGTGTCTTTACAGTTACATATAATTCTTTTATTGAGACAACACATGCACAGTAATCGTTTCTGAAATAGTTTTCAGAATTTCAGCGAGTAAATAATTGTTATACTTCAAGATTCATCCATATTACTACTAATTATTATGTGTAGACATACAACACACACACTCATAAATATATATAAACCCTTATGTTTGTAGTATGATCAAGAGGCTATGTCAGGACTGGATCCTGGTGTTTGTGCTGACGGCCTTTGTTTTCTTTCATATGACTTCGGTTGTCGATGGTATGTATATGCTACTAATGTTTATTTGACTGATCATTTGGCGATCAAATTTGATCATTAAGAGCATTCATTTTATGGCGCCCTGCTTCCATTATTTCTAACAAAATTATGAATGAGTATACGTTTTTCTAAAAATGCAAACCTGAAAGTTAGATTATGTAATCTTATCTTCGACGGTGTTGTCTAATTGTTGTGTATGCATATCTGCATTAGTTAGTCATTTTGAAACACGAATCAAAAGTCATGTAATGTTCAGATAGTGTTGTTGGTTAGGACAAATATCGTTACGCTGGATACATGTAAAATCTATAAGACTCCCGTCCTGCCTACCATTTCCATCCTCAATGGCACACTTGTTGTTTGTGACTCAAGGATTCCTACGAACTATGTTTTAAGATCCGCTGGGGTGCTTGTAACAGGCTTTCTGCTCAACTGCCTCAAACTTTAATTTTAAAAAATTTAAATTCTGCCGACGAGTGGATTTGACCACATGATTTCTGCATTTCTAGTCCAGTACTTACACCACGCAGCCACAGACAGCATAAAGTGCGCATTGTGGGAGCGTAGTTTGATTATCTGAATATAAACTCTATTTTTGTTAAATAAGGTGCACTTTTCTGCGAATAGTCTTCTTTTTGCGTAATTGTGCAGTCAACAAAATCGTCCTCTGCTTCTATGTCGATGATCGGATAGTAACATTTTGCAATATTAACATCAATTTTGAAAGCTTAAATATATATTTTCACAACCTCAGTGCAGCATAACATTTTTTTGTTTCACAGGTAAAGGTAGAGGAAGCCGTGGAAGTAGAAGTAGAAGTTATAGATCAACTTATGGAAGTGAGTATACACCATACAAGGACTGTCAGATCGACAATAGCTGACATGACTAATTGTTCTTTCTTTCTCACCTTCTTCCTTTCTTGATTCCTTCATTGCATATGGTGATTTCTTTTCTCCCTTTTCCTCTTGTCCTTCTTCACTTTGGCACTTTCACGTAACACTTTTTAACAAAAAACAGAAGAAAAGTGATAAAATGCGAGGTCCATTCGACCTTAACCAATGACTTTCCTCCATAGTGTCTGGACTTTGGCATAAATTCATGCCAAGACAAACTGCCATCCATTCTGGTGGTAGCATCCGTGGTCATATATATATATATATATATATATATTACCGTCCGAATGTTCTATTTTTACTGGTTGTTACCTCAAATGGTGAAAGATCAACAGGATAGAAGTGTATTTTTACTTCCAGCATGCTCCACGACTTTTTAAAGCTCCATACTCAAATAAACATTGCATCCGAATCTCAAGGAAACCAGGTTCTGAAGAGCTGGGGATCCACGTACTAGTGAATTTCCGATCGCTAAGAGGTTTACATTAATGTAAATATTTCCACGAAAGCATAAAACATGCACGTGTTTCACTTAAGGAGATAGTCTATTTTACTCCAGCAAGAAAAACACTGATTTTTGTGAATCCTTTAAGATTAAAGCACAAGTTTGTGCACTACTTCAACAAGAATCTAACATTCCACTCGAGTTTCAGCAATTGTCGGAAAGTGGTGTTGTTGTCCCCATTTATTCACACAAGTGGTAACAAACCACAAACACATGAAGTGAAATTCTTGTCAAAAATGGCCCTACTTTCAAACATGGTTGAAAGGATGACAAATCCAAAAGGATTTGCATTTGTCACATTTTTTCACGCAAAGCGGTCCTCAATGCACTTATGTGAACTTGTTTGTTTTATTTACAATAACGGACGGCCCCAAGCCATCCTAGTCCACCAACAATGGACATGTACAGTTCATTGACTATAATTCATTTAAAAAATGGTATGTCAAACTAGATAATACATATGTTTTCTATGTACGCATTACAAAGAAAATTGCATAAGAACCCTTTTAAGCATTGATAGGGTTGCATTTTTAATTCTGATCTTTATGGTGGCTTATTTATGCCAACCTAACTGTATTGTTAATCAATTAATGAACAAATAGAGCCGAGGGGGGATGTTTGCACAATTGAGCAACCTTAAATTCCTTGTCGCAATCAACACATTTGCAAATTTTCTGAAATCAACGAGTTTAAATAGCTTTGAAAAAAAATTATTTGCATGCCATGGCATACCTTTTTTTTCTTGATTTGACCAAACTAAATTCTTCTTTGATGTACTTTTTTTATATTAATTATCCCCCACCTCCGAAGAAGGCAGAGCATATAGCTATGCTTATGCTGGTCGGTCGTTCAGTGGGAAGAGAGACCGCACACATGCCCCCCCCCCCCCAGTGCCAAGTAGTCCCTTAACTCTCTAGTGCATGACATAGGAAAACCACAAAAATATTCACTTCCGGGAACAAGGAACAGGAAGTTTGCATATATAAATGTGTCACATCAAAATTAACTTGTTTTGTCACTGAAAAGTTGATAAATGACTGGTAATTGACAAATTTATAGATATCAAAGTTAGAAACAGGCTTATAGAATATACCAACATGCACCTCCAAAGCTAATGAAAATGCTAAGCAATTTAGCATTAGGCGACGCATATGTAAACAACTCAAGAAGTTTTTGAGATAGGACTACCGTAGCACGCAGGTATGTACACCTATATAAGGGCTAGATGAACTAGGAAGGTAGTTGACTATGACCCTATTTCCAAGGTCACTTAGGTATTATTGTAAGTTTTAGTTTTCACACTAAGAAAAAAAGAAAAGATAAAAAAGAGCATAAAAAAGTATAGACACATTTGTTTCACATGGATTATGGAGAAAGTCTAACATTGAGTTATCAAGTCACTCTCCATGGCACAGATGTTGGCGTATACCAGTACCTCCTACCTTGTCTGTGGTGGAAGAAACCGATGAATTCGAGGGAAACCACTGTCCATGGTTCAAGTGGTAGGAACTTTCTCCACATGCTTCCCAGGAATATAATTGAACCTGGGTCGCAGAGATGAAGTGCAAGCGTCTTGCCGCTCAGCCAACCGTGCACCCAAGATTTCATGATAGGACATGTGCATTGCATAGGCTGATAGTCCTCATCCAGGGCTGGGTCAAGTTTGAAGATGGTTGACCTTGACATAAATTCAAAGGTCGCAAGGCCACTTTAGTTAACTTGCTTTCTGCATTATACCTCAGAATTTAAGTTATGACTTCAACATTGCACATGGCAATCGTCCTGAATAGGGCTTGGTCAGCGTGAAAGATGGATGAAGGCTACCAAATCCCAAAAGTCACCTCCGAGAGTCCTATTAGTGAACCTGGTTTCTGTAGGATAAGTTAAGGTGTTTTTGACCTGTGACTTTCAAATAGCATAGGCATATTGCCTTCTATGAGATCTAGGTCAAGTTCTGAAATTGGTGACCTTGCGGCCAATCCCAAAGTCACACAGTCACATTACTGAATGTGGTTGCTGCTCAATAACTGCAGAATTTATCGAGCAATAGCTTCTATTTATTACATGTTTATAGTCTTCTATCTGTCCACCTATAATCATCATAGCTAAGGATATTTTTGACCTAGGACTTCTATATGGCAATGGAATAAAACCTTTTGTAGGAGCTAGATCACATTTTGCAATTGGTGGCTGCAGTCTCCAAGGTCACAGAGCCACATCATTTCATTTGGTTTCTGCTTTATAACTGCAGAATGTTATGAACCAAGGGTTTTATAATGCAGATGTTTAAAGTTTCTTTTATTAGGGCTAGATCAGCTTTAAAGAAGGGTGACCTTTACCTAATTACCAAGATCACAGGGCCACTTTAGTGACTTTAGTTTCTGCATCTTAACACAGAATTTCACCTCAGATATCAATGTTGCACATGATAATAGTCCTCTTTCAGCTCTTGATCAAGTTACAACATAACATTGACGCAATTCTACATGTCACTATATAAGTTGGTAGACTGTGGTTTCTGCAACATTACTCAAGCAGTTTTTGAGATCGGACTTTGTTCTGCCCCAGGATTTATTCTTCAATAAGGGCTTTGTGAAGTTTGAAGATGGTTGCCCTCGACCTAATTTCAAAGGCCACAGAGGTACTGCAATAGGTTTTGGTTTGTGCATGATAACTAGAAATGTTTTTATGATAGAATCTATATATTGCATCGGATGATAGTCCTTATCCATGGCTCAGTTAGGTTTGAAGATGGGTGACCTTGATCCCATATCCAAGATCACAAAGTGACTGCAGCGAATTTGACTTGTGCAACCTAACAGTAACTTCATGAATAGAATTCTCTGGAAATTACGAAGTTTCTCTACTGGTACAACCATGATACAGTTATAGTTGAAAACTATTATTTTCAAACTCGCCACAACCTTTACTTCTAGGTTGCTTATCTTGTCAACAGAACTCAGAGCTAGGACTTTGATATTGCTTAAAGTAAAAGTCCTCTATCAGGATTACATCAGGTTTGCAAATTGATGACTTTCATTTACTTCTTAAGGTCATGAGTGCCCATTTAATACTATCAACAAGGTGATGAGGGTAGACATAATGACGGTAAGGGGCATCTATGTTTTACAAACATGTCTTGTTGAATCTATTTCAATAACGAACATGGTATATATGATGGCGTCAGGACACATTGTGAGATCTGATCTTATGAGAGAGTCATAACTTGCCATTGCGGTTTTGATATGCATGTCAGCTTGAATATTAAGCAGCCTTGGTCAATAATGAGGATCAGTCCCAGCTGCACAACCCAGGTGCCTCTGTTATAACCCACGTACCTACGACATGCATAGCCTGGGCACATGAACTTATGACGTAGTCCAGGTATGTCTGGTATAACCCACCTGTACCTTTCTGGTCTTGCATTGGCAAGATACCAGGAGCTGTAGTTGCACTCTAGTAAAGAGTGTTCTATCTTCCTGTATTTGCTGGCATGAAAAGTGAGCGGAGAGAGTAATGTTGTCAGGACGCTTCCGCAAAAATGATTTTGCGTTCACTATGTGTATACTTTCACAGACTTTCTGTCGTTTCTAGGTCAAAGATGTTCTGTAGGTATAATGAATTAATTTTTCACTCACTGTAAAACAACAAAATAACTGGAGATAATGATGGAGGAACAATTATGACTGCAGCAAATCAACACCTGGGACCTTTTGAGAATCAGAAAAAATATTAGCCCAACGCAAATGGGTTTAAATACATCAAACAGTGAGACAAATGGTTTGCTTTGACTCATTGGCCGCACACAAAAGCAAAATTCCCAACTATGGTACAAAAGCAAAAACACTTCTCACTACACCTAAGAGCAGATCAGTATAAAAAAGGATGGTTCACTTGAGTTTTCATAAAATTATGCTGAGAATATTCCACAAACCAGATACCAACATTCAAAATCCATGTCAGGGGTAACTAGTTTGGTGCTGTAGCACAGAAAAAAATCCGATGTGGGACAAATGCCAAAATGGTTAAATTATCACGTACTTTCAGGGACTGTCTCTGACGACAAGAGACAGTTTCCATCACTGCAAGGACATATCTAATGGCCACTCAACACCTGTAATGAGGCTCTTTATGACAGACTGTACAGATAACCTGGATCGTGCATCCACATAAAATACCCTCCTATCGCCCTCTTTGTAAAAAAATCAAATGCGACATAGGCAATTAGTCAGCAGATTCAGTGCCTGGAGCAGAGTATCAGTTACAAGTATTCCATGCTCTTTTTTTCATTCTGTTTTAGCTGACACAGGGTGACCCATAGTGAGGGTCGAATACAACAGTTTTTCTTTGATCCCATAGTTTGCATCCGCCATGACATGCCCCCATCATGGTGTTACATTTTAAAAATACATTAATGGACATTGATATCGAAAAAAATCTGTATCATGGCGTTTGCAAGTGTCCTTCCTTCATCATTTATTTAGGCATATAATTTCCACATGGTTGCAAGGAACCATTTCTGTACTCATTTACCAATCATGTCACTAACTTTTTTAAGTTATGAAGCCCTTAGATAATTCCCCCAATTGCTGAAATAATGTGCGTTTAATACAAGAAATTCTAATAATATATCTGAATCTATAGGTGTCAAAATGTTATGTATGACAGAAAATATTTATGGTGTGTCTGGTGTCCGTATAAAGCTGGCCTATACTTTGGATGAAAAGACTTGAAGGGGACGTCTTTCCACTTGGGGACTTCTTACAAACATGTCTAATAAACGCATTTCGAAACAGAAAGACACCCAGGAGGGGCAGTCTCAACTTAATGTTTCTTACCAGTGAGAGAATGACTCAGAAACAACATCCCAAGGGCCTGTCATTTTTGTTTCGTTTTAAGTAAGTACGGAAAAGGTGTCAGTAGTACTAATTAAAGAATGACCTGTGATAAACGAAGTAGATTTTCAAAATTGACTTTTATGATACAAAAATCCATTGTAATGAATCAGTACCTCATTGTAAAACTGAAAAAGTTATCAGACCCCTAAACTACAGAATACTATGATCAACATTAATGTTAATAGTGGTCATTTGCCCAAAGGAAGTAACTTAGAGGGGTATATATAGCTTATTTGCTTGTTACAAGTGTTTAATGCGTGGGCACATAAAGCCTAATCTTGGAATCATTGAATACACGCCTGAGTTTAATATTAAATGTAGTTAGTCTGGCTATAACCAATTAGCTAACATGATTGGATGGATATTTGCAACTTCCTCCGATCAATAGCAGTGCTAGTCAAAGTGGAAACACACCCCAATATATCTTCTCTCTTTTGGTCACATGTATTGATCTTTCACATAAAGTTATGATTCCAGAATGTACCCTTCGCCTTCGACTGCCATGATGTTTGCTTGTTTAATTCAGGCGTTTTAGGTGTTTCCTTGTTGGGGGGGGGGTCGACCCAATCCTCCCTGTCGACAGGCCTGTTACACGAGAAGTAAACCGACCAAATGGGGTAGCTTTTGCCTGAAATACAGTAAAAGACCGGTGCTGCAATATACAGTTTCACGTGCAGCTGCATTGAGACGTGGGAATGGAAAAAAGTGTGAAGGTCAATCATGCATGTATTGGATAAAACTTTTGCTACGCTTATAAAGGTGAAGGTCACAAAGAGATGACTATTGTCCTGGCCTAGGAACTCTGCTCATTATCACGTTGGTGGGTGTACAGGACTATAATTAATTTTAACCAACACGAAACTATGCTTTTTCGACATGTTTTCACTTTTGATTATGTATTCTTTTACTGTACTCACACACAATGTAGGCCAGGTCCTTCATTGTGTTTGTTTTTCTCTCAGAGGTGGGCAATGATTGAGCCTCCACGACCTTCAGGTGCCCAGGACCTTGTTGTGGTCCTGCTCCAAGAGTAAACCAAACAGAGCACAAGACCTACCCCATACAGAGTATAATGAGGCTTATCGTCAGGCAGAGTCAAAGGCATAGTTGAAGTGTAGAAAGCGAACATATAAGCATTTCTTTCACCCCTGGTTCACGTATTTGTCAATCAGAGATTTCAATACGAAAAATGACAGAAGCGCGACTTTTCTTTTTGAAGCCAACTTGATGCTTATGAATAGTGTTATCTGATTCAAAATAATTATATTATGTGGAGTTAAGGATTATGCAAAATAAATTATAGAAATGACTAGTAAGGGCTTTACCACTATAGTTTTTAGGGTTACAGGTAGCGCCGTTTCTATGGACTCGGTTATGAATGTTTTCGCACCAAGGATCTGGAAATAGATCCAGTAGTTGAAACTTTGTTAAACACGTTATGTTAAAGGGGTATTAATCTGTCAAGTTCACTTTTTAAACATATCACCAAGCACCCCATCGACACCTGGGGCTTTATGCCCTCTCTAACCCACAACAGCTTGATTTCATTCAGACTGATTTTAAATTTCATGTCATTAAGACTGATTTTATCTTTGTGACCAATGAAGGTGTCACTTGCCTTATCATGCTCAAAATGAGTGCCATTGAATATCTTCTTGACATATGAGGTCCACTCAGAAAGGTCAATAGGATTGCTATTTATGGTTTGAAGGCATTATTTGGTTGGTTATCAAGGTCCCAAAAGACTGATCTTTTAGTTTCTTTCAGATTTGTCAACTGATGGAATATACTGCTTCCAATTTACGGTTTTTTTTTATAACTTGGTGATATATTATACTGCTTCCGTTTGTGTCTGTAGTTTTGTGGAAGGTGACGTTAAATTGATCAGCATGCAAATTAATTTCCATTTTCGTCGAATCCAAACAGTCCGTGTAGTATCGCTTTTCCTTTTTGCTTTTAATACATTTCTTCGTATTGCAAAAGCCAATTATGTGCTTTTATTCATTTTTGGCTGACTGACGCTCACCAAGTGAGAATGTACATGCAACTCTCTTTGAAACTGACGTGCAAATATCGGGCAATCGTGAAGTAGTGATCTCCAAAATAACTATACCTGTTTATGAATGTGTCTACCAGCTAAACATTATGGTGCCTTGCGACTTAAGTTCTCATCGGGCAAGAACTGGAACTGTGTGTTGGAAATCATTGCCACATAAGCAGGCGAAATATGAAAACCAGAGGCAAGTTGACTTCGATTGGCATGATTGCCCTCTGAGTCACTTTTATCACCTTTTTTTTGTCTTACACGATGGCGCTTATCGTCTAATGAAGACTACTCATGTCCACACACCGTGACAGTTCAAGCTGAATGGGGAACCAACCTGACACTTACCAATCATGTTAAAAAACAGCTTCAATGTTATCACCTAAATCTGTATCTACCGGATTAGTGTGGTATGAAACCTGTGTATGCCTAGCTATTCAGTGCTTTTCGATGGGACATAAATTAACCTTTCATCTGCCTGCTTTTGATTTACTACTAACAAATAATAGTATACAAACGTATTTTGACAAAAGAACAATCAGTAGTTACAAACACATTCAAGATCGTGGTCTATCGGAGAATGTTTTGGCCCAAAGTCGTTCACTGGAATGTCGTAAGCCTCAGTGGGAAGTAAGACCAGCTGCGCCATGGACACCTTAACCCTTAAAGTTCTAATCACTGCTATAGTCATTCTCTCATTACTGTTAAACATAGAATGGTTAAAAGATTCAAATTCCTCATGAAGATAGCTTTTATCCAAATACCAGCAAGCCTAGTCTAAAGCAAAACGTAGTGTTAGTCAACAGGTTTCCTATGGGCACTTTGCACGCAATGCGCGCAAGTGCCCCCCAGGAAAGCTGTTGAATCAGTCTTAAATCAGCACTTTAAGGGTTAATGGTCTTACTCATGAACTTGATGTTGTAGGTATTAGCGAATCTTGGCACAATGAAACACATACTGATGTTAGTGTAAGCATTCAACAGTATTCTATAGATCGACGTGATTGCCAAGTGGAGTGCATGGCGGAATCACAGCCTACATCACAAACACAATCACATATACCAGACGACTTGATCTTCAAACCCAGGGTCTTGAAAAGTTATGGATTGAAATAAAATTTCAAAAATCACTCGGAATCCTTGTGTGTATAGTTTAGAGGTCCCAATTTCAGATATTTAATTATCGGATACCCCAATCTCAGCACACGGTGGAAACGCTTACTTGGAAAAAAAAATCGTACTCATGGGTGACTTTAATGTTGATTTAAGTGGAGGACTGGACAGTTATATACAATGGAGAGGCATGGATGATATTTTTCAACTGACACAACTAGTTAATAATCCCACCAGGGTGACAGATATCACCAACACACAATCAGATCACATATATGTCAGCATCCAAACAATGTAAAGTGTGCTAATGTTCTTATCATTGGCACGAGTGACCACTAGCCAACCCTGTTTGTCCGAAAATCAAATTATAACGTAAAACAAACGCATATGACCATTTGGTTGAGATCTTACAAAATTTTAATGAAACCGGTTTTGAAAAGGACTTATCTCACATCCAATGGTCCTTTTTAGATGCTTTCTCAGACCCCAGTGATGTATTGCGTCGTTGATACAAACTTTTTAATGAAGTATTTGATACCCATGCCCCATGGGAAGCACGTGAAACGTTATATTGGACTCCCTGCCATCCAATATCTGTATAATATATATATATATATATGTATATGTATATGTATATGTATATGTACCTCAAACAGTCGCTAGATACCCTACCGGTAAGAATACAGAAGCCAAAGCCTTTACGTAGATCTAGTACTTTTAGTCATACATCTTTGGCTGAACATACCAGCAAAACTTGCCATACTTAAAACATATTGTTCCTTGTATGTTGGTAGCGTTTTTTTATATTGTATCATATTGATTCTATTAGTCGGTTAAAATAGCTTTAAGCTAATGTTTCTTGCACACAAATCCGACATAAAATAAAATTTGAGTCTGAATTTTAAACTGGTGTCTTGGCTACATCACGCATGTAGCTTGTGTGCACCGACATACTGTAGAATATAGTTAGGTCATAAGTCACCAAATCCGGATCATGGGCCGTTTGTGCATTGATATGCTAACAGACACGGTGACCAAACTCTGAATATTCACCTAAATCAATTGCAAGTAAGTCAAAGCGTCCTCTCTCTTCTCAGAGAAGGAAAAACAATGAAGACCCACATATAAGATAGATATATAGAAGCCTGGATCCAGACAAAAAGAATATTTTCTCCAGCTCGTAACTACATATCTCAGAGTTTGTCACTAGTTGTAGGGCAACCCCTGCTTTTATTTCATTTTTAATTCATGTTGTAATTAGTTTTATTACATTCTGTCGTTAGGGGTTCTCCATAATTGTTATCATTTTCGCAAAACATTCATAACGTTTTGACACCCCCTACACTATGACAAAAATCTCATTTTACAAATACCAGGCACAACACAGAAACCCTGATTTTAAGTCATTCAAGTTTCGTATTCTATCTATACGTATAAATTGATGATATTGCATGGATGGATCAAGTAAAAGTAACATTTAATCCAATGAAAAGCAAAATGTGTACTGTGGATTTGTAAAGAAACCTTGTCGTGAAGTGCCAAGCACATTTATAATAATAATAATAATAATAATAATAATAATAATAATAATAATAATAATAATAATAATAATAATAATAATAATAATAATAATAATAATAATAATAATAATAATCTTCAGTCCATGAAAGTACTATAAACAAAGAGTGTCTCTTTTTAAAACTCAGTTTATAGTTCTAGGCTGAAAAGTTTTATTTGTTTCATTGATTTGTTGAAAGGGCAGTTGTAACCAAAATATATCATATTTTTTTCTGTACGCCGTTCCCCTGTAAATGTTTTATTCATACGTAAAAATGATCACAATCATACACGGTCCCTGACCTGTACAATATTGGTCAGCATTACTCTCCCATGTCAACCGAATGCCAGTACCACGTGACTCATCAAGCTTACAGATATTTACTTTGTTTGCTTTGACTTTAGGTTCTGGCGGCAGCAGCGGCAACGGTGGAGGTGGTAAGTAAATTGTATATATTTTTAAATTCCTCTGAATGCCCAAGTCCCATACTTGAAGAGCAAAATCCTGTCCCGTACCATTCACTGACAAACTGTAGATTTTCAAATCATCACAAAAATTTAGATTCTATACGCAACAAATCATATTCATAGAATTTGAAATTTAGAAGAAAACTTAAGACCTAATTAGCCTATATATGAAATCGGATCATCAGCGGGGAACCAGCTGAAGACCTCTTTCGGTGCCATTAATAATAATAACACGGCAATATAATGTTTATTTCTTATGCCAGAAAGCGATGATATAGTTATACCTCGCTTAGAAAGCCCGGAGAGCATAAAAGCGCGAGTGACAGCCACCAGAGCCGCTCCCGAACCATGTTGTTTCATCTTTCGTGCAGAATCGCGTATTTTTGCCTGTTACTTTGGTGTCTGATCGGCCTTCTTTGTTATACAGATGACGTCATTAAGCATGGCTAATTATTCTCTGCTATACCGTATTAACAAGTTGTTGTCCCGTTCAATGCGAACAGATCTGTATCCATGCTGCACTAGCACTGGCAAGCCAGCTGTAATCCATGTCCGTGGATGATGATGCATTTTTTTTCAGGACAAAAATCGACACAAAACAAACTAAAAACAAACAACAACAAAAAAACAAAACAAAACAAACAAAAATGCAGAATAAAAAGCGTTACCAAAACAAAATGAATACCTTTGCTTTAGATTTATTATATTATAGTGGGCAGCACGTGCTTTATGTAGATATAGACACGAGAACTACAATGGGGCAAACAGTGGAAAGGGATTTGAGTTCACCACAGCATTGTTTGCTTTTTGTACGTCTTTTGTTTCCGGCGAGGATGGACATTTTTGCCTTATTAAGAGCTTTACAGAAATCTTAGTACAATGTAGCACCTTATAGAACGTATTTAAAAAAAGCCAAGATCTCGACGACTGGCATGTGACTATCATTATCATGTAAAGTATAAAGCATGCATCTTGAACATGTTGAGGATTTGTACGAAGCGTATGGCCTTTCTGCAATGCCCACCTTGTACCTTCAATGCACGCTCTTAGAAACATATCATGTGAATGTTTTCGCCGTTTCCCTAATGTAAGACTCGCTGAACATGCCGGGAAAAATGTTCCAGGTCGGAATTGATGGTCAGGCATGATCCAAGCAGACACACACAATGTTGCAGTCAAGGGAACTTAGGCTCATGCAACACATTTCACTGGATAGTTTTTAAATTTCGTAATCAAGGGATTCATTTTAGGAGTCGGGCTGCCATAAAATACAGAATCTGTCCACATTTTTCTCCAAGAGATGTTTCAGATGCGTGCTTCATATGATCATGCAAACGACGACTGTAGCTAAACCTTATGTTGATTTCTTTGCATATGAATATGGCTGCCATAAATTGTTTTCTTGAACCACGTCTTCTGTACAGTTAGTATAAACATACATAATTTCAAAAGCGATTGAGCAGTAAGTTGGGCCCACATGAATCCTTCTCTCAAAAAAGCAATTTACCGTCTGATAGAAATAAACTTCTGTCACATGGATGAGACACACACACACAGTAAGGGTGAAAATGCAGGGTTCCTAAGACCAACAATAATGGCAACTATTTCGTAATTTGTCTCCGGTACTTATGCAATCACTGCTTTATAATCCCGCTTTATAAATTAAAGGTTTTCCGTTGAATGTTGACCATTGTCTGGTCCAGGTACTGAGCTTTCACAGTTAAACGGGTACGGGATATAACTATATTTGGAAAAAAAACAGTTAACCACATACAACTGTTGGCACACTGAAAAGTAGTATCAGTCATTCGTTTCCCCATGACATGTTCACTGAATCTTTTTGATGGTTTCTAAATATTCCTTATCCTCCTTTTGAGTTTGTTTTCTGGTCCAGATTGACCAACAAATTATGTTAAGTTTTTGTGCTTGCACAATGTCACATACAGTCAAGTTGAATTGGCCGAACAGATGACACGACAGTGTGACTTTCATTCGGAGCCTGAACAATGGAGAGCAATTGCAACAAGGCTCCGTGAGGCATCCATACACAAGTGAACAGAATATAATGAATATGCATTCCATTACCGGCATATTGTGGTAGTTGGCTTTTTCTTACTGTTTAGTTTTGACTTGTGTTCCTTGAGAGATTCGCTTCTCATCTGATACGAAGGGAAATAAGACTACGTCAGGATGTATGTATGTATGTATGTATGTATGTATGTATGTAGATATGTATATATATATATATATATATATATATATATATATATATATATATATATATATATATATATATATATATAAGATCTTGTGACCGAATAATCATTCATGGAATAAAATATGAACGTTACTTATGTGCTCAGTTTAGACAAGGCATTTTGCCTTTATCTGTGGAAACTAGTCTTGATGGGTCCCTATTATGTAGACAGGCCTCTGTGCACATCGTGTAAAAAGTATGCAATCGAAGACAATATTCATTTTCTGTGTATGTCCGTTTTATTTTCACTTGAGACAGTTACTGTTTAAAAGCGTTTCAGAATTGGACAAACATTTTTATTGATGAATAATGAAGATAAATTTGTGTTTGTCTGGTAAACGCATGATGTAAATTTTATTTCTAGGTTTCTGAGTCATGCATGGATCAGAGAGACGCAACCCGCTCTATTCTATGTCACAAAATATGTGACTACATGATACGTCATATCTCCATACGGTAATTAGCCAATTAGGGCTGGGTACAAACCTTTATTTGTTACAGCTTATGTTATTTTTTTTAACAATGTACAATCACTGTTTGCGACAATGCAGAGAAACTGCACGGAAAATACGAGCAAACCAAGAACCAAAAATTCGCCAGCCATTACACAAGCAAAGTCAAAATCCGGAAATGCAAGGTAGACAGACACACCAGAAACTAAGTATCGTTTCTATACTAATGAATGAATAATTAATTTATCCCATTTTTGTGACATTTCCGGTAAACTCTGCTTGGCGACACGAAAAATTAAACCATTACAAACTCATGCTCAAGAACAAACGTGCCCAAAGGTACTTCTACAGTTCTCCTATGGACAAGCTTATTCAAAATAGGGCTCCTTCCAGGTTCCTTCTGGGCGAAAAAAACGCATTTGCTTTAAATATGGATGGAGATGGAAAGGACTAAGATATTGTACCTGTGTAACACGACTATAGAATAACGTGGGCTGCATATATGCCAGTGTGCTATTTTTATTTGCAGCATTGTTATAGGGGTCAAAATCCGCCGTTTGCATAGAATCGTTTAGATGTGTAAAGCTAATAGAAACGACTGGTGCAATATTAATATCGTAATGATTTTTTACCAGAGTGCCTGTGTGTTGTCCAACAGAAAAAAAAAACTACAGCAGAATCTAGCATTGCATTTCCAACATTGCATGTCGAATGCAAATCAAAAGCATAATACTGGTCGTTTAGTTCATCAAAGTAGATCTATAGGGTTAGACATAGATCTACTCTCTTCTGAAAGATAATCGCCGAAGGAAATACATCGCTTGGGAGGGCATCCGTTGCATTTGCAGCAATGTTTGCATCAATTTCTGTGCAGCTACATCATTTATCTGTAAATCAAAATATGTTTGAACGAATGATGTCATTTGCACTCAAAAGTGCATTGTTTGCTTTTGCACATTGCCATATGTATCAAGCGTGTCGAAACCGCATATGGTTATCATGGTAACCATCATGCTGTCTGTTTTTCTGCTTCCTGTAGTAATGGAGGGGCCTTGATCGTAATCACCTAATTTCAGATAATGTTGAGAAATCATTCCGCAAAAAATAGGCATGGTTTATCGCGAGACGATTCTTTTCTCTTGAAAGCAGATTGAATGTGAGAAATGCAAAAAGAAAAAGTATTGGTCCACCCATACCATACCATACTGTACCATACCATACCATACCACACCATACCATACTATACCATCAGTACAGCAAGGGAGCTCATCACTGAAGCAACCACGACCCCAGAGTCCAAACCGGCCCTTCTCCACTCTCTTTCCCCAAAGCCTCCCCTATCACCCCATAAAGCCTACACCTCATACATTATTTAACTAATTCCTACTTCATATCTATTCAACCTGCCAACCCCATCCTTTGATCTGTATTCACCATACCCTCTTACATACCCTTTGCATACATTTCTAAGTCATCTACACGACCCATTCCCTTTCTTGAGCAGCTATCCCAGGCTTTAGAGCAGACACCCTGCCACAATAGCCACTCCTGTAATCATCCCCTACCAATTCTCATTACTCTGGACCGTGGTCTTTGACTACAAACATATCCACGCATTCCATTCTACTCTAAACCTGATACTGCTTTTATACCTTCCATGCTTGCCTGCACTGACCCCATTAGGGATAAAATTAAAGCATATTTTAGCTCAACTATAGCCCATTTCCAGTTTACTTCAGCAGGTATGTCACCATTTAAAACAATTTTACTCAGAAAGTGAATTTTTATCTCTTGAAGCAAATTTGAATTCAAAGGATTGTTTAACACTTTCGTCATTATTTATCCCCATCTCTCCATCAAAAGAGTATTTTCACAAATTAACAACTGATGACTCCTGAGTTCAGTTGACAAGTAGATGAACTCACGGACAATTGTGAATGTTTCAATTTACTCTTATTTTATAGCACTGATAAATTTAGTGTGGTAGTTTATAAAGAAATTGTCGGGGGAGGGGTTAACACGGTATAAAGACTGGTGTAGAGTTCATCATTTCGTTTATTTTCCCTTATTGTAACACAAGAGTGTACCCAGATTAACTCTTTCAGTGTCAAGTTTAGCATTCAGTCGACAGCCCTCCTCGGCGCAGTGTGCCCCAAGCGCGCCGAGGAAAGCTGTTGACCCAGATTATAATATTCTCTGGAACTACAGGTATGCAGGAACTTGAATAAAAAGTGGTTTCAAAGGGAGAGAATCTAGCACCCTTATCATAATTGGGTAGGTCTACACTAAAAGAGTTAGGTGGTAAATTAAAGACATGCAGAACCTGGCTTCTGGTGATAGTTTCTATGAATCCATCAGTAACTTGTCTGAAGAGTCCATGCACCACTTTTGAATTTGATTATTTTTATATACTTTTATATTTTTTTAATTAAAGCTGGACTTTATGCTAGAGCTTTGGCATTTTTAAAACGCAAATTATATACTGAGATTTATGGGTAACATTATGATAAGATAGAAGGTACTTCGCCATTTTGCCTGCGTCTGTCGTTTGCAAATATTCACCGTATTAACCTTTGCTGTCGTTAGATTGCGCTGCACAGTATTCCAACACGGATACCAAATTAAGGCAACAGGGCCAAGGGTAATGCGACAATGTGCAATTCTTTGAGTTGTCACCTCCTCCTCAACAACAATAATTCAATGTGAATTTGCAAAAATAAAATCTAATAATGCTTAGCATAATAAGTCTAGGTTGCAGCACTCTTAACGCGATCATTGTCTCTTCATCCCTTTCTGACATATGAATCCTGCAAGTACATAAAGTGGAGTGTAGTACATCAAAATGCCTTATCAACCGTGCATTGGAAGTTGCACCCCTTGGATAACATTTCACAATGCACGATGGACCATTTTGCATTCAAACTATTAACGTATATTATTTTACTCTTTCCGGAGACCACAAGGCAACAGATGGAAGTCAACAAAATATTTGCCGTAGCCATACTTGGTAAGGTACATGACTGACGGCCATTTTGTTGTTTTATACAGCCGAGCACCCTAACGTCGTCAGCTATTAAAATGTTCACAAGCAACCTTGGTCCTTCTTAACAACCATGTATTTAACACAAGCATTAGCTGAACTTGTGAGATATTTCTTACAGACGAATGGGCCTTTGTACATTATGCATATTTTCCAAATTCATGTGATTCAGTATTTTCACATTTGGTGGGCGTGAATTGGCAACGGATTTGTCCTACGGGAGTTGAAGCTACATTGCAACGCCTGGTAATTGTAAATCTTGTTTTCTCACAGGAAATCTGGAGGTTTGGGAGATCGTGCTCATTGTCCTCGGAGTCCTTGGCTTGTCATTTCTTGTTGGCCTGTGTCGCTACTGCTGTAAAGAATTAGGTAGGCCTACTCGGTCTCTATATATTCACTCAGAGTAAAATCAATTCACGCCGTTTTATTCTCAATAGATACAGTTTGAAACGAAACCTTTGCCTTTTGCTGTGGGCATTAGCGGAACAGCAGTCATATCCACTGTTTGTATTTGAATAAGGTTCGAGGGTTGCACTGAATAATCCTTGCCTGGTCATCATTGGAAACTTACATCCAGAAACCCGTTTGTATGAACCTGTCTAACGTCATATGATATACAATATAGTGTGGACGCACCGGGGTGCATGTATGTCTTTCGCCTGTGAACATAATGCCATTTTACTCAGCTGACGACTGCAATAATTTGGTGTTAGCTGAGGCTGCCACACACAGCCAATGCAGTCCGAGGCAGAGGAGAGTCATGTCGAGCTTCACATCATCTGTTTAATATAAACAAATGACCAGGCAAATACACATCGCTCTGGTTCGACCTTCGCAAAATTGCCCCATGTATATATTACACCTGTGTGGCATAACAATTTCAAGTTTCGTGGAATTCGCCAGTTGGGTATTATGAACTCCTGAATGCCCATGTATATGGACGTTGACTTGTCAACTTATTCACAAACATTATGGTTTCGTGTATAAAACCTTGGGTTTCATTAAACACAATCCGGGTTTTTGTAATGAAACTGGGTTCTGTACATGAAACCCAGGGTTTTGTGGATTTTTACCTCAGCTGACGTGTCAGTCAGCTGAGCTTATGTTATGACTAGCAATCCGTCGTCCATCCTCCAGTCGTCCACAATTCATGTTTTCAACTTTTCCAAAACCAGCAGCCAGATTCAATTCAAACTTGGTGGGGATGTGCCTTGGGTAGGTTTCTACCAATTTGTTCAAATGCTCATGCTCCAGTGATATTTGGATGTTTTAAGAATAATTCGTTCTTTTTGGGGGCAAATGTTAAAAAATCTTTTTCTCCCAAACCGTTCATTCAATTTCTTTAATATCGCACAGGGACACACCCGTGATTTTTTTTTTTTGTAATTTTTCATGATTTTTTTGGTGTAGTTTTAGTACTTTTGACTTCTTCTTCAGAACCGTCACTCAGATTAAAAGTAACCTTAATGGATATGTTCATTGTGGAAGGGCCACACAAAGTTGTTCACCAGGTGGGAATGCTGCAGATTCCTGATTTTTAACGATTTTTTTTACAATTCGGATACTTTTTGGTTGATAGATATTTTCCTATCGATAACTATACAAGTCATTGGGCATTCTAGTGCTTATTCACATTTTCAGCTCAGCTGACTTGTCAGTCAGCTGAGCTTTTGTGAGGGTCTGTCATCCGTCGTCCGTCTATCTGTCTGTCCATCCCTCTGTATGTCGTCCAGTGATGTGCCTTGGGCGGATCTCTACCAAGTTTGTTCCAAAAGTCACGCTCCATTGATTTTTGGGGTTTTATGAATTGTTTTTGCCCCTTTTTTGGGGGGAGGAGCAAATCCTAAAAAAAATCTTCTTCCAGAAACACCTCACGCAATTGCTTGATATTGCACAGGGACACTGCTGGGCACTTGTAGCTCTTAAATTGTTCACCAGGTGGCGCTGCTATCTTTTTTTTATGATTTTTTGTTTGTGCTTTTGCTATTTTTGACTTCTTCAGAACAGTCACGCAGATTAAGCTGAAAACCGGTGGATATATTCCTTATAGGAGGGTCAAATAAACTTGTTCACGAGGTGGCACTGCTATGGCTTCCTGATTTTTAACGATTTTTTTCAAGTCGGTTATTTATCGCTCAATGCAGCGTTCTTATTGATTACTATGTTCATGAGTCAATGGGCATTCGAATGTTAATTCACATTTTCGACTTCTCCAAAACCGTCAGCCAGATTGACTTGAAATTTGGTGGCAATGTACCCTGGGTGGGTTTCTTCAAGGTTTGTTCAAATGGTCACGCTCCAGTGATTTTTTGGATTTTCAATGAATTTTTTTTGGGGGGGGTTGACAAATCTTAAAGAATCTTCTCCGCAACCGCTCACCCAATTGCTTTGATATTACGCAAGAACACTTCCAGGGACTCTTAGTTCTTAATTTGCTCACCAGGTGGTGCTGCAACTTTTTTCATTTTTTTATGATTTTTTGTGTGTTTTTGTTACTTGTGACTTCTTCCCCGCAACACTGTCATTTTTCAATTTGCGTACTTACACTAAATGCACCTTTTCGATTGCTGATTATGCTAATGCATTCTAATAGTAATTATCATTTTGGACTTCTCTGAAGAAACTGTCAGATTCACTGTAAACTTGGTGGTTACGTACCTTGGATGGGTTTCTACCAAGTTTGTTCAAATGGTCAAGCCCCAGTGATTTTTTTTGTTTCATTTTTCTCGAAAATCTTTTAAAAGTTTTAATAGGAAAGTTCAACATTGGAATTTCTTGTAATATTATAACTTAAATATTTTGGCCAGATTTGTGCCAAACTTGGTAAGGATGTACCTTTTATAAGTGTCTACCTATTTTGTGCAAATGGTCATGCTCCAGTGATGTATGGACCTTGACCTCATTACCAAGGTCACAGGACAATCAGCGAAACTTACTTTTCACTTGATAACTTGAGATCTGTTTTAAGTTAGGACTTTGATATTGCACATGTTAATGTTTCTCTATGAAAGTCATGCTTAGACAGTAAATGAGTGACCTTGACCTCGTTTCCGGGGTCACAGTGCAGCATACATGACTTTTACTGTTCACTATTTGTTGAAAACTACCTGAACTGGGACCTTGATGTTGCACTTATTAGTGTTCTTCTATGAAGGTCAGACCTACTCAGAACATGGGTGACCTTGATCCTATCCAAAGTTCACAGAGCTGCAAGTGTGATGAATGTCAAGGTCAGCTGAGCAAGGGCTGTTCACACAGCCCTCTTGTTTATTTATATATTTGTCAAAAAACCTTGGGTTTTATACAGAATCTAAACAACTGAGCTGACTATTATTAATTTTCTGCTTCAACGCTTGACAAAATCAGGCTTTCAGAATATAAACCCAAGTTTTGTGATTTTTAAAAATAACAATTAAACAGAACACTGGGTTCTGAAATCTTACAAAGCCCTGGGTATTGTGATGTCAAAAAAAAACTCTGGACTCGTGGTAAGTTGTAATTTGAAAAACAAAACTTAGTTCTGGAAAGACGCGATCAGCACATGCGGTCTTTAGACTACCAACTGTGCCACGAAACATTGGGTTTTATTCATAAACCCTGGGTTTTGTTGCGATGTCTCAGGGTAGTGTGCTAGTATCGTTCGATTAGTGACAGACGTTCTGAATACCCCCAATATTGTGCGTCATGAAACCCTGAGTTTGTGCTTCTTACAAAGCCTTGGTTTACTACAAAACACTGGTTTTTATGACATAACAAAACCCAGGGATTCGTGAAGACGGAGTTAGCGCTCGCGGTCTTCATACTTCCAGCTTTGTACACAAAACACTAGGCTTTATCTGAAAACACAGGGTTTTGTAATGACACTTGCACTTTTGTATACAAAACTATGGATTTTAATACAGCTCTCTGGGTTTTGTCATACAAATCCAGGGTTTGTTCTTGAAACAACTTCAAGTCAATGACCAAGATCTGCACAGGAAACGGAATGCTGTCTAGGATTGGTTGTATACATGTTTACAAAGTTTAGAAATGTACCTTGAAATTTAAGAAACCCTGGATTTTGTGAATATTATCGCACAGAGCAAGCACAAAACCCGGTGCTGTTACTGCAAACCCCAAGTTTTTTGACAAAATCATGGATGTGTTGATGAATAATATTATGGACGTAAATGCAATTCTGGATGAAATAATTTGTAAAACCCTGGGGTATTTTTTTAGTAACGGATCATTGCAAGGGCAAAACTCAGAGGTTTGCTTACAAACCTCTGCGTGGTGTGATGCAAAAGGTTTTCTACACCCAATCCTGTGTTTTGTATCAAGAAACCCAGGTATTGTGAATGCTTGGTTTTGGAAGATGCATGTTGATGTTTTGGTAATTCTTGAATCTGCCTTTCGCTGCAATTAACTATGCTCTCATTGTTGGTTTAAAAGTTTTGAATATGGGCAATGTTTTACTGAACCATTGGATGCTACAGCTTCCATGCAAGTGTGTTACATACCACGTTGCTCAATATATCCGTAAGCTCATGAGGTACAGTGTAAGCCTACAGATTCCAAAGTGTGTGAATATATTATACAAAGACAGGAACGCCATCGCATTCATAAGGCATAAAAAAAACAAACCCTTTGTTTTGCTTGCTACTTTGATATTACTCGCCAGACGCCTTTTGTTTCTGTGTGTCAACAATGCTACACACTTAGAGTTTTACCAAGCATGTTAGTAATCTTGCTGTCAATGTTGTAGCTACGCTGATTCCAGCTTCATAGTTGTCAAGCTGGGTAGAAAAACATTTGACAGGTTTGAAGGGAATTTTTACACAATGATTAACGATATCATCATTTTTGTCCTTGAAAATGTACGATTAGATTAATGCCTAAAGTTGCTATACATATATATATATATATGTATATATATATACATATATGTATATATGTATATATATATATATATATATATATATATATATATATATATATATATATATATATATATATATATATATATATATATATATATACCTCGACGAACGTCATTTAGATTTTTATTCGTGGGCAAGTGATAAAGAACGTACCAGTCCGGTCATGATGCCATAAATTGGCAAGTGTGGGATGAAAGCTTACGTGGCACCTAATTATGCAGCAAAACTACATCGTAAGAACAAAAAGAGGTTATGGCGCGTTTGAAAACTACACACCGCTTTGTGTCAGTACAACTAAGATTTAGACAAACGCAAAATACACAGAAAAGAACAAAAATTGTTTTCTACTTGCTTCGCGCTTTTCATGTAAACTTAGCCTGAAAAATTTCAGTGCAAGAATTTTGTCTTACGTGGATGTGATTTCATAATCTCATCTCCTCATATTGATGAAGAGATCATGCTTCCGCTGAACATGTTTCACCATTCCAATTATTAAAGTCAAATCATGTCACTTTGGAAGATTTGATTGAAAGCGAAGCCTTTTGTATGCCAGAATATATTTGCAGTGAACACATCATTCAACATGTATGACTGGCTGATGCATTATCAGAAGCGTTATTCAATTCTTACACAACATTCTGTTACCTTGCAGATAGTGCAGAAGAAAAAGAACTAACAAGTCAAGGAATACAAGACCCCACTTCTCAATCAGTGATAAGCGATTACCCCAAAAACTCCTCGTTTCAAGCCACACCATTGTGTACATACAGTTCTGATGCAGAAGCGCCAATGTTACACAGACGGCATAGTCCGTCAAAAATTGAGGACATTTCTGAAAGAGATCCACTGCAGGATGAAGAGCGAGACGAAGCTGAGCATCCAGGGACGGATTATTCGTCACAATGTCCATATCCTGTAGGACCGATCGGTTTCGGCCCGCAAGTGTTGGGAGCCGCACCGGGAGATATCCCGGATGTGCCGCCCCCTGCGTACAACAGCGTCGTGTCACATTAGAAAACTGTATTTTCGTATGTTTGTAAAATGGAATTGCCTTCTTGATATTTCTACAAAGAGCCAGTTTTTGAAGGTAGCAGGCAGTGCTCCGCTTCGTTAATACAAAGATTGTGTTATTGGGGAAAATGACACAAACACAAAGTAGTTAGTTAACCAAAATAAAGAGTAGATTTGTTTTTTGGACCAGATACACTCAATTCAGTGAGGTGGAATATTTTAAAACTGCAAAAGTTCATTTTGTGTAAATATAATCGTGCTTTCTCCTAATACTGGCTTCTTATAACAAGAGATTTGTTATATCAAGGAAATATAGTGTTGTCGGGAGAAAATATCTTGTTGAAAAATTATGGGCTTGGTGTGATATACAGAAAAATGATCTTGTCATAACAAAACTAATTTAACTTTTTTATGAAAGGCAACTTATCTTGATGTGAAACTATCGATATGTAAACACATTAGGTTGCTCCAGTGTCTTTTGTTTTGCTATGCAATCATATTATGGACAACAAATAGCTTGTGGTGGCCAAAGGCACAGTTGCAACAAGGAAAGTTTATTCTGCAGCAAGATAATTTTATTTGCTGTAGCCGTTGCCACAATGATCATAGTGCCATTAAAACATTGTTAAATTTTAAAAAATCCTATGAAAAATAATCCCTTTAGCACAATTTGGCATATGTAACCTTAGCAACAGAAAAAGTATATTTTTGTACATATATTTAAAGTCGCCTGTTGTTGCAATCCAATATGCTTGTATCGAATTTGAAAGTAAGTAGAGGGTGTAGAAATGTATGCCAAAAGGTCTTTTAGCAGGGTTAAAGTGCAATTATGGCTGTCTATGTTACCGGAAGCCAAATCAATGACCACGCAGCGTGTCATATATGCCCTTTATATGTGTAAAACATGCGCTAATAAGAAGCATCAGCATTCAAGCTTCCGTGAGTAGCTTTACTGAGGGTATGTATATGTTTACTGTATTTACAACCATAAGCATGCTTTATCTGAAATATAATTGTCAAGAAAGAGGACTTTGATATGTAAAACGTACCTATTATATTTAAACCGTCACACCTCAAGGAGTACAATAGTTACACAAAACTTTGGTGCTCCAAATACTCTCGAAGACTGCATACAGTTATTCATCTGTTCCCTGTAAATTACCCGTCCCCCCACCCGAAAAGAAATGGGGATAAAAAAATAAACGAAGTAAAGTAAAACTAAAGGTGCCGTGAAGCGAAGCGAATTTAAGTAAACGTGAAAGGAGAGTTGGAGAAATGAGAGCAGAACAGAGCGAAGTAGACTAGATTTCACACATAAGAATCAATTCATCCAGTGGAATAGTATGGTACTTTCATATAACATTGTCAACGTGTCCTGGAATCAGATAGGATGACATGCCCACAAGCAGATTTCACACATAAGAATCAATTCATCCAGTGGAATAGTATGGTACTTTCATATAACATTGTCGACGTGTCCTGGAATCAGATAGGATGACATGCCCACAAGCAGGTCTCCGCGACTTTTCCTAAGCTGCGATTTGATCCAGTGATCATTCGGGGGAGTTGAGGCCACCTATTTTGACATGATTGTATATCTGTATGTTGTGGCGCGTCAACATGCATATGTATGTTATTCAATAAAAAAAATATGACCATATGAAGTTTGTTATCCCGAATGGTACACATTACTATGACTGATGAAGCAGGACAACTGCTAAGACATCCACGATGTAACACATATCCTGATACGATAACCCTGGTACTTTGTTATCAAGAAGAGCTGTATCAGGGAGTACTTTGTTAAGAGTGGCTGCGACCTATGGCCAAAATATGAGTGTTTTCCATACAATATAGTACAAGTACGACAAAAATGCGCTTTATCCATAGTAAAATCTGTTTCATTTGAAAAGCGTCTTTGCAAAGAAACAAATTTCACCATATGGTAGATACAGGTTAACTACACTCCGAGGTTTTTGAATATTGCGAGAAAAAAGACTTTACCACATACCTATCCAAAGAATGTATGGGTATTTAATACGTTAGAAAACATTTTTTTCCAAAATCATAATATCTTTGTAAAACCAAACCTTTTTATCTATATCTTGACTTTTCTGCATGGGTCAATTTTGGAACTTATTTTATTATACCTCTGTTGATAAGGGGAATTGAAAGGATAATTCTGTGTATGCCTTTCTTCTGGTGTCGTCAGGGACAAGGCAAAATATTTTTTCCACAAATATATTGTTGATGAACCAATTCTTACAATGGGACACAGTCTCGTAATGAAGAGGAGCCACTTACATAGGTTTCATATTTTGATCATTCTTGACTGAAAGTGAAATGGCAGAAGGTAATACATGTGGAGTACCCTGCCAACTGTTAAAATGAAATTTGATGTGCTTTTCTTAACTCTGAGTTAGTTGTTTTACTTTTGAGCTATTTTTTATTTCCTGATCAGACAGAAACATCCATCTGTAATTCTGGATATTGCTGTAAATTCGTGAAGATTTAATATAAATTACGAAATGAAGGACAAAGTAGTGGCCACCTTCATGTCTGGAATAAAC
This sequence comes from Hermodice carunculata, assembly GCA_964020975.1. Classification (NCBI taxonomy): domain Eukaryota; kingdom Metazoa; phylum Annelida; class Polychaeta; order Eunicida; family Amphinomidae; genus Hermodice; species Hermodice carunculata. The sequence continues at coordinate 75,593,706 of OZ026627.1, forward strand.
CCAAGGGGAAAGAATGCAGTTAATCTCGTAGAAACACTGCAAACCTGTACAAAGAAACGCGGAATCAGTAAATTTAGACCTCGTTTTTGAGAAACCGAGCTCATGTGAGCGAAGTGGCTCTATCAATACACACGTGATGGGAATTATGACAAAGAAAAGTTAGAGATGACTCAGTCTGGCGTCAAACGTGGGTTTAAAATCTTAAAGTCTTCTGGTAGTTCTTAAATGAGCAATTGGAGTATCGTCAAGTAAAAGTAATGCCTTGAGCTATAGCCCAAAAGAAGTAATGCCTTGAACTATAGCCCAAAAGAATCCATTGCATATTGATGTGAGAATCAAGTGTTTTGAGGGTTTGACGGATCCAACTGGAAACGCATATATGGGCCCAGCCTGGCACGAAAACAAAATAAATAACCAGTCTCAACGTTGCATAATACAAGTGTGAGTGAAGTGACGTATATAGCCTTAACTAACTACACTAATACTCAGAGGTATTGCATGTTAGGCCGTACACAACTGGAGTATGCACACATCGCATTCCGTTCGAAAAAAAGTTACCATGCAGTTCCCTATCCCTAATTAAACATAATTGTCTTACTACAGACGCTGTTCCATGTGTTACAGAATCTAGTGTACTTTTTACACTCTTTAGGAACTCACGAAAATCATAAAAGTGTAAATTAGATTTGTAAAGTCCATATTATGACAAGATGAAATTAAGGAAGTCACAAACTAATGAGCGGCTTTCACCTAAGTCTAGCCTGGCTAAGAAATTTGTGACAGAGTTGCCACTCTGATATATTTTATAGAAAAAGTTTTTAAAATGTTTATGGAGTTGACATTCAATATCTAGATCCATACATATCAAGTGCAACAAAGCAGAATGACTTTTTCACGGCAAGTTCCAAATGTCTTTTTACGGGGGCCAGCAATGGGATTTTTATGGCATTGAAGCTTTTCAAATTTTCAAATTTTTTAACGCTATTGACCAGTTACTTGGACAATATAATTCTCTTATTTATGCCTCTGTATTTTTTTTTTACTTTGCTGTTCTTCGACGATACTATGTATATATATATATATATATATATATATATATATATATATATATATATATATATATATATATATATATATATGTGTGTGTGTGTGTGTGTGTGTGTATGTGTGTGTGTGTATGTGTGTGTGGGGGGTATAATTTAGATAATATCTTTGAACCTGTAACTCCATCAGTTCTAACTGCGACTAAAGTCAAATTACATGGAAACTGCTCTGAGTTATAATGTTAAAGGTTCCTAGATTCATACATATTTATGCGTGTGTGTGCATATAAAGATCACATGTAATTGTGTAAACATTGCGACTATTATGCAGTGTTGGTGCAATAAACACATCACGACAGAAAGACACAAATACAATAATCTGAATTTACATTAAGCTTTCAGTGATGTATATTTTATAGCACTGTGAAAAATAATGAGAGTTTGTTTTATGGTACGATTAGTGATAAACCTGCACATTTGCTGTAAACGCCAAGGAGGGAAGACTTCTAGCGAAGAAAACACTTGCTTTAGCTGGTTTTGTGATAAACTGAATAGCCGTGAATGTCTTGACACGAGAGAAGAAAAGATTGTCATGAAGTTAACCCAAACAGAAGGAAAAAGACATGATAGTTTGGGATACATCTGCATGTATGTTGTGTCAGGATGGTCATACTTGTGATATGCGGTCGTTTTATAACGCGTGGTGATAAATGTATGTTTTTGCAAGGAATTTTCATAAATCATTTCAAATTTGTTGCAGCTTTCCACTACCACCTTTGGTCCAGTGTGGCTTCAACTTGCCAAAAAACAATTAAGTATATACCCCAGAGATGTGTAAATTTTGTGCCACTTTGAATTGTGATCTATTTACCCAATGGGCAATATTCAAAATTGCCACCAGTATTGAATATATTTCCATTAAATTTCTTATTTCATTTTAATTTACCACTTATATAAAAACCGCCGGTACTTTCGGACCTCTATCCACTATTGGGGCAACCTTCTCGCCCAAGCGCCATCTTTTACACACCAGGGGGTCGTGGCGGGCCCTACTAGTGCTGGTGCTTTATTCGCCCCCGCAGGGCAACTTCAGTGTCTGATACAAAATCCCGACTCGCCCCCCCCCCCCCCCCCCCCCCCGCTGGTTACAACTAATATCCGCATTGCGGTATCTTTACATTTTGAGGAAATGCTTAATCTGGAAAAGTCCCATTATATATTTTACATTACAGTTATTCGACAAATTAACCTTCCCTTAACCCCAATGGCACACATATTTTGGATACTACCCCTTCAAAATACCCAATCGGCTCAGCGTCTCTTGTAGGCCATTTTGAAAATTGCCGATTGCGCACCCAACGGTTTGGAAATGAGGATAATAGTAATGGGACGATCTGGGGGAAGGGGTTATAATATATAACATCAAACGTATTTATTTGGCAAATGTTTCAGAGCATGAATAATGATATGATATATGCTACGGTCACGACTCACTTTGATATCCAAATCAAAGGTGTTTTTGTGCGGCATTGCGCAATGTTCAAAATGACGTTCACTGCGTGCCGGTTGGTTCAAGGTCTATTGTGTAACATTTGGATTTGTAACTAACGATGATAACTGCTTCGGACAAAACCGAGCGGGCAGATTAAAGTTAAGATAGTAAGCCATGTTTTAAAAGTACTTTAACGACCGTTTGCTCGGAGAACGGACAACCACCAGGGAAATATTACGATAACGATCACCGAACCAGGCGGGCCATGAAGTCCGGATATGCTGACTAAAATGGGGATATGGCCTATGCTTTTTCACCGAACTTTTTTTTGGGGGGGGGGGGCGTATAATGTTTCATACAAATTGCTTACGGCAGGGATTCGGGCCTTTTTAATGGGGTCGGTCGGGTTATCGGAACCACAGACACAGACACGCACACAGACACACACACATACACCCCCCACACACACATATATATATATATATATATATATATATATATATATATATATATATATATATATATATGCTAAGCCTTCGTTAACTTAGTCATTTGTCGAAACGTGACAGTTATGTTTAAAAGGGATGTTCTTTCCCCTTTAACACATTAAGTCCTTTGACGTCAGTTGAATTTGTTACCTGGGCACAGCTGAAGGCTTGTTAAATTTATAATTATGAAACCGTAATGGTTGCACAATTTCTTATCCCTAGCAAAAGCAAAAATTTCACACTCAAACTTATAATTGAAGCACACTACTCAAACTTTGACGTGATACTCTTCATTGGCCGGTCCTGTGCAATCGACAATTTCCTACTTAAGTATGCTTCCAAACGGACTGACGATAGCAGTGGTCTTTCATATTTGTTTCACTTTTCGAGATGGTAGTGAATTATTGCCTACATATTCACGTAACATATATTAATTCCTCTGATTACAGTTATGATATTCTAAAGTAAACTGCAATTTATAGTAAATAAACTAAACCTGTCGCGCAATGCATGTTACTCTTCTCTACATGTGCACAAATCTCCATTATTTTCTGTTCTACTGCGACTCTTACATTGTGATTTGTTCTAGCTTTGACAAAAGCAGACATGTCTTATTTGGGACAGACAATGTCACGGTCCCGGGATACGTTTTATTAGCCAGTCCTGTTAAATTCATTTGTGCCTTTAAGACTGTACAGAGCGTTCAGTGAATTTATCTGCGGGTTTGAAGGCGGTATGATGCTCTCGAGAGTGTACAGAACAGTCCTGTGAAATTCACCAGCGGGCTTAAAAGCGGCCGTGTGCTTTTAGGGCTAAACAGAGCAGTCCTGTGAAATTCATCATCGGGCTTGAAGGCGCCGGGTGCTTTCAAAGCTTGGGAGTGAAATACATCTGTAGAGACGCCTGGAGAACGCGTTGGTTTAAACATATCGCGTTCATGAACAGGAAAAACTTCCCATTCTGCCCTGATGGGAAATCATCTAACTTTTTCAGTGTCACATTTTGAGCTGAGTCAACTGCTTTTTTTCAGGGCGCTTTGGGGGCACTCCACCCAAAGGGCATCGCGAAAAAAAACTCTTGACCTGGACTGTTATATTCTATTTACCTACAAGCATGCTGGTACTTCAATAAAAGGGTCTTTTACAAGTAACATGAATCCTCCTTCCTTGTCTTATTAAGAACAGCTCCCTCTACGTCGTCCGATTTTAGTCGCAGTCGGCACTGAAAGATAATTGGCTAGAACACTTCGGTCACGCAACTAATGTCACTGTATCAACCGCCTCTTAGACCTCTACAAAATGCTGTAAATCGGGCGGAGCAGCAGCACCGGGCGAGCCCCGCAGCTCATATCCCCGGCGCTCAGCTTCTTGTCGCTCCTTCAATTCCCAAGTGCCAGATTTCCTCAATACCGCGCAGCTGTGCCACTGTAAAATAGGAAGTGTTGTCACATATTAATAGCATGTAATTGTTTTCCTCATTGTTTTCAATAAATTAGCATTGATAAGATAGATACGGATATACGTCATTGGTATTTATATAGACAGACAGACAGACAGACAGACCGACAAGCAGGCAGATAGATAGATAGATAGATAGATAGATAGATAGAGATAGATAGATAGATAGATAGATAGATAGATAGATAGATAGATAGATAGATAGATAGATAGATAGATAGATAGATAGATAGATAGATAGATAGATAGATAGATAGATAGATAGATAGATAGATAGATAGATTAAAAAAATCAATTTATCCTTTCCCATATGAATTTTAGCGTATGAAGTAATGCCGAATTGTGGGTAAATATATTTAATAGTTAACTTCTTGAGGCAATGTTCAACCAAGTTTGAAATTTTTCGCTACATTTTCAGATTTGGGGACATTTTGATTGACACTATCTGTGTCCACATTTAGTACTTCTAGCCTCAGTACAATCTGAAGAAACAACCAAATATTCCCACTGTTTATGTCAATGGACCGTGACCTTCTTTGTAGCTTGACTACGGACAGCAGCTATCTGCTGTGAAATGTCCGTATCACATTGATATTTCTCTGAAGTATAGTTTCTGGTTTTAATCAAATTCAAAACTGATCTTCTATAAACATTCTTCAGAGCAAAACCGAATTAAGTATCTTCTAAGAAATGATCAATACTGATTAGAAGCGATCAAAAATGAAAAGCCCCACAAACTTTTCCAATCCACAAAATAGCCATTTATATATTTTTTTGGTATCACCATAGTGAATAAACAGATAAAGTTACGTGAAATCCTTGATACTTGTGTGCAAACACCTGTGTTAGGATTATAATTTCACAAATTATATCATTTTACCTTGAATAGTTTTAAAAATATATATCCAAAATTTCAGGAAAAATGCACATTTCACTCAGAACGCTTACGTTTATATAGGCTTTAATTTGTATTCCATCTTTAATGCAGACAGGTTCTGATAAACTTGCTATAAGTTGAATATGTAGGTTTATTATGTCAGGGATGCATGTTTCTGATATTTGGTCAAAAGTCAAGTCACTTTTCCCGGTCAGACATTACCTTGATGTTCATATCCCCACAATCTGTTCTAAAAAGTGTATTGACTGGGTATGTTTCAGTGCTAGAATCATACGAAATATTTCCTGATTATTTTATGATACGGACTTAAGGAAGACATCTGTTATCTTTCTAAGCAAATTTCCCCCCAAGACTTTGGATGTTTGTACTTGACATTACATAACGGCATTAATCTTCAAGTACAAGACACAAATCACAAATTCTTTGACTCAAATGAACAATGATTGGTAGCTGATGGTTCCCAGTTTTGATTCGCAGGTTATGTGACCTAATGCATTATTTTGCCACATTTCTTCCATTTTCAACATTGTTTACCGCTTCCAAATAACGGTCTAATTTTAGTTTCTTCTGAATTAATATTTGCGTTCTCGATATGTACTTCCCATGTGGAATTGAAATTCCATTTTTCATTGCCATGGAGATTAATTTTCTTTACATGCACGACAAAGATTTTACGGAAACTCATTGAGAAAATTTTGATTGTCCCAAAGTTCCTGCAAACCAACTAGAGTTAGGTTGTGTCTTACAGTATTACCTCAGACTGATTGGTTTGTTTGACATATGTCAATACTGCATTTGTATGTGTTTAATTGTTATGTTTACAATAATGAACCAATTTTTACAGGCAGAGGACAATACTCTGAGCGACAAGGGTGTCTCTCCAAGCTCTGCAAATATGCATTTTTTTTTCTTAAAATTTGAATCATGACATTGCATAATGGAACAATCACCGTAAATAGTCAATATTTTCAGGGGCATGTTTCTTCCTTACAAATTGCATTTGCCATTTCCTTTATAAGATACCAAGAGACACTTCGGTCTTGTCCAAAATATCAATTACAAAATGAGTTGTATTGTTTCCAAGCTCTCTTGTTTTACGTTTAGATAGAATTCTGAATCTTTCTTGTGGAGTAGCAGTTTTGTTCTTAGAGGTAATCTGTTGGGTTTTGAATAATTGGTTCTCCATTGTCTTGATATCTGAATATAACTTATAACAATATCTGTAGGCCTATTTCGGTGATTGTTTATGATTTTTTGTTTTTGTTCCTCGTGTTTGCAATGATAGTTCCCCTGTTTTGTTTTTTTTTTTTTTTTTTTGTTTGTTTGTTTGTTTTTTTTTGTGTGTGTGTGTGTGTGGTGGGGGGGGGGGGGTCGTGGTCCAAGGAGCAATATTTTGTTATAATCAAATTAAAATCTGGTGTTCCAGGACGACAAGTGGTTTCGGAACCGACGGCAATGTCGTTAATCACAGTGACTACGGACTAAAACGCAATTGCTAAACGACCAAAAGCAACAACTCGCTATTTAATTGAAGTACTGTATAATCAACTTTACATCATTTGCCTCACAACAATGCTACATATGTTTTGTGCATTTTCATATTTAGGTATCAAAAACCACATGGGCGTAACCTACACAGATTCTTCTACATGTGCCCATCTAAGAAGTATATTAAACTGTAACAAACCTTTGTGTTTTTGTGTTTGTGACGCTTCCCTAAGTGGGTCAGGCCAATAATTTTATTAAAAAAAAAAAAAAAAAAAAAAAAAAACCAACACTTTTGAACTTAATTTCATGATACCCCCTCGTACTATTCGTATGTTCTCCGGATATACAAATACACACTTCAGATTCACAATACGCACAGGGCAGAATACAATGATGAAGGTCAGATATATATATACATATATATATATATATATATATATATATATATATATATATATATATATATATATAAATTCATACTGGATACATTATCCCGTTTCAAGACTTGAAAGTGTATCATTAATAGTGAAATCGTCTTGACTCCAAACATATACAACTGTAACTGTTCGATAATAGTTTTTGCATCGCATGTGGCTTCGTTGTCCGGTTGCTTCTCTTTGCTGACGATAAATCTCATTATTCCTACATTGACGATCCAGAACTTGCTGCAACTATCCCCAATAATAATGGCGATCTTCCCTTTTTTAGATGTATGGTCTAAAGGATGCGCAATTTCCCTAAACGCTTTCCAAACTAAGTCTATGCTCACTTCCTAAAAAAGAAACCCCTGATCGCCCATCTCGTATCTTCCAAGGGAATCAATTAGAGAATGTACCTGATCACAAACATTTGGGCTTCACATTCAAATCCGATTCGAAATTGAACATGCACCTCAAACACATGGCTGTCAAAGCTTCAAATTAATTATACATTATGAAGTATTTGCAGTACATCCTTGATCGTGAAATCATTGGAGTCATTTACAAATGCTTTGTACGACAGATTTTGGAATATGGCAGTGCTTTCTGTGATGGCTCTGCATGCCGATGAAAAATGTTTGGAAGGTCTTCAATGAACTGTGGTTCGTATTGTTACTAGAGCCATGGAAAGCACAACTAATGCTAAATTATACCAAGGAACCGGCCGGGAGACCCAATCTGAACGACGGCAGAGTTTAAATTGATCATGTTGTATAAAATTCTTCACATATTAACGTCCGACTATTTGTTCACTATCTTGCCGTATGCACCAGGTACCGCAGTTAATCTCCGTTACAACCTTAGGCAACGCTTCAATTTTCCGAAATTTCCATATTTAACTCCAAAAAATCCTATTTGAATAATCTTTTTGGCCATCTGCGACTAAGTAATGAAGTCCCCTGCTGCAAAGAATTCGCAATTTCCCGACGTTGGTACAATACAAACAAAGACTCTTTGACGCCCATGTGCATCCGTTAAGTATCCATAACTCTTAAGTGTTGGCAAAACATATTTGTCTATCTTTCACGCCAGATTGCGAATGGGAAGCAATCAATAAACATCTATTTCGGCTTAGAAGTTGCGCTTGCATGCTCAAGTAGAGCTGCATCAGAGAGTGTGTGGCATTTCTTCCTTACCTGTCCTCGGTATACCGTTGGTCGTGACGTTTTACATACCACTATTAATGCTTCGGCTCCTTTTTGTTTGAATATTATATTGTTTTGCAACAGTGACTGTGATCTGCCCAAAGGCATCGTCATATTTTAGCAGTACAGGAATTTACAGAGAAGATGAAACGTTTTAGACCTGAAACGCCGACGTAGTAAATCTGTTGTTTGCTGTTTAGTTTCTCCCAATAAGAATAAATGGAGACGATGGCTAGGATTTAGATCGATAAGTGAAATAGGGTTGATATTTGGTGCTATTGTATTTCTGATTTCACGCACTACTTTTTCCACATTGAGGTATACAATGGAGGGACGAGGAAAAATGAGCAGTATGGTTGGTATCATTTCCACAAGGCAAACAAAGGGTGATGCCACAATATTTACTTTGAAGAGATGTTAACTAAAAAAGTGATTGTCCTCGTCACAGGAGATCGTAACGTTCAGTCAGTCGAGCATTTGTGCTAAATAAATACTAATATACGTGGAGGGAGGTAGAGAGGGTGAACATGGGACATATGTACGTGCAACGGCTCAGATAGAACATTATATGCGATAAAGTATTGTGTATTAATCTGTGCAGTCAATCATTCGTGCTGTTAAGATGGGAAGGGTATGCATAGAACCACTATAGGTCGTCAGACGGAACTCCTTAACAGAGCTTCATCTGACAACTTTGTGCTTTAAGGCCAACCGTCCCCCCCTCTTATGAACACGAATGATTGACTGACTGAACGTTACGAGCACCCGTGGTCCTGGTCGCAATGGAGTACACAGGCTTAGATATTTGCAAGTTGAAATCCGGCAGAATAGTAGGAAGGAACTTTGTCAGCAGAAGGTAGGGTATTTTGAATTTGAGTTTTTTTTATGTAACGATAATTTCGTTAGCACGGATATCAATTGGTAGAGTACTTCATGTGCGAATGGTAAGGTCCATTTGGTCCTCTCGGATATCACTGACAAGATGCAAGAATATACATGCATATGAATACATTTCTCGGGGTTTGAATTTGAAATTTGCTATTTTTTCACATATCGGAGCATGTGTATACCAGTTCATATAGGTTATCTGAATCTTGCCATTATAAGCCAGAACTTGTGATACAGCCACCATCACACAAAAAGTGTCCGTACAGCAGTCTAAAATCTTGCAATTTTGCGCAGGTATTTGGATCTCATGCAACTGCCTAGATGTCATAAGAATTACATTCTGTGTATCCAATAGTATTTCCGCGTTCACCTTATCAGCTACTATAATGGGCTATTCAGAATGTGTCCTATTTATCGCGAAGTACCGCGAAATCCCCCTGAGCGATCTTTGTGATAGAAACAGGTCACAGACATTTCGAATTAAATGTATCAAGGAGGTATTTGGCGGCGCATGATCGTCTAGAACATGTATATGTATACAGGTATTATCTGTCACCATGGCCAGCAAAGAACAAATAGCTCCTGTGAAAATTGACAGCACTTCCATGCTCGATGGTAACGGACCTGCTGATCCCCATATCTCCCGTCTGTGGTCAGATTAACAATACCGTCGTCAATCATACCGATCTTTATTGACCGCACGAGGCTGCCGCACATTTCCACGATGCCAAACGGCAGCTGTCAGAAATTGTGTAAATGATAATATCTCTTCGGCCCTCTACTTGTGTGCCGTGGCCCTGTTAATAGCAGGTGGCCTTAAAAAAAACCTAGCCATGATTTTCGAGTGAGCGCCGAGGCGTAAGGGCCCCAGATACTCTCCCACAGCAGTAAGCATGGTAAGAGCCCCCTGCTCCCGATTATTTCCCCAACGATTACTGTAAGCAATGCCCATTGCCCCTATCCCCGCCTCGAAGGCTCAGGTATTCCATGGCCTGCACCTGCATCTAGCTGCAATTACAGTCATGGCATTCCTGAAAAGGGCTACCACCCTTCCTGTCCATACCTACTTTTCACCCATCACTTAACCCTGTTTCCCTCCAATTCTAACATTTCCCTCCTTTTATCCTAGGACCCTACCAGGTAGTCTTGTACAGCTTTAATAACCCCCTTACATCCTGGAAAATCTTCTTTCAAACCCAGAAACCCAGCAACACGGTCCTCCTCTTCTATTCCCTTTATATTCTGTAAGCCCTTGCAGTTGTACTCCTTATTTTACCAACTTCTGAATACATTTTCCTTCATTTGTTGAAGCTGCGTTAGGGTTAATTCCTTAGCTTGGTGGCAGCATGATGTCTCCATTCAATCTGTTGCCACTCACATGATCATTCTAGTATAGACTCAGCCTGACAATATATGCATTTATACAGACACAATACTGATAACTTACTAGCTATCCAGACACTCTCCAGACACTTCATGTTTTTTCGATTCGCTTTCAAAAAAGGTACTGGTACTGAAATGGCAGTAAGTTACCCAGTAAATAGAATTTCTGAAGCTCTTGATAACCATGAATATGCTGTTAGTGTCTTTATTGATTTATCCAAAGCATTTGACACAATCAGTTCTTTTCAGTAAATTGTCATTTTATCTGATCTGGACTCATTAGAACAAAATACCAATGTGTCCAAGGCTCATGTAGTGAAATGGTTCCTCTCAAACTGATTATCAGTGAATCTTGACAATCTTAAATTTTCTAGGCCTGATATGCTATAACAGTGATATTTTATATGTATATATGTATATATATATATATATATATATATATATATATATATATGTATATATATATATATATATATATTATATATATGTACATATATGTATATATATACATATATATATATATATATATATATATATATATATATATATATATATATATATATATATATATATATATATATATATATATATATATATAGTCACAGTTGCTTTTTGCAGCTTGCTGCTTCATATGAATACAATAAAATAGCTCGCAATAGGTTTTTATGATGCAGGTCTGTATGATCAGACCAAGAGCTGCTTTGGGCTTTCCTAGGGTTTCCTGGAACGTCGGCAGCACTGGGGAAAATATCATTTGCTGCTTGATGACATCGTGCAAAGGTTTGCTGGGCCTAAGAGCATGTATGCTTAAAACCTGCTGCAGGTTTTCAATTAATTCTCCAAATGGTTCGTGGTTTTTTTTTTTTTTTTTATGTTTGTTTTTTTTTTGGGGGGGGGGTGTTTTTCTTTGTTTGTTTGTGTGGTTTTTTTTTTTTTTTTTTTTTGTTATGTCAAAATGTATGCAAGTTTTATAGCCTTTGGAAGCCGAGTGGTTTTGTGTTTACGTTAATTCCATACATGAAGAGTGCTTAAAGGGACGGGCAGTTGGGTAGTGGCGTGTATATTAAATCAATTCAGTTCTTTACATTGTTGGAATCTCGCGAGACAACACCAAATCTGAGCAGGCAACATGGCGGTGTGAGGCCCCTTAGGGATATATAGTGGTTGTTGCGATCTGGAAGGTCTCCAAGTTAAGACACCACAGCCAGTGCATATGCGACACCTTCAGCGAAGAACACAAACCCACTGCCACGTCATCCTCAAAGGAGATGTGACCCGCTGTAGAACCTGCCAAGAGTCATCCTGGCATTAGTCTATTAGAGGACTTTCACGGTTTTGTGCTCTGCTGCCCCTATGGGCACTGACTAAGGTGGTCCTGTCACTTTCGGAATAAAATCATGATGACCTTTCTTCACGGCCATCCACTATTACCAAAATAACCCAATATGTCAGTTTGACCTTTAAAGGTCACTGAACTTCCAAAGACACTTTCCTAGTTGTGTTTAATGGTAACCATGGGCCTGCATCAACCAGTAAGGAGATATAAGCCAACAATATGTCAGTCTGACCATTCAAGGTCAATGAAGGTTACGACACCACAAAAACCCTCTGGGAACATTCCTGATAGGATTTAAAAGTAACTATGGGCCCACCATTGCCTATACTAACAATGTGAACATTATGTACCCTTAACAAGAATTCCTAACTTTGATAGTATATCGAAAATCAGGAAATGCATCTTGCAGTGAACAAACTTAATGAAGATCAAGTCAAGGTATATCTCCACCACGTTTGACGAGAATCCAGCGTGCAGTTTGGGAGAAGATGTAGAAATTAAACGACAGCAATTCAGTAAAATATCAAAAATCACAGCCCCACCTGTTGAACAAAGTAACGTCTAAGGTCGCCAGCAACGTGCAATCTCAAAGCAATGGCCAAATGCTTTAACTTTAGTTTAAGAGAAAGCTATGTTTTTAAAATTTCGCCAAAACCTGAAAAATCATGAAAATTCAAAAAGGACTGAAGTGTTACCTTTTAAACAAACTCAGTAGAGAACTGCCGAAGATAAGCCTCAATGTCTCTTTATATCTCTGAAATCACTTACTGGGGTAACAGCATCATCTTCAGAACCGAATAGGTTGACGCCAACCTTGTCTGTATTATTGTGTGAATGAATTGAAAGTCGAATGTGATCTGACAGCAAGCTGGCCACAAAGTCACTGTAAACCTTGTTTCTCTGCATCTGAAAATAAGTGATGGAATATGTAGATTAATAACTTTGTTCGTTTTTGAATTTTGTCATGCCATATCCTTGAAATATGTGATGCAATTTGCCACTTTATTCTCCACATATGGTACGTGCTGGACCAGTTTAAGGTCTTGTAACAACGTGGGTCATAATAGTGTCAGTTTTTACCTGTGATGTACAGGCGTATTCGTACCTGTCAGGTGAGTAAGACTTAACTCATTGTTTGCCACTTATCTACGATTTTAAAGAACATTTTATTGCCTTTCTCCACACGAGAGCCTTGTTAATAAGTCAGATAATTACTCCATCATAAGGCACAACTACAAATACAAAATACAGCTTGTATGATGAATGATAATAGTAATGTATGTATGTATGTATATATATATATGTATATATATATGTATATATATATATATATATATATATATATATATATATATATATATATATATATATATATATATATATATATATATATATATATACAGTGGAATCGCCCTATTCAGACCACATATGGGACTGAAAATTGTGGTCTTTATAGAGAGTGGTCTCAATATGGAATATCATTTAAGGATAAACAAAAAGCCGTCTGTAAATTTGTGGTCTTAATATAGAAATGGCCATTTTATGGAGGTGGTCTAACTTGGAGATTTCAATATATATCTATTTATATATACATATATACGCGCGCGCGCGTGTGTGTGTGTGTGTGTGTGTGTGTGTGTGTGTGTGTGTGTGTGTGTGTGTGTGTGTGCAAAACTTATTGTTTAGCCTGGTGGAAATAAAAGTAGTTCTCAGATCATTTTGGGACAGTTTTATTGAAGGGACACCAATCACAGATACATATTCTAAAATAATTGCGGAGTAGTGGCGAACGGTGGCGGATGATTTAGTATACGAAGGTCCCCCTGATTGTGGAATGTCTACCTCAGAGAAGATCCGACCGCCCCCCCCCCCCTCCTCCACCCCTGGGTTAGGGTGCAGACGAGAAGTCCCTTTGTTCAATACTAAAAGCGTGTCTTCAAGGACAAAAGGGCCCTAATGTGTAAATCGCCTTGACACACCATATAAATTCCAGTTTTGGAAATGCTAGTCTTTTTCTCAGCAGCCTCCAGATCCTTAAATTGTGTTTCCATTGTTAGGAGGTTTTTGAATCCTTCGTGCACATACTGGAAATTTACATTCTCCTGTAAAGAAAAATAAAAGATGTTAGGTATGAAGATATCTCCATTATCATTTTTCCTTCATACAGGATAAGAACTTTTAGTTCTTTGACTTGCCCAACACATAAAGGGCTAGGTCGACTCAAACACCAACACATATATCACAGGTATATAAAGTAGGACTAATGTTCACACAAATAACGACAAAAGACATTGTAATAATAATAATAATAATAATAATAATAATAATAATAATAATAATAATAATAATAATAATAATAATAATAATAACAATGAAAATAATAATAATATACTTATTAAAACCTTCGCATGGGAGAAATAAGTATGTACATAGCTGGAAATAGATACATACAGGCAAATAATATGTACTAAAAGGATTTCGTTGAATTTCCAGTTAAAGTATGCTCTGCAGACTATGCTTTAAATATTTATTCGAATTAACTAAAAATCTTCAGAAGTCTATAATTCCATGAGGGACTCTGGTGTATGTATCATTAAAACCTCACTTTCCAGGTGATAGTGCGATAATGCGCGACACTAAGGACCCTGGGAAGAATATACCGTGTAGCATGTGCTGAGCCATGTGTAGCACTAGCAGTAGTAGTTTTCGAAGTGGAGTATCAGAATGGCATATCTTTGCGAAAGAAAGAAACTGTCCGTCGGTTAATCACGCTATGAACAAAAGGCAAATTTGATGCATGTGACAGATTAGAGTGATGGGAAAGTTTAACAAGTCCAAGAGATTGCTTTACGAGAATAGTCTGAGTCAAATCAAAATCATTAACATGGAGACAGTCAGTTGCATACATCAGTACAGGTAAGCAGACAGTTTTCCAAAGGTACAGTTCAACATCAGCATGAGCATCAGGATATAGCATTCCAGCATTGTTTAAACCAAAATATGCACGACGACAGTTTTGCATCCGTTGCCGCACATGGGATGTGCTGGACCAAGATAAAATGAAAACTGTGCCGAGGATTCAAACGATGTAGAAGTTTCAAGTGGTAAACCCTTGAGGTTTCGTGCGGGGTGTTTATGAAATATATTTTCCATCAACCACCATACATTTAGACTTTTTAATTGCAAAATTGAACCTCCACTTATCCACATACTTGTATTGATCTGCCTGTGCAGATCTGATCCCGTAGGAATGAGAAGGGTGACGTCATCTATATGGGCTACACAACTGATACATTCTCTATGAAAATGCACACGGCGACGTGATTCATTAAGTTCTTCGAGTAATCCATTGGTGAATGCATTGAAGAAAGGGAAAAACAGGCAACTACCCTGAAGAGTGCCTCTTGTACTATCGAAACAATGACAGTGTTTGTTATTCCATCTATCCACATCTAGTAAATTTTTATGCCAGTTATATAGAAACTTCCAGTGTATGAAAGGGAGAAAACCGGCGTGCCAAACAGAATCAAAACAGTGTTTGGCGTCGAGTGAGCAGATCAACACAGCTGATTTCTCGGCTTTAACATGGAAGACGATTTAATTTACTACTGAACATGCCATTGAGGTACCATACCCTTCACGGAAGCCAAAATGACTGTGAGGCACATCAGAGTAGGAAGTAAACACTGCTCTAAGACCCTTGCACGGCGTGAGCTGATAGTATTAAGCCTGTAGTTACGCATAAGTTAAGGATTCAATGATGTCGTTTTCGGGATGGGTATGATAACACCGAAAAGAGGTATTTAAGGAATCACATTATGAGGTATTATCGTATTATAGAAATTGGCAAGAGATGAGTACACAATATTTCTGATTAACCGAACAATATATGCTTGTGCGATATTGCATCGCAACCAGGTGAAGTATCTCGCTTAATAGAATCAATAATATGGCTTATTGCATCAGTAGTGATTGGTGTGAAAGTATCATTAGTATTGTCTCTGAAGTAAGATGACTCGACATTATCATGAATTGCCTGCTGTGCAGTATATAATGTGAAGTCGTTATGAATTACTGTGCTGTACTGAGCCAAGTCACCTGGACCCATGGATGAGTTAACTCATTTCTGCCTTGGTCGTCTGAGAGTATTCTAGGAAGCAATGGATATCCTCTTGAGAATCATGTATCGAGCTGACAAAACGTATAACGTGTAAGAGCGGAGACACAGCGTCTGGACACCTGCCTTAACAATTTCTTGACTCCCTTATAATAGTCGAAGACCATACTTTGTGTAGGACTACCACTGGATACCCATAAGTGATACCAAAATCTGTGTTGGTTGCCGAGAGGAGCCACGTGGGGGCACCACTATGGTTTTGGTTTAAAGGACTTTGTTGGAACACAGGTGCATTATGTTTACAGTCGTTAAGATGGTTGATCCAGTTATCAGTCTTCACATGGTAGACAGGCTGCTGAATTATGGGGTCTCCCCAACTTGTATCTTGTTCTCCGGCGGGAGAAGGATACCGGCGGGGCGGCAGGGGCAAACCCATGTGCTTAGTGGGTGAGGGGTGCCTCGGCACCTGATGGCCTTGTTAACTCCGTTCCTGCTCTACTGGCATCCGCCCACTACGATAAGCATAACTTTACGCAATACAAATTGGTTCAACTGTTGACAAGGTTTTAAAGTGTTTGAAAATATGATAGCAGGATTTTAAAAAAGTGGCAACATGTGCTGAAATTTTTATATATTTTAGTAAATATATATATATATATATATTATATATATATATATATATATATATATATGTATGTGTGCGTGTGTGTGTGTGTGTGTGTGTGTGTGTGTGTGTGGGTGTGGGTGTGTGTGTGTGTATGTATCGCGTCTCTTTCATTCATCAGTTTGGGGCTCGACCCTAGCACACATTGCTTCCGACACGTCGTGTGGATCCAGCCCACCAGGCGAAAGAGACTACAACACGCTACACCGATATGGGAAACGTATTTAAACATGTGTACCTTTTATTGGTTGTATGCCAAGATTCTGTATTTTATCTCGATGTACTTACTTATTTACTTCCCCGATCATGGGGGTTCAAAAAATCATATAATATCATACAATGTCGGTCACGTCAACAGAAACATTACAGAAACAACGTCTCAGGTCCATACAAACCATGTACAAACGACGCTGTAGATATATACTATGCTGATAAGGTCAAAACAAACATTACACAAACAAGATCGCAGGCATAAATAACGATTCTACTTGAATAAATCAATTCGTTCTAGGTGTGGTAGTTTCTCTTCTTTCCCTTCGCAATCCCGTATAGGGGCAAGTTGTTGGGTTTTTTAATATTCCTGTATTACTCTGGTCTGAACAAAACTTTTAATTTCAGCAAGAAAATTAATGTAACAGTTCACCATTTGAAATTTGCAATCACAACGTCGATTGCGATGCATCATGCAATTACATATGTACCTGTGGTACTTCACAGAGAGTTTCTCAAACAACGTGTAAAATTGTACATGTTAAATCAAATTCTATAAAATAATAATAATAATGATAATAATAATAATAATTCCAAACAATGATGGAACTGTCACAATAAATGCCTTACCGGTTTATAAAGATAATAAATGTCACACTGCCAATATTCATTTTTTAAACAAATATACAAATATGTAGGAGAATGATAATGATAAATTTAATAATGTACAATTATCATCACGATGTTGACAGCAATAATAACGAGATGCGATAGGATGTGTAATGAAACTGATAATATTGTGAATCAGTGGTGTCAGGACAAGTTAACATTCCATGAATTAGCCAACGGACACAACAGGGCCGGCTTTAATGGTACCGATATAAACTCACGTGCTCCACAATATTAATAAAATATGGTTTATTGGTATTTGAACAAGGAAAGTGTGTGAAACAGGCGAGCCTGTCATCTCTTGGGGTGTATTATCTACTGTTTGTCTGTACGATTTTACAAATTGCGTAATAATCACGTCAAGTACATATCAGGAATACTATATGTTGTACATGATGATGGTTCCCTGTAAATGTTTAGTAAAGATCGCTCATAAATAGCTTTGATCGTATTCCTAAGGTGAAATCGCACCTAGGTTGGTTAAGTTTCTCTTTGTATTAAACTTAACGTAATGTTGTCCTGATAAATGTACTTCTACTAACTAACACATATAGGGGTCCGTAAATTAAATGTATCAGTGCAAATGTTAAAAGTATGTATTTATTAAAAAAGCACTACCCACAGATTTAAAATCATAATGAAATTTAAACTATCCCCCAGTCAATTGTTGAATAAGCCTTCATGTTTATGGAGAAATTGCGAAGCTTTGAATGCTGGTATAAATATTCAAATAAGCTTTTCCAAGTGTATCAAATTCGGAACATTTTGGGCTTAACTAATGTAGATCTATATGATCATAATAACATTTATGAGATGTTCTTTATCTGTTTTTGGTACGGAGTTATAAAACCATTGACATTACGTTCATGTCAATTACGGTGCTTTCAAATTTGACAGGGTCTATTTCGGAAACTAGTATGAATTAACGAAAAAATATAATACGTTTTTTTAAAGTTATGCAGACCCACATTAAAATAAAGGCTATATCTATTACCTCCACACTGTTTTCACAAATCTGTACATATGTTCTGTAATCGGCCCACACAGTTTAAAATCTTAGTCTTATCTGACAATATTCAGATATCCTTTTGATAACATATATATATATATATATATATATATATATATATATATATATATATATATATATATATATACATTCAAAATGTTTACATCAGGTCTTTTCAATTCATGGACCTCGAACAGTCGTAGTCACCAGAGGTGCGGTCACAAGTGTGACATTTCCTTCAGGAAGCCAATAAAGGGTCTACCTTCCTACTTCACATCATGTTAGGACGACGGGATCAAACATATTGGATTCGCTTTGTGTTGCAATGATATTTAAGTCCTGAACGGCGAAGACGAATTGTTAAACTACATATATATTTACGCTTTACTGTCATTTGTGATAGCAATAATCAGCCTGTGCGTGCAACGTCAGCGGAGCGCAAGACTAAAGAGTACTCTTGGAATGCCTTTACCTTCACTTCCTTGTTGATGACATCCATATTTTCGGAATACAAAGCATCAAGTGCCAGTCTCTTTTCGTTGTGTCCGAATTTTTCTTGCGGAAGGAAGTCTTCAAGGCCAAGCCATACGATGTGCTGAATTAGGTTAAAGCAGATGTCAAAAGAAAAAATGTCATTGTTATGCGGCAATTTGTAACAACTGCCTTTTTGTAATGACAAAAACGAGCAGAAATCTTCATCAATTTGTGATAATATCTTGCAGCAAAATGTAATAAATCATGTGTGCAGAAAGGATGTAATAAAATGTAATTATCACACTGAAGTGTCCCTAAAAAACATTTTCGTTAATACTTATTTCAAGACAAGTGTTTTCTTCAAAGCTCGATCATATATTTATTTAATGCAAAGACGTTCAGAGGTTCCGAGGTGGTATGATTGAATTTTCTTTTTGTTCCGCCAACACCAATGTAAAAGTTATTGTTGAGATGACCCCGTCTGTTGTTGAAGTTCTTAAAGATGTACAATCTGTTTCTCTTTCATTAATTAATCACACCCATAGGAATATAAATTTTAGTACCGTTATAAGAATTCGTCATCTCATGGACTTCGCGATCCTTTATCAATTCTTACTTTGCACACAATGAACAAAAAATTGCATCAATTTCCAATAACTTAACTTATCGAAATTTTATGAAGCATTTTCAAAGATTTTCATGATCATTCGAAGTATCTTGCAAAATATAGATACGTCGACATATTGCTAATATGATAATCAGTCACAGGACTGGACAGGAAAATAAAAAGCTTAGCTGACTTGTCAGTCAGCCAAGCTTACGATGAAGTTCTTCGTCCGTCGGGCGTCTGTCTGTCGTCCACAATTCACATATTCGACTACTTCTAAAAAAAAACGATGGTAAGTGTTCTTCAAACCTAGTAGGGTGGATCTGTACAAAGCTTTTCGCATGGTAACACTCCAGTGATTTTTTTTTTTTTTTTTAATGTTCAGTCATGGCCAAATTACATCTTCTGCAAAATAGCTTAGGTATTTGCTTTGAAATTACATAGGAAAACGTCTGGGGACCCCTACACCTTAATTTTTTTCAAGAAATAGTGTTGCCAGTATTTGCCCCCCCCCCCTTTTTTTTTTTTTTTTAATGTTGTGTGTTTTGCTACTTTGAACTTCTAATCCAAAATCATCATTCAGATTATGCTGAAACTTGGTAGAAATGTTTCGTGTGCAAGGATCAAAAAAGTCGATGAGCAGGTGGCGTTGCTCCGATTTACTTATTTTTGATAATTTCTTTCCAGTTGGAGTATTTATGATTAATCCATAAAAATTTTTATTGAGAATTATGTTAAGTCAATGGGATTCCTATGGTACTTCATCAAGTAACTTTTCCAAATTATCAACCAGATTGTGTGATTTCCGTTTTTTTAAAGAGTTTTTGGTTGTTTGCGGTATATCAAACTTCAACCTTAGCGCGTGTTCGATTCCATTCTAACATGCAGGGAATGTCCATTGACTCAATCTCCATTAAGTGTGTTCACTACATGGTGTTAATTGCGTTTCCTGATTTTTATCAAATTCTTAACATTTTGCACGAAGCTTAGCAGGGACAGGAAATAATGAGCCTCCTGCTGGGAGTGTGGGAGGGGATGGAAAGCCTCGCTAATCTCTTGTCAAGCTATCCAAAGCCAAATGCCATGAACAAGGGGCTGTTTAATTCAATAAAACTTTACATCTCTTCACACAAAAGAAGCAAATGAGAATTTAATCACTTTGCCACAGAACGTCACAATGTCTGGCTATTCAGAATATTTAGTATTCAGCTTTTAAGACAACGTTCTACCAAAGAATGATGGTAAAGAAAATTAGATAAAATGATACTTCCATACAATTGTTACATTTTATTACAAATTTTCAGCTCACTGTTATTACAAACCGGGAATACCTGATTTATTACATTTTGCTGCAAGATGTAATTAAAAATTGCGAAATGTAATAATATTACATTTTACCGCAACTTATCACAAATTGCCGCAAGTAATTACACAAATTAATGCAGATTTCTCCTCATTTTTTATTACAAAAAGGCAGTTACTACAAATTGCCGCATAACAGTCATCCAGAAGGAATTAATGCAAAAAAATATTTTATGAAGTGTCTGCAGAAGTGATCAACTCTTGAAAAAAAATCCGAAGGAAACTGGTAAACAACAAATGTTACATCTAAATGTCGTCTGTCCAATTTTCTTTTTTTTTTTTTTTTTACATTTACGTCCATTCTGTTTCGATAATATGCTCTGACCTCGTACTTCATATCTTGAAATATAAGAAAAATATGCTTTAACATTGGTAAAATATTCCCTATTATAATATATTTCAATCAATACCATATAAAAATAATATACGCCTCGTCAACATATCCAATATTATATATCCCTAAAATCTAAAATGTATCCAAAAACATGTTACAGATACTCAAACAAACGACAAAAATATACAAATGTTCCTACATATCCAATGATACCGTAACCCGGAGTATACATATATAATAAAATAATCCTGCTCAAATTTACGCGATGTTGAAATACTAGTGCTCTTGATAAAACATAAGCAACTGTAATGCACCATTACCTTGCAAATTTTTGACACGTCATAGACAAAGATCGTAAAATTCACTTTTGGGTTTATTTATAAAAGCTGCGATTCTTTTTATCTCTGTGTGACACGAGAGACCAGGCTATTTACCTAACAACCATACTGACATGTTTACCTTGCTTTGCACCAGATTAATAACTCGCTGGCGATATTTCAGCACTGTTTCGTCGGGCACCATCAGGAAAGGTGCATATATCCTTCCATCACTAAAAATCACGAACCGGACTCCAGGGGGATACAGTGCCTTCACGGCATTGCACCTTTGGAAGTAAAGAAGTAGCACATTATGTATGTATGTATGTATGTATGTATGTATGTATGTATGTATGTATGTATGTATGTATGTATGTATGTATGTATGTATTTATGTATGTGTGTATGCGCATGAATATATTTACCATGGATGTGTAACTCTAAATAATAGGCCCTTGGTACATATTTACGTGCATTTGCCCGTAAGTATATGTCACTTAAACTGACCAATGTATCTCCTAACTACGTGGCATATATCTGCACTCTTTTGACAAGTAGCGCAATTTTGGCAGCTGCCTTTCCCAGTGACTTAAAAGTAGCATTCAGATATCCATGTCTTCAAGAAAAAAATGTACAAGTCCTGTCATTATCAAGCCTTGTCTTTCTAAGATCTATGAGGCTTCTACGGCTCACCAGCTTTGTACATGTCTTCACGATAATCTGGTCGCCTTATTTTTCCGCCTACAGGGTAGGGCATAGTTGCTATACCACTCCCATAAGATATTTGGAGGGCTGAAAATTGGCTCTGGATAATTACAAATGTCATTGTATATTAATTTCCCCCACGCTTTGCCACGTGGTCTATCTGTATCTATATTGCTGCAGTATAGTATTTCACCACCAGCAGCTGATGATCCCAACTTACTTCAGAATAGGAAACGCAGGATCAAAACTGGTAATATTTTATAGCTCATGGCTTGAACTCACCAGTGAGGTGCCCCATGGATCCTTCTTAGGTGCCTCGTTTTCATTTTTTGTGAATGATGTCAGATAGTCAATCACACATAAATTGTACAATTATGCAGAGAACAACACTATGTATTTTAGCCATTCTCTTGACACGCCAGACGATGTTTTGTCAACACTGTGGAGGCAACGACATGCAGTCACTGATTAGAACAAAACGAGTGCAGATTCCCACAAGTTTCAAGGTATTTTCTCTTTGCGATTGTGTAGTTTAAATCACTGTTTTACAGGTTGGTGATAACCGTGTAATAAATTCTGACAGTGTCAATTTACTTGCGATGCAAATTGACAAACATCTGAAACTGGATAAGCACTTGTCAAATCTGTAAGAAAACAGTAGACTAATCAATGTAATCCAGCGGTGCAGCCGTGGTTTGAATACCCAAAATCGCCCGTCATGTTTTGTGACTTTAATATGGGCAAACATTATATTTTCGGGTTGTCTGTCCGTCCTTTCATAATGCCTTACGTCCGCAACAACCTTTGTTACAGCAATACTTTCATGAGGCATGAAAGCAATTTTCTCATTTTTCGCAGAGGTTTCAGACAAATATCAGATGAGCAGATTTTCAGGTTACTGTGATCAATTTATGGGACACATTGACCTACTTAATGTGAACATTATTGCCACAATATCTTCTGAGTACATTGACGAATTTGTCTCAAATTTGGTACATACATGCATTACAGAAAGAACTGTATGATTAAATTTTTCAGGTCATTGTAATCTATTATGTGGCTCTAGTGACCTATTTACTGTCAATTTGTCTTTATCACTGCAATATCTTCAAATATTCAAATATTCTCACATTTGATACTGAGATATATTTGAAGGAAAAATAACTAATAAAATCTTCAGGGCACTGTGACGTTTTTGTGGTTACTGTGACTTATCTACAGTAAGTATGACTTTGCGATCACATTACCTTTGAAGCACTTGCATGGATTTTTGGTACAGAGATGTTTTCTAAGGAAACAAAACCTGATCAGATTTTTCAGATCACAGTTATCTATTGTGTAGTGATATTTACTATTTTACAGTCAATTTGAAACGTTTCCAGTGAGCTGTCATTATTAAAGCCTTCTGGGAAAGGACAAATTTGGAGATGAACAGACTAGCTTTTCTCTACAAATATAATTTAGACACGACCGATTCGGCAGTTACGATGCTTAAACCTGGAACGGTTTTCTTACCTTTAGGTGTTCTTCACTTACCACGTGTCTATGTTCTTAATCGACAAGTATTCTGCCATATCCGGAAGATCTCCAAGTACCTTTGTCTTAGTATTGGTCGATTTTAAAGGAAAGCCAAGCACTATGAAGGGTATGGCCACACCCTCCGCTACATACTTAGACACCTTCATCTCAAAGGTTTCCTTCCCACCCAGTGTGTACCAGCCATCATCTGGTGAAATATACCATTCATTCAAACGAAAGCAACTCAATATTTCGGAAAACTGAAACACTGGATCATTAGCTTACATCCCAACGGAAAGGCAAACAAATTGACAAAAAAATAAAACGTATACAGTTCCTATAAAAATGCACGTACATAGGTGTATATAAAATGCTTATGTTGATATATCAGTATATTATCTCTTTCAGTGCCGAGGAAAGGTATTAAACCAGACCATAATATCATCTGGAACTGAAGGTAAGCTGGTACTTGAATGAAGGCTATTTTTCAAGGAACATGAATGCAGGAACCTTATTATAATTCAGAGCAGTTTATTCCATGTAAGTTGACTGTAGTCGCATTTAGAACTGAAAGAGTTACAGGTTCAAAGATATGTCACATCTCACTGCGGATGTGTTATGATAACTCACCACAGACAACATAGAAACTAACAGTGGCGAAACTTTAAACCATCAAGAAACATGCTTTGGTTACGCTTTTACGTTGTTCACTCTTGTATTTGTTATAAACGTTTTGAAGATTGTGTGCACGTGTTAGCCTGATGAAAGAAAAGTTTAGGACTGGTTACATTGGAAACATTTGTTAAATGAACGGGCCGAGATCGCTGTCAACCTGTAGTCCACATCCTTCCCGTGAATAGCCGCCCGTATATTCAAACCATATAAAAAAGACACGACAGATTATGGAACTTTAACTAAAATCTATGTAATTTGCAAAACACTGCGACCACACAGTTTCCTTTGTGTGCATGCCTCTAATCCTTGAAAATCACAGCAAGTTGGTGAGCTGAAATACCAGTATCTTACACCAAAATAAGCATAGTAACTTAATCAAATTCTGTATGCAACGTATCTGGCCCATATGGCCTCCAGCACCTGGTGATACTCAGTATTGGTTCCATCTTGAACATCCGAGTAACGGTCAGGGACGTCCTCTAGAAACTATGACTTCAATAAATGAGTTATGTCGCTCCTTTAGAGACGTCCTTTATTAACCAGACATAGTGCCTGCCCAGTCAATGCTGACACATGAAGAAAAGACCGACCTACTGTTGTAAACTTGTATATTCTAAACTATTACTCATATTTAAACTAATTTTATTCAACATTTAGTGCCAAGGAACGTACTCATTAAACACAGGTGATGGTTTCGACTCTCATTTTCCGATCAGGTGCATTTCTCATTACTATCAAGGATGTTCAGCCTTTGAAAATACGTGAATCTACCAATCCACAGCTTTTGCCGCCTGTGGCGCCCGACACATTCACAATGCACTTTGAAGTGTTATGAGCCAAAATAACCCTAACATTGCTATGCCTTTTTGGTGCATAGTACCCGGCCGGCTGCAAGGAGAAATGGCGAAGGTTCTTTATTTACTTTTTCGTGTGATCCAAGCTTTGGTAAGCTTAAGCAGGTACCAAATGTTTGCATTTGGAGGCAAGCTTTTCGGAGAAATCACCATGTTTTATCTTTAGATTTTGTTTTATTTCTAGTTTTTTGTTTTTTAACTTTTTTGGGGAGTTATGATTTTTTTGTTGTTGTTGTTCTTATTTGTTGTTGTTGTTTTTGCTTTTTATTGGGGGGTGGGTTTTTTGTGTTTTGTTTTGTTTTGTTTTGTTTTTGGTTTTTTTTATTTTTTTATTTTTTTGTTTTTGTTCACACAAAGGTCCAATGCTTTTGCGCCACCAATTCGGGTCAGAGAGGTACGTTCTCGACACCGAGGTTCGCGATATTAAAGCTTCCTGCTGGAAATTACCATTCTGTGGCAAATTGATACTCAAAACACAGAGACACCTGTCTATTCTTTCCTAATAGACATGGTCAAAACCATAATCACTGCCATAATAATTTCGCTCCAGCCAGTGTGACAAAATTCAAACGGACGTCTATGATGGGCATCCAGTACAATTTGGGCATCCGAATGCCCTATGCCTGCTTGCTTGCAGAGTCGGCTCACAACGTTTGCATGGTTACTTCGGTGGTTTAACCACCAGATGAAGACACCATTTAAATTTTAAACAGGCTGGAATGTGTGATGATTGCCACTGATATTTCTATATCGGACGTTCATCACGCAACATTTTTTCACTTCCCAGGTGGATGGTGACAATGCTATGACGTGCATACTTCTCAAAGTATTCTGCCTTTCGGCAAAAAAAGGTCTGCTTCTCTACATTATATTACATTTTAGGTAATTTGAACTCACTGGAGAAGTCTGCATGTTTTATTTTCGTGCATAGATTGATACTTTTTCACTATTTTGGGACCTTAGGAGGTCTGCAGCTGGTTAAGCACTCAGTTATGAAGTACAAAGTATATATTTCCTGAGACTCCATTTATTCTGTTTAAGATTACTTTGAAAATATATTTTTTAAAAGCAGTTTGGAACTGTCTTTATAGGATTGAACTGCTCAAAGTCTGCATATAGCCACTTGTACCTCGTTCAAAAATCTTACTCCCATATGTGCTCGCTTTTATCGGAAGACCGTAAGACTTCTGAAATTTTTGCGTGTCTTTTTCTTCAAATTCGGGTGATCTTTTTGCGACTTTACCATGTTAATGCCCATGTATTATAGCATTGTACATACGTATGTGTAAAATAATATCACCTGGATGTACACTGGGCTCCGTGTACTAATAAGAACCAGGCTACAAACCGATAACCAGGGTGAATCAATAAGAAAGTAGGTAGGTAGGTAGGTGGGCAGGTAGGTAGGTAGGTAGGTAGGTAGGTAGGGAGGGAGGGGGGTAGGTATGTAGGTAGGTAGGTAGGTAGGTAGGTAGGTAGGTAGGTAGGTAGGTAGGTAGGTAGGTAGGTAGGTAAGTCAGTAGGTAGATAAGTAAGAAATAAGTGTCAAATGTGTGAATAAATAAATGAGGGAGTGAAGCAAGTAATTAAACAAATAAATAGGTTTTGAAATATTGATCAGCAAACCTGTTTTTTACCTGGATTTAGATTATGCATACTTGCCTTTGGGTCTTTTCCTTATGGATTCGAATTCCTTCACAATAATCTTCACTACGTCCTCAGTTTTCTGAGACGTATCCACTTTTGGTGGTTTTTCTAAACTATTCCCGAGCGCGTTCCATTTTACATAATTTGATAGGCATGAGCTCATCAGATTGGCGGCAACCTGGAATAATGCATGTATATGATGGCCGCGACGCTTAGCAAGTCAACTACACATTTACAGAAAAACTCCACATTTTTCATAACTCCAAAATAAGATTATGCTTAAATCGATAAATGGGCGGTGACACCTTGAATCAGTTATTTTTATATGACATTATGGACTTATTCACTTTTACCTTAACACACAGTTATTCTTTTGGCTGAGCTGTCAACTCAACCTTGATTTTGGTTAAAAAAAAAAAAACCTTGGCGATTCCCTTAAGCCAGCCGGCAATCTGCCTCAGCTTATAAGCATCGCGACTTTACTGCGATTTTGCGCATGGCACTTAATGTGCAAACCTTCCCTGTACAAGAAACTCCACGTTGAAGACCACACAAATTATCGACTATAGAATATGTAGTTTACAAGGCATATATTAGGAATTTTTCAAAGAATATAGGTTAAAGAATTGTGCTGTATAAAATGTACCAAAACTTCATTCAACAAAAAGTTTGGCCTAAGCATATACTTTGGTCTGCCATAATCATCCACATTTAACGGTTAAAAACTAAATGAGTGTATTTTATGGAGCATTAAGTTGAATTTGTTGAACTCTCTCAAATACAGTTACGATATCTACATCAACAACTTTGTGATCTGTTAAATTATGCATTTACAGGAGCATTTACTTATGGTTGGTCAAACAGAGATGTTTAATTGAAGTCATGCAGCATCACCATTATGGAACCCCCACGCCCAAACGTTCGTGTTTATGTGTTGTATTAAGTGAGAAAAGGTGCGAGTTCTACTCTATTACTTACATATATTACATATTTCTGATCTTTGCTCAGGCTAGGAGAGGGGTTAGGCACCTCGACTGCACCAATGACTTGTCCTTCCAACAATACAGGCACCATACTGACGTTCTTGTAGTCTAAAATAACGAAGTGCCATCTTTTATGGTCAGTTTATTACAGGCTTTGTCCTGCCATTAAACACTAAAAAGCTTGCCTTTCTAATGCACTTACTGCAAGACTAATAATTAAGCAGATATAGTCAGTCTGAAACAGAATTAATGTAAGGAGAACTCTTGGAGGGGGAGGGGGGGTAATCTTACGTTCTTGAATTGAAGTTTAAACAAACATTTGAATGTTTAGGAAAGGCACAAAAGACATGGAAGCTTTGTTATCTTGAACTAGCAAATTTTATAACGGAGTCTGCATCAAAATGAAAATGTACCTAAATGACATAACGGTAACTAAATATTCAATAAGCGAAAGTTCAACTTTAAACCCTCCATAGAAATTTATCTTCGGCTATCCAAATCCAAATTCCTTCGTGTATATTCAGTTTTAAACTGCTCCACAATATAATTATCATAACAGTTCATCTCAATAAATGAGACGCATTCACATACACAAAGCAGAATACACCCGAGCAAGAACTATACCAAATAACACTTTGTGCAAGGCAAATATGAAAAATACGTCCCAGCCCATGATCTCCGACTTGATTCTCCGACTTCATTCATTTGGATATGATCATCTATGAATATTTGTTTTATTTACACACCTAAAGTGCACAACAAAATTATGCTTCATATTTTCTTCCATAAAGGTTGTATTATTAATTTTCTTTCGAGCAAATTTACACCACAGATCAGCAAAGATTTTTACTCAAGATAAACATATATGTTATGAGGCACGCCACACAAAATATATAAAAAGTCATGTTGTAGTTTTAGGAAATGAAAGCTTGTATGTAGCCTACAAGAATGTAAAAGTTGAAATGAAGTCTCGTTTTACCTTCATCAGACTCCTGTGAGGACAGTTTCACGATGTCAGCTTCCGGAAGTTGGGGCATGTCAAAGAGCACGTGTTGACAAAGCTGCGCCGGCGCAGTTTCAGTGTAGCCTATCGGAAAAGATGTTGTTTTTTTCAAAATCATAGATGGAAATTCTACACCAATAACATGTTGTCAAGATAGTCAAATATGCAGTATCGGTTTTCTGGATGACTTATGCACAAATAGGTTGTTTGAATCTGACAGCTCTTTTGGATTTATAATTTTTTTGAGTCTTTATTTGGTCCTTTCACTGCGACAAGGAAAACTGAACCAGCAGCGTCCCAGGTGCGCTTCTAGTGAAATATACCCGCAGCACGCCGATAAAAAGCTGATTGTGCATGCAACGCGTCGAGAAAGTTTTTGACCTGGATCATTTTTTGCGCTGGAATATAGACATGCTAGTTACATGAATGAAAGTTTTTCTTTTTTCTTTTCAATGACAAATGTGAGCTTGGAATCATCAGAATACTTCCGATGAAAAGGACGTCCGCTGTGATCAGCACTGACACAGAGTTGAAACCAAACAATTATCTGCGGATGTGCTGTTTGACTACGCATTGGTAGCAGACATTATGTATTTCAGTCGCACAGTAAGATTCAGAGCACTGGTCTGCGCTGCGGTATAATACTCTGCAAAAGATAATGGCACCTTGCTGTTGGATCGACCGGAAAATATTATTCTATTCATGGGAGCCCCTGTATTTGATGTTATTATGTTATTATTGAAAATATTTCTCACTCAACACGCACTGCATGCCGCCATGGTAATATAAACAGTGCGGAACATGAAACAAATGACTCACGGAAAATGCAAGTCTAGTTATTGACTACTTGGCAACAAAGTAACGAAATAGTCGGTGAATATTGATGCATCATGTTTTTATGCGTATTTACACATGTAGAAGGCATTGAGTATACCGCCTTGATGCTTAACCCACATCCTACCCGTGTAGGCTATTTATCGAAAACTAAGAGGACTGTCGAGTCTATGACAGCCCTGTGCTCAGCCGACCATGTACATAATGGGAATAGCTGCATGTATTTTTCACTTTAGCTGTAATAAGAAATCACAGCGGAGCCACGTGCGAAACTCTTCTGGCTGAAACCGCCGAGAGATATGTTCCTGATGACTAAGACCGACGAGAGGTATGTTCCTGGCAAGCTTGAAGACATCCCAGCAAAGGGTTTTGACACAATCAAATAACAAATCACAAAAAAAAAAATTGAAAACACATCAAAGCACATCATGTGTTTACAATTTCAGTGCCACATTTGGGACTGAGTCAACACCTTTCCTCAGCGCTGTTGACCTGGACTGTTATATTCTATGTAACTATAGTCGTGCTGGTACTTGAACGAAAGGTATGTTTACAGGAAACATGATTCTGGTAACCTTATCATAAGAGCAGCTCACCTGAATTAGTTCGACGTAAGTCGCAGTTGGCTCTGACAGAGTTTAATATATATATTTTATTAATATTTTGTATTATGGTCTGGTTGGGCCAAAAGTCTGGCTAAGGAATTTGGTTGGTAAGGCTACTTTGGATAATTAATATATATATATATATATATATATATATATATATATATATATATATATATATATATATATATATATATATATATATATATATATATATATATATATATATCCGGGATTTTGTCCAAAATGAAGAAATGTCAAATTATACTGTAAATTTCATCAAATCAAGACCAGCTGAACAAAGTTGATGGAGAATCAGCCAAGGTGCATCCCGACCGAATTTGAAGAGCAGCTGGTCAACCTTCCGTGGCAGAACCTCATATACGTATATTAAGACCAATATGCATCGACTAAAAAATTAACATACACTCGTATTGACGAAACATTGTCTTGTATATCAGGAACTAACTGCAGTTTCACGACGCAAACAGCTTGAACATGGACCAATACTATCACCTCAACGGCAGGAGGTTAGGTCGTGTGTAATCACTGTCATTTAATAATGGTTAAGCATCCATTAGGTCTTGGAACGAGGTTGACTATTGCTTGCAATAGTCTGTGAGTGTATACATTTACGAACATTGCCTATGAATTTAATGTACATGTGGCTTCGGACAACCGCTCGAGGATCTGTAAGGTATTGAAACAGCAGCATACCTAGCACCAGCGTATGGTTGTGTGTGTACCTTCACCCCACGCCCACATTTTCATCCGACTTAATAATGGCAGAACATCCGACTTTTCAACATAATCAACTTCCATTCATCACTGTGTTCAGATTGATCACAATGCGACATAATTATGAGCACAGTCAGTACTGCCATTCTAATGTTTTCTATCCTTCAATCAAGGTATGGTGCACATATTATTATTATTATTATTATTATTATTATTATTATTATTATTATTATTATTATTATTATTATTATTATTATTATTATTATTATTATTATTATCATTATTGAGGGAAAAACTACGCCTGTGCAAGAAAACAGAATTATCAAGTATTTTTACGTGAGATATTGCTATTTAACATTGGGCCGTATGCATGTGCATAAGGATTAAACCAGCAACACTTTGTCAGTCGATCCCTTAGATTTTATGGTTGTGCTTTACTGTGGGGGTAATGTTAACTGGTTTATGAATCACGTCGGCCTACTGTTATATAGTACAAGGTAGATTAACTGATTGTTTGGCAACATGCCAACTAACCAGGCACAAGGAAAAGTTGTGCTTGCTGTCCAATCTTCTTGGTAGCGGCCTGTAGAATATTTGTTATCGCAGATCGGCAATTAAACTTCAGATACCTGTGGAAAAAAAAGACTCACATTAGCCACAGAACTTTTTATACTTTCCCGATATTTTTTGAAGCTATTAAACAGTGCTAATGCTGCTACAAATGGTTTTAGTTGTTTCGTGTGAGAACATTATCAAGATCTTTGGCATTGCAATGTTACAAGAGACAAACTCTCCCATATTTTTTTTAAATATCGACCCCTGGGGGTCGCAAATGGTCCTAAGAGATACGCTTTATAGAATTTTCCGTTGTCTCTAAAATCTCTCGACGGTGTTTTTTTGTTTTTGTTTTTGTTTTTTTTTTTTTTGTTTTGTTGTTTTTTATTGATTTTGTTTTTGTTTTTGTTTTTGTTTTTGGTTAAATGGGTTGGCGGGAATTTAAAATGCATTGCTTAATTTTCGTTCTGTCCATTGCGTATCATACATGGAGGTTAGTCGTCGCTCACATCGATCGTGTCGATCGTTACACAAAACACGACACACAATAATCTCTCATCTTTCAAAGGGGGAAAGCCAATTAGCTAACTTTCATTGTTCCCAACATTTTTACCGGAAATTATCTTTAGAAAGTGTGAATTAAGAATTATTAGGGTGTTAAAATATCAAATGAGTCCGAAATAGGCATCTTTGGTGTTACGTTATTCGGCTCCAGGGATCAATGGACTGTTGCTCAGCGGGGGGAAATATATATATATATATATATATATATATATATATATATATATATATATATATATATATATATATATATATATATATATATATATATACACACATATAATTTGTAAAATGTTCAGTTTAAAGCCTGAATGTTGGGAC
This sequence comes from Hermodice carunculata, assembly GCA_964020975.1. Classification (NCBI taxonomy): domain Eukaryota; kingdom Metazoa; phylum Annelida; class Polychaeta; order Eunicida; family Amphinomidae; genus Hermodice; species Hermodice carunculata. The sequence continues at coordinate 75,626,565 of OZ026627.1, forward strand.
ATTCAGTTCTTCATGTGAAGATTGAACGGTAATAAAAATGTCCACAACGGTCCATGCAAACCAAATTTAACCTTAATATCTGCGAGTCGGGATTTGATGTGGCTTTGAAAAGATGAGCCAAAATCTGATGTTATTTAATATTTCTGCTGAACACGTTTCATATCACTAGAATGGCATACATCCATATAATATAGGCGTTTAAAGTTCCAGGACCCTGTCAACATTTAAATTGAGAATTGTGTATGCTTACGTTTACAAATTATAATACATGTTACGTGAGTGACTAAAATAAATTGTCACTACTTTTTCTCCCTGAATCAAGGTGGCCGTACCTGACCAATTTTCATATCTCTGCTTCCTGATGTACGTACGCTCATATTGAAGATGTATACCCACACAGACTATCAATTCTAATCGTATTTTTCCCAACAATTGGTTCCAAAAGAACATTTCCCAAGGCAGGTCTAGTAGAAGTGTCTATACTTTTGAAACACCGGTAAAGCTTATGCATTTTAATTTATTCATCTACGTGCCACTGAGATGCATTCCTTTTGATGTATCTTTGCATTTCTATATGTTACCCTTTTTTTTAAGAATTAGACAAAAGGCTTCGCGCGCCAACAACTAATTTAGCAATTATTTTTACATTATTGAAATTAGATAGATATAACAATTACAAAGAAAACAGATTTCGAAATTGCATCATTTTCCTGACACTCACTTAAGCCAAACACCCTAGTGTTGTCAGGTGACAAAGGTGAAGTAGGTCTCTGATAAATTCTCAAAAACTAATTGTGACCAATATAACATGTAAGTATGCTTATCGCTTGACCCAGATACTCTCCAGTGTAGAGTATACCTGGTGCTAAGCAGCTAAGTGCAGAAGCTGACCTAACGGTAAGGTCGGCAAATGTTTATTTAAACGGTAACACATTCTAAATAGACAAAAGATAACAAAAGTAATAATCTATTCGATTGTGATAAATGCGAGAACACTATAGGAGAGCCACACTTGTGATGATCTGTTTCCATCTTACACAAAGAAATGTAAGGAATCAATGCCATCATTAATAAAAGATGATGTTGTGTCCTTGGAAGGGCTCATGTCCTTTTATATACCTTTTACTTTGTGTTCTATCTTCTCTACGTTAAGGAAACTGTTTACTTTTACGTCATTGCTTTGTTGCAAAAAAAGGGCAATTGTGCTCAAAATGAAAGTTTACTTCTTTTCACATTCTGGTAGATCTAAATGACCGAATATTGCATTACAACATTCAGTTTGAAAGAGACATTGCATTACATGCACAATTAGATATCCATTAAACTGTAATGAAGCGATATTTTCTTTCCCATAACATTGATAAGGACAGCGATATTCACTGTGTGAAAGTACGACGTAAAGTAAATTTGACCTCTTTATGACCTAAAATCAACCGAGCTCTCTCAGTGCTAACCACGACTAAAATCGAAATACCTTAAACAATCTGATCTGACATAATGAGGATGCTAAATTCATGCATTATCCTTATAAAAAAAACCTTTCGATCAAGTACCAACATGCCTGTAGATACATAGAATATTACAGACCGGGTCAACAGCTTTCCTTGGCGCGGTTAGGATGTAATGTACCCAAAGCACCCCGAAGAAAGCTGTTGACTCAGTCCAAAATGTGGCACAGAAAGAGTCAAGTAATTATTACATGCGCCGATGACGGGTGACTCATCGTTTATTGGCTGGTTACCTAAGTCCTATGCATATTGACCTTGCATTAAATGAAGTTAATTGTTCTTAGTCTGACACAGACGGATAAGACCCCAAGACACGAAATATAGGTTAAGTAGAAGCACGTATCGCAGGGAGACACTTATGATATGGGATAAAAAAAAATTCATTCCTATCTCAAGGAATGTTAATCTTTAGTTTTTTTTTTTTTTTTTTTTTTTTTTTTTTTTTTTTTTTTTTTTTTTTTTGTTTTTTTTTTTTTTTTTTAATCTGTACTTTTACTTATACGTATGGTAAAAATGTGTAAAAGTATGACTTGTGTTTTGATCGAATCCTCGCAAAATATATAATTTAAGGACGCACTTCAGATTAGTAGAGTGTACCAGGCCAGAGAGCATTAATTTGTCGTGATCGTTTCACATAAAAATGTAAACAATATGCAATGCCCACTAGGCACTTATGCTCTTTGCGGTAAACTGTGTACAAAATGTGACTGAAGCAATAAATTACAGTCTGGTAATTATTTGTCCTACAATATGATGTGCATTTTGAAGAGAAATAAACATGCCTTTAGTGAAAAATGTCAGTGTTACCTTCAATAATGTGTTACTCATGATAAAAACTTTCCACCCAGCTGACTTCGAAATAATTTATATACTAAGAAAGGTATAGCGAACTCAATGTCCGGCGGGCGCAGTAGCAGATTTAAGTCACCTTTCCACTAAATCAACATGTCATACAAACAGATGTGGCTATGCTCGCCAGCGTTTTGTCAATAATAAAATGTTTATAAACATTCGGTACTTCGCACCATACAGTGCTCGCAGGCCTCACGCGGCGATGTCTGCACATTATGTTTGGACATGAAAGCATCAGAGGATAAAATTGCTAGTCCTCAAACATTACATTGCTCAAATTGAACGGGCACAGCTGCCGGCTACAGCTAGATCCTCCTTCTGGTCCCCGCCTTCTTGATTTTAATAACATATGATTCTTTTGCCCATGCACCTTTTTGATGTATGTATTAACCCATTCCACCTTAATGACGATTTTTCCCGCTAATATCTAAATGTCGTCTGGTCATTGTATTTAATAGCTCAGGGATTATTTCTTCAAAATTTTGGATGAAACTTGCATGGAATATCAGTTCAAATTATTTGCCCATCGTCAACAGCTTTCCTTAACGCGCTCTAGGCGAAATGCGCCCAGAGTGCGCCAAGGGAAGCTGTTGACTTCGTCTTCTTTCATGGTGGAATGAGTTAAAAGACCTACATGTACCTATCCCCCAGTCCAGGACTAGGACAGGTGTAAAATATCACCCGTTTCATTGTAGTAGTTTGCAGCACAAATGAGCACGTACAGCTATTATCAAAATTAGTAACACTGATTATCGTCCCATCCGCACCAAGTTTCACATAAAAAGCCTCTTCAGCTACAAATAAATATAAAGTTCCCCATATTTGGCTTCCTCTGTATTCCCATTGCGTAATGTTGGTGTTTTACATCCTGTCAATTTAAGCATGAGGTGCTTTATGAGAGGAGATCGTGTTTTTGTTGTGTCTTTCAAAAGCGACTTGATATCCAGCACATCAAAAAACAGAACAAAAACAAACAAACAAAAAACAAAAAAAGCTTAGTATGCACTGGGACAGATAGTAGATCGTTTGTCTTGTGACTGTTAAGTTACTTACAACTTTCGCTAAGGCTTTAAAAAGCAGATTAGCAGTTTAAAAACACATTCTCCTGATGTTGAAAAATGCTTATTAAGATAGGATGCTCAATATTGAGGTAGGTTACACTCACGGCTCCATCTTGACGTGTATGAAACCACGATGTCAAATATGCTCGAACTCTCCAAGGTTGTTCACTTGTGAGTGGGCCGACACCTGTGACAGCTCATCTATCTTACAGACTGCCGCCTCCAATAGGTTGAAGTTCAACTTTTTTTTTAAAGTTTGTGGCCTCGTCGCATTGCAGTTAGCCATATAAGTACAATGCCATGACTGAAATAATTGATTCTGAAATACTACAAGCACGAGCCAACCACGAAATCTTTGGCACCTTAGCCAGATATTTTTTTGACAACTTCCAACATGAACGGAAGCTGCAGCTGATCGTTTTTTAATGACACCCTGGGCCTCGGGAACAAATCCGTGATCTTCTTTGTGATAAAATGCAGAATTTTATTCACAATGCCCTCGGCCCAGGTATCGTTTTAGCTCTCGATTTGGTTGAAATTTGAAATAACGGAGTAAATATTACACTAATATTATTTATACACGGCTTGTCGTCCGAATCTTTGACTGCTTGACAACGGTCTTTGCTCGGACGACCAGTGGCGCCCGCAAACAGTCTCATCCTGATGCGATCAAGACTTGGTGTTTTGTCACAAAAGCAGACGATTCTTAGTACCCAGGATTCCCGCGCTTTGCTTTGGACTGTGCAGAAGCACTGATATGCACTGTGGCTACAAGGTCCTGGATTTGGACACCAAACCTTTGGTTTTGTTGTGGTGATTCAATGTTAAATAAGTTTGTCCACTTTTTGCGCGCACCACGTTACATTTTCTCTGTTGTCTCGTATTTAGTCCCAGTATTTGCAATAGCAGGATATTCCTATTTCACTGATTAACCAGCATGTTGGCCGATATGCACCTGTTCACCGAACCTTTAGTCAGCTGTGGACTCGGTTATTTGGAAAAATCTTCCCACAGGAATTTCTGAGATGGCTTACCTTTGGTAGTACACTTACCACGTTTACATTATATCCCATTAGTGTTGAAAGGCTGGCTTACAGAAAACGGATGATAAAAATATGGAATGCAGTTATTATGTTTTGCATTAACCTTAAAGCTGTTTGGGTAAATAAAACAAATCTATAAAGTTTAATCATCGTACATCTGAATATGTTATACGGCAGGGCAAGCATTTCCTTACAGCCTTTTACATTTTTGTCGCCGTTAAAAATGTACACCAGCAGATATGTCTAGTGCCGACTGCCTTGTATTTTCTCCATATTTTGGATTCCAGAAATTTGTTCTGTGATTTTCGATGAGTCAATTCACTTACATTTTGCCAATCACCAATCACAGTAAATTTACATAATTTGGCTGTATTCTTTGTTTTGTCAATGATACAATGCCCATGAAATGAAGGCACAATGAAATATTTTAACATTATTATGCGTCATATATAAAAATTAAAACAAATATCAGATAAAGCCCTGAAAAAAAAACGTGAAAATTTATACACGTGGAATTAAGAATATTTACATTGAACATCTCATTTTGCCCCAGGGGTGAGTATTCTCAAACGAGCATCTGAAAAAAATGGCTGACTCAGACTCGTCGTGACTCAGATCCATGCAGATGTCAAGTCCGTTTAAAGAAACATAACCAGGAAGATAACTTGACCGCAAAATACATGTGTATAATATGCATGTGATGTTCTTTTCACGAGAATCATTTACACATATAGGTCATTCGACTTAAACTATGTAGAATGGGCCCTCCAGGTGGTCTTGTTATATTTCATAATATTTTAACCGAAGAAACATCCTAACATTTGCCAGAATTGCGGCCAGTAGAAATGTTGCCCAGGTTAATGTTGGCGTCCATAACCTTCAGTATACTGATATCTGGGAAACTGGCAATCGACACAGAGAATCAGCGACACCACTTTGAACAACCCTTGAAGTCAGAGGGAAAATACCAATATCGCTCAAGTCACACTATCACACAGATTGGACCAAAACCAGAGGCTGCCGTCGATCGCCTAGTTCCATCTCGTTCTGACCATAATAGCGACCATGGGCAGTATAAAGTGCCTGGTGGCAAAGAATCCATCTGGGAAAATAGTTATGCAAAGTGTCGTGAAAGTGCCTTGTACGTGAAGCAGTCGCTAGCACAAAAACGACTATGGGCGATACAAGGTACGTTAACGATGGACATTAGCATAATATTTCATGCTAGAAATTCAACCTAAATAAAAAATGTCAAACTCAAAATAAATGGAGTTGTCATCTTGCAGCTCATCGAAAAACTTACATACACACATGCATTATACATCAAAATATCCTTTGCAATATGTGTACACCAAGTAAAGACCATAAAGTATGGACATGAATGTGAAATTTTTCAGGAAATTTGCGACCAATTCCGCATCGCACTACTTGCAATACCATTGAGTGGACACAGTGATGACTCCAGCTGAAACACTGAGTGTACATGCTGGTTCCAGCATATACACCTTGATAATAGTTGCGTGAGCTCAAAATGCATATTTTATATCACTATTCAGCCAAAATCTGCCTTTCCCCTTGCATCCCAGTTTGTCATATTCTATGTGCACTCTCCAACCATGTTAAATCGACGCAGGCAAAAATAACCTAGCCACCCCCTCCGTGGAACCTTAAAGAACTCAACAGTGATATCTGGTAATGACCATCCGTAAAATACTTTTTTCACTCTGTAAATTTTAACCAGTCTTTTAAAATAGCGTTTCCATATTTTTCTTCTGTAAATTAGAATTTAAAATTATAATTTTAATTAAAAATGAAACTGTAAACTCCATGCACCTTACCGTACAAGTACTACTACCACTACTACTACTACTACTACTACTACTACTACTACTACTACTACTACTACTACTACTACTACTACTACTACTACTACTACTACTACTACTCCTACTACTACTACTACTAATAATAATAATAATAATAATAATAATGCTACTACTACTACTACCACAACTATACTAATAGTAATAATAATGATGAGGATGAGGATGATGATAATGATAATAATATCAACAATAATAATAATTATAATAGAAATAGTAATAGTAATAATAGGTACTAATGATACTCAGGATATTGTTTTACGTTTTAAAGGTACACTTCCTCTGGATTGTGGTTAACGGTTTTCATACATACCGGGATACATATATTTTTATACAGAATCGAAATGTTAGCCAAGGCTACTTTTTATTTTGGACCTCTGTTTACATACACTGTGTGAAAAGAAACACTCTGATAACCTGATATAGCTACCAGTCATGTAGTTACTAGCCTTCAGCTCAATGGACAATTGTGAATCGTTATCTCTCCAACTAGTGTCCAGGAACAAACATGTCGTGAGGTCAAACTGCGCATGTCACCTGCAGGTTGTTCAACTTACGCTTTATCCAACTACCAACAATTGTTGTAGAGCCACTTGTGTGCGTGTGGGGGGGGGGGGGGGCGGGTAGGGAACAAGTCCGGCATCGTTCTTTGGCCACAATGTGCCATGTGACGTGCTGAGTACTTGCTGCCACCTTGCGGTACGATACTTTTGACACGTTCTATTGCTTTGGCAGATAAATTAAGACAGAGGCTATTTGACAGCCTGCACAAGCATGTACTTGATGGTTTGGTCAAAGACTTTCACCGTATGTTATATTTACAAGGCCGGAATGAGATGTGGGGACTCTTCCCGATGAGATATGGGGACACTCCCAGGGTTACCATTGTAAAGAAATCCACAAATAAAAATAAATGATAAATCTTTGGCATTTAAGTGTAAAAGATTTCGTACATCAATGCAAATTTTTAGTGGCTTCGAAACTGTTATAAAGTATCCAAGCCAGTGATATATATATATATATATATATATATATATATATATATATATATATATATATATTATGTATGTATGTATGCATGTATGTATGTATGTATGTGTGTGTGTGTGTGTATGTGTGTGTGTTGTGTGTGTGTGTGTGTGTGTGTGTGTGTGTGTGTGTGTACTTTGGGTCAGTATGGTAAATTTACTCCTTGAATTGGGCCAGAAGTGCGAGTAGTGTACCGGACAAATAAGTGGGATAGTCATTAGAATGCATGTTAAAATGGTTGTTTGTCTGTATAAATATAATAAAAACTGTTGTGGTTTTTTTTTCGTTGCAGTTTTGGACGCGATGGGCAAACCAAACAGTGGGTTACTGATGGGAAACACACGCTGGCTCGGGAACTACCCTCAGTGTCACCGAGTCAAGGTCCTCTTCCCGCACGTAGACGACGAACTAGTTGTGACGCCCTTTGGCACAAAATACTGCACAGTCGTGGCTGATATAGATGTTCCTTTGGTAAGCCTATAGAGTTCCACTATCCATACCATCCAGACCTGTGCCTTCAGTTACTAAGTTAGTACTTGAATTTAAGGTATCTGACGAGAAATAAGGTTTCACTAAAACCTGCCGATATATATATATATTGACAGGCGGCTATAGAAATTATCGATGAACACATTTCAATTTAATTAAACAAATGTCCCTTTATGAAACAAGATGTGCCATTTATTTTTTATTTAAAGATTACTTCGGATATTGTATGACTGTGTAATGTGTACTTCACTAAATGTGGTCAAGGTGACAACTTGTGAGTTTATCGATTATTTTTGCAATTTACAAAGAGCAGGGCCGTGTTTATATGCGTTTCATTATATTTTCACATTGTACTGAGGTATCTTTCAATTGGGTTTTTTGATACTTTTCTATGACAGCTAATAAAAACACAGAAGTGTTTGTGCTACCACACTGAAATTTAGGATTCCAGGTGGCGACACCTGATGGTGTTTCGTTTTATAAATTTGGCTGTTTGCTTGACAAAACGAACGTATCGCTCTTACAAGTCTGTCCTGTGAAATCCCTTTAATATATGCATTAGAAACATCTGAAAAAGCGCACCATTACACGAAAGATAGCATGAGTAGGTTATACTGATACTTGAAATTATAAGCCTTGTCAACTGGTGATGGCGGAATATATCTAATCAGTTTGCCTACTTTTTCAGCCAGTGGACAAGATAGTAGCCATAGTAGGTGTGTGTGCCCCCACGTCATGTAGGAGCAAGGCTCTGCAAAAGGTCATCAATGAAGGTATGCGTTTAATTATTTTTATCGGATAAAACCCACTTTTATAGCGTTCGGGTTTCTGAAAGACGAGATATTGTCCTTTTACTGCTAGTGTTTGTTGCCGTGGTCATTGTTGGCATTATTCTTATCATTTTCATATACTTTATGTGATTTTATGTAACGCAGGATTTCTCAAAATATGACACACATTAATATTCTCTCCTTGAAAGCAAATGTTGAACGTTAACTACAATTTAACTATATTTATCTATTAGTTAATTAATATCTGCAAGTCAAGGCGTAACAGTTTATTACCAATAATAATAATAATAATGATAATGATGACGATAATGATGACGATGATGATGACGATGATGATGATGACGATGATGATGATGACGATGATGATGATGACGATGATGATGATGACGATGATGATGATGATGATGATGATGATGATGATGATGATGATGATGATGATGATGATGATGATGATGATGATGATGATGATGATGATGATGATGTCGTCTATATCCAGTACCGTTCCCGGCACACAAACCGCATCTATCTTGGGAGACTAGGTAGTTATGCACTGGGATTCTTGATGCTATTGAAAACTGGTCATGAAGAAGGCAAAATAACGCATTAAGTGAAACATACTGATGAACATATGGCAAATTCGTGGGTTTGTTCACTTGATGTAACCTCAGTGCCTGTTGGTGGCATAAGTCTGTACAATGCATATGAAGTGATATGTGATTGGCTGGCAGTTATGTGTGACATCTCTCTGGACAAGTTCTTGCTTGAGAGATTGCTCCTGGACCAGAACCACCGGTGGTTTCAACTGGATCCAAGGACTGTTTGTCGGATGCTGAAAATAGAGTAATTGCACATTCCGGCAGCTTCACATGTGCCACTGTCTCGAGCAATTGGAGAAACAGTAATTTCTAGTCACATGATCAACATTTTGATTTTTTAAGACTCTCGTAAGCACCTTATTCATGCAGACACCTGGTCTTTTGTAATCATTGTGTCAATATGGAATCGTATGAGAGTTTTATTTCTCATGTTTGTTTTGAACTGTGTCGCTTCGTTTCTTACGTTTTTGTCTAAGTTCTCAAAACATGATTTTGTAGATGTGTTTTTTCTCCGTGGCTTTTAAATAGGAAACTACATTCTGCCAAACGGGACGGCAGCCATAAAGGTCAAATGCGAACAGACAGCGCAATTCATCTATTGGGACTACAAACAAGTAGGTTCAGTGTAAGTATGGCGCTAGAAAAGTGCAGAGTGCAGCCATTCAGACTACCCGACAGATACCGCGGCCCCAATTTCGTTCCTCATTTCCCTTGCCTGGATATTTTTGCAAATATTTTCTGATGTTCGGTACAGACAAAAAACATCAAATCACGCTAGCAGAGAGCAATTTCGTGAAGATAAGTCACTTGTTTTACTTGTTGTCTATTTATCGCAACTTATCAGATGAATCTACATGAAGTGCTTTGTCGTGATCTCCCTAGGAGATTTTTTGGAAACAAATTAGTATGTGGCAGCATGATCAGTGAAGGCATAAAGAACTGTATTGAGCGTCCCATGTATCTTTTAATCTTAATAGGAGGTATTCATATTGACTGAGATCCTGTGCTGCCACCTACGGTGCAGCAAGGAACTTAACAGAAAGGACCACAGAATAATTTAAGTTTTTATGATACAGGTAGCAACCCAAGCAAGAAGCTTAATAGAAGTCATTCACTAAGCTTTGAAAAATTTAAGGATGCCAAGAACCTTTAGAAAATTTCATCTGCTTGGTAGAAAAAGTGTAATTCCTGGATGTTTAAGTTACCTAATCTGTACATGTGCCCTGATCATGGATGAAGCACAAGGCCATTGCTTAGCAACTGAGGGAATGAGAGCAGGTCAGCAGCTAATATAATGACAAGCATTCACTTCAAGTGTAGAGCGTGAGACTTAATAAGTTACGCACCAAGAACTATGTCTGCCACTTCTGTCTGTTTTCATGGTTTTGCACATAAAAATAAAAACCGGAACATGCGTGGTTCTGCAAATGTGACGAGCCAAAACTACAGACACAGATGGGTAGGCTCAGCAGTTTTATAATGGAAGTCTCGAAAGGGACATCTACCCTGGGAAATCAGCATAAACTAGAAAAAAAATTTGCTTCACAGCAAATCTGTCTAGGTGCCTTCAAAATGAGAACAGTTTCTAATGCTACACTTTGCCATTGTTCAACATAATATAAATTTTGTGTATTAGCCTAATTTGCATAAATTTAAATCTATAACTTTGTTTCATGGTTCATTGTATAGCCCTATGTCACAAACCTGTAAATTGAAGTTAAAATGGCACCTGAATCTTTGATAGTTTTGAACCTATCCAAGATTTAAATTTGTGCATTCGCCTAATTGGCATAGATGATTTTTTTTCAAATTGGTTAAATAGCTTTTTACATGCAGCTATGTCAAAAACCGACAAATTGAAGTGGGAATGTCACCTCTATGTGTAATAGTTTTTAGCTGTTCAAGATTCAAACCTCTATCTATAATAGTTTTGAAGAAATCCAAGCATAAATGAAAATTCTACAACCTGATTTCATAGCTTATTAGATGAGGCTCTGTCACAAACCTACAAATTTAACTTGGAATGGCACTTCTATCTGTAATAGTTTTTCTAACTGTTCAAGATTCAAATTTTGCATGTTCACCTAATTTGCATTAATTTAAATCCTACAACTTTGGTTCATTGTTTGATGGACGCGACTTTGCCACGAATCTATAATTTAAGTTGGAATGGCATCTCTAATTATCATAGTTTCGTGAATATACAAAACAGAGGGTTTTTTGACGTCATAGAGCCCCGGGTTTTCTAAAGATGCATATTCCAGGGTTTACTGATATGAAAAGACCGTGTGTTTTTGATATCACGAAAAACGTGATGAAAATGTAGCTGATTAGAATGTCAAACAAAACTCTGGGTTTTTCTTTAACCCTCCCATAAGCTACATTTTCATCAAGTTGATTGACACTTTTTAAAGAAGTCAAAAATAGCAAAGACAAACTTAATTCGTGAAGAAGGAAACATTTCCCTGGCGTTTCCATTGATCACTTTATGTATAATGTTATCCATGATTTTTATCTTGAATCATTTATTCTCAGCACGTGTGGTACAGAAAAGAAATAATCACTTTGAAGTTAATCAATATCAATAGGACTACAAAAACTGTTTCGAAATGTCACGTGATCAATGATGATAATGGTTTTTTTCCCCCGGCCCTTGCGTTGTTACGCCTGGTTTGTTACTGTAGCACTTCATTTGTTGCAGTATGATTCTTGTGCTGCTGTGTGTCCTAGTTCTCACTGGCACCTTATATGACGTCATCGTGCACCAATCGGATCGTCAAGCAACTACAGCAACAGATGGTCACGTCGATTATGGCAGCTTGCAACACTTCAGAAATAAATCAGAAGAAGGTATACTGTTTTTTTAGTAAACTTCGACATAGTCTAGCTGTCATTGAAAGAAGCAAACATTTCCATTGACAGCTTAAGTACATGCAGTCGGATTCTTTAAGCAAAATATTAAAAAATAACAAGTGACTTTTCAATGTAGTAAGCCAGAATGTATCCTTTTCTGAAATGGTAGTGCACTGTCAAAAAGAGCAGATGATTTTTCTCCGCTGTTAATTGCATAAATATACAGTGATACAGTGGAATCTCTTCACCCAGACCACCAGGGACTGAAAAAAATGAAATTAATAAGGAGCGGTCTGAATAAAGGAAGAAATTTAACAATAAACAAAAAACAGGATGGTAAATTGATGCCTTAATACGGAAATTATCCCTTTAGCAGGTGGTCCTAATTAGAGATTCTATTCTGTTTTAATTATTTGAAAAATACAAAAATACATACAACTCCACGATTATACTCCTTAAGGAGCTTTGTTCGTGCACATGGGAATTTTATATTTAAGAATACACATCCTGCAATTCTTTAAATGTATATAGGTAAGAAAAGTCGGACTGAGCTATCATTTTTAGGCAGTATACAGCAACATGTGTCAACATGTCAATATTGTATGTATATATACACATTGATCATGTGTATATGTATATGTTCATACTCGGAGCCAAATTCCCTGATTTCTTTCGTTTTGAGCGGAGTCTCATTTTTCATAAAGCTCGACCGGTCCCGAGTATGTTTGGAATATATCCGCCAGGTGCGCATTTATCTTATATACCGGTATATCTGCCTGACAAACTTGAAAGAGGAGTGACCTCAGCACTTTCGAGTGGAACTTAGACAGTTTTGGTCCACACTCTGTTATGGACAAAATGTGCAGGTGGGAAGGGTTTGAAGGTAGAACTATGTGTAGTGTTATCCATTACAGAACCAGGTGTGACACTGACGCATACAGTGGTATTTTAATCTTTTATTCTTCGCTTCTAGTCTATCCTTAATCATCGAGGCTTGAATGGGGGCAGTAAGCGTAATAGTTCAATTGTCAAAGGCGTGTCATCACATGTGCTGGGCTTTTTCATTTTTTTTTTTCACCCAAATAGTTATTTAATCATTCAAATAGTTTTGACTTTGTATAATGTCGGATTATTAGTCCGTCAATATCCTTGAAGAGATTAAACATTCTTGTGCCTTGGTATTATTCTTGACGTACCGGTACCCCAATATTATACTTGACGTAATTGTACCCCGATAATATACTTAACGTACTTGTACCCCGGTATTATACTTAACGTACTTGTATCCCGATATTATACTAAACGTACTTGTATCCCGATATTATTCTTAACGTATTTGTACCCCGATATTATACTATAAACGTACTTGTACCCCGGTATCATACTTGAGGTACCTGTCTCCGATATTATACTTGACGTACTTGTGTCCCGGTATTATACTTGAAGTATTTGTACCCCGATATTATACTTAATGAACCTGTACTCCAATATTATACTTGACGTACTTGTGTCCCAATATTATACTTGACGTACATGTACTTGTACCACGATATTATACTTAACGTACTTGTACCCTGGTATTATATTGAAGTACCCGTCCCCGATATTATACTTGACGTACCTGTAACCCGATATCATACTTAATGTACTTGTACCCCGACATACTTAATGTACTTGTGCCCCGACATGCTTAACGTACTTGTGCCCCGACATGCTTAACGTACTTGTGCCCCGACATGCTTAACGTATTTGTGCCCCGACATGCTTAACGTACTTGTGCCCCGATATGATGAATGTACTTGTGCCCCGACATACTTAATGTACTTGTGCCTCGATATTTTACTTACGTACTTGTACCTTAATATTACACTTAACTCACTTGTGCCCCGACATACTTAACGTACTTGTGCCCCGACATGCTTAATGTACTTGTACCCCGATATCTTACTCACGTACTTGTACCTTAATATTATACTTGAAGTACTTATTTCCCGGTATTATACTTCACGTACTTGCACTCCTACCTTAGACACTATCAAACTGTTAACTCAAGTCAGCCAAGCGTATGGAAAATGGGACTCCGAGCAAAAGGCCAGGAGTCCATTTTTCATACAGTTTTGGTTTGCTCCGCGAATTCAGTTCGCATTCCTGATTCTATATTTGCTATATACATTTAAATGGCCACAATGATAGTTTCGAGGAAAAAAAGGTATGTTTGTTCAGAAATAACAAATACCTTACGGTTGTCTTTTTTTATAAGTTAGATAGCCATCAGTCATCATTCGCATATAGCTAAGGATTTAACTCCATGGCATAAAAAATACTTTTGCCTGGAACGAAACACAATAGGTGTTAAGGAGTCATCTACTAAGGTTGTTTACATAACAGCAGCAACAGAAACTTTTGATGAAACCTAAATGAAAAATATGTGAACTATTAAAAAGAGTTCCGAAAAAACACTTCATAAGTTTTCTGAATTAAAATGTGTAAGTTTTATGGTGTATTCGATAGTTCTTTGAAGTGTCAAATGGCTCACCTTATTTGTGACAAGGCGAAAAAGTCAAATTGACGTTTCATAATATTTTTGCGGTGTAAATGTCAAAGCCAAAATAAACATAAAAAGTAAATTTATTTTTAATGGAGTCCATTGAAAATATAATGATGTAAACGTAGTGGAAGTCAAAGCCGTGGAACATGAATTGTGATCAAATGAAATGCATTGTTCTAACAATTTTGCCTCATCAAGGCATCCAGCCATCTTGGCCAAATATCATTTCCTTAATGTAACAGTGATGACACAGGCAAGTTATTAATATATTTATTGACTACTAAAATTACAATGTTTAAAATTGTTTTATCGGTTGTATGTGGTCTTGGTCATTTACTTTTTCAATTGTGGCCTGTTTTTATTTCTAAATATAATTAATAGATTTCTATACGTCACAATTTTAAAACTACCCTTAAGAGGTCGGTATGTCACCGGTGCCGCATTCTAGCATATAATAATACAAAGATGGCAGAATTTTGGCCACAATGAAAGTAACACTTGACACCATCACAAGTTTTAGTTCAACTGATCCGAACTACATAATCTTTACCTCAAAATATTTCCATTGTTAATAAGCTTCATGCACGAAAATGTTCTGAAAAGGTTTGTTTTAGCTTTAATGGATTATTTCTGAGATGCGGAAACGGTGCTTTTTCAAAATAATGTAAAGATAATATATGGATATAAATTGAAAGCACATGGTATCAGGTAGATTTTTTTTGTTGTTTGTAAGCGGGCTGCGCTTGAAATGTCACATTTGATTGAAACTTGAAAAAAGGTACTTCAAATTGTAAACGGCGGATTTGAACTAGTCCCCTGATCATTATGTTAAAATTTTGCTTTTGCACACGAAATTTTTTCAACTAAAGCTGGATCATAAAAAGGTAACAATGTGTTTTTGTGTTTCAGTAGCTCAGTAAATTTGTGTTTTGTAATGAAAGTGTTACACTAAATTTAACATTTAGATAGCCCGATTGATCAATGTCTTTTACAGAACGTTTAAGTGATTGCTGTTGGTCAGCCCCTTGTATGAATGTCAGGGTTGTAGAGCTTACTGGACACTGAGGCATGTATGTTAGAAGAGATTACGGAAATGGCCATTTTGTATGAATACATCTTAAAATTGTTCAATGCTTCAGTTGCAAATCCGCACTCAATGTGTCATTTATGGGGTTTTAATGCAACTTTACCTGACTGCGATTATACTATTGAAAAAAAAATGATTTGATGCTAGATGTGTTTTAAACTATATTTACATTTTGCAAGGCTTTGGTAAATTCCTTATGGCATTTTCTGCATGTAAAAATGGAAATAAAATACTGAGCATGAGGTCGACCGAACCCACCTTGGATATAACGAATGGCATCCGCGTCCTTGGCATGATGTGGGTCACAGCTGTGCACGTCTTCATCGCCGCTATGATGCATTCATGTAAGTTTATTAGCAGTGACATTGGTCATGCATATCAAATGAAACGGTGAGCTCCACTTTAGCCCTCTATCTGCCCCAAGTAAAGCGCTCAGAATTTAATCTTTGCTTCGTTTGCCTCACGAATAAAACGTAACTCTCCCCATACAAAGGAATAGATTCGTGTACTCATAGCTTGCACTATGATTGGTGTCGAGAGAATCTGATGGGCTAGTCGCATATCGCTAAAACGTAACAGAGTGAGATTGTGTTTGTGAACACCCTATGACAGCCATTAACATTATTCACATTATTCTCCGATTTTCTGTCTGCCCATTAGAAATATTAAAACGGGCAACGTTAAGCTTTTTCTAAGCAAAAGGTCAAAATCTGAAGACTCTAAAGTTACTGTTCAGGACTGGTGCTTCTAAGCTATTACAACACTTTCGGATGAATATAAGGCATGTGTCATAGCTCTCGTGCTATAACTTTAAGGGCATACCTGAGACTTATATGGCAACACTCGTGTTTTTGTGGCGTGTCTCTTTATACTTTAAAAAACCCAAATTTTGGATTCATTTTTGTCCAGCTGTCATCTGATTTGAAGTTAATTTTTGCTTGATTTTACATTGAGCCATTAGCTATATATTCTTTCCACATTTTTACAAAATATATTACGTGTGAATTTTCGTGACCTCAAAGTCTCTCTTTGAAAAGTGGCTATGAGATCATACACGCCCTTGCAGCATAAAGGTCAAATGGTCTCTCTGCAGGATGAAGGTCACATGCTCTCCCACACGCCCCTGTAGAATAAGGGTCACATGGCCTCACCTGCATCCCTGTAGGATGCGGGTCATGTGGTGGCCTCAATTACGTCCTTGCTGGATGAGGGTCACATGGCCTCACTTATGCCTATGCAGAATGAGGGTCATTGGCCTTACATCCCCTAGGATAAGGGTCACCTGGTCTCACTTGCGCCGCTGTAGAGCTAAGGTTACATCACGTCCCTGTTGGATAAATTGCATTTTCATACCGTGTTAGTTTGCACTAACGTGAAGGACAACTCGACAGCTTGTGGTTACAGCTTCTACTTGCACATGAGTAAGATAGCACAGGCGTGCCTAGATACCCTGCTTAATCACTATTTCATTGTGTTTTTATTTTTCGTTTTATTTTATTTCTTGTGCACCATCATTTAAGTAAGAAAAAATTAAAAAACAGCGAAATTAAGTGTCATGCGAACAGACCTTGATTTTTTCTGAATGTAGATGATCAAGTTTCCGCTTTCTCTTCCATCATGTCTTTTGGAGGACAAATCTTCAGCAATGGGCACTTGGCTGTCGACGTATTTTTTACCGTAAGGTTGGTTCTGCTTACTTGAGGTTGCATATATGTAACAGACAAGAATCTTGAAATTTATTTCCTCAAATTGATTCAACTTCTTGGTTTTCTCTTTTCTTGCGGGTGCACATTTCCATTATTTTTGAAGCAGCCTTGGATATCTTCAACACTATTACCAATGGTATAATGAATTTCCTTTATTCGCATTAAACATGTTAAATATCGTGTACTTGTATACAGACAGACAGACAGACAGACAGATAGATAGATAGATAGATAGATACATAGATAGATAAATAGATAGATAGATAGATAGATAGATAGATAGATAGATAGATAGATAGATAGATAGATAGATAGATAGATAGATAGATAGATAGATAGATAGATAGATAGATAGATAGATAGATAGATAGATAGATCCCTTCGCTTATAGATAATGAGGAACACAGTTGAAAGTTACCATTATGTTGAACTGAAATTGAAAAAAAAATCAAAGTCATCTGGAATATAAATATCTGAATCATAAATAGATATTACACAAAAGCGGCCCTTTAAAATGTGAAGCACCCATACAAAGGGTCGGGCATGGTAATATATTAATTAATTAAAAAGGTTGAAACATAGACCATGACTGGATAGGTTATGAAGCGGAGAGAGATTGGATTATGCTATTTTGAGGTTGAGAACTACACGGAATATGTGGCACTGTTGTTCCTGTTTGTAAAACAGTTCACTCTAACAATTTATATTGTCAGATAAAAAATTAATTAGGTCTACTTATCAAAATTGAATAAAACACTATGCATCAATGAATCATGTTTTTGGCTTCTTTCCATGAAGTGGGTTTGTAGTATCTTATTCAGCCCTGCGGACTTTGGAGGACAGAAACGGGAAAATGAATTGGCTAAACTTCTACCTGCACAGATATATCAGGTACATCAATTTTCAGCTGTGATAGTACCACAATTATCTAAATGTACGTACAGTCTTGTAATAAATCAAAGTAAACTTGTCAGTGCAAGTCTGTGTGGTAAAATTTTTGCGAAATCATAGACTTAAAAGGTATCAAGATGATAATTGTATGCATGATTGTATGTAAAAAGCTGCTGCAAGAGTACATGCATTGACACTGATAGTATACTATTATTGTTGTGCACTTTTTTGTGTCATAACCTACCGCGGGTGTGTTGATTGACAATATTCAGAGGCATTTGTGTATGAATCAACGGCAATATACTAGAAATTATTAATTTATAAAGTCAAAGGCGACAGCGAAACAAGTGCATCATTCATGTAAGAGGTTTAAACAACTGTGTGACCTATGCTCAAAGAAAAAGGCCAATCTAAAATAGAATGATCAAAAACCACAGCACGATGACAACTGTTGCAGGTACAGACTCTAAAAGTCCCCCTAAAACATGAGACATACCACTTAGCTCTAACACAACACGCCAAACGCTGCTCCGAAGTGTATTATACTGGTGTGAAGGAATCTGATACCGCCCGGATTTGAGACAGTGACCAAGCAATAAAGGGCAACAGTGGTTCAAATTGATGTTTGCACTTTTGAAAAAGCATCTTCTACATCACAAACACAATTTGTACCAAAACTTGAAAGGGCTAAATATTTTTTCAACATTTTCTTACACACATCTAAGTTTTCTTGCAATCCCTCCACTCAATAGAGTTGATCCATGTCGCATTCATCTACTTGCCAAAACCACTACTATGACGTCACATTTTGCTACCCAAAAAAAAGATTTGTGCTGTTTTCTTTACTTGTACGTCTCGAACAAGTCATGGGCTACCTGCTGGAGCGATATTTTATTACGCTAAGCAGAGCGTCAGCGTCACACTTAGAAGTTTGGTTTTATGGCTTCAAAAAGATCTAAAGTTTAAGTCTTCCAGTGCCCATCACCGCTAAAGTCGATCTACTCAAGAGAAACTAATCTGAATTATCATCAGGATGTCAGATGCGTATTCCTCGTAAAAAGACCGTTCATTCAAGTACCAGTATGCCTCTAGTTCCAGAGAAAAGCTTTTGACTCAGTCCAAAATTTGGCGCTTAAAGAGTTACTCAGATATGCAAAAGTGTTAAAGATTTTAATCTTCGCAATTTTGCACGATGTGCAAGTAGCTTCATATAAAGAACCTTCTGTACAGTACCAGTTTTCAGTTTCCGACTGGTTTGTTATTCTTTTATACCAAACCGATCGCACTCTCGTACATAATGTCCAAATCTGCGTCAAATGTGCAGACTTCAGCTGTGCAATGGTGCGCTGCTGATTATAAGTAACGTTTGCTATTTCTTCCTTGGATTAATCTTTAGGTTGACTCCGACCCTTATCATCGTGGTACTGTTGGTGCAAAGTAATTTCCTGGATCTTGTAAAAGGTCCAACTACTACCTGGGCACCGAGAAGAATCAAAAGTACAAAGTGCACAATGTGGACTAATTTACTCTACATAAATAACATCTACAAGGCCACTGAATCGGTGAGTATCATATACTTACTGTCTCGAGGTCCCTCATACATGTGTTTGTATCGGTAGCATCCTTTGTCACATATGCAGACTGCGCAGATTAGAAAGCAGGAAAGACATTCAACTTAGTCAATAAATGACAGAATAAGCTAATTTCAAGAAGTGTATTGAATTTAGTCTTTCAATGGATATTTGAGTGTGTTATCCCGGTAACATCACCCACCTGTCCAAGAGAGAGTACATGATCCCCACTGAAACAATAAAAGCCGGCCATAGCCTCCTTTTTGTCTTTCATCCCATGTTCGGTCAATCACCTGCTTCAAATACAATACCCTAGACACGTTCTACATAGGATACAAATATCTTTCCACGGTTAAACTCTTTCAGTGCCAACTGCGACTACGGTCGATATACTGAAAACGAATTGCTCTGAACTAAAAAGGATTCCAGATTTGCGTTCCTTTCGAAAAGACGATTACACATTAACCAGCATGCTCGAAGTCACATAGATTATGATAAATAGTTCGGGTCAACAGCTCTTCTTGGCGCGCTTTGGACGCAATGCGGCCAAAGCGCGCCAAAGAAAATTATTGACTCAATCCAAAATGTGGACGAGACAGGCCCGTGGTGGAAAAATACAAGAGGGAATACGGAACAAACAATGGGACAATGTTTTAGTGCATGTGCTGCATGTGTACATACCTGACGAGTATTCCTTTAAAGTTCTGATAAAATATGGTGCAAGCGGCAAATAGAACTAAAAAAAACAATTGGGTTACCTGCAACATGTAGCCATGTTAATGGCAAAAGTCGAAAGTTTCATTTTTGTTTTAACCGTGATAGTTCAACAGATACATCATTGATTTGAACAAACATAAGATCTACATGTATATAATCAGGAATTAAGGTGCAAAAACTGTAAAAATGAACACTAACCACACATTCAATCTATTTTCTGTTTTTGTGATTCGTTGGTGCTATAGAACATCTCATAATTATTGAGCGAAATTCCACATTCTTATAAAACATGGTTTCCTTGATCGATCATGACAAGTTCCTTTGATACAGGTGGCTAAAACGAAAGTTATCTTTTGTCATTGAAACATTGGGACATTGTCTGTTACATATTCCCAATTTTTAGTACAATTGATTATTTGCTTTGCGTACTTTTTGGTTGCTTATTTTGCAATGAATAATTCATATTTCCAAAATAAATCAAGTGCGAAAGTTGCAGGCGATTTTAACTAAGATGATATGCACCTTGTCTTCGCGTTTTCCCCTGAAGAGTGATACACCAGCCCTAAGAAGGGCTACAGGACAATTTGAATAAGTCTTGTTTAAAAAATTTTTAAGAAAAGTTTCATCTCTATCAGTTCAGAAATGTTGAGTAGGAATACAACATAAGAGAAGACTTGGGAGAACATTTTATGATGTGGTTGTCATATTGTTTCAGTGTTATTCAACGACATGGTACCTTGCAAATGATTTCCAATATTTCGCAATAACGCCATTGCTCTTAATACCGCTGTATAGGTAGGTGGATCCACATATAATGTTCCATGCATGTAACGTAAGACATACCGCTGAGAACGGTAGGTGGTGACATCATCTTAAATTAATAAAAAAAACAAATAAAACAACAAGAACGACAACCAACTATCATCAGCAAAGATTTGAGTCATAATTTGATACAATGTGTAACATGTTGATGACTCATTGAATATAAGTATTTGACACTGTTTGTCAATTTAACCTTTATCAAGTGTTCCGTATTTTTAAGACCTCCGCGAAAAGCCAGTTCAGCCTCTCAGTTGAGCATGTCCAGTGAGACTTTGTGGTTGATTTGGGTGACATGTAGGTAATCAGCTAAACTTTCGCCCACTGAACATAGACAATATACAGTCGTCAAACTTTAAAATATAAAAAGAATTATGGTTCCTGGCGAGAGTTCGGCTTACGAAGAATTTTTTTCTGTGTTTATATTATTACCCCTGACCTTCAGGCTATTTTTTGTTTCTTTTACCAAATTAAACTTACACATGAAGGAGGGGGGCAAGGGGGGATCTTGATCACAGTTCACAGGAAAAAAAATTGTTTTCACAGTTCACAGGAAAAATTATTCAGCTTATATGCATATTCACGATTCACGAGCAATGGCCTAATCACGAATCCCGAAAATTAATTTTATTGTTTCACAGATCACGGAAAATAAAAAGATAGGATCACGAGTCACGAAAATACCCTTGCCCCCCCCCCCCCCCCCCCCCCTCATGAAGGTGATGCATGAGGGAAGTTTGTTCCCTGGTAGCGAGAAAACTAACATGTCGAATTAGGAAAGATCACGTGCTGCATTATATGGCCTCTGACTTATAACTTAAAACTGTGGCCGACTGTGCTGACACCGTTGCTTGTCTTTTTGTAGACTGCATGTAAAAGTAAACATAACCCATTTTTCATTCAATATAATGTGTATTTTATTTATATTTTCATTATGTTCTGGCATGTTAGTCTTGCCGAATAACGCCCCCCCCCCTTCCCGGCAGGTAGCCAACAATCAAAATTCCTTTTATTCTGACACAACTGTCGGTCCCCCGTCTAATATAAACGATTGCACATTTTGCTCCAGAAAGAACAAACTTTACAGACCTCGTACCTCTAACCGCTGAAACAACTTTACAAACCAGCTAATTTTGCGTTGTCGTGGTTAACAGAGTGATTTGATCGCACTTATCGTTATGACACAAATCTTTACTCGAGCCTCCATGATAAGGTGTGAGTCTGGAAAACAATCGAAGATCAGCATAGAAATGTTATCGATATCATGCATTGTCATGTGATATGTATACGTAGCTCTACTTCAGCGTGTCAATTATGCAAATGTGAATATCTCGTATCAAACAGGAATCTATTAGGACCAATAGAGAATCTCTGACGAGCGTCGTGTCTTTATCGATAGATGTGGCGAACTAAGTCTTTCAGATCATAAACGCGACGAACCAGCAGGCTGAGTCGTAAATGCCGTTAATGACCTAAAGCGAGTCATATCTGTCAATTGAGACACAGAAACGAGGTCTGAGATTCTTTTTATCATATGTTAAAAAGCAAACCGACACATTTCAAAAACCAGCGCATTTGTAAAACAGTATTCAAAGATGCAAGGCGGCCTCTCAAATTAATCTGCAGTGCAACGACACGGAGTGATAGAAAACATTCATGAGTGTAATGCGCCTGCCGACACAATAGGAGATATGCATATTAAGTTCCCGCCCCAACGCCATACCTGACTGCCTAGTCTCGCTTGGTGAGATATGGCGAGATGCGGGTCGGTACCTGTGGGGAAAAGTGGGATATTACTAATATTTTGGAAATACAGAATACTAATTTACGGCATTTGGAAATTTTTCTCATATATGGCTAGGGAAATACTAGAAGAATACCAGTTTGGCATTCTTGAACTTATATTTCTCATAAAATGCTTATTTCGTGAGTAATGAGCATATGTCCTGTCTGTGACAGTGATGCGACCCGCACGTCCCCAGTGACCTCCCGGCGTCAAACCCGTGCTTTGTGGCGGGCAATTAATATGCACACTGCGTATTGTACATGCCATTTGACAGAGATTATAATGCTGACGCGGGTCATGCACCAAAAGTCATTGAGTCGTTCCAAAAAAGTAATTACAACAGTGGTCACACTGGATACAACGCACCATATCACATAGGTGTTTTTGGTACCTGTATTAAGGTCGTATAAATGCAAACGTAGGATAAGTAAAAGTAACATACTTTGCTATTCGGCTCGCCGCAATGTCCTTTTTCCGAAAACAGTATCAATTTTTTTTTGGGGGGGGGGGGGGGGAAGGCTGTACATGAATACATACATGCCTCCGGGCGCTTCAGTGCTGTCGGTTTTGGATGATTTTGTTTAGGTTTACCCAGCCTGTGCGTGATGGTGGCAGCGCTGCGTTTGCATGCTGTGACGGGGGACCCAAGGGTTTTCGAATCCCTTGCCGCGGTTGGGTGCGCTCAGCTTTGTAGCCTGTCCTTCAGCTCTCAGGAGATGACTCATGTTGCAACATGGTCAGTGAAGAGTCCACATGAACATCCCGTCAAGTTAAAGACCTCAGTATGAATAAACTGTCAACATAAGGGTCGACGTATATTTGTCATATGGCTGGTAGGAATTAGCCAATCATAAGGCTCAAAAAGTGATTATATCCCATAACCATTGATTATGAAAAAGAATGTATTATGAAACTTGATAATGCATCTTTTTTGGGCTGACCTTCACCCTCAATAATCGCAAAAAGGGCCCGCAAAAAGAGTGGATTAAGTAAAACCTATAACTCACTCTTTCCGAATTAACCCTTTCAATGTCTAACAATAAAATTTGAAATGATTTACCTGAATTTCCATAATAAAAACTTTCCATTCAAGTGCCAGCACGCATTATACCATCAGCCGCAAAACTTCTCCGGGTCAGCAGTCTTGGTGCAGTAGCATATCATGAACGCAAAGTAAACTTTGATTGTGAAATTGTAAAAACACTACAAATAAAAACCAACATACCTCCCAGTACTGCCGGTGCCGTCATTTCTTTGGAAAAATAATTGCTGAGTTGCAATATTATCAAGTTCAATTAGAGGCACGTCGTCTTCCATTTTGTCGCAGCGAGCAGATTCACGAAGTACCTGAACGCCTGAGCGAAATCACGAATGAAGTGACTCAGAAGTGAAATGACACTGTCACACGTGTGTGTAAGAATTTGATTACGTAACTGACAGATAATACGCTTTCAATCATGAAATCACTGATCCGACCTAAACACAAATGACCATTCCTACCAGCCAATGACAAATGTGTTATAACATGAAAGGAGACGATTATGGCTATTACAACTATCTCGTTGCTTCGCCACTCGACAGTTATAAGCCATAATCGTCTCCTTTCATGTTATAACCTTCAGGTATAATTTGTCATTTAAGCTTCACAGCAGTCATTTTTACAGGTTACATGGGTTAAAACATATTAATGGTGCAGCCCCGCTGTCTGTCTTGTCTGGGTGTTGTCATCTGCAGCATGTTCCCCACTACATGTACGTCTCGTGCTGTCCTGTCCATCTTGTCATTTCTCACGGGAGGGATTAATATAGGGCTGAGCCCTCTTTCCCAATCGTTTAATTTATGTTCGTTACAAGAACAAGGTACTTTGGTTGAATAAAATATGTTTAAACCAAGTAAAAGTAAGGAGGCATTTAGAAACTCTTCGTGACATTAGGACCGTTGCGCATGCGCAGGTCTTATTGTCACCAAGGCTTCTAAATACATCCTTACGTACTTAGAAGGCAAATAGGCGGGACAGCATTGACCAATGAAATACATGCTACATACCCTTGAATAATTATGCAATATTGTCATAAGCGACACGCTGTACATGTCATGCATGACCCATGTGTTTCGTCAGGATTCCGAGATGGCGCAAAACGTCCCTGATACAAGCTTTGGAAAACTTAACGGAAATTTCAGATGATCTGCTCTCAGTGAGCATTCAAGAACTGTTGTTTGCCGAAAATATAATTTCTGAGCAAAGGCAGGGAAAGGGGGACCATTACAAGGGAGTGGTGACGCCCAAAATATTGAAACAAAAAGTGGCCGATGCGATTCCGAAAAGAACAAGGGAGAACAGCAAGTGGGCCGTCGGGGCGTGGCGTGATTGGGTAATATGGCGCAATTCACAGAGAAACCTTGGGGGGGGGGGTGAATTATACCCCATACTACAGGAAATTGCCACATGAGTGTCACAAAAAAATGCACACTGGATGTGTTTATTCGCACAAGAGGTGAGGCCGTGAGTGCTTAGGCGTACATGTGCTCTGGGATGTAGTGCGTACCTGGAAGGTCCTAAAGTTTTACGACGCAGTCATCTTTCCTTTGTACGCACGAATACCTGTTGTTTTGTTTATTAAAGAAATTATCCGTTGTTTGATCACTTTCTATGTCGTTTTTATGTGTTGTGAAATCAAGCGAAGAACAAAAATGTGATTGGTGTCGACGTCCGCGAGACCATATTTTGGATACGTAGCCCTGTTCCCCGCAACGCTTGTCCGGTTGAGATCGTTTCTTTGCTTACATGCGTTATTATTATTAACGTTCTTTGACTTCGCCGATGGGCGGTGTCAAATTCTTTTAATAATTGCGCTCGTAAGTGTGTCATGAAGAAGCGCTCTTTAATAGCAAGCTAAGAGAAGGGGAATGGGGCATCCTGATTGGTCCATTTATATGTATGTCACGGATTTGCCTTCTAAAACATAATATTGGGGTGCGACTTCCCTCTCAAGCATGCCGTTTATGTTGGGCACGGCTCGGGCCGGCAAGTCAGCTAAGAACCTTGTATCAGATTCTGACGTCAGATACAGGCGCTTTTCTTATCGTGAACTCCGCAAAATGCACTTTAGAGCCACGCTCACGTCATAAATACCTTTCAGCCAGATTATTCTTTGATGCTCTCTGTGCAGTTTAAATGTGAATGCTTCTGCTTCGCGCCTTGATTTTTTTTCTTTTTTGCGATTTAATCCTTTTTGGTCAGATCACCTGGAACAGGAGTGCGCTTGTTATTTTCTTTACTGGCATCCACCACATTCATAACCGGAGTTGTCTGCTTCTACTTTGATTTCAAGCCTGGCTTCTTCTGGCAATTACCTGAAATGATGAGAATGCTGGGGTTAGTATACACTTTGTTTCACTGTAATCTTAGTCGCGTCGTTATACAGCTTTCACGTTTTCTGTCAGGTTGCGTTTAATCTTTTTTATTCATTGCATCTGAGTTTTATAAAGACAGCCTGTTACGCAAAACGATGCATTTACCATATATCTTTGGTGATTACATGAAAGTAAACCATCCAGGTTTTGCTTTAACTGGTGGACTGGTGTAAAGGCTGGGCCCCGTGGAAGATCACGGTTCTCAACACATCATGACTTGACAGGCAGATGAAAAAGAAAGGAAAAAAATTATTAAGTGGATATAATTTCCACATATAGGCGCACCCTGACTGTTGAAGTAAAGCTAAGCATTGTTGATATATATACAAACACATTATTTGTTTGCAAATAAACATATGTAGTTCTTTATTCAAAACTACTCTCGTGTACTTCCAGGGCTGTAGGAATGGGAAACAAGGCCACCTTACTCTTATACTATGCACCGTATGCCCGTATCGGACCCTATCTCGTGGGCATGTACACAGGTTTTCTGTTGTATCGCAACAAATGTAGATCTCCACCTACGACGGTAATATATATATATATACAACACAAGCATACACACACATATATGCATATTACATCAACCTGCATATATATATATATATATATATATATATATATATATATATATATATATATATATGTATATATATATATATATATGTATATATATATATAATATTATGTATAAATAACACATGTTGATATGTATACATATGTTTAAAAAATACATATCACACTGTAATTATATGTAACTATATTGTTGTTTATAAAGCTTATTTACATCTGGTTTCTTTTTAGCCTCAGGGGAAATGTACACCAAATAGAGTTCTTTGATGCTTAATCACAATGGTCTCTTCATAGTCTGCAATTTTTTTAAACGCTTTTATTTCCCCGCGGTGACATATTAAGTCATAACATGCTTACGACTGTTTTCATATTAACCGTAACTCTTCGAAGGTAACGCGCACTTAATTTTGAGAGAGTTATTGGACGCGTTGGAACGGAGGTACGATGTCCAGGAATCTTTGCTCCTGCTAAGTCACCGATTTTTACGAGCAAGCTTGAAGTTTTGAACCTCTCATCTCGCGAATTTTCAATCGATTAGAAACCAATATAAGCGCTTAGTATGTTGTCAATGTTTTCAAATACCTATCAGATAATCGTGAAGCAGTAATTTCCCTCTTTTTCAACCTTTTAAAAGCGAATTTTTGCACGATTTTCATTGTCAAACCACTTGACCCAAACCATCCATGGTGGCTGCCATGTTTGTTTACGCCGTTTGTTTACTGATGCGCAAAGGCACACGGGAGCATAACCTTTCTCCCCTTTGGTGACCTGCAGGCTTAATTCCATAAAGCCCGAAAGCTACTAACATCCTTCATGGAAAAATCCTGTCAGGCCATAAGTCCCTGTCCGCAAAGCAAATGAAGTTCATTTTGTATATAAACTCTTAGTAGTACTGCATGTACAGCTTGAATATTCATGCGAAATGCACAAACATAGAGGGTATTCATTGTATATTTTTACTTACAGCTGATCATCTTATACTTTTGACCTATTTACCAATTTCTTTAAACAAGATTTTTTTGTCTCTGTAGCTCTTCTACTCTTACAATGTAATATAATGGGCCAAAATGAGTACGGCTTGTGTACGCATGAGCGACACACATACATACGGGATATAAATGTATTTAATCATTTATTTTGTTTAACGTACGGCTTATCATCTCGTACTTTTAACTAATTCACTATCTTGTATGGGTGAGATATAGAGAATTCAGTATGGGTAGCCCACTGAGAATAACGTTAGGATCATGAGTTATTAGATTGTCGTGCATTTGCGAGGCTGTGCTCAGCCAAAACGAGAAAATCCGAAAACGAGTGATCCCCTAATTGGCCACTTATACTGCATTTTGTTTCTCCTATGTCTTATTATTTCGATGTAATACTATCTAAATATATTATTTTTACCTTGGCTTGCACCAAATAAATTCAAATAAAACCAAATCGATATCGAAGTTCTATCCGAGAAATAAATTTGAAAACGACGCCATTTTGAAAGTGGGAGGGCTCGGTATTTTATTAAATACACCAGGGCCTCTCATTGGTTTTTCTACTGCTTTAAACGAAAAAGTAACAAATCAGATTTTCAATGCACTATGTCACTGATTCAGGCACGTCAATTGAGTTGTGACAGTGTTTACGTCATGTGATGTATTTTAGGTTATGTGACGTACACTGATTACTAAATTTAATTCTAGAAAATAGTAATCCACCCCCTAACATAGAATAAAATATATAATTCCAAGCAAAGGTATGCAAGAGAGAGAGAGAGAGAGAGAGAGAGAGAGAGAGAGAGAGAGAGAGAGAGAGAGAGAGAGAGAGAGAGAGAAATGATATTTGTTATGATGGGCCCATCCCCAAGGAGGGTATCCATATGTTTTCAGACTGTTTGGTTTTCTGTCTGTCCGCACATCATTTGTTTTTGAACAATATATTAAGGCTTGCTGGCAACCAGCCGCTCAAATTTACTTCATTTGTACCTTGACACCATTCCTTGACCCGCATACATGTTGATAGCCTTGACATCATTGTCAAGGTCACAGGACCCGATCAGGTGCAAAGGTGGACCCGTCAGTAAATGTTTCGCATAAAAGTGACCAATTGCTAATTGACATTATGCCAAAATGTTACAGGATACATGGAAATCAACGCTTTACAAATTCTAGTGTGTGGATTTAACATTTTTTCAACACCCTATATTTTATATGCATATGGATATACACATCAGGCACGTACGTTCGGATTGCCTATACATATTAGATGTATCAACAGTGTGAAATTTAGCTCCAGGCTCAAACCAGTGTTAGTACAAAATTAGCGCTTTATGGTGTAGATATACTTGCTCGCAGCGAAGGACGTATTTCATATAAATAACGAAAAAAGTGGTATTTTTCGAATATGCCAATATACATTTCCATATAAATTCAAACTACTTGTGTATTCAGATGTTATCATTTTCTCAGTTAAGTTCGCATGAGAAAGATCACTAGAACTATATATGCTCTAGTGATATGATTCTTTTATCTTTTGAAGCCAAAGTCTGAAAGTTTGAACTCAGGAATAAGCACATTATGACAGTGTTGCAGAAGTACAAGTTAATTTTATTTTTACATTATATGTCCGAACTTTAATGACTCTGCTTTTCGTGAGCAGTTACATTATAGACACAATGATTACATACTGCCTGTCCAGTAAAAAAAGGTACGAGTGTATATTCTTTTGGTTAAAAATCCCACCATGGCCAAACCGTACTACCGTTATATCATGATAGTCGTTTCTTTTGTGACAGCGCTGGCTCTTTGGTGGGTGGCTTTTGACCATGCTGGGCTCTTACTACAGCTTGTTTGGTCTGTATGGAAACGAGGCCCAAGGAAGCCCCATAAATCCCTATGCAGGCGTGTTTTATAATGCTGTAAGTCGTACGGTCTTTGGTGCCTCCATTTCTTGGATCATATATGTCTGTGCCACCGGAAAAGGAGGTATGTTTTATATGGGTGTTCATTTTTTTTCTAAACAACTATGATGAATCATTGTTTATTTTTTGGCAAATATATTGCTTATTAAAGCCACTGATCTTGCTTGGTGGCATTGAGAAACTGTGAAATACCTTCACTCTGTATTAGAATAGTATATGGAAACTGCAAAAAGTCGGAATCTCCCATTTCAAGGGCTGGAGTAAATGGTTTTGGTAGTATCAGAACCCAGAAATAGAAATAATCCCCTGTGCTCAAATATTCCAAACCATCGTTCAGTTATTATACAATACTTTCAGATAATATTATAATGTTATAATGTGTATCATCCCTCAACGCAAAGATCTTGTATCACTTAAATGCATTTTGCATTCAAGGATACGACAGCAAAACAAGCTATTTGATGCAACTTATTGTCGGTATGGGAAGCCACACTTTGCATCAGAGTTAATCAGCAGCACCCAATTTTGACGAGATACGGACAATTAGTGGGCATTGTGAAGTATGGTATAAAAATGCAAATGAAATATGCTTATAGTCAGAGATCACTACAAAATAGGTGTGCTCGCGTTTCTGTCAAGTCCTTGCAGAGCCAACCTGGGAAGTATTCATAACTTCTTCCCTGCATGTAACATGTATATTTTAATCAGGAATGAGTTACAGTATAAACTGATATACTTTTACAGCCTTAATATGAAAACTTCGTTGTTTAGCATTGACAGAAGCGGGATTACAAAAAGACAGAATGAGGAAATTCCTTAGGCCGTTCATCAATATTATTTCTGCAAGAATTTAATAAAGTTTAGTCTGCTCATTTACCGCTTCATTCTTTCTCTCTTCGTCCAAAATGTGGTCCTGTTAGATATCTACCTGTGTTCTGATGTTTTGAAATTTCCATACAGGCTGGTGAACCTTATGGCAATTTTTTCCAATAAAATATGTGAAAACCAAACAATATGTTTGTCACTGATCTTTAAATCCGATCCTGTTTATTTAGGGGGAGAAGGTACATGTTATGTATATATATATATATATATATATATATATATATATATATATATATATATATATATATATATATATATATAATTATATATATATATATATATATATATATATATATATATATATATATATATATATATATATATATATATATATATATATATATATATATCACATGAGGCCACCATGGCCAAACCGATATAAATATATATATATATATATATATATATATATATATATATATATATATATATATATATATATATATATATATATATATAAATATATATATATACCATTTAGAATGTATCTATATATATATATATATATATATATATATATATATATATATATATATATATATATATATATATATATATATATATATATATATATATACATTCTAAATGGGATGCTTTTGAGATGTTTTAACTCTGGCTTAATACAAGCTGGGTATAGATTTCGTGTTCATGGTAAATTGAATGTCCTTCGCCAAATTTTAAACACAAATGTCCAGAATATATTTTGAGACTGAACTTCACATGCAGATGGCGCTGCTGTGACTGTAGCTCATGTCGAGACCTGATGTTGGTGATCTGTCTGCAGGTATCCTGGCTCGCTTCCTCTCCTGGCAGTTCTTACGTCCCCTCGGTCGACTGTGTTACATGATCTACCTGGTCCACTTCCCGATTCACAGCTTGCTCATCAGGGGCAACCGGTACCTGGCTTACTTTGACTACTACTTCTTTGTGAGTATCAGCTATACCAAAGATTAAGCATTCAGGACTCATTATTCAGGATATCTGTATTTGACCAAAACGAAATTTATACATTTTGTACTGCTCCATATACGTGGTAGATAATTTACACCAAAATGATCATGAATAACAATATGCGACATAACAGTACATTACTCAAAGATAACTGTTCACCAGATACCAGTGTCGTGGAATTGCAGATGTAGCGATTTATAATACTCTTTCATGTTTCGTAATTGCTTATAATAGTTTGCTTGATTATATGGAAAAGCATGGCAGCTATGGAAAAGAATATTTTTCTATGATAAGTTCAGGTCTGGAATTTATTACTTTAATTGGTGCCTCAGGGATCTTTCTGCAACAATATGAGGCAAACATATCTCAATTTATTCTTCTTTCCGGTAACATGACCGTGTATAGAAGTGGGTGTGGATGAGTGGACGGTGTAATTGGCAGTTGATAGAAATTAAAAGGAAGCCTTCCATGCAGCAATTAAAATAGACTTTCAGAGTTTGTAACGTATATATACCTCTGCTTTTCAACATATTTCAGGTCTCAAACATAGGTTTATTATGAGTTTGTATTTTCAATGATAAAGAATTTTTCATGCATTTAAAAGAAAAGACAGCCGGTCGTACTTGTTTTACCATAAGAGAATGCCATAATTAATCCGTGATTGTATTAACAATTATATATGACAAAAGAAAGTGTGTCGTCTGGTCATAATACCAATTGTTTTGGAAATGTGGAAAACGTTCTGTAAATATAATTGTTCCTACTGATATGAAATAAAACTAAGAAAATTGAATTCCTTAATTTAATAAATCGAAAGTCGTTACGAGTTTTTGCGATTGGTTAAATGTTGTGAATTTTTAATGGTTATATTGTACTGGGATATGGGAAGTGGGGTCCCTTTCCGCATCCATTTGCATAAAAAATTTAGAGCCATAGGCAGGTTTTTGGATTACACATTATCTCTGGGTGGTGGGAAAAATGCACATAAAAACTAAAGGTTGTTGGGAAGAGCATGACATTACCATAAAAAGAGAGAGAGAGAGAGAGAGAGAGAGAGAGAGAGAGAGAGAGAGAGAGAGAGAGAGAGAGAGAGAGAGAGAGGAGAGACAGACAGAGAGAGAGAGAGGGGGGAGGGAGACAGAGAGAGAGACAGAGAGAGAGAGAGAGATAGATAGATAGATAGATAGATAGATAGAGAGAGAGAGAGAGAGAGAGAGAGAGAGAGAGAGAGAGAGAGATGAAATCAAAAACTTATTGAAAAGCCACAGTCGAAAACCAAAAGATTTTTCCAAGGAAGAATATTTCCAATACCTGTGCACAGGTATCTCAGTATTCAGTGTTACACAAAATTACGCATACCTATATGATTAAATTCATCTTTCTTACTTAATACTAACTACCAATACTAGAAGCAGTACCAGGCTTTAGGATGCATGTCTTGCTCCATATTTCATGACCTTGAGTGGTTGATCATGCAACATATCTATTCGTGCATTTATGTTGACCCTCATTCTTTCTGTCGTAAATTTGGCGTACCTCCGACTTTTTTCTTTCTTGTAGGGAATATCCCTCTTGGGAGTGTTGGTCGTCAGCACAGTCGTCTCATTTTTTGCCAGTTTGATATTTGAAGCACCGTTTATCGCACTAGAGAGCACATTAAGGATCCAGTTTCAACAAAATAAACAAACGAATGTACCGAAAAAGACAACGTAATTACTTAACAATTACAGCATTTGATCTCATTTACTTGGATCACAGAGCACGATGCCCGAGAGCAAAACTCGGGATGGAAGTAAGATATTAACGATATCGCTTATGACAAGCATCTCGTCATAGTTTGCTTTTAAATGCAATTTGGATCATTGGTGGTTGTCATGACACGTTTGACAATGCTTGACGAATCCTTGTAGAATGTTAAGCATTTCGTGAGTTTGGGCTTTTCTGCAAGTTGCAAAGTTAAGCAATCATTGATGTTTCTTATCTGCTTGAAGGTGTTTGTGTCTTTCTCTGAAAATTAATTTATTGCGTATTGGGTAGAACCAGGAAGGGCCTTTAATGAACTCTACAGTATCTCAATACGTTTGAATGCTCCCCGGTCCACATGGAAGAAGCTATATATTGACTGAATGTCCCAGAATAAATGTAGCAAATTATTACTTCCATGTGCGCACATATATTCACAGTGTCCTTTGTATGGTGCATTTAAATCACCTTGAACAGTATTGAAATAAAATTAACTTAGAAACCATATTTTACAATCAAGTTGGGTTGAAACTCGGGTTTCGATACACACACACACACACACACACACACACACTCACACACACACACACACACACACACACACACACACGCCTCTTGTGTGGGACCAGCGTGCCGGTAGCAAATGCAACGTTACTGCCATGACTAAGTTCATTCAATGTCACTGAGGTCACACCTGTCAAGGAATTCATTTACGAAGAGACACAGAAGACGTAAATGAATTGCTTGAAGAATTCCAGTTTACGGTCACGAAAAGGAGACAAACGCAAAAGGAAAGAGCATTGGTTTCAACATATTTTATTAAAGAAAAAATGGCCGCCAGACTCACAAGCAACGTTAGGGCCTTGTAAGAGCCTTCAGAACAAGTAATATAAAACAGCCAGTGAGATTAAGTGCAATTCACTCAAAGTTTTAAAACGGTGCTTATATTGAAAGCAGTGCAAAGTAGATCGAACATATATCAGCTGTCAAGAACGGGGTCTGCTTGAAAGACATATAAACTTCGAAGAAGTTGAAAACACTTGATGACGAAAAACAGAGATGTACTGGAATCATCAGTCCAGAATACTGCAGTGACTCGGGACCAGGGAAACCGGGACACACACACACACACCCCTCCCCTCCGTCAAAATGCCAAAAAGTCGGGTCCCGAATCCAATTTTTTAATACCCGACAACTTTCGATATGACTAAACACATTAGAGATCTATGTGTATTGCTACCTTTTTCATTGTAATGTTCTCTCTCTCTCTCTCTCTCTCTCTCTCTCTCTCTCTCTCTCTCTCTCTCTCTCTCTCTCTCTTTCTCTCTCTCTCTCTCTCTCTCTCTCTCTCTCTCAGGAATGGGCAACTTGTCTAATGGAGGAATTATTATACTGTACCTGAATAAAAGCAAGTTCAAATATGTTTCTATGTATCATTTCAGGAAAGGTTTTACGGGTCCGAGGTATTAGATATAAATTATTTTGCGGGTCCCGGGACCCGACTTTTTCAGATAGGTCAATGCTCTAATCCAGAAAATTTGTCATAGCGTATAAACAAGACAAATAAGTTCATGGTCTGGCCCTCAATATCCGTTAAATAAACTGTCACAATCTGTTTGGTTCAAAGATGTTGCATCAGGTCGGCATAATTGGCATCAGAGCAAACAGCCATCCTCTTATCGATTTAAGCACATCAGGTAATTTCCTGCAGGTAGAGTACTTTGGCTCAAACGTCATCAATGTCATTGCAGCAAGGCCAAGGGACGTTGCTCCTACATTTGTACAGCTTGCCGAACGTTAAAATACATTATGTGACCACTTTTGGCCACTTGAGGCAATACATTTTTTCTTTAGAATAATACGGGAGATGCTCACAAAATACTTGTTAATACCTCCAACCTATCGCCGGGGAACGGTGCAAATAAGCCGCCATGATTCTTGTGGGCGCACTCCAAGTAAACGAGAACCTTAGTAACATTTATTTTAAATGAAGAATACATGTAAAAAAAAAAAAAAAAACAACGTAAGACGACTCCTTATATCAAACTAAGTTCGTGTTCAGAGAACATCGCTGTGACTTGGTAAGACGTTTATTTTGTCCAACCTACTACTTTGGCAGTAGCAATATGTTTTGCGATATTAAATGTAGTGATCCGCCTGGTTATGCCTGTACATAAAGGTACTTTCTTGTCGAATAATACCACAGCAGAACTGCAGCTTATATGAATACCCCGTATTGGCTGCTTTCAAATCCTTTGAAGGATCTAAGGTTTCAGTCTCAAAATGAACGCGGCGAGGGATTTTATGAGTCATCAGCCATGGTCACATGAGATATCTCTACCTGAGGTTCTTGATTTGGAAGGTTTCTTAAGTTTTCTGATATACATGCCCGTTTTCAGGCATGGCACCCCAAAAGACACATCTTAAGAGAAACTGAAAAAACCTGTTCTTGAATTTTGGTAGTAATCATCCCTTGGATCATCCTTTTTATACATCCTAAATAGACGCAAAGAAGCCACAGAAATGCGATGTATTGTAAAAATTGCTTATCACGGAAGACAGGAGATAGCATGCGTAACGGCATATTATGATATGAAATGACGCGGCTATAAAAGCACATGTTACCACATTTTTACAAAGAAAGATGACATTATCTATACAGATTAGAACACAAAGCCTGATCAGATATCTAGCTTGGCAGCGTCCACAGATCCTTAAAAACTTTCAATGACTATCTATGGGTACATCAATTCTTTCTTGGGTAAACGGTGCAGGTCTAAATTTATTCGATTATTAAGTAAGAATTCGTGCTGTCTGTATATCATTATTATAACTCATCAAATGTGCAATGTATGCTTATTTACATCGTCATATGGCTTTTACCTCTCATATCATTTTCTTATGTAAGATTATCAATTTTCATGACGGTGTAAAAAGCAGAAGAAGTAGTTACATGACGTAATTTTAATGTACACGTCATCGAATGGCCCCTTTGTTAATTTCCAGAGTTGTTCAATTTACATTCCGCTTGATGAAAGTGATGAGGCATCACCTCAACGTCGCATTATTAGAATAAATTTGGCTCTGAGCAGATTATACTCCTTTTTTCAGTCACACACATAAACCAGTTGAACAATTTTTGTGTCAACACACAGCGTACATGATTAATCTCCCTAAAATATAAGGAAACTGCAACATTAAGATTTACTACTTAAATGCAAATTCATTCAAGCCAATATTAAAAACAATTAAAACCAAAACAAACAAAGAAACAAAAATTGCCCTCAAAAACCACATCGCCGATTTCCCCCAAACCCATGATAAACTAAGATTTGACCAGCGGTAACTTTCCCACTCAAGTAAATGAACTTTGGCAAGGTAACAAAATATACATAAGATACGAGCGAGCTGCTAACTATTTAAAGCTTACATCTTGCCTTATACAGTTGAAATGGTAGAATTTTAAAGTACTTAACAGTCTGTACACTCGACACAGACCCTACTGACATTGTTTGGCTCACTAGCGATCCCAGCGGGAATACTGCGTACTACACGTCAAGATCTAAATCGACGCTTGGGGGACTCCATTTAATCACATTGTTAATCAGTACTGATCAAATGGTCAATTAGACCTTTGTGCCGTTTAACCAGCACGTGAATCCAACCACTCTCCCATGTGCTCGATGTGTCAAAATTAGGATAAATATAAAATTTGTTAGACAGTGATAGCATCAAACTAAATACAAAAAAACCAACATTATTTTGGTTGTGGCATTGATATGTCATCGTTAAATCATATACCAAGCTACATCAACATGAGATAGATATTAAATATTTCGCGAGCTCTATTCTCTCAGAGACACTAGTTATGAAAATGTTCTGAAAATAATACCTCTACGGATTATGTTTTCAGAGCATGCTGAAAGTCCTCGGAATTCGTGGAGCTGCAAAAAGCCATATGCCAAAAATGAATAAACGCCACCTCCTTTTTCTAAATGCTGACTGCAAAAGTCACTACCGCCTGCCTGATTTATCTCAAAACACTATCACAAAACATTGTTCTCCAAAGCCATCAAATCATATAAATTACTTCCTATAATGCATATATCCCGAACGTAAACATTTCAGTCTGTTTTATTGTAACAATGATTCTTTTCATATATTTCATTAGCTTATATGCTGTTTGAAATTGACGATGCCTGTAAACAAATTAAGGCCATAAAAAGACCTCGCGTTGGTACTTAAATAAGTAGACAAGACTGACATTCAGACATATGCACAAGCTGTATTGATATGAAGCTGACACGAATACACAAATGACACAAAGTTTTACGAACCAGGAAGACACCTGCAAAGAAAATTGTGTGCCCATTTTCAGTAAATGTAGCTTTCATTGCAGTGCTGTTAACAAAAGTAATTTGTCAATGTATGCTATCAAGTTGTACTAAGTTATTCAACTTGAGCGTCTCTGCCGATTTGACGCATAACCAGTGTCCTGTACACATATGAGACAGCTGCCGGCCCGTGCACTATGTGGACAAGGGTTAAGCTGGCATCGATAATCTCTGGACTATTGATATATGGAGTTGTGGGGCTTGACAGGAATGTCAACCTAGCACAAGCTGGAAACAGTTCAACTTTGGAGACACTGCCCAAAACTGGCTCAAAGGATGCCCTTACTTCACATGAAGGAAAAGAACCAAATCGTGCTATAGATGAAACAGCGAGGATCGAAACTAATATCTCGCAGCCTGAGATGACACCAGAAGAGCAAGCGAGGCTGGAAACAGACACTGTTCGGTGTCGAGACAGTGCAAAACACGTAAAGGCATCGCTGGAGGAAAAACGACTTTGGGCGTTACACAGTAAGTTTTCTTCTCGGTCGCAGTCAAAGCCACCGTCGCAGTAATCAGACCAGAGATATTACAAAATAAAAACTTTAGCCGAAAACTTCAATGTATGTTTCTAAAACGCAGCTTTCATTCTGTTGTCTGTTCTTGACACCATTATTTTATAGGCAAACAATTAGCAGTGGAAAACAGATTTTTTTTAATGATGCTATATCCATGCATATTGAAGTACTTAATATGCCGTAGAACCTCTGATCTGGGATTGTATATTAAATTCAATTGGGTAACGCTGAGTTGCAATGTAGGTCTAAGTGGATTAGTAATGTTTTTAGCACATTTACTTTCGTTATGAGGCTAAGTTGCATGTAGGTGGGGAAAGTTAAATTTTATTGTATGTGCATTAAACTATAGGTAATTTGCAAAATGAACCGTGACGATTAAAACAGGTTAGATTGGATGTAGTCAAGTGGCACTACCATAATGTGGGTTTGGTTTTAACAATGTATTACCTTATATTGAGTCTGATGGTAGATTTGTGCAAAACCCGATCATAGCCTGCAGCTTGATTAATCATATCCCTAAAGCTGATACTGGTGTGGTTCTATGAATGTGGGGCTTCACTACCAACTAACCAGTTCAAATGGCTTCCACAAAACACATCTGTTTTTGACTGCTGTCGTCTATTCTGAGCCTCTTTATATGAGCCTATCATGGACAATATGATAGAATACACATGCATGTCAAAGCCTGCAACTTGAAACGGGAAGTTTGATAATCAATGTCCTCTACACTGTCAGGCTGTGCATCTATCTATCTATCTATCTATCTATCTATCTATCTATCTATCTATCTATCTATCTATCTATCTATCTATCTATCTATCTATCTATCTATCTATCTATCTATCTATCTATCTATCTATCTATCTATCTATCCATCCACCCATCCATCCATCTCTCTATCTATCTATCTGTTTGTCTGTCTGTCTGTCTGTCTGCCTGTCTGTCTGTCTATTTATCTGGTTGTCTGTCTGTCTGTCTGTCCATCCATCCATCTATCTCTCTTTTGCTCACCTGGGGTTACAAACATAACAAAAAAAAACGAGTGTAGACTGTGACGAGGCCAAATTAATTGAATATTTGCAATGGACAAACGTCTAAAGTGGTTCTTAGTTCTACGAAAACGTCTCTGGAAGTAAAGCATCTGAATAAATCGGGTCAATAGAATGAAAAATAAAACTGGTAGTTTGTTTAAAAGTGCCACAAATATTGCCCAGGGCCAGATGCAATTGAGTTCCAAAGAAGTCCAAATATTGCTTGCGGTAATATTTATAAAGTGCCCCTTTTTCCTTCTGTGTAGAAACGTGTTTCAGTAATTTAGTTTTCAAATTGCGTTTTATGTTTGACTTTTGCATACGAAAATGCAGAGTTATCATTCCCCCGGGGAAACGTTATGTCCGATACATTTTATCGTGGAGAAGGACACAAGAGTTGAATGTTGTTAGTGTATTGGGTAAAAATATACAGACAACAACAAACTTAATACAGGCGTCAACTATCTGAAAATAAAGTTGATATTAGCAGGAAAAACTGGAAAGATTCAGACAAAAACCGAGATGCTAACAGACTGAGACAAGCATGTTATACTATTCCTTTTCTCTCTGTTATATTTGTTGACTCTCACATATATCAAAACCGTCAAGACGGATCTGGGTTCCCAATGTAAGTATCTTGACCTCGTCCGGTCACAGTTTTGTGGCTTATGGAATCAAACTTGCACTCCTGAATTAATATGATACACGATTAAAGAAATTCTGACTTCTATATATTTTACGTTTAATTTGTACGCATAGCGAAACTGATAATTATGATGATGACGAACACGATGGCGACGATGTTGGTGATGATGATCATCATCTTCATCGTGGGTATATGGTTTAATTGTAGTGTCCACACATGAGTATAAAACAAGTTTATAATCAGAGACCTAACTTTTAAAATGGTGGTGCACATCGACAATATCGTCAACTGGAAGACCATGGTACAGCAGTTGTTTGCTGATGGAAATTTATCACCTGTGATGGGCTGCAGTTATATGCATATTTTTTTTCTACTTTTGAAGATAGCTAGCCATTATTCATCCTATCAGCATCGACTGACTCTCCACAATCAATTCCGAGGAAAGCGCAGCATATAGGCATGGGGTTGTGGGCATGCTACCCTTATAGATTTTTTGCGATTTGTTATATCTCATTTAAGTATTTATAAGGTGATATTGCACAGTTTTATTGTGATCATTATTTTCTCGCAGTGCTTGACGCAACTGGAAAACCAGAAAGTGGACTACTCAATGGAAACACCCGCTGGCTGGGATCATATACCCAATGCCACCGTGTTAAGGTTCAAATACCATTCCTCAATGACGAACCCCTGGTGGCCCCATTCTCCACTAAATACTGCACGGTGGTGGCCGACGTGGACACGCACATGGTAAGCACCTTGGTTGGCCACAGCTCGTAGAATGTCTGATTTAGGGCAATCAAAAGGGTGGAAATTATCAAAGGTGACATAATGTACTTTAAAGTAAATCTGGATGTAAAAGGTGTGTGTCTGTGCGCGTGTGTGTCTGTGCGTGTGTGTGTGTGTGTGTGTGTGTGTGTGTGTGTGTGTGTGTGTATGTGTGTGTGTGTGTGTGTGTGTGTGTTGTGTCAGGACTATTTGCGCAAAGCTAGTAAAATGAAGTCATCACACGATGCTCACAAGGCTTGGGAATGCTTGGATATAAGTTGCATGCGTAACCATTCATCAAAAACCTTTTCAAAAGGCACAATGCATAAATATGATATTTGGTTATGAATTATAAATAGCCGCACTATACTGTGAGTTTCTTTTTCCAAAAAAAAAATATTTAGCGATGAACAAAGCAAAATAAAGTGGCACGAAAATATTGAGTTCCCTCTGCACCTATATCACATAAAGTACCAGGCGTGCATTGACAGACAGACAGAATGAAACTATCTGCAACTGTACGGTCAAACGACAGAACCGCCACAGCAAAAGGATGTGCAACCCTTTCTTTCTTCTTCTTCTTCTTTGCAGTCATGGACATTGACCAGTGAGAACAAAACAAAACAAAACAAACAAAAACAAAGACACGAAAGCCAAAACGAATCTATTGGAAATCAATGATTCTTCACACAACCGCATGTCCTGAAACACATAGAACGATTTAATTTATCATTTTTCTCACTTCGATATTGTACCGAACAGGATTTCGTCACTTGCTGATGTCCCCCATTGGTAATACGACACATACCGAAACCACAACATCTTCGTTTCACAGTGCAAAGCGATAGGACCCTCTATCTCTCTCCAAAGTTACACATCTCTATGATTAACCGTCATGCTTCTGTTTCTGCATTTCTTTAAGTATCGCTTATACAGTGCCAACACTCCCGGTAATGATTTAGTGATTGCAATCATTCAGTGTTTAACTCTTGTGAATGTAGGCTGTTTCTCACCATGTAACATAAAAGTCAAATGATTAATACCACGTGTTGTTGACTTTTTTGGGATAGTTTTTACGTTCAGGACACTCCTACTCTTCTTTCAACGTATAATCATATCAGTGCCCTGGAGATTCGATTGACATATTTCTAAGGAACATGGAAAGTTAAGCTACCGCATATGCATATCTAAGTCTTTATTGCCTGTTGGACGTTCAACTGCTTTCGGTTTCTTTAGAGGGCTATAACTATAATGCAGCAATTAATGGACCACAAGAAACAACCACGAATTCAAGTGTTCCTTCGAGGGCTATGCAATATTTGTAGTTTACCACGCATCAAATTACAACGTCAAATTTGAATTATCCTGTTCATCGGA
Source organism: Hermodice carunculata (assembly GCA_964020975.1). Classification (NCBI taxonomy): domain Eukaryota; kingdom Metazoa; phylum Annelida; class Polychaeta; order Eunicida; family Amphinomidae; genus Hermodice; species Hermodice carunculata. The sequence continues at coordinate 75,669,006 of OZ026627.1, forward strand.
ATTCCCACTTAAATCAGGGTTACAATCATAAGTACAAACACTGAAAAAACCCAATCATATAACAACATGAAATGGACAGATTGAGAGAGGAAAATAAGACAAGATTTCAACTGCTAGAACGCTCTTTTCCGCCATTCAAAAAATTTTGAAGTGGATTATACTATTTGGCATTAATTGGTCATATACTCTTCGACCAACATTCACGCAAAGGTATAAAGTATATTCCAACTGTTGGTAGCCTGAGGCTTATGTCACTTCCTTAAATAATTGTTTGAAACGTCCTCAAACGGGGCAGCAAATGTTTTGTTTACCCACCTGCATGTATGTAATTATGTGCTTACTTGAATTGACTGATTTCTTTGACCACAAAGAGATGTACGAATGTTTGAATCAATTTAATATGCAGCCGACGGGGAAAATCACCGCCTCTCTGGGAGTGTGTGCCCCTACAACTTGCAGAGGAAAACCCTTGGTGGATGTCATCAATGAAGGTTTGTGATTATCAAAAGTATTTTTTTCACATAGTGAACCACCGAGCAGCTATGATTATATTGTAGAACCCGTTGGCAAAACGAAGAAAAACTACATCCCCTGTGGACGGATACATCAAATTCATCATTTCAAACATTAAAACAGTAGGTCTTAACAATATTAATGTAAGGAAATGACTACAGGTTTACCCAGCTGAATGTTGAAGGTTTTAAGTGCAATGTTGAGACAGTACCGGGAACTGATTTAGTTTGTTTCCACGAGAAGTTCGCTTGTGTGAGTTGACACGTACCAAAATAAGGCACTGTTTAACTTTAGGGATTTCCGTTGCGCACATATGTGGTGACGTAGCTCATAATAATACACGCAATTTTTTCGATAGAGTTTTTTAGACACAAATCATGAAATTCCCAAGGCACGTTTCACTTTCGGACGGACAACTGTCCATTACCAGATATCTGTTTTCACTCTTGACGATGGAGCTATAAGTCAGTTGCTTTTTCTGTGGCATGAGGTTTCAAATATGTCGAGCTACAACACGAAGATCCTGTAGTCTCAGTGATGTCGCAAAAGCTTTCGACAAAGTTTACCACCCAGGTTTGATTTGTAAAATGAAGAAAGAGGGGATGCGCTGTTCATTGTTTCAATGGATGGATCGTAATATTCACAACTGCCCTCAACGTTTCGTCGTCCAAGACTACACTTACGCAAGCGGTAGTACCGAATTAGATACCCCCCCCCCCTCAATTCAGATGGGAGCCAACTGAAGTTTTGTTTTTGCAGTTCCGATAATATAAGTACAGAGACCTTGAATAAGACGTCTTGCGGACAATACGAACCCGTATAATGGAAGTTAATAGCTCAGTTACTCATGCATTTCATTCCAAACTAGGGCCCTTTTTCAGTTTCAGATTAGGCAAACCAGCAGTTGGTGACTTGTAACATCACCAAGACCAAAACTTTGATGGTCCTATTAAAAGTTTAGATAGGCAACTTGGACATCTGCAAGCCTCGTGCTTATATTTTATGATTCCTTTTCCCGTCAGCGACACGTAACGGAAACTTCTCACACAATTTATTAAAAAGTCTTCCGGAAGGTAGACTGATGACTGAAGAGAACATTAAATGAAATCAACCTAAGTATAATAAAGTAAAACCCATGCTACACTTTCTGCTTCCTCTAAACACCAACCTTGTAGTTGGAATCTTCCCTGTGCCCCTTTCTGCAAAAAAAACTTTCCTTATCTCTCTATATGCATTGCACCACAACAGCCAATGATCCACTGATATATATATATATATATATATATATATATATATATATATATATATATATATATATATACATATATATATCCTATTTTTTAAATAAAAATTAAAAACAAAAGCAGGTGAGGGCACTTTTTATCCTGAAACACTACCAGTTTGTTGCCCATAATCTATACCTATGTTGATTGATATGTGTATAGTAATAATACTTGCTCAAAGCTCTAGTGTAAATTCAAAAATATATTTCCGCTGTTACAAATATAGTCTCAAAGTGTATAAACAGGATAGCAATGGATTTCCTTTCACATCAAAAACGGGTATACATATCTTGGTTATCTTGTTTATTTTCGTCGGTACATATAAAATTTATTCTTCAACAGGAAACTATATTTTGCCAAATGGAACAGTAGCATTCACGGCCAGGTGCGAGCCCATGTTGCAGATTGTAAAATGGGAGACGAAGCAGATACTTTTAGTGTAAGTATCAGGCTATTTTAATGCAAGTTTTGTTTGCTTAATTTTTTTGGGGGGTGTTTTTGTTTTTTGTTTTTTTTTGGGGGGGTGTTTTGTGTTTATTATTGTTTTTGTTTTGTTTTGTTCTTTTTTGGTTGTTGGTTGTTTGCTTAATTGGCTGGCTGGCTGGCTGGCTGGCTGGTTTTTGTTTTGTTTTTGTTTTGTTTTTGTTTTTGTTTTGTTTTTGTTTTTTTTTTTTTGTTTTTGTTTTGTTTGTTTGTTGTTGGTTTTTTTCTTTGGCTTTTTGTTTAGTTGTATAGGATATTTGTCATTTTTATCTGGTTGGGCGGTTGCGGTTTTTTGGAGGGGTTGTTTGTTGGTCTTTTCGTTAGTTTGTTTTTAGTTTTGGGTTTTGATTAAATTAGGCTAAATAAAACCAAAAAAACGTGTTCACTTGCAATGATCTCCTTTGCCCATTCACATCTCACTTGCATTGGTTTCCCATGGTAACTGGGTCGACAACAACCATTAATTTTAAATGGTGCAAAAATGTCCCATAACAGCACATGGAGAAACCCCCAGGTTTCTACGTTCCTTGCCAGCAGCATGAGTGGGCGCATGCGTAATGTGCAGGTCTAGGCGTGCAGCCCATGCCAGGTACAACAAGACTATAGTACTTGACGTTTGACAAATCTTCTTGTCATACCTTACATTGCCGTCCAATAAGCTAATTCCGTTTCAAGTGGCTCATTTCTTTCAACTGTTTGACAACTGCTCTTACCACACTTTGCTCTGCCGACCAGTAAGCCAATCCTGTTGCAAGAATTAGTGCAAAACTTTTCATTTCGATCAACTGTTTGACTTGAATGCACTGGCAAGAGAAACGTTGCATAAAACGATATAATATCAGTGCAATAGAGCAGTGTAATCAAAGTGAACACAAAACTTTCCACGTTTTCCAGGTTTAAAAGAAAGTTTCATATTTGTTGTCATTTTAAAAAAGAGACAAATTCGTAAGAACCGGCAAATAAAGCTCACTAAAAAAATAACATTCGCTCGATTGTCACACCAATAAATTTGTTAAGCAAAGTAGCATTCCTTGTGTTTCAGAGTGCTTCTTGCGGTAATCTGTCTTCTGGTGTTGTGTGGGACGTTGTATGACTTTCTAATATATCAACCAGCTGTTAAGGCTATGATATCGACGGAAAATACCACCAACCGAAAGGTTACTGAAGAACTGGACCACGGTACAATTTCATCTATTATGTAATGCACATAACCAAACCTGTAAGTTTTTTAATATAATCATTTCTCGGATAAGAGGTCGACGGCCGAATGTTCATACAAATTCCAGTCAGCGTTGGAAAAAGAGAATGTGGTTTCTGCCTTGGAAGGAATGCAAGTTCAAAGCAAAGAAAGGCACATTTTCATTTTTCGGTATCAATTTACAATGTACACTTTCATTGAAATTTCGCATTTTTCCAAATATCCATAATCTATGGACAAATATGGGCCGTGACATTGCTCTATTTTGTTGCAAGTATAATACCATTAACAGTTAAATGTGTTTTCACGAAGTATCTCTTGTGCATTTAAATTCTATTGGTAGTACCTGATCGTTTCGTTGCATCGAATATGCTGAAGCAAAAAATGGAAGTCGCCAGTTAGCCTAATAATTTTGCTTTTGTTCTATCAGGTTTTGGCCAGTATGTGCTAGCATTTTCTGCTTATACAAATGGACGGAAAATACTTAGCATGTCTTCCAAAAGTAGCGTCCTAGATGTGACTAACGGCATTCGTGTTCTTGGCATGGCCTGGGTGACGATGCAGCACCTGTTCATGACAAGCATGTTGAATTCGTGTGAGTATGTACAAGAAACAGGGCGACGCTCCTGTTGTCACATGACCGTCCATGCACAGGCCAATAACGGCTATGAAAAATGATAGTCTTGTATAGGGATACGTGTGTATTACCTAGATCATTTAGGGTATAAATATCATTGTAATAACGGGTAATTTTATATGTATCTCCCTCTGCAATATGGGCGGAGAGAGGGTATACAGTTAATTAAAATTCGTTGAATTTGATGTTGACTTAATGAAATATACTTATCAAATGAGAGTAGAATGGTAAGCAAATAATTAGATAATGGCTACTTTGAGGTCTTAATCTTGACTTTTCTTTCGCAGAGGATATTGCTCAATCACAGTACTTAATTTTCCCTCTAGATTGTACGTGAGAAATTATACAGAAATGAAAGTGAATACCGTTGTTCCATGACCTTGAATACTGAGTCATGTTTACCTTAATGCAATTTCGTACATAGTCTTTAATCGAGACCAGCTTCGCTGTCAATATGTGGATCCTAAGTCAAACGGTTGTGGAATTATCAGGTGAACCATGACGTTTACTTAATATAAAATCCTATTAGCTTGAAAAATACGCCAAAGTCATCCAAATGAGGAAAGTCACGTCACGCATATAATATTTTTTTTCACCGTCTGAACAAATCAGATGTTCGGACTTCATCATGTGCCCCCGTGTCATTTAAAAGTAATAGGTCATGCGTTTTATTTAAAAAAGCCGTTTCTGATATCCTGTCCAATTTCAAGACCTAACCATACACATCGTCCCCGCGTTTTAAGAAGATCGGCTGAATGTTTTTTGGGAAAAAAATACACGGGTGCAGTAATCTACAATGGCATTGCTTTGCAACTGTGTTATAGCGTGTCTTTTCATAGCTGAATATGTCACTTTAAAACGCAATGATATGAAAGCACACAACGATCCACCTGATGTGTATCTCCTTTTCTCCTCAAGATCTCATCAACACGTTAAGAGAAAATTACATACACACGCTTCGATAACATTGTCCCAATACAATAACTCTGCATATTTTTTACGAACCTATACTTAAGTTCAAAAGTTTGTTAACAACCAGAACTGACAGCAGCGCTACCTAGTGAACACTGTTGTGGAGACTGAGTCGAGTTGCATTCCTACCACATTTAAGAAGGATCTAGCATGTATATCGGGGGAAGTAATTGAGAATAACCAAAAGAGTTATAAAGACATTAAGATGAGACCTGTGGCGTTCCCACGGTGGAAATTATCTTTGGGTACCGAAGAAGTGATTCAATTCAATTTTAAGCAGTTGGTTCAGTGGTTTCAGAGAACGAAATACATTAAAAAATGACATAAAATCCCCCCCCCCCAAAAAAAGGAAAATCACAAAAATTCCAAATAATTCTTTAAAGCTAATAAAGGAATCCTTTTTTAACGTTGCTGTGGGCATTTTTACAAAAAAAAGTCTCATACGAAATTAAGGAGCAAAATTATAATCAACTTGTTTGGTCCCACACTCTTTAATCCTGGGTAGCATAAACAATTTTAGTGTGAGCCAATCTGTTTTCTGGCTATTGTACAAAGCATATTATTAATATTTCATGATTTTAGCTTAACCTTAATCTAGCCAGATTTTGATCCAGATTAAAAGATATAGTACTGGAGTAATCATAGATTAATTTGACAAAATGAAAATATTGAAAGAAATTCCGTATTATGGGCCAGAACACAGATCGTTTATTCCTGAAAAATTTGATTCATATATTAGGCCAAGAATTAAGTAGTTCAGGATCAAAAGTGCAGCAATTTAAATTTATGATCAAAGTCAGGATCAGATCAAATTCTTTGTAAATACGGCCACTGGTGATGTACCGTTAAAATATACCCAACGGGTAGCGCTTCTGTGATATTTCAAATTTGAGTGATTTTTTGTTCAAGTTGGGGAAAATCCTTAAATCACTCGGCGAATGACTAAAAGGTGCAAGAAACACTTTTGGGTAATGCGTGTTTAACAAAGGGCGGTGTGATCCTTTCTGCATTTTTAATGAACTGTTGTGTGTTTCTGCTGTTTTTGATTTCTTTTTCCTAAAACAACAAACTTTATTTCCTTCATGTTACTCTGTATGAATGCACATTGACTTTTATTGCATTGAGTTTGTTCACTTGGTAGCGCTGTTGTTAATTTCTTATTTTAAAACGATTTTTTAATTACGCGCTGATCAATAAGTGCACATGTTACCAAGATCAGCATGGGCACATATTGTATAAGTGCACAGGTACGAAATTTCATCGAAACTGTTGACAAGGTACTCAAACGTCGGAGGGGGGGGGGCGCACCTTTGGTAGGCCTTTGCTAAAATGATTTGACAGATCACGTAACGACTTTTAGAAATTATGACGAGTTCTGTGTTAGTTCCGTTCTAAAATGACCAGCTGGTCTGAAGTGGCATATCCAAACACACCAAAAAAAAAAAAAAAAAAAAAAGAGGACCACATGTGGAACCTGTAGTTTTACATGTATCCTGTAAGGATCACCATGACCTGATTAACAAGATTAGCACAATTTTAGTAAATATAATTTTAGGGATCCAGCTAAAGAATTGGTTGACCCGGCCCTTTGAAATTTGATTTGATGATGTTCTTCTTACGATTACCTATTCAGTTTTTATTGAGGTCCTGCAACAACGACTTTTATTGACCTATTCAAAAGAGACATAAAAAGTTGAGCTGTCTCGCAAACCTATAAAGTGTATTTCGAATGACACCTCCAGCTATAATACATTTGAAGTTATTCAAGATTTGAATTTTGTGTATTTGTGCCTTATTTGAAAAAAATCAACCTGTTACTACTTTGATTCATGATTTTCTGGTTGCAACTATCTCAGAAACCTATCAATTGAAGTTATATTGGGACCTGTATCCTAATTTGAAAAAAAAAATGAAAAAAAAACAATGTACAACATTTGTTTGTGGTCCATTGGATGTGCCTATAGAACAAACTTATGAATTAAAGTTGGAACGGTACATAAGTCTTTAATACTTTTGGAGATATTCAACATTCAAACCTTTGACGTGTCGTAACTTGCATAAATTAAAATTTTGAAACTTGCTGTGCTTTACTAGTTGCGCCTATAGCACAGACCTATGAATTGAAGCTGGAACGGTACCTCTGCCGTTAATAAGTTTGAAGATTGAAATTTCCAGACAGCCTTCATTTGCATAATTTTCAATGTGTCGACTATTCCAAACCACAGGATTTAATTAATTACTAGGTCAATCACCAAACCAAGTTTGTGACATTTCAGAACAATAGTGTCTTGGAAAAACCGAGGGTAAAATTTATGCGAAAATTAAATAAATGAATACCAAAGCATTTGAGGGAAAACAAAAAGCTTGTGGTGGCAAGACAGGCTTAACACACTGTACTCTATCACAAATGGGGATATGAATATTTTTTTTGTTGGAGCTAGCGCTTTCCGATCCGATATAATCAGAACGACCACACAAATTTTCCCAAAATAATTGTGGTCTTTCAAAGTGATCTATATGTTATTAAGCCTCTCTTTTGGACTTTTCAGTCCAGATTGTGATATGCTTAGAGAGCTTAAAGTTTGTGCATTGCTCTTTATACACAGATGATCAGGTGTACATGCTTACCTACTCCATGACTTTTGTGGGTCAAATCATCAGTAATGGTCACTTCAGCGTAGACGTATTTTTCACTTTAAGGTTGGTTCATGCCTCTTTTGATCTAATCCTGTGCACACGCACCGATGAGGCAGGCATTTTCTTTATTACCTTTGAATTTAAAACTAAAATGACATTATATACAACAACATGCTGGCGTCAATTTGGGAATTGAAAGTAAGGGGCAATGGCAAAAGATTTGGGTAAGACATCAAATTCTCGACCAATAGTATTATGACGCCAATGGCGTAGAAATTCAATGGCTGTCAACGTTATGTGATAGTCGCACTAACGTCAAGTTTCGTGCGACAGAGAGCGTTAAAAGGGTACTCTTATTTGGGTTCAATTGTCTGCCCGAAAAATATTCCTGTCACCTTTGGATTCCAGTTTGTTATTTTTATCTCGCATAATAAATTTCGTGGCTTCCCCATACATTTTCTTATCACTATAGTAGATACCTGGCAGTGTACCTGACGAGAGAGACCACCTATTATGAACACCATTAATTCTACCAATGCTTAACATCAAAATCAGGAATAGGGCACAAATGATAATAAATAACATTCTGACATGTCATATTTTTGTGTACAAATAAATGCAAATTAAGAAAATTGGAATGTATAGTTTCAACCTAAGGTAACATTTCAACAGACCAAAAAATGCAACTATTATAAAATCCTGAATTTTAGGCTAAAATGAACTGCAATACTATTTATAGTGTGCTGTAACTATAATCCACCTGGTCCTATTTTGAAGCGGATTTGTGCTGGCTTATATGGCCTTACAGAAACTGGAGGAAACAAAGGGCCAATGCAATTGGATACATTACTATGTACATCGATATATAAGGTAGGGACGGTTACATCATACAAGCTCGGTAACCGACGCACATAAAATTGAACTTGCGATGACACTTATCTGTGACATTGTCAAACGTGAACATTTAAATAAGAAAATTAATGGAAGCGTAAAACAATTGATTGTAATTTTTCGTTGGAATCAAGCATGAAAGCATCGAGTAAAGCATCTTGAATGGGATTTATGAGTAGTCTTATGCATTGCCCGACGTTGTTACCAAACTGAGAAAAGTTATCCTCGCCAAAACAATCTACATACAGAAACTCTTCATTTGCGCAATTTACATTCCCTTTAAGGCATGACACATAATCAATCTGGAAAGAAGTTTATCAAATTCCTTGCTAGTCACCAATATGGCTATCCAGGCATTCGATTGGATCTATGAAAAGAGGCAAACATTTCCTGATAGACCACACAGTTTTATCTACAAATTAAGTAATATACGCACAATTTCTGGAAAAGCTCCACGTTTTTTTAATGTTTCGCATCTTTCATCGTATTCCTTGTCTGACTTTCAGACTGACTCCAACGCTATTGATTCTGGTTCTTCTTGTTCAGAGCAACTTCTTGCAACTTCTGAAGGGGCCCACGATGAATAGTCTCAAACTTATCAACAGTAGAAACTGCACCCTGTGGACTAATTTGTTATACATCAATAATATCTACAAGATACACGACACTGTTAGTAGTGCCAATTGTATGCTCATTCCTGTGGTCACCAATACCACATTATCCGAAGGTCTAATATGTAGTTTGCGATGAGGGCGTTGGATTGGTGTTGCCCTGTGAAAGAATAAATGCTCAGTGCGGTATAAAAGAATGCATGGTCTGTCTGTCCGCGTATCTTTGTGTTTCTGTGGTCTCCGACTCCTAGTTATAATGACGGATAGAGTGCTAGTCTCTAGTTAATGAAGAATATCTCAAAGGTTGGGAGGACCGGCTTGAAACCACCAGTTGCCTTTCATGGGTGACTGTCTGTCTGAAGGAGTGAAAGTTAATTCTTCACATTGGGATTGAGAGATTAATGTTGTTGTTTTTGGTAACTTTTGAAATTTTTTGCTGTCATTGTTGGGTTGACATTTCTGAATAGGGGTGATGTTTTTTCTGAACTATTTGTTTATAAAACAGCACAGTACATTTGTTCCTATGATAATATTGGCCACAGATATGTAAATAAATGGTCTTCTTCATTATAGAAAGCTGGTAGGGGTTAAAATGCAAGACTGCGTGCGCATTGCAACAGTTATGATTTAGCAGGAAATTTATAAACCAATGAAAAACGAATACATGTTGTTTTGATGTTTTGCGTTCCCCATTGTCATTTTAGGAAAGGTGTAGGAACTTATTAACAAGAGTCCGTGGATGGAAAGAGAAAGCATAAAGAAAGTATAGTTCACATTTTCATGAAGTTCGTGTTCTATTTGTGTAGTTGATAGATAGGCGTTTATTTTAACAGTAAGGGCCAAGCTTAGTTACCTCAAACATGCCTCATTTACGAGTGAAGTTTGACAAAGTTACGCTTGTAGCACTACAAACGTACTGTTGAATCCTAGACATTTGAGTAATGCATACCATCATTTCTTTTTTATTATTATTTTAGTGTTATGCAACGACATGGTATCTGGGAAATGATTTCCAGTTTTTTGCAATATCACCATTACTCTTGATTCCACTGTACCGGTAAGTTGATGCTAAATACTATTCTTTGACCATCTTTAAGCCATGTACTTTTCACACTTATGATGTGAAAGTCAAGACATAAAGATATAGTTATTCACAAAGAATACTCCGTTGATTGTCTAGTTTCTGCAACTCACGCTAGTAAAAAGGTATATGGGTCTGCTGGGAAGTGTTTGTGCAGTATTTGTGGTGTTAACAATTTTAGCACCTTAAACACGCCAAAACAGGCCGCTCGTCCAATGTCATCTGCCTCAGTGTTTTTGACTAATTACAACAGTATTGAAAACGTCTGAGTGACAAATTGTTGACAAGACATTTCAAGACAACACGTCCCGGGCCAACGGTTTCCTTGGCGTGAGTTGGCTCCCAACCCAACCTCAGCCAAGCAAAGTTGTTGAGTCAGTCTTAATTCAAGACGGCAAGGGTTAAACAAAATTAATTTGTTCTAACGCTACGAGTTAATTTCTTCGTGGTTCATTTTAACGCAAATTATGCAAGGGTCAATGATTGGAGTCAACTAATTGATCAATGTGTCAACTGTCCCGCTTCACTTAATCTCATCATATTTTTAGTATTGTGTTGGGAAAATATGTTTGCAATGGCCTATGTTTAATTTTGTGCCGCGCGATGTGTTCTTGTATTTTACCACCAGTTGCCTGGAATGACCTGGTCTTCATGAGATCTCATCATAGTCAGACGAGCAAGAATGTTTTGGATTACACGATGTTGACCTAGATACATAAATTTTAATTTGTTCATGACCTGTACATACAAAACGATTCTCTTAGCCATACGTCCAAGTTCTTTCATTAGCTACCATTGTGATAATTTGCAAGCACATTTTGCAACCACAAGACGTTTCAATCAATGAATTTTTACTTTTCCCATTGCCAAGTCGATGTGCTCCAAATTGACATAAAAATACTAGTTAATTTACGTTTGAGGGTAAATTATCATTTTCTGGAGTAAAAATTAAAAATTGGTTACTCACTGTAGATCACATGACCCAAGTTTTGCTACAAGTCAAATGTGCGCTAGCGATGTTTGATTGTTTGTCACGCGTGGCGTAGAATAATAGCGACACACGTAAACAAGCACCGCACACCAGGTCGGGATTGAAAGTAGGCCTATGGAAAATTTTTGCGATGGATCCCCAATGTAACGTAGAATACACAAAATTTTATATGGCTGGAGATCGAATTACTAGTTTCCCCACCAACAACGATCTCTCGTAAGAGAAAAATAGTGAATAACTCACAGCCATATAAGATTCTTTATATTCATATACTTTGTGAGGCAACCTTTTATTCAAGCACCATCGTGTCCATAGTGCCGAAGATTGTATTAATGGGCCAGGTCACCAGCTTTCGTCCGTGCACTTTGGCTGCACTGCCCCCAAAGCGCGCCGAGCAAAGCTGCCTGTTCAGTCCTATCTTAGCACTTTAAGGGTTTAGTTGGGTTCAATCCTGGACTCGGGGTTTTTTATGTTTGACTTCTAATTTACCGCCTTGTCCTTTACTCGTTTTGGATTTTATCTTTGCAAGTTACAATTGTTTCCTTTTGGAATCTGAGAGATCGCTCAAGCTTCGAAGTTGATACTGTGTCCACATACTGAATTCACGCAGCATTCTCCTCTCTGATTGCTGACCTCAAGCTGACAAAGCCGGCTGCTTGTGGCCCGTATATCACAGTATTCCTTTATACTTCATTTCAGATGGCCAAAGCAAGGAGCGCGATTGTTAATGTTTGTACTGGCCACCTCCATGGTCATAACTGGGGCTATCTGTTATAACAAAGGCTTGCCGCCCGGCTTCTTCTGGAGAGCTTCTGCTATGATAAGGATGCCTGGGTACGTGGTCTATTCTGTACATCATTTCTACTATTTTTTTTTGTGTTATATAAGTATACAAACTGCACAATAATATGTTCTTGTAATGCCCAAGGCTCATGAGTTTAAGTTGTCTTACATCAATCACCAAGGTATTATTTATATACTTGTTATGCATATTCCACGATCGGTAAATAATCGGACCTCTGCAAGAAAGGGCTACCCTGTATTTATATTCATGTTTAATCTGTTACACAGAGTGACTTTCTCTTGTGAAATTAAGATCTTGGGGGTGGGTGGGCGGGTGGGTAGATATTTTCCATGTTAAAACCTTGACTCCTAAATGATATATGATATGGGCTCAACACAAAAGGATCGAAAAAATCATAATACTCTACTTGAAGACATTTTCAAATAAGTGGCCGATAGATCGAAATATTTAAGCGTACTAGAGCGGTTTTTTTTCTTAGTTTGTGTTTTGCGGTTATCTAAAGACATTCTTAGCTCTGAAATTAGAGATTTCTTTTTCACAAGATAATGTAACAAAGAACTGCGGCATGGGACAGTGTCTCACTGCCATAGAATATTCCAGTGGATTTTTTTCTTCTTTTTTTTGAATTCTTTTAAAAGTAGTTAATTTATGATATCACGGCACTTAATCTATATTTAACGAGGAATAAGTCACAAACACACCACGTGCATCAGGCCCGCTCTCCCCTTCTCCCCGCGGAAAAAAATGATGTGATTTTTGTGTTATTATGCTATTATAGGTCTTCAGTTCAAATTGTTTTTCAGGGCTCCGGGACTAGCGAACGAGGTGGACTACTACCTGTACTATGCCCCCTATGCTCGCATCGGACCCTACCTTGTGGGCATGTACACCGCGTTTCTTCTGCATCGCAACAAGAGTAAAACACCGCCAACCAAGGTAAAATTCAACTTGCAATTAAATACATATTAACAAACACACCTGACGTCTGCAATAGGCTGCATCTTTTGGTGAATTTAGGTGATAATTACCAGCTTAAACACCAGTTGCCATGACTGACTGTGTTTATAATGACTATAGCGCTCACAATTCCGTTAAGCACAATGCAAATTGTAGGTATATATATATATATATATATATATATATATATATATATATATATATATATATATATATATATATATATACATATATAATTTTTTCCAGCCTTGTAAGTGGGGCAGCCATTCTTGTAAAGAACTGTACAGTTCCTCATTAAGTGATAAAATATCCTCTAAAACGTAGCAGCCATTGATGGATGCCTCATGTAAAGACTATGTCTGTCTCTTGGCAACACATATTTATCGGAAATAAATAATGCTATTGTATCTGTACACCGATTTTAAAATGACAAACATATATTTAACAAAATAACAGGCAAAAATTCACAGCACCTTTCAGACCAGGGGGCCTTTTGATAGGCGCATATAGCGTTGTGTTAAGATGCCATGTATGACACAAGAACATTTAAAGCATACAGAAAAAAGAACGTGTGATTGATTGATTGATTTATTCATTCATTCATTCATTCATTCATTCATTCATTCATTCATTCATGCATTCTTTCTTTCATTCATTCATTTATCTATCTAGCTATTTATTTATTTATTCATTCATTCATTCATTCATTCATTCATTCATTCATTCATTTATTTATTTATTTATTTATTTATTTATTTATTTATTTATTTATTTATTTATTTGTTTATTTATTTATTTATTTATTTATTTTTTCAGAACGGGCTTTTCGTCGGATGGTGTCTGACACTTTTAGGAATATACCTATGCCTCTTTGGCCTGCATCCGAACGAGGCTCAGGGAGATCCCATCAATGTTTACCTAGGCGTACTCTATAATGCTGTAAGCCGGGCAGCGTGGGGCGCATGTATTTCCTGGATCATTTATGTCTGTTCAACCGGGAAAGGAGGTATGTTGAAAATTTCAATTTGTTATCATATTTACATTATTGTGTATAAGTTTATTTCACGTAAACAGGTGAACAAGTTTAGTGTCCAGGTAAATCTGAGGGACAATATTTTAAAAACAATCCTTTTGCCGGTACCTCGAACGTCACATTTATTGTTTTATTCCGATTTTTTTAATGTATATATTTTGTTTAGTTTTTTTTTTATTATGGTATATTGTACATTATCAAAGTATGTACCCTGACTTGAAAAAAGAGATCAGATTTTTTTTTTCATTACAAACGTGGAGCTGAGGGTAGAAACTCCGTGCACAGTAAGACCCCAGGGTATCACGGCAAAAATGGAGAATGCCAAGATTCAACCAGGAAAACAAGGTTCGAAATCTCGCTGTCAGCATTTCGTAGCACAAGCACCGAGAAAGCTTTAATCAACCTCCAAGAGCACATTGTAAAAAATTTTAATTTTTTCGGAGAGTGGTCCTCTTTCTGTCAGGAAACATGACAAAGGGCTACCCGCTTCCCAACCAGGACAACGGTGGAATCTGAATAGCAGCGAGAGAGACTGCGCATGTCAGTTTTCCTGGCGCCGTTCATGTTGTGAGAAACTTCAGGCTCTTTTTCAAGAACATAGGCTCGAAACCCGCTAAAAATATCTGCAAGCATGTGTTGACGATATGTGAATTATGTGACTTTTTTTTTAATTATTCTTTTATAAAATTTTTGCTCCTGTTGGCTATTCACTGCACATTTGATACAATCGTACACTTTTGACATCAAATATTTACATCGAGAGCTCTACATTTAATTTCATTTCGGGATTACTTTGGAATATATCTTTGAAAATGTTGACATTTGCGTTTTTTGCCCAAGCTGAGACAATTATGGATATATGTCAGCCCCGACAGAGCATTTTTGGAATGACTGCCGAAATTTCTCGATAAATACTTTGTCAACAAGCTGCTTACTTTCAAAAGCCAAAACAAAAGGTTCACAAGTCCTACAGATATGATAGTATCCAGGTTCGGGTATATTTATGTGTTTGGCCATTTGACTAAAAGCTTTTGATACAAGAGCTTTTGAACGATGAAGCATGATATAAATTCTCTGTTTATAAGGATTTAAGGTTAATTGCTGAGCCTAAAGACACAGACACCGTTTTTTTTATGTAAACTTTTATATTTTCAAAGATATTGGCAAAAATGTGATATTTGACGATGACCACCCATTTGCAATAAGGTATTTTGATGAGAACTCTGCTTTGGATAATCTTTAGACAATCAGTACTTACTTTGGTAGAAGAGCGCGAAGTTTCATGCCTCCCTTACCTGCACTTACAACCTAGAAAAAAAAGTGATCTTTATCTTCTCACCAGGTGGCAAACTGGCAAATATTCAGTTTGAAGCACGATAAGTTGACACTTCCGCTTCTGAATTTCTAGGCAGTACGTACACATGCCAATTTTCCGTGTTTTAAAGAATGGACCTGTGGTCCAAAAGTGGGTCTATTCGCGCTGTGCCTGTTACAGTTCCTACATTGTCTATATCTCGCAGGTCTCATCAACGCCTTCTTGTCCTGGGAGCTGTTCCAGCCACTGAGCCGTCTCTGTTACATGATGTACCTCATCCATGTGCCAGTCCACAACGTTTTGGTCAGATGCATGCAGTACCTTCCCTACTTTGATGTGTATTTCGTTGTAAGTTATGTCTAGCATTACAAAACACTTTAATTTTGAATTCAATACAAATAAGTATGTATGTATGTATGTATGTATGTATGTATGTATGTATGTGTGCGTATGTATGTTTTATGTGAGTGTATGCATGTATATATGTTTGCATGCATCTAAGTGTATGTATGTGTGTATATATGTGTGTATATAAACATAAATACGTGTGATAGAAACAGACATTTAGATGGACGGCAGCCTTAGAATTTATAGATCGCATCATGAATTTCCTGGATAATGGCAAATTACCTTTAGCCATATATCTAGACCTGTCAAAGGCATTCGATACCTTAGATCACCAGATTCTTTTGCGGAAACTAAAACATTATGGGATTACAGGTACTGCTTTACATTGGTTCGAAGATTATCTTAAAAATAGAAAACAATATGTGCTCTTTGATGAAACTCGTTCTGATGTTTTACCCATCACAACAGGGGTCCCACAAGGATCTATACTCGGACCTCTGCTGTTTATAATTTATACAAATGATATGCACATAGCCACATCTAAATTTGATTCCATTTTATATGCCGATGACACGACTTTGATAAATTCCATATGTATTTTTGACTCTGTATTTGGTGACATTTCTGACTCTATAAATGATGAACTAAATAAAGTCTATGGCTGGTTGTCAGCAAACAAACTCTCATTAAACATAAGCAAAACAAAATACATGTTATTCCATTTCCCACAAAAAAGGCTAAACTTTACACTAGACTTGAAAATAGATGGTACTCAAATTTCAAAAACTAAACGGTTTGATTTCCTGGGCTTATGCATACAAGAAAACTTGAACTGGAATGCACATCTGCAAAAAATTGGCAATAAACTCTCAAAAGTAATTGGAATTTTCAGAAGGATCCGCAAATATGTCCCAACAAAAACATTATTAATTATGTACAATTCTATGTTTCTGTCACATTTAAATTTCGGCATTCTTGCTTGGGGTCACACTCAAGATCGCATTTTTAAATTACAGAAGAAGGCTGTTCGTCTTGTATCCAATGCTGGATATAATGCACATACTGATCCCCTTTTTAAGCGACACAAACTTTTGAAACTTCAGGACCTTCTACGTTTAAAAGCGCTTAAATTTTACTACAAATATTCAAAAAATGAAGTACCTAGCTTTTTTCTTGATATGTTTGAACTGCCCTCTGCTACTCATTCACATTTTACCCGCCTTAGTAAAAATCCCAGAATTCCAGTACCAAGAAAAACAACAGTAAAAACTTCTATCAGGTATTATATTCCTCTCTTATTGCAAAACACTCCCCCATGTATTAAGGAAAAAATTCACACACATTCGTATTATGGTTTCTCACATTACGCAAAGTGTTATTATATCAATAATTACAATAATGAATGTACCAGAACAAATTGTTATGTATGTAATAGGTAAATTTTGTGGCTAGTAATGTTAGTATTTATGTTAACCTCGTGACAAATGCTGTAATCTAAATTCTTTTTATCTCCCTCGGTGGCCCCAGCGATAGCGGGTTTCTTAATCCTTAGCTGGGGTCATCCTGACTCAATTTTGTTGTATTTACGTTTTATTTTGTTAACCACAGTTGTTTGCACTATATGTTTTATATTTGTTCTGTTTCACAGTGTATTCCTTATGTCAAATAAATCTGATTCTGATTCTGATTCTGATTCTGGACAAACGGATATATCGAAATTGATAGATAGATAGACATGTTAACAAAGATAGGTAGATAGGCGGACAGACAGACAGACAGACAGACCGATCGATCGATCCATAGACAGACGGACAGACAGACAGACAGACAGACAGACAGACAGACAGACAGACAGACAGACAGACAGACAGATAGATAGATAGATAGATAGATAGATAGATAGATAGATGAGGGAGGGAAGGGATGAATCATGAAAGGATGAATGGATGAACGCATGCATGGGTGGATGGATTTCAGCAACTGCACGATGCATGTTCATAGACTGTAACCAATTTGAAAGAGAGTGGCTCTGCCAAATCTGCGATGCTTTAGACACAACCAAATCATGTGGTTGGTTGCATGTATGGAAGTACTACTTTTGAATGCATTAATGAATTTTGAAATTAGCAAATTTCTGTCACATACTTCAACGTCCTTCAAATATTGCATCACCTTTAAACAAGATTGATTATTATTACCAAATCTGTTTGGAATTTACATTGATCAATTTCATTCACATTAAAATTGTCTTGTCTGTGATACCCTATTAAATATATGAATATTGCACAAGACCGACATTTTTTAAACTTCATATCCATTTGTGCTGCTGTATAAATCACGTGAAGCAGGTACCAAGAGTAGTATGACTTTTCTTTTTCATAATACGTGAGATGCACAATAGATTGAAAATACTGGATAATTGCCCCCATAATCTGTATAAATTACATAATTATAAAAAAATATTTTTTGACATATGTTGTGTTAAAATCGCTTTGCTATCTGTGTATTTTAGGGAACGTCGCTGTTAGCAGTACTTTTCCTGAGCGTCATCGCCTCCTTCTTTGCCAGTTTGCTCATTGAAACACCCTTTGTTTCATTGGAATACGCGATTATCAGGCAAATTCAACAAAGAAAGGAAACAAACGAAATACAAAAGAAAAAGTAAAACAAAAAAGTTCATCGAATGGTCAGGAAATCGTTGTATTGATATGAAACTCTAGATTCAAACACCAGGCTGTACAATCTGATTTCACGATTACGGCATTTCTGCCTTACTGTGCGTCGGTGGTAAACGCTGTTCAATTATTTTAACCTTTTCACTACCAACTGCGGCTAAGGTCCAAGTACTTACCGTGAACCTCTCTGAAGTATCAAATGGATACTGTTATGCAGCTTTATTTTAAAACGAGGGAACCACTGTGAATGAACTCTCCTGTCGCGTCTGCTAGCCATGTGACATCGTGATGTCATACAAAGACGGACTTCAAGCCAATTAGTGTTTGTTTCGTATTTCTTAACTATTTACTTTCTTTATAAAGTTTCATGATTCCATACAAGTATTTCCACAAGTTGTCTTCAATCATCAGACTACTTTACGTACATCTACATTAGTTATAGAGCGCAAATGGTAATTTGTTGTTGTTGTTGTTGTTGTTGTTGTTGTTGTTGTTGTTGTTGTTGTTGTTGTTGTCAAGTAACACGGTCCGTCGCCAAGTATCCAGTTACTTGTGGGTCTTTGTCTTGGCTTAACATGTAAAGTACAGGACTCTGCTAGTTTGTATTTCTTGAGCCAACAAAAGTTTTCTATAAGTATTCTCTGAATCTCCTATGCCTGGCTTTGTGGACAGGAAACGGCACGCCATTTCATTTAAAAGCTTTGTACAGTTCATATAACTTGATTTTATGGTATTTTTTTCACCATTTGGAAACTTCGACCCCGGAGAGTGTTTTTCTGGTCTACAAGCAGCTGTGTTTGCAAAGTTCCACGTCAAAGTCTTTAATCTACAAAATTAATACTTTGGCTTCAGATATTTTCCTATCTCTTCATGTTTTATGGCAATTTTCGTTTGATTCTCTTGTGCAGTTAGTTTAATATTTCCACATCTTAAGTAATAGGAAAACACACATAAACTTAATTTCAAATATATGGAGATCCGGATTTGCGTAAATATCCACGTGAAGATCCGCGCTCACCACTTCAAGAGCAATGCCCAGAAGTTTGTAGGATTTGGAAGCTCAGAATAAAAGTTTGAAGATCATGTTACTCGCTGGTTTCTATCGAATGAACGAAGATGGGCAGCATGGAGTGAAATTTCTGCTTTGAAAACCTGTCACCACGAATAACCAATTATCCCCTGGCGATCATTCGCAAAGGTTGGTCTCAACTTCAGCAGCAAGCTATGCCAAATGTCTCAGATTATTTTCCGCAGCAAGACCCGGGAACAGGCGTCCCAGCCTACCGGTGCCGTGGAGATCGTCGTACTCACGCCGCATCCTGAGGACGAAATTTGCACGGCAGTGAATAACATGTTGGACGGGCGACAGTGGAGATTAATTCCATCGCCAAAAGCAGGAATTGCAGACCCTATGAAAGATTTTAAATCGCCGTTAGCACTAAAACCATTTTGCGGGCGACCACCTTGTCGTAGGGCCCTTTAGTATAGCTACAACGCTTTTGAACTTTTCCAACTTCTAAACAATGGAATACAGCAAAAACAAGCTGGACCTTCTTCCCCCCTTGGACCAACACAAAATAGAAGCCCAGTCATGCGCTATGGAGGCAAATTGACACACTTTTGCTTACTCTTTAAACAATATAATATATTATCAAATGCAAAATCAGTAGGAATTACCGTTGCATTAAATTGTATCGTTCGGGAACCCTGCAAAACTGCGTAAAACTGCATCCAACAAGAAAAAGAAAACAAAAACAAGGACATAAGAAAGGAATAAAAGACATTAAAGAAAAGATAAAGAAACATGTGCACAACGGTTGCAGTATGGAGTCCTTGATGCCACGCGTGCACTGTTATCCATGGGATTATCTTATGATGTGAGGCATTCTTGTAAATTGCGCACAAACCACAGGACATCAATACATAAAAACGGTTAACATCGAAACATTTCTGGATGTTGATTCTGTCCCCCTCCCCCCCCCACCCCCACCATCCCCCACCCACCCACCCACCCCCACACACACACACATTCAGTCCCACAAAACACACGTTAAATCTTTCAGTGCCAAATTTTGAACTGAATCAGCAGCTTTTCTTGGTGCACATTGTACTTGAAAATTAACATGCAGGCGACAGATTAAGCTAAAAGCATTAAATGGTTTGTCTTTGATATTCAGCGTATTTACACGAAACAAACATTATCAAGCACATATTATATAAGGTATTTATGCTAAATAGGCATCTTCACAAAACTGCTCACCTGTGAACGTACGAAGCAACACAAAACAAAAATTAACCGGCGAAAAAAAAATCAACGATCTAGAAATTTAGTATTACAATGTTTATGTGTCAACCTGAAACACGTTCACTGCCCAAGTTATAAAACAACGCCAATGGAAGCTGTGCGGCCTGCTTCAAATGATATGGAATACACAAGGAAGTGCCAGAAAATGTTCTTGATAGTCTGAGGCTGAGAACGACATGCTTCAGTAACCCGGATGTAATTGGCTGTCGTCTGACCGTCTGACGCACACATGCTGGTCTTGGGGGTACGGGTTCACTTCTCAAGTTGCATGCGATGTTACGTAAATCAAAGATTTACAGTTGCTGCCGGTGAACAAAAGCAAGTGACAGGAGTCGTATTTGATTTGATTTGATTTGATTTGTTGTTACACACTGGATCAGACTTGCGGCAAAATGAAGCAGAAAGGACAGAAAACATAAGAAACAGGATGCAGGCATATAGTTCCAGAAATACACGTACATACATATATATATATATATATATATATATATATATATATATATATATATATATATATATATATATATATATATATATATATATATATATATATATATATATATATATATATATATATATATATATATATATATATATATACATATAAAACCAAGTTCAGTGAGTACTATCTCATCTTGTGCAGTAATATGGCAGTTGGCCATGGTGAAGAGTCCATTCTTTCCATTCAGTTCAGGTACGCAAACAGTGATTGAGCGTAAACAATATAGGGACAAAATGTGTGATGCCCAGCATAATTAAACATAAGCAATGAGTGACCTTGAATGGTTGACCTGACATATTGGCTGAAATGTTAGTAATCTAGGCCCGCGATTAGTGCTAAATATTGATAAGAATGTGCTTCTGGGGTTTTTCGCAGTGTTGTTAACTCTGACCTTCAGTGACCTTGAAAGGTGAAACGGACAGGTTGGCTTACATCTTTGTGGATCATGTCACTTTCATTTAAAAACGAGGACTTCAGCACGGTGTGAGTAAAGACCTTGATTTTGCAAACAGTGATGGTACTCCAAAGGGCCGATTTGACAGTGCACATGGGTGACATTAATATCGTACATTCAAGTACATAATGCACTGTACTTACTGCATTGTTATCTTGATATCAGATTCTTTTTTCCACTGCAACAGTTACTTTAATATAGCACACGGTAATGATCCTGTTCAGGGGTCTAAAAGGAAATGCACGTTGTTGATATGACCCAAATTCCCATGGTCATGTGATAAGTGAAATTAGTGTTTTGAGTTGTAACTTGGGAATTGTTGAGCCATTTTTGAGTGCTCCATTGAGAACTGTTTATGCACATAACTTGCACATGATGTTGGGCTGAAAAAGGTAACCTTGACCTGTTTTTGAAGGTCAAAGGACCACTTCCTTCTGTGCATTCTGGGTCAGCTAAACACAAGACTGTCACAGTGTTCTTGGTTTTATTTTGTTTGTTTTTGTCTAGCAACCATGATTCAAAATAGAAACAACAGTTGTCTGTACATAATTTTACCCATAGCCACAACGGACTCTGACGTTTTGCCATCTTAAAAGTTTAAAAAAAAATATATACCGTGCACTCAAACTCCGCCCCTTTTAAAACCATTCATATCATTGTTCATGAAAAAAAAAATAATAATAAAATAAAAGATTGGTCTTGATACAAAGCAATCTGTTCGTAACTCAGAAAGGAGCATTTTACGACCGGGAACAGATGAAGTCAAGGACGAGAAGTCCGCTTCCTGATTCATTTATTTTCAACAATATTAGAAAACACGAATAAGAATAACACTGATATTTTTGTGTCTGCCACGATGAAAATATGGGGTCAGCTGCACTTGCAAATGTTGGTCGTAACTGAACAAAAATATCCCAGAAATCCGATTTCTCTGTCAGAAGCCAGTTTGTCCATTCTTTCGTTTTTGATGAAGTTTGAAGACTATATTTGGACTTTCGCCATGTCCTGAAACGTTAAAAGCGTGTAAATGAGGGATGTTCAGACAGGCGACAGCACTGGTTCAGAGCCTTTTCATGATACACCATTTCCTTTTAACAGCAGCTGACCAATAATGAGAGTGCAGGTTGTTTATCCCACCGCTGTCTCCCCCTGCATGTATTAGCAAGGAGGCCAGATAGACTCTCTCTCTATCTAGCCTCCCTGGTATTAGCAACCGGAATACTCGTGAACAATGACGTCATCCAGAAGAACATGCCCCATCCCGCTGTTTCAAAATGTGGTGATGACATTATCATGGGACTCGCTTTTTGGGGGGAGGGGCTTGTAAATTATTAAGGAAATATCTCCTGAAATCCTCAAAATAGTAAATCTTCTGCTGATGTGCCAACAGATTATCAGAATCATTATATGACTACTGACCCATGCCGTTCGTATTTGCCTTGTCATAAGTTTTTGAAACAAAGAAAAAAAAGGTAGAAAAGAAGGCGTTTATGTATCTTCACCTTTAGCAAATAATTTATTAATATAAATTTAGTCTTCAGGTAAACTGAAGCTTTGGAATGGCAGTGCATTTTCTTGATAGTAAATATAATCGAATCGCACTAAAATGTGAAAATGTAGATAGTATTTAACATTGATAGACCTTTCTAAGACATCTGTTACTTCGTTTAAATCATGAAATAATCCCAGATAAGAGGTCTCATTATGAGTTCATATTATTTTCGACTGATTAAAATTTATCTGTGTACTCAGAAACACTGTTTCGTTTGACTATAACAAATCTCAAGTAATGTTGCCCCTAGGAAAAGCCCATGGATTCTGGCCGTCTTAGCGCTGCGCTCTTAAATTCAGTTGGAAGTGTTCGTTACAGTTTTGTAAAACATGTATCTGTAAAATCACCAGGCCACGCACTGAGTCGGCTATGGTCCTTACGGCAGGTTTTGCAATAGCATGACATGCAGACAAAATGTCACATGATGCACGTCCAGCCGTTTACCTGAGATCTTCAAGTTCTTTATTGGCTGTGTTGTGCCAAAGAGTGTCTGATGGCAGTGAAAAGTCATTACAAGCCGCCTAATTTCAATGTTTCCGGCATCACTGATTAGAAACATGGAACGACGTACCATTTAACGTTCACTTTGTGATGTCAATGTCCAATTCGGTCCTAAGTTCAGGAAATTAGATACCACTAAGGCGTTGTTTGCTTCTTTGTTATCCGCGTTTTATTTGTGCGTTTCAAGTAAACTGATGTGTATGTGGTAGCTAGTGGCGAATTAGTAACTTATTTTTATTTCATGTTAATTTGTCATGATTTGCTTGAACCTCTTGTGGTAAAAGTACCTTTTAATCATGGTTTATATATATACACACATATATATATATATATATATATATATATATATATATATATATATATATATATATATATCGTGTCGTTCATCGTCTCCCCATGAGAGTTATTAGGGTGAACGTGCATGGCCCCACTATTCAGTGTATCTGTATCACATGTGTACAGCTGTGGCAGACCAAAAATATTTCTGGTTTTCCTTTCACTTTGAACTCCTGCCGTTATACTTGTGATTTTACATATAGTTAGCCTTATTTTAATCAATATGTTCTTTCATCGGGATAGACAAAGACTACTTGCAATATATTTGTGTAGTCCCATTGTATCCACAAAATATTCGAAAATGGGTCTCTACTTACTTATCATTGCCCTATTTTGTATCCTATTGGCATGCGACATACATCTTTATCCCGGACTTAACGATGATTACTGTTATATTAATTTATTTCACAATACACGCAGTTCATTCCAAGATGAGCTTATGTGTGTCTGTGCCGATAGTGGGCAGAATCTCTCTCTCTCTCTCTTTCTCTCTCTCTCTCTCTCTCTCTCTCTCTCTCTCTCTCTCTCTCTCTCTCTCTCTCTCTCTCTCTCTCTCTCTCTCCCCCCTCTCACACAGACAGACACACACAGACATTCAAATCGGCGAATACCCGAGACGATGTCCTTGCTCAACCCAGTTTTCATACTATCACGCAAAGAGATCGACCGAATGGGGTGGAAAGCGGTGTAGGCTTATATGTTTCACAGCAACTTCTAGTTACTAGGTGCAGCGACATGGAAAGCCCTTATCGTGAATTATTATGGGCTGAAATTAAATTGTATAATAATAAGATCTCATTAAGAGTCATCTGCACGTCGTCTGACTGACCAACGTTATCCTGGGATGATTTATAGTCCAATTTTGACCATGTCAAATCTGTCGGTATTTATGATATCATTATAACCAGTGACGTTAAGGCTGATTTTACAACAGCAGCTGCAAAAAATACTTAATTGTTCCCGTACGAGAAGTTTTCGTTGTCCCCCATATTCAGGAACCCACTCGTATAACAAGTAATACCTCAAGCTGTCTAGATCAGATTTTTTTCTCATATGCCTGGATACTATAGATCTACCAACCTTGTGTATTCCAAACAATTGCCCATTGTGACCACAGCATCATGAGCATAGTGCCGCTAATATTTTATTTCGGCGAAAAAAGACTCAAGCTTACAAAAGGTTGATTCGGGAATATGAGAAGGCTCATTTTGATCGCTTTTGCGATCATTTGAAGCAAGATCCTTTGCGACAATTGCTTTTAATCTAATGGCTTCAATCGGTGCTGGATTTTTGGACGGAAAGTTTTGTACATGTCGCTACCCCAAACAAATAATTCTTCATAAATTCACACAGCCGACCTTTTATGAAAAAGCTTAAAACTGTGACGATGGAGCACAAGGTCTCAGTTTGTGGTTGTCTGCAATCGAATCCGTATCCAATACAAAGAAACATTGAACAGAGCAACATCAATACGACCAACTAAGCAGTACCTTCAATACCGTTAACGGAAAAATAAGGCATGTGGGAAACAGTTCAAGAACTAGACAATTTGATTTGCTTGTTAGCAAATCATTCTGGTTGTCTGGAGAAACTGCAATGCAATGTATGCAGCTGTGACATAAGTTCCTCTATCACAAACCTATATATTAAATTTGGAATGGCATCCCTATTTATAATAGTTTTGAAGATATTCAAGATTTAAATTTTCAAAGTGCCTTAATTAGCAGAATTTAAAATTTTACAACTTTTTGTTTACTGTCCACTAGATTGGCAGATGTCACAAACCTATACGCTGAACTTTGAATTTTGTACTTATCTGTAATAGTTTTGAAGATATGGAGCTTTTAAAATTTTAATTGACCCTAATTAGCACAATTTTGAACATCATGACTATTCCAAATCAAAGAGACAACTTTCCTACTAGGTGTATTACCATGCCGAGTTGAAACATTGTAGCTTGCACGGTGTCAGAGAAAAGCTCCGGACAAATTTGGCAGAAAGAAAGAAAGAAAGAAAGAAAGAAAGAAAGAAAGAAAGAAAGAAAGAAAGAAAGAAAGAAAGAAAGAAAGAAAGAACTTTGCAGAAACAATATGTCTGGGTTTGCACCCATACATAATCACGTTTTGAACATCCCGCCGTTATCATGTATCAGACACATAACTGACAATGCAGCCAACTCTTTTTTTTTTCTTTGTCAAATCAGAGTTTTGTTTTGTTTTATTCCGTTGCGGTTAACACTCTTGCACGCCCTCTTATATTATTGTAGGTGTCTTATAAATGGACCTTCGGGAAAGAAACAAATTTAGCATCAATATTTGCACTGAGGTCTATTTCACTCATTTAGGACCTTCTTGCAAAACATCCTTTATTTAACATTCAGAATACTACAGAAGGTACATGCAGATATCGTATCCTTAAACATAAAAGACACTTTCCATCAGCATGCAATGTTAACTCAACTTGAATAAGGCTGTCAGCATGTCGCTCATCTTTCAAAGCACGTTATAAAAACTGAAGTAACGCCTCTGTTAGCAAGAATCTACAATCCAACTGACCAATGCCTCAATTGCCGAAATAATCTCATTATGGACGAGAACACAATTTTAATAAAACTGTGTTCTCGTGTATGATTATTTGTTGCAAGCACTCTCATAAAATTTTTATGAGAGTGCTTGCATCAAATAATCATACACTGATGTTATTTAATGATGTCAGAAATTAACTGGTCCGTGAGTATAAAAATGGAACCATTTTTAACTGTAGTTGGTGGTTTGCTAGCACGTAAATACACTTGAATACGAGGCATGCGTATTAATTTCCCGCCACATATGCATACCTAGTTGTCGTAGTAACCCTAGTCTCCCCTGGCGATATTCCGGCAGCTGATCATGACTCTGCGTGCAACCGGACTATTTCTAATATTTTGGAAGTGAAGAATACTGAGCACTGGCAGATTGGAATTTATTCTTGTAACCAATTTAGGAAGCACTAAGTGATTATGAATCGGACATTTGTAAACTTAAGTTTCTCCAAAAGACACTGATTTGTAAGAAAGGGCTATCTAACCCTGTCTGTGACAGTGGTATGCCCATATGTCCTCCGCAACCGACAGGACCGAACCCCGTGCTTTGTGATGGGAAATTATTATAGATGTCTCATATTGTTTTTGTCTTGTTACGTCGGACTTGATGTTTTAATACCACTGTGCAGCTGATACAACTGTATCCAGACTGATTTCTGGCTACTTGAAGGTACTATTGGATAAAAAATGGGTACGGATGTATTTTGACTTTTTTAAAAATACAGAACATGTGTCAATCTACCCCCAGTAATGTTTGTTCTTTGACTTTTGAGGTAAAATTAATTTTGGGCCAAAGTAACCACCTACTACCAGGTAACTTTGGCCCAGCCTTTTGTCGGAAAAAAATACAGAAATATGTTACCACATTACCATTTTGTCCTTTTTTTTCGTTTAGTGAATTCAAAGAAGAATCTGTAGAGTGCATAATTAAGTCTCTAGGTCTCATACCAAGGAAGCTATCTGAAAATGTTTTTTAAATCGGGTCGAAGTAGCCACACCTTACGGTATTTAATCAATGCCTTATTCGTTTCACCGAAATTCTCAGTGTCAAATACACAACCACAGGATACGAGATTCAAATCTCCCCGCAACGGCCCAATATTCGTGATGGTTGATACACATTCCAGCTTATGCGTTCCTATACTCACAGCTGCAAACAATATGATAACATTTCAAGTGTCACACACTTTCCTCACAAGTGTTTAGTTGTTGGTCAATTCGATGAACAATAGATATTTACACGCTAACCACATTTGCATGTATTTGCCATTTTTGGAGGTAAGATGGGATTAAGCTCAGAATAAAAGCTTTCTAAACCTTTGATGGAAGATTACAGCAAAAAATGTAGTGTTATCACTTTGCCAAGGCATTATTTCTGGACAATGTACTGTATTGATCTATAATACGGATATTATTTTGTGATGTGTGTTGAAATACGCAAGTGATTCTTGCCTTGAGCACAGTCTCTGCTACCTAGAATTTGTACATATGATACTACATAATATCCCAAATATGGCCCTAAAAGTCCCTCATTTTGTGTTTTTATACACTGGAACATTTAACGCCTTCACAGGGAAACACCACAAAGCAAAAGTAACGAAGCGTTCTGAGTCTGGCCGATCACAAGATAATACACGTAAAATGTCACTTTGTCAAGAGAAAGTACCTGCCAGGGAAGGATACAGGCTCCCTGTTGAAACCGCACAGCAAGTCAGTATATCCTTCAACCTTTGTTTTTCTCTGTTTAAGTACTCTGACAGCAACTGTTCTATTTTTCTAATGGTACATATAAATCATCCTATGCCCAATCCAATGCACTCAAGAGTTTTCTCTCTCGACCCTTTGCTTGGTTTCTGGATGGCACAGATATCAGGGACTATTTACCGACAGAAGAAAATATTAAATTGAGCATAGGATAATCTCTAAATTGTGTCCCTATCATTCCGACCTAAACCGGTCCTGAGCTTGAAACAACGTACTGGAAGGCATCATTATATGAGGAATGTCTAGTTCGAAATAGTTGAAATGAATGAAGGAATATGCAATTTTGAATCATGTGATTAGAACTATTTTTCTCGTGTTCTGGTCCATGTTTGTTGATGTTCCTTATCCGTGCAGGGATTAGTCTGATGGCCGTCCACTCTGCATTCTTGGTCCCATATAATTAGTCGTAAAAATTACATGTTATTATAATAACTTTGTGCCTTGCTGAAGTGTTGCATCGGTGCGCCATCCCTCAGCATGTTTACAACTGGCTCTTTGCCACCTGGTGCCTGGCTAGCCGCGTCGTGGAACTGTTGAAACAAAGCCAATGAGATGAAGTATTTGGTAATTCATAATAGTTTGACACACCTTGTCAAGGTGTCATAACCCGATATTACCAATAATTGTCTCAAAGTTGTATTTGTGTGCTTTGATAAAAGAGTTAACAATTGTTGCTATGATGATTCAGCTGGCTTCGATGTTTATTCACACTCTAAGCGGACATACTTATTGCACGTTGCAGAAAGAAATGTAGTCTACACTTTTTACATATCTTAGTCACGTTAATTTTTTATTAAACCCAACGTCAATTATAAAAATCATAAACATCGTTGACAATAGGAGGGCCCCAATATAATGGATGTTGTAGCTTTGATTGTGATTGGCGTATAATCAACCTGTCTTTTAAAAAGTTATATAGCGTCACGTGGAGGCAAACCTTAAAAACCTGATAGCTTATTTTGCTGGCGCAATAGTGTTTACAGAGTACTAATGGCTCGTATATGGTAAAATTGCATCTTGCAAATTGTCATTTATTCTTATTATACATATACACGTTTAGAAATCAAATTCCAAATTTTGACAGTATTCAATACTTACCCTTTTGCAAATTATTTTGCATTTATTATGTTGTCACAAAAAAATTCAAAGTAATCCATGCACATAAGCACCACCATATTGATGTGACTGGAGTTGAAACCCAAGTGGGCTCATGCGCCACTCCCAAAACGGAAACATAACGTGTACTTAGAAGTGAATATGGACACTATTTAATACATTTGAACCGAGAATGATGATTAAAAACGAATAGTACTATTCAGATGTTGAGACAAAACATTAGTTAATTCAATAATACTGTTGTATGGATATTCAAAAAATTCCCTTGAAACAACCGGATCAAAATAGTAGCCAAGGCATGTTATTTTCCCTTGATTTTATATTTTATACACCTGCCTATAGATTTTCAGCGACTTTGAGGTTCGTGTGGCAAATTCTTATCTATTCTATTCTATTTTATTCTATTCTATTCTATTCTATTCTATCCTATTCTATTCTATTCTATATTCAGGCATCCCTAGAACCAAAAGCAAAATAGCTTGGGAAGCATTGGTTCAGGCAGCACCCGTCCCAATGTCAAAAAGGTTAATACTCGGCAATACTAGCCAACAATGGTTATTTTCAATCTTATCTTCATGTTCATGTGTAACAAAGTATCATGCCTGGTAAGACTTTTGCGAAGCCTCGAAAATGTTAAAACTCATCCAGCCAAGTTCCACTTAGAATTTTGAAAAGTCCTACTGGCTTATGGCAAGATAGCTTGCATCCAAAGTGATTATTCTATGACATCAAACAACACGCTTCTACTTGTAATGATAGTACAAAGAGCCGTTCACGTTACCAATTACATTGCAGTTGCGTCAGACACTTGTGGGAAGCAAACTTCAATCCTCACTCCAAAGGTATACCGATCTGATTACTTCTATGTTAAGAGACCTTAAAAGTATACGGGCCCCCGTCTTGAGGCTTCTTGATAAAATGAGGGCATGCTACCTATCAAATGCTGGTTCTTCGTAGAGGGCAACTAGTCTGGTCACACCATATGACTTCCAATACTCATGCTGAAGACTGGTTTTTCTGTCTCTAGCAGCCTTCACCATTGCCCAAAATCGGCGGCTGCTCCTCATGACCACCCATATGCTAATTTGCTGATACCGAGATTGTTGTCTTTTGACACTAATTAATTCCCTTTACTTAAATGAGCCACACGTCCTCTCTGCTGTGATGCCTTGCAGGCACTGAAGTGATTGAGCTTCCAGGGGAAAAAAGATTATCTTGTAATTAGGAGTCAATGTGCATATCAAGGGAAATGTTTTGTTGTCGAAATTTGCCAGCACTCGTGTTCCTCATGTGTAACAAAGGGCTCAAAACTCACATTTTAAGGGCGTTTGACAAACCGTTTGAATTCTACATGCTTATTTAGGCCAAAAACGATAACTAGAGCAGAGAAACAGCATGAGTTAAACCTACATCTGTGGTCATTGCCAAAATCATAATTAAGTGACAACATTCTGAGATGCTAGTCATAACAGCCCCCCCCCCCCTCATCGATTTACGGTTGTATCACCACAACGACACTAAGATCCACACCGTGTGATTTGAGTTTACTAATCAATTATGATCAGATTGTCTGACCCCAGAAGTTCATTAGGTACTCTTGTCTAGTCATTGTAGAATATTCGAGTAACTTACCCGTTGGAAGGATATTCACTCTAACGGAGTATTTTCTGCATGGCCTGAATGAAACACTGGTTCCATTCCTTGGTGGCGAAGAGGCGGGTGACAATAAGTAGGCCAGGTTTTGCCTACAAGATGCTCCATCATAGGCAATGATCCCTGACTCCGGATAGTAAAACCCTACGACGTCTCCGCTACGAACATTGATGATCTGTCGAGGGGACAGCGTAATGGTTTTCATCCCTGTACATTTCGCTGTGTAAAGTGTCTGGCCCACCAATTCAAATCGGCCATATGGACTCGTGGGCCTCCATATCTGAAGATACACTGTTCCGGTTTGCTTGGCATACAGCTGCCACCATTTCACATGACCATCTCTGGGCATGCGCACAAATGGTTTTGGAATAATTAATACACCTGCCAAAGTGTCCACGTAAGGCCTGTTTACTGCAGCTTGGCCAAGCGTTATAGGAGGGCCTGCAACACAAACAAAATTTTCCGTTGCCTTTTTGCTCTTGTGCCTGAATATGAATAAAATAACTGCTACAAAATATCTTAGTGAACAGTTAGCAGACTACTCAGAAATGATTTTCATTGTTTTTGTGATAAGTGTGTAAATTGTTCGTAATTAAACCAGGTATGAAGTGTTTATATACAACACGAAGCAGTGACACAAGTTGTGTTTCATTATACCGACAACAAAGTGACAAAAAATAATTCACAGAGTATATACATATCGGCACTCGACAGAGAAGACGAACACAAATCTATGTGGTAGTTCTGTATTTCTACTGGCTTTTACTGTGATATGTCACTAAATATGCCAGAAAATACTGCTATACGACAGAAAAAAAACAACGTATATTCCGTTTTTGTAAACCTGGACGTTTACCACACTGCAGTTTGTTGCTTTTGTTTTTCAGGGTAAGCGCTCAGTCTGTCTGTTCGTTTGGATAAAGTAATTTGCCGAAAAAAGAATCTACCTGTGCATTTGGTCAGAAGTAAACATGACATCTTCTGTGTTGATGGCCCGACACAGTACCGCCCACCATGCCGAGGGCGAGGATTGGTGCAGCTCCTTTTGCGAATTTTTAAACCTCTGCCACATGTCCGAGAACAGGATGACCATCGACCCCACCGTGACCAGTTTCCGTTGATGGGCCGGATTGGAGCACCTAACATAAATATGTGTGCATTGTAGAGATATTGTCAAAAACCTGGCTCACTACAGGACTCTCTCAGAATAGATTGCTTCAAGGTTTCCTGCATTGTACTTTTTATTAGAATCTCGTCTGACCATCTTTAAGGGTCTCTTTTTTGTGTTTAATGTCGATGAAATTATACGTTAATTTCCAAAGGCCTAAATTTATTCCAATAAATGTAAAGACAAATATACATATTCGAGCAACAATCAGTTTCAGATTTTAAAAAATTGAATTGCATGCATTGCAGATAATGCCTAGTTTTTGTGTTTGGCAATATTATTAATACCACTCATCTTTGAGCATCTATGGAAAGGGCTATCTAAAAAATAAGCAAATCATGCTTAACTATGCAGCCCTCCTCATACAGACGAACTCTCACAATTGTACTTTACAAATGTCAAACATATGTCCTACCTGTCTGGCTAACTGTCACTCGTACAGAGTATTTCCTACAAGGCTTCCAACATTTGCTGGCATAATGCTTAAATGTAAAAGCTGCATATTTTCTCAATTGTAAACTGGTGGGTCGCCAGACGTAGTAGAAGTCAGATTTATTACATGATTTTCCGTCAAAGGCGATGACTCCTGGCCCGGGGAAATAAAAACCAATGACGTCACCACGGGCTACATAAATGGCCCGGTAACGGGATACATTGATGGTCTTCAGTCCTCTACTCCTCGCTGTGTAGAGAGTCTGTCCTATTAATCTAAAATGGCCTGACTCTACCATTGGCCTCCATATCTGAAGAAACACTCTTCCAACTCGCTTGGCGTACAACTGCCAGCGACTCACTCTACCATTTCTTGGAAAGCTTAAATATGGCTGAGGAATGATAATTGCCCTTGTCCACAAATCAGTGTATGGTCTGTTTATTGGCGCTTGGCCAAGCGTAAACGATTGACCTAAAGAAGAAGAAAAAATCAGTCTAACATGTTTACATACGTTTTTGTTCTGTGACACAAAAACATTGAGTGCTGATTTTAGTACCCTCTAACACAATGTATGAACGATTTGGATATACCTGCAAATCTGAATCCTATCAAGTTATCAACTAGCTCACTCTGAGAAACAATTCACTTTTGCATCGTTTGCCAAATCTAAGGTAACACTATCTCATGCAGCTCAAAGTAATTCAATAAGAATAAAGGATATAGTATACAAAGAGTTAAGCCCCCCTCGCCCTTTAAGGGGGAAAGGCATAACTTTTTTGTACAATATATACTTTAATACGCCTTTTCTCGCAATGTTACCGTGATTGAATCGGAATATCGATATAATTTCAGCATAATAAAATAAGCAATTTACATCACAGAATGACCGTCAATTTTTTATTGCCTATGAAACGCAATTGAAGAGCAATTATATTCTCTTGTAATATGGATATTCAATAAAAAAAATAACTTATAAAAAATTTAAGTGCTTTAAACAACTTACCTATTGGAGCCACACCTACTCTCACTCTTACAGAGTATTTCCGGCACGGTATCCATCCAGTTTTTGAATATTTTTTAAACGTAACGACTGCCCCATTTTTCAGTTGTGAAGATGCTGGTCTCGAAAGGTAACGCAGCTTTGGCCTGCTGCAGAGTTGTCTGTCAAAGGCAATGACCCCTGAACCAGGATAGTAAAAACCGATGACATCGCCACGCAGGACATCGATAGGTTGACGGGGAGACACATTGACAGTGTGGAGTCCCGTACGTCTTGTAACGTAAACCGTCTGTCCCGTTAGTTTGAAGCTGTTAGACATAAACGGACCCGTGGGCCTCCAGATCTGCAGGAAAACAGTACCAGTGCGGTTTGCATAAAACTGCCACTGTATGATGCGGCCATGTGTAGGAAAGAATGTCGAAAGGTCAGGAATAATAATTGTTTTCGTCCGATTGTCCACGTAGGTCCTGGAGATTGGGGGTGGACCAAATGTAAAAACAGGTCCTTCAAAAAGAAAAAGCAACAATCAAATCATTTTTAAGATAATGTTTTTGCGTCTGGGAAGGCATGTTTGCCTGAACGCGTGTGAAGAGGTGTGGATGAAAATAAGTGTAAGTTATCTTGTAAGTAGAAAATAAAATGAAATTGAATATGATGGGACTCAAATATTGACCTAACAAGACCACTAGTCATACCCATGCGCGTTTGAGCCTTTTTTCCTCTTTATGCCAAACAATCAAACTTTGTCATCCGTAATAAGAGATATTCTGTCCGAACGTCTTTTGTTTAATTACTACAGACTCAGTTGCAAACAGTAAAAGGAACGAAACATTCATGTTAATCATACAAATGCAGTCTGCATCCTAATGTTAACGGTAAGTGATTCTTGTGCACATAACTCATTATCTTTCAATTCATCCCGCATTTTATTTTTATTTTGAAAAGACCATCAGGTAATTAGGTCACGACACATAGTTAGTGAGTTTTTATTGCAACATTGAAAAGAGTCTGACAAAACTTTTTTTCATCTCATTGTTTCATCTTAAGTGTTGTGATCCCATATGATAATCTTTTAACCTCAAATGCTTGTTTACTTATTTACTGAAACTAACATCAATATGCTCTTGTTCCCTTAATTGTTAGTAAATATGGTTCAAAGCAATATCACTGTGGCTTCAAAGAAAGGTTACAAACATATATTTAAAATGACAGTTACTACTTATTAGCAGAAACATGATGATTTCAACACTGTGCTGTGTTAACTACATAGAAATATATATATATATATATATATATATATATATATATATATATATATATATATATATATATATATATATATATATATATATGGTACATACCTGAACAGATCCTCTGGAGATAGCATGAAGAACTCTGAGAACTTTGTCCGACACAATACCGTCCACCCCTCTGCGGACGGGGACTGGCACAGATCCTTCTTCGGCTTTTATAGCCTCTGCCACAGGTGCGGGAACATGACGACCATTGGCTCCAGGGTGACCACCCTCCATGGATGGGTTTACTTGGGGTCTCTGACAAATTGAAATTTATCATGGAACCTACACATGGTACATTGCAAAAACGTGGCATCACTCCATGAAGCAATACCAAAGAATGGTCAGCTGATGTTTTCACAGATATTAATAGTGAAATTTAGGAACCCAGATGACAACACGTGCACGTTTTCATTAGCGTAAATTTCGATATTTGTGACAAAAGCTTCGAATGCATCTGTTGTTATGCAAATAACTAAAACTATGCAAATGATCACCCTCAAGTGCTGCCCCGAGGAATCCTAAAAGTCTGTGTTATCAAAAGAAGTTACCGATTTGGTGCATTTTAGTTTGAATTGACAGGTGCTTTTCTGATGCTATAGAAATAGGTTATCTAGATTTTTCCTCAAATATCCAAATGAAAAAAAAAATTGTGATTATCAATCAATGATATTTTATATAACAATCACATCTGAAGCCTTCAGGCTGCATTCCCCTAAACAATTTCAATGGACTGAATGCATTGTTGACACTGCTGTATTTTATATTCTGGCCAAAAAATACATAAACTGTCTTATAACATCTATAAACTTGCAAAAGCTCGAATTATCAAAATCATGCTGAATAATGTTATCGTTCTCAGATAGCCTCACTCAGTTAAAGTCTACTTCAGCCATCTAAAACATGTGTCATACCTGTCTGGCTAGCTGTCACTAGTACTTGCACAGAGTACTTTCTACAAGGTTTCCAACCTGTCCGGGCATAATGCTTAAATGTTACAGCTGCAAATGTTCTCAGTTGTGAACTGGTGGGTTGCAAAAGGTAGTACATGTCAGTCTTATTGCATGATTTTCCATCAAAGGCGATGACTCCTGGTCCGGGGTAGTAAAACCCAATGACGTCACCACGGACTACATTAATGGGCTGAGCCGGGGATACATTGATGGTCTTCAGTCCTGTACTGCTCACTGTGTAGAGAGTCTGTCCTATTAATCTAAAATGGCCTGTTTCTAACATTGGCCTCCATATCTGAAGAAAAACTTTCCCAACTCGCTTGGCATACAACTGCCAGCGACTCACTCTACCATTTCGTGGAGAGTTTAAAGAGGGCTGAGGGATGATGATTGCTCTTGTCCACGAGTCTACATATGATCTGTTGACTGGCGCTTGGCCCAGGGTAAAGGATCGACCTACAGGAGAAATAAATTAGTCTCAAAGTTGAGATGAATATATACATATATATGTATACATATAAATGTATATTATGAATATATATATATATATATATATATATACATACATACATACATACATATCAATTGTTGTACAGTTCCAGCGGGAACTAATTTCACTGGCCAATTATCTGAAGAACAAAATTCATAATAATTTGCTTCTGTATGCTTTGTTAAACATCTAGGGCTCTTTTAGTCTGTATTTGCGTGTCAAAGAGTCTCCAATGGTCATTCATGCTTCTTAAATCTCTATTTGGACCAAAGTAGTCTCAGTTGGATTGGAATAGGAACATTTTGAGCACAATATTTGATAAGACGTGTTTTTTATAACCGGATATGCAATATTTGGAAGTTCAGAAGACCAATTGACATTTCGTGCAAAAATTGATAAACTGCAACATGAAATCTTTAATCAACAACCGGTGCAAGTTCTTAGGAAATTCATTTACCTACTGGAGCAGAACCTACAGTCACTCCTACCGAGTATTTCCTGCACGGTATCCATCCAGTTTTTGAATATCTTTTAAACGTAACGACTGCACCATTTTTCAGTTGTGACGATGCTGGACTCGAAACGTAATACAGCTTTGGTCTGCTGCAGAGTCGTCTGTCAAAGGCAATGACCCCTGAACCAGGATAGTAAAAGCCGATGACATCACCACGCAGGACATCGATAGCCTGACGGGGAGACACATTGACAGTGTGGAGTCCCGTACGTCTTGCAACGTAAACTGTCTGCCCCGTTAGTTTGAAGCTGTTAGACATAAACGGACCCGTGGGCCTCCAGATCTGCAGGAAAACAGTTCCAGTGCGGTTTGCATAAAACTGCCATTGTATGATGCGGCCATATGTAGGAAGGAATGTCGAGTGATCAGGAATAATAATAGTTTTTGTCGAATTGTCTACGTAGGTTCTGGAGACGGCGGGAGGACCAAATGTAAAAACAGGTCCTTCAAAAAGAAATAGCAACAATCAAATCATGTTTTAAAAAATTGATATTTTTGTGTCTCGGAGGGCATGTTTGCCTAAACACGTCTGAAGAGGTGAGACTGGAAATAAGTTTAAGTTATCTAAGCAGAAAAGGAAACTAAATTGAATATGATGGGACTCAAATATTGACCTAACAATAACACTAGTCATACCCATGGCGTTTCACCTTTTATATTTATATCTTTATGCCCAACGATCAAAATTTGCCATCCGGAATAAGAGAACGTCTGTCCGAACGTCTTTTGTTTAGCTACTACAGACTTGGTTGGAAACAGTAAAAGGAACGAAACGTTCACAATAATCATACAAATGGGGTCTTCAGTCTGATGTTTACCATATTTGCGTTGATCAAGTGATTCTGGCACACATGACACTTAATCTTACGATTCATCCCCCATATTACTCTTATTTTGAATAGTCCATCAGGTCATTAGATCACATTTCACATATAGTAAGTGTGTATTACAATATTGAAAAAATTCTGACAAAACTCAAGAATTTCCTCCCGTTATGTCATTATAATGTTAGAAAATATAGTTCAAAGCAATCCCACCATTGCTTCAAAGAAATTTATTGAAATATATTATAAATAAGAGATCCCACTTGTTAGCAGTAACACGACGATATCAATACAGTGTTGTGTAGAAAACATCTAAATACAATATCATATAAACGTAAATATGGTGCATACGTGAGCAGATTTTCTGGAGATGGCATGAAGAACTCTGAGAAGGTCGTCCGACACAATACCGTCCACCCCTCTGCGGACGGGGACTGGCACAGATCCTTCTTCGACTTTTATAGCCTCTGCCGCAGGTGCGGGAACATGACGACCATTGGCTCCAGGGTGACCACCCTCCATTGATGGGTTTACTTGGAGTCTCTGACAAATTGAAATTTATCATGGAACCTGAACATGGCACATTGCAAAAAAGTGACATCACGCCATGAAGCTATACCAAAGAATGGTTAGCTGATGTCTTCACAGATATAAACAGTGAAATTTAGGAACCCAGATGACAGCACGTGGCGGTGTTCATTAGCATAAATTTTGATATTTGCTTAACAAAAGATTTAAAGAGATTTGTGGTTATGCAAGTAAGTAATTCTTTGCAAATGATAACCCTCACGTGCTGCCTTCAGGGATCCAAAAAGGTGTCCATTCTCAAAGAAGATACCAATTTGGGGCATTTTAGTTTGAATTGACACGGGCTTTTTCTGCTGTCATAAAAGTAGGTTATCCAGATATTTCCTAATATATCCAAATGGTCAATCCTGATTTTCAATCAATGATATTTTGCATCATAATTACATTTGAGGCCTTCATGCTGCATACCCCTGACCAATTTGGATGGACTGAATGCAATGTTGAAACTGCTGTATTTTATATTTTTGCCAAAAAATACATAAACTGTCCTGTATCATCTATAAACTTGTCAACCGCTCGAATTATCAAAATCATGCTGAACAATGCTATCGTTCTCAGATAGCTTAATCCAGTAAAAATCTATTTCGCCTATATTAAACATGTGTCCTACCTGTCTGGCTAACTGTCACTCGTACAGAGTATTTTCTACAAGGTTTCCAACCTGTCCGGGCATAATGCTTAAAGGTTACAGCTGCAGATGTTCTCAGTTGTGAACTATTGGGTTGCAGAATGTAGTACATGTCAGTTTTATTGCATGATTTTCCATCAAAGGCGATGACTCCTGTTCCGGGGTAGTAAAACCCAATGACGTCACCACGGACTACATTAATGGGCTGGGCCGGGGATACATTGATGGTCTTCAGTCCTGTACTGCTCACTATGTAGAGAGTCTGTCCTATTAATCTAAAATGTCCTGTTTCTACCATTGGCCTCCATATCTGAAGAAATACTCTTCCAACTCGCTTGGCATACAACTGCCAGCGACTCACTCTACCATTTCGTGGAAAGTTTAAAGAAGGCTGAGGGATGATGATTGCCCTTGTCCACGAGTCTACATATGATCTGTTGACTGGCGCTTGGCCCAGGGTAAAGGATCGACCTACAGGAGAAATTGATCAGTCTGAAATATAATATATATATATATATATATATATATATATATATATATATATATATATGTATATATATATATGTATATATATATGTATATATATATATATATATATATATATATATGTATATATATATGTATATATATATAAAAACATACATATGTGTGTGTGTGTGTGTGTGTGTGTGTGTGTGTTTGTGCGTTGTACATACACCAGCGGGAACCAATTACGTGTATCAACTCTTGGTAGCACAATGTTACAGCAAATTGTAATTGAACTGAATCCAACTGGCTTTTACATTCCCCCATTCTCTCAGGGACATAATTAATAATTACACGCGTATATATGCTTTGTTAAAACTCTGGGGCTCTTATCTTTTGTGGTAATATTTCCAAGAGTCACCAAGAGCGACTAATGGTTCTTTAATCTTCATCTGGACTAGAGTAGCCTCGATTGGATTGGGATAGGGACATTTTAAGCAACATATTTGATACCATGTGTTTGTTACAACTGGATAAGCAATATTTGTAACTTGGATGGAAGTTAACAAGGAGCAATTCACATTTCGTGCAAAATGGATAAACTTCAAAACGGAATCTTCAATCAACAACAAATGCAAGTTCTGATTCAATTTATTTACCTGTTGGAGCCGCACCTACACTCACTCTTACAGAGTATTTCCTGCATGGTATCCATCCAGTTTTTGAATATCTCTTAAACGTAACGACTGCCCCATTTTTCAGTTGTGAAGATGTTGGTCTCGAAAGGTAACACAGCTTTGGTCTGCTGCAGAGTTGTCTGTCAAAGGCAATGACCCCTGAACCAGGATAGTAAAAGCCGATGACATCACCACGCAGGACATCGATAGCCTGACGGGGAGACACATTGACAGTGTTGAGTCCCGTACGTCTTGCAACATGAACTGTTTGGCCTATCAGTTTGAAGCTGTTAGACATAAAGGGACCCGTGGGCCTCCAGACCTGCAGGAAAACAGTACCAGTGCGGTTTGCATAAAACTGCCACTGCATGATGCGACCATGTGTAGGAAAGAATGTCGAGGGGTCAGGAATAATAATAGTTTTCGTCCGATTGTCCACGTAGGTTCTGGAGACTGGGGGAGGACCAAATGTAAATGAAGGTCCTGAAAAATTAAAAAAAATTTAATGATTTACTTTTGAATTTACCGAGGTGCATTCTCTGCGATGAGTTTGAAATGCAATCAATGCATATTATCAGGGAAAAGAAACTACACTCCTAATAACCAAAGTACAGATTATACACACACTCACACAAACACACACAATATATGTGTGTGTGTGTGTGTATGTGTGTGTGTGTGTGTGTGTGTGTGTGTGTGTGTGTGTGTGTGTGTGTGTACATATAATTTTTGGTATGCTCGGAACGAGCGGGACTCGAACCTGCAACCTTTGGCACCAGTCGCCTAGCTGAAATGGGAAACGCACATATTCACTCGACCAATATATATAATATATATATATATATATATATATTATACAGATATTGGATGACAGGGAGTCCAATATGAAGTTTACGGGACTCTGAAACGTTATATTGGGTTCGGCTTCGCCTCACCCAATATAACGTTTCATCGTCCCGTAAACTTCATATTGGACGACCTGCCATCCAACATCTGTTATATTTTGCAATTTGTATGATTTTCCTTGTATAAGTATAGAAGTCTGAAACACTCCATAGTTAAATCACAAAATTTATTTCCCATTGAAATTTTACACATTTCGCCTGAAGCTAAGAAAAAGCCCCAGTGAACGTCATTTGCGTTATGACGTCACGCGCGCACAGGTATTCCCTCGAGCTGTCCAATATAACGATCCAATATAACATTTACAGGGCAGGCACGTGGTACAAATAGAGACAGCTGATTGGCTACCAATAGACTAATGTAGAATATATATATATATATATAGATATACATATATCACAATTTTTTTCGTACGTTCACAACTGCAGAAGTTTATATTGTTTTATCCCTGTTAAAACGCTGTTGCATAATATAAAAGTGTAACATTTTCTTCTTATTTGTCATTACATTCATATACCAGTCAAAAATCTGCATAAAAGTACATGACATATGAATTATAGTGTTGCGTTACAAGCATATATTCATATTGTCTGGGCCACATGTACCCATGACAATCAAACAATATACTATTTAATAACTCAGGTTACTGCTCCTAGCCATTTCATAACTTTAATGTACTGGTAAACAGCTTGGAAAATATTTCCATCAAAAGTGAACAAAACTTGATGAAGTACATATATGAATGGGTGGTATATGCAATTTCAGCATGAAGACTTTAATCTGTATTGTCAATGTTCCCGTTCAGGTGTGTGCATATACGCAGTCCGATATAATTTCTCAATGACAGTACACTGCTGAGGACATATGAAAGCAGCTATTTTTACACCGATTCTTTCATAAAATAGTACTGGGCCTGCAGAGATATTTCGAGGTGAGTGACAATATAGTATTGTTTTGTTTTTTGTTTTTCGGGCAGCAGTTGATGTGATTCACTTGTAGGAAGTG
This sequence comes from Hermodice carunculata, assembly GCA_964020975.1. Classification (NCBI taxonomy): domain Eukaryota; kingdom Metazoa; phylum Annelida; class Polychaeta; order Eunicida; family Amphinomidae; genus Hermodice; species Hermodice carunculata. The sequence continues at coordinate 75,711,143 of OZ026627.1, forward strand.
ACGTTCTCTTGAACTGCCTTCATGCTTTCTCTGCATTTTTAAACAGTCTTAACCCTTTATCCTTGAATTAAGACGGAGTCAACAGCTTTCCTTGGCATGGGTGGGTCACTTAGTTCCCAACCCATGCCAAGGAAAACTGTTGATCTGGGTCACATAAACTTGATAGGTCTCATCTACAATGCTGTCAAATTGTGTTTTGCTACTGTCAAAATTAGTTAAAAACAGTTAAACATACATCTGAACAGCAGTCGGTTTTGGCAAGTTCAAGCGGAAAAGGGATAAAATCGTAGCGTACGTAGTGCACAGGTTGAAAGATGATTTTTAAGGCTTAATGTTTATAAACGGCAGTTTCTGGGTTTGGGGCACAGTGAGACTTGAGTGCACTCAAATTTTGCTTTCGATCCTATCATCGAAGCACACAATGGGCTGATATATGGTATAAGTAACAGGTCTGCAGGTGTGAAGTTATCTCAGTACAAAGAAAAGTACCCGGTAAACCTCATTTAACTCTTATTCTGTATCTAAGTCCAGTTTCGGACCGCATGTTAGTGTCTGTTATCTAGAGACGTCACAACATTTTTGTGATCTTTAAAGATTGTACAAGTGCCTTCGGCTGTGCCCAGGTAACAAATTAAACTGACGTCAAAGGAGGTAATGTGTAAAAGGGGAAAGAACATCCATCCATACTGTAGTTTACGGACAAATTGGCGATCTGTGCGCTATCTGCAAGTGCATCTATTTTTCTTTTCTTTTCTTTTTTTACGTATGGTCATGTTTGTCTGTGAAGCAGGCCTTCTACCTCCAGTCTGCTTCGCAGGCAAGGTAAAATTGAGCACGTGTGAAAAAACTTCAGGTGTGATAAGGCACATACATTTGCAAGATGCAGTTGTGTGGTGACACTTGACAGTCAAAGGCCACACTCTCAGAGCTTATACAGTTGTATAAGAAAGCTCTGGGAGTGTGGTAAAAATGTGTTTTCCGATATCCCGATGGTCCCCCCTGAAAAGGCCCGAGTCCCGACCCTAAGTAATTTTTATGAAATACAAAACAACACATTAAAAAAAGTTTCATGCTGCCCTTACCTAATAAAAAAAATAATCGACCCTGGATGAAAGATTTGATCGAGAAAATGGCCTTTGTGTGCCGTTATTTTGCAGTAAAGTTAATTCAAACACAATAGTTTATTTCGACTTGTATGGAGTGGAGGGCTAACTTGGGTTGCGGAAAGAGCATAGCTGCATAGCCACGGTTGTTCGGTGAAACAGCATAACCATAACCCCGGTTGAAAAATTTTATTAAACAAAGCGGCCGTTATGTTCCGTTATTTTGCGGTATAATCAACCCAAACACAGCATTTTATTTCAACTTGTCTGGAGGATTAACTTGGGCCGGGGAACAGCATAGCTGCATAGCCACCGTGGTAAGGTAAAACAACATAGCCTCGGTTGTTCGGTGATTGTAATCATAATATTTCGCTAGGTTCCAGGTGTCCGTTCTCCGAGTAACCAGGGCAAACGGTCGTTAAAGTTCTTTTAAAACATGACTTACTATCTTAACTTTAATATGCTTGCTTGGTTGTGTCTGAAGCAGTTATCATCGTCACTTACAAATCCAAATGCGACATGATACCTCGAGCCGGCGAATCATGCACCATTTTGAACATGGCGCAATGCATTTCAGGCCAGTTACACAGAAATACAGTTGATTTGAATATCAGAGTGAATTGTGGCCACAGCATATATCATATCATTATTGATGCTCTGAAATATATTTGCAAAATATATTATTTTGGTTTCATATATTATTATTCCCAAAGATCGTATGAGCACTGCTATCCTCATTTACGAACCATTGGTTGCCGAATTTTCAAAGGGCAGGCAAATTTGCGGGTTAGTCCCGATTCGATATTTTGAAGAGGTGGTATCCAAAATATATGTGCGATTTGTGTTAACAGAAGGTCACTTTGTCGAATGGATGCAATGTAAACTGGGAAAGATTATTTGTTGCATAGCAATTCAGTGTGTGTGTGTTCACAGCATTTTGTTATGGCAATGTACAGCTATTCCATAACATAGCAGTAGAAGTTGGAATACATCTCTATCTATTATAGCTTTGAAGTTATTCAAGATTTAAAATTCATAATGGTGCTATTTCGCATAATTTAAATTGCTACAACTTTTATTTTTAATTCATTAGTTGCACAGCAGTCAACAACCCCCTAGTAGAAGTTAGAATGACATCATTATCTTTTATACTATTGAACATATTCAAAATTCAAAATTTCAAATACTGCTAATCAGCATAATTTAAATTGCTACAACTTTTGTTTTAAATTCATAAGATGCGCACTGGTCAATAACCCCATAGTAGCAGTTTGAATGACATCTCTATCTGTTATACTTTTGAAGATATTCAACATTTAAAATTTCAAATGTCCCTAATTTGCATAATTTTAAACATCTTCATTCCTCTGTATAAAACGGTCAAACTCCTTGTATGGAGGTACAATCATGCCAAGTTTGGAGATTCTATGTATAAAAGTGTCCGATAAAAGTGTCGGACAAATTTGCTGGGAAAGAAAGAAGGAAAGAAAGAAAGAAAGAAAGAAAGAAAGAAAGAAAGAAAGAAAGAAAGAAAGAAAGAAAGAAAGAAAGAAAGAAAGAAAGAAAGAAAGAAAGAAAGAAAGAAACGTGTGTGTTGACTCACACACTTTACATGTAAAATGTGACTTTTCCAGTGTGGGTAGTACCTAAAAATGTAAAAATACAATGGCTTAAAATTATCAGTTGTTGGCGGCGGTGGGCCAGAGAATAGGCAAATTGTACCAGACACTGAAGTCGCCCCTAGGATATGAATTAGGTTGCACCCATGTGCACAGCAGTCAATAGCCCCGCTGGGTCGAAGATGGAGCTTAGTAGAGAAAGTTGTCCCGACAGTGGATACAGGTCCGAAAGTACCGGCGGTTTTTTAAGATTTGAGGCATCACATGCAAGCATCAAACAGCCCTTGTTGCCGCTTATTTATGATCTATTCTATTCATAATAAAAGCATATTGAAATGTGTGGTGAGTACACTCAACATAAATTCCAATTCCGCTGGATCAGTTGACGCAATCTCGGTTTATAATTTACAGACAAAATTAGCGCTGCCAGCATGTGATATTATCAAGAGGTTGCCATGACATATGTTTTTATTTAATTGAGCATGCAGTTCATCTCTGAATTTGGCCATCCGATGAAAGTAAAGAGATCGTCTGCTTCCATAAGCTCACTGTTTCCTTTTACGTTTTAAAAAACACCTATAAACCGTTTCCTACAAATAGCTTAATGAATAATACTGCAAAGAAAGTATTTTCACTTTACATGTGATATGAAGAAACCTTTGCAGAAGTAAACTAAAGCGTATATTTGATGAAGTTTAAATCAATCAGAACAGCTTCTGCGCAGGTAAAATTAAATAAGTATCTCGTGTGTGAATTGAAAGACTTTCGCGTGTTCAATGAATATTTTAGGTGGAGATCTTTTGAAAATTTAATTTGCCAACAATTTGTTTTTCAAACTTAAACATATAATTTGAACTTGACACGCTAGTATTCTTATATTACAAATGAGAAGAAAAAATGTTTTAGGACGCATACATAAGACTTCTTATTTGACACTAAAATTGTAGAGTTCGCACCGTATACGTGAGAGCTAGTTCCGACTAAGTTTTTAAAACACATTATAATTTTCACCAGATCCCTTCATTATATAAAAAAAAAAACACCGAAAGCCTCCCGTATCCACTTCATATCACACATACTACGTATTTATTCCCGTAATCAATGATTAAACATTTTGATCATAAAAAAATAAACATAAAAGGAAGTGCTACTTTTTCCCGGATGAGGGGCCAGGCCTCGTACCAGAAGTGCCATAATGGCAGACAAACCACACCGTCAGACCGCCATAAATCATAGTCAACAGATGGCGCTGTGATATAAGTTGGACCTTCCTGGAAAGGGAAGTTATGGCTGCTCGAGCATGGCCACGCTGGGAATTTTGAAGATTGAAAAGTCGTATTTTCGGCATTTCCTGGCACTGAAACTCTAGCCTAATCCCGTTCTTTGGTTTTCTTTAGAATTGTTTTCAATGTCCTAAAGCTTGTGTCGGGGAATGAATTTACGCTTATATTTTTATTGGACTATTCAAAAGGCATTATAATTAACATTGTACTCGAAGCGAAAGCGGTCTCGAAGCCAATACATACATACATACATACATACATACATACATACATACATACATACATACATACATACATAAATACATAAATACATACAAACATACATACATATGTGTGTATGCTTGTGGCCGTAATGGTCATCAGAATAGCAATGGTATTAAACAACTTCTCAGTTATTAATTGCTTCTGAAATCACAGAATATTATTGAAATTCATGCACATATTTAATGCTAAATTGACGCGACCTTTTCTACACCAAAATGATGAAAGTTGAAAACTGTTCCACGATTTGATGATGTATCGAAGAACAATTTCTTAGCATGAAGGCATCTCAATCTTCACGTTTGACCCTCTCCACTACCCCCCCCCCCCCTTTGCATGGAAGTTGAACTTGGAGCAGTCCATCTGTGCCTCTTACCGGATTCAAACCTCATGAGCCTTTCCAGGGGGAGCCTCGTACCCACATTCACAGCACACATTAATCCTTGAGATCCCGTTGAACATGTAGGTTTATTATTAGGAACATTAACTTTTAAATTTTCCTGACTATCTAAAGAACAAATGCAAATCACACGTTTGACGTGCATTTATTTTCAAGGGCACAAGGGCAAACAAGATTCAAAGCAGTGCATGGAGGGCCATATATTTCCTACATCTTTGCCTCACCTGCCAAAATAGCAATGCCCACGTAATTTGTATCTTTGTTGACCAATGATGCGATTTGCCATGAGCGACATAAAGTCTGACAATTTGGACACAAAATCATTCGATTGGGGTCGAAATTTTGTCGCTGCACTGCTCCCATCTCACTCCACAACCGACTGCACTGCCTTCGTCATTTACAGAATATCCAAAGTAATCAACGGACAGGACACAAGAACACCGGTTTAGCTATAAAGTGCTACATTTGAAACTGTAAACCACATATGTTGATGAATATGCAATTATAATTATATATTTGCTCTTGCAATTTGTCTGTGACCAGGAACTTGAGCTTTCATTCTGCTTTGTCAGCAACTCGTCAGACGTAATTATAAAACTAACGGGTTACAGTCAGCAAATGCTTGCCTCTTATATATCTTATCCTACCATGTTCAGTATTTTTATCAAAACAAAATAAACTGCCACAGCATGCATGCATACATACATACATATATACATACATACATACATACATACATACATACATATACATACAGTAAAATCTCTAATTAAAACCATTCCATACAGACAATTTCTAAACTAGGACCACCAACTTACAGACCAGTTTTTGTTTTTTCTGAATTAAATCATGCCCCCATGAAGACCAATCCCTTGGGTGATCTTAATAGGGAGATTCCTCTCTCTCTCTCTCTCTCTCTCTCTCTCTCTCTCTCTTTATATATATATATAAATATATATGCGGTATGTGTGTGTAGATGTAAGTGTCCATGTGTGTGTGTGTGTGTGTCTGTGTGTGTGTGTGTGTGTGTGTGTGTGTGTGTGTGTGTGTGTGTGTGTGTGTGTTTTTCTGGGTGGATCTCGGTAGATGTGTGCTAGTAAAAGCAAAATGCAGCCAGTTATGCTCTCCACTCGAAATGCTTTTTGGTAATGTCGCCTTTCTACAAGTCATCGTGTATTGCATATTGTGGAAAAAATGCAGATGATGACTACACAATGGAAAGAAAAACTATCTTTCAACGGTAGCTTCTGATCCTTTGAAATATAGGTTTTCATATTACATATTTTGTTCGTGAAATCCGCTTGCAACTAATACTGTTTTGACTCAGTTCAATTGGCCTTCAACAGAAAAAAAAAACTTATTTCGTGGACTGCACTGCTTCATACTTTGTCTGTATCGGAAGCGCTGTGCTATAAACCTGCATGGCATTACATTATACCAGGCGCCAGATCAGAGAACCCACCTACCTTGAGGCTGACAGTCCACATTGAACATGTCAGCAGCGAATAGAAGTATCAGCTGCAGCCACGGGCGTGACATGGTGGACCATCGAGATTTCAATAGCTTACGGCCACTTGGAAATAGATGTAACCGCATGTGTCACTCGTTTCCCATATCCAACTTCTTCAAACTTCATTTGCGCGAGAATGTCCAATGACGGGATTTATCACTTAATCATCCATCCAGATGGTAAAGTGTGATATAATTACACATGCCCTCAGTACAGGCTATGCGTTTATCTTGATTTTCATGATTGTATTGTTTACTTTCGTTGCTGTCTTTTTTTTTTACCAGGATTTCAATTCAAAATTGTCATATCCCGCAGGATTAAATCCGATAAATTCAAGGCAGCGCCAACAATGCCGGGCACGGTCTACATCATTAAGTTCAACATAATGATGTAGACCGTGTCCGGCATTGAGTTTCAGGATTCAACACTTCAACTATGAACAAGACAGCCTCAACCAGGTTTAAGTGGATCCTTAAAGATGATTTGTGGGTCATAACATGAAGGAAACAATAGGAGTGCGACATTCCTGTGCTCAATTGACCTTGAATTGATGGACAGAAGCGGTCCTGTGACCTTCAGAATCAGGTCAAGGTCACTTTCCTTCAAAGCCACCCTCTTGTGTAAATATCTAAATACTGGCTCGATAGTTCTCAAGTTACAACTCAAACACTCAATTTACGGAGAAAGTTATGTGACTTTGGAAATTGGGGCAAGATTACTAGTGTACGGGTCGAAATGAAGGGGTCTCTCGTTGTCCCAGACAACTTAAAATTTGTTGGGAGCAACTTTAGATTCGCTGGTTGTCCAAAGGGCAACTATTTATTTTCATATTAATCGTGGTGGTTAAAATAAGAAATGAGCCACAACAGGAATTACAAATGATCTGGTGCTATTTATATACATTTCACATTAGAAGTACTTCAGCACAAGTACAATACATTTTATCAAATTAAATGACTATTATAGTAGTATTCAGTTAAAAATACAAAGGAATACACAAAATTATTGAAGATTTCAGAAAATATGTTTACTTATTCTGGAAATAAATGCCGACTCAGTACATATACAGCATAACCGTGTTGATATGACACTCCCACATAACTGCCTCCATCGAACCATTCTTCTTTAAGAATGGGGGTTTGGTCGAGTGGAAATGCGTTTCCCACTTCAGCTAGGCGATTGGCGCCAAAGGTTGCAGGTTCGAGTCCTGCTCGTTCCGAACATAAAAAAAATAGAACACTCCATATCTCAGAAAATAAATGAGTTACACATACCAAGTTTATACGATATATAGATGTCCAATTCTAATATGTTCTATAATATGAGTGTTTTCAAGTTTTTATTTGTGAGTTGAAAACGGAAATTTCAAAATTTGTTCAGTCTGTTGGTCTACATGCAATGATTTACTACTATATTCGACATTTATCAGCCAGTAGCTTATGTAGTATTTTACTTTTTTCAGTTTTTACTTTAATGCATTCAATCTCATTGTGCAATCTATCAAGATATTTTTTTAACGCAATTAGAAAAATCAATAACACACGAGCACTGCTCATAGCAAGTTTACCAAGAACCATGCGATTCCATTTACAAGTGTTTGATAAATTATTTACATTAGCCATCGGGCAAATTGAGGCGTTTGGGGGCAGCCTAAGAAAACGTCCTGGTTGCCCATGGGCAACTTGTAAGAAAGTCAGTGAATTTCTGCCTCTGCCATGTGCACCTCGTTATTGTTATTATTCAAAGCAATCACGATGTACAGCATTAAAGTCGTAGCTGAAACACTTCTCAAGATACAAGAGAATAGCACAAGTAACTAATGTGTCCTCTGACTTTTAATATATGATATAAATGTCAGGCATGCGCCTTGTCAAATTGACCCTATCGGAATCAATATTTGAATTATCAAAGTCTCCATCGGTATAGCTCAACGGTCATGGTTTCTGAATGAAAAGTGACAGGATCCATCATTTTCAAGAGGATTGTCAGCATTATGTTTGTGACCACAGAACGGCCGGGTCTCGAACCAGCAACCTTTGGCACCGATCGCCTAGTGAAGGGGAAACACACATGCCAACTTCACCAAATCCCTATTCTGAAAAAAGAATGTTTCAATGGAGGCACACATGCCATAATCGACACGACCCAGTTCATTGTAATCAATCCAGCACAAGTATTGTGTTCTGAGTTGTCCCAGATTGGGGACTGTGCATATGTAAGTCCACCAGCATCAAAGGAGCAACGAAAATATATTATGTTTTGTGACTACGGAATATGTCAGTTTGACCTGTCAAAGTGTCTTGAGGTTACCTTGACACCAAAATACCCCCCCCCCCCTAGGCTTTTTAAAATTAATGGGCAATAGTGAACATGGGCCAAGAATCTACCGTTAGTGAGATATGCACAATATATCAGATTTGCTGCAATTCTTTTAACAATGCTAACATGTACATGCAGATTTACCGATAATTCATAATTTCTTTGGAAAATCAGGAAATGCCAATGGCACCATGTAGTGAACAAACTGAGTGGAGGGAGATCAAGGCAAGGCACATTTCAAATAAGTTTGACAAGAATCCAGTATAGGGTTTGACAGAGGTTGAAAATGACCAAAAAAAAAAAAAAAAGGCAAAATCCAATCCGGAAAAATCGCTGCGCCACCCAACGAACCAATTTAGGTCCAGGCTTCCTCAGAAGTGCCCCCATGCAGTTTTGAAGCAATTAGTCAAGCCCTTTTGGAGACAAGTTGAATGAATAGATGAATAAACAAACAAATCAAACAAATGCTATTAAACGAATCTTTATTGTAAAATGAAAAAGCATTGGAGCGCGATCATAATTAAAATAGCATAAAATGCTGAGCGTTACTGTTTGAACAAACTTAGTAGAGACCAATTCAAGCTACACCCCCACTAGTTTTGAAGTGAATCTGGCTGACTGTTGTGAAAAAAATAAGTCGAAAATGGGACTTGTCATCGTTACACCTATGGACCTATACTGTAATCGATAGAAATGAATTTATTAACCGTTAAGTACCCAAATTGAAGAATTTGTCAAGATTCGGGGATTCACAGAATGTCACCTGGCAAACAAATTTTAAGCCCTTCCCAAGGGTGCCTATCCATCAGGCATCAGCATAAGCTGAGCTACGGTTTTTCAAAAATCGAAATTATTGAAAACACACAAATTAAAAAAAAAAAAAATATATATATATATATATATATATATATATATATATATATATATATATATATATATATATATATATATATATATATATATATAAGAAAGAAAAGGGATGAAAGATAAAGCCACGGCGTAACTTGCTAAACAAATCAAATAATAATCAGATAATTTAAAAGTCACTTGACCGTAACCTGTTAAACAAACGTTGTAGTCACACACCCTATGTGCACCCAACGATCTGACCGACAGTAGTTTTGCACAGGTCGGATCGTGTAATCGTGAATAGACCATGGACGACCACTCATCCTTTGGGTTCAGCTCAATGTGCTGCACAAGTGAAGCCCTTGCGCTTAATTGTGCTGCGTGGTTGCCACTAAGTGTAATCCTACGGGGGTTTTTTTTTTTTTGTTTTTTTTTGTTTTTTTTTTTTTTTTTTTTTTTTTTTTTGTTTTTTTTTTTTTTGTTTTTTTTTTTTTTTTTTTTTTTTATGTTTTGTTGTTTTTTTTTTGTTTTTTTTTTGTTTTTGTTTGTTTTTTTTTTTGTTTTTTTTGTTTTTTTTTGTGTGTGTTTTTTTTTGTTTTTTTTTTTTTTTTGTTTTTTGGGTTTTTTTTGTTTTGTTTTTGGTTTGTTTTTGTTTTTGCTAAGTTTAATCTACGTTGTATTTTTTTTAGGGGGGGGGGGATTGGTACCACCAAATCACTGAGCGTCTGCAAAGCCATGAAAGGAGTAGGTGATACTTGACGATATATTTTGACTGTGCGTGTCAAAAAAGAAATGTGCTGAATAATATCAGTTGAGCTAATGTCTCTGAAAGGGATTTCTACCAGTCATTCTATCAACAATATCCTTTGTACACCTAATAAATCCACATGGTCCTAAGACCACCAGAACTTTGAGAACATGTCTTTCCCTGACATAATCTTAACTCTTTCAGTGCTAAATTTTGGACTTACTCAACAGCTTTTCTCGGCACGCATTGGGCGCAAAGCGCCCATTGCGCGCCGAGAAAAGCTGCTGACTTAGGATATTCTCTTTGGTACAATAAGCATACTGGTACTTGAATGAAAGTTTTCTTTATGAGGAATACGAATCTGGGGTCCTTGTGATAATTCGGACTAGTTTGACTGAAAAAGATGGACTGTAGTAGTCGTGATTGGCACTGAAAAAATTGGTTTTTTTTTTTCATGGATATGACAAAATCGTGGAAAATATTTTGACAATTTTACAGAGCCCGGGAGGGAATATGGGGTGACACAATCTGGAAACGTATCTCGTGGTCACGAGATAATGGAGAGATAAAGAAATTCTCTGACCGTGACCTATCTCAATTCTCAGGGGTCTCCCTCGTGCTTTCCCCTGACTTTATACCGCAAGCGGTTCGGAGGTGTACCCAGAAGCAATAGCGACACGTTATCGTCCCGCCTTTATTTCAAATGGGGAAAAAGACGTACAAGAACGTAGAAGTTGCTGTTCAACTCTCACTGAAGAACTGTTCATACTTCAAAAATATGTTTTACTGTATTTTTCGGAAGAATATTCATACATGCACCCTTTAACTCTAGACGAGAGTCAAAGTGAAGCATACGTCTCGTGGATATGCTTTGCACTGATCACAAACAGTGAAATTTAACGAGTAAAATGAGTTTAAGATCCGAAGCAGGCCCGTACGTGGGGGGGGGGGGGGTGCGCACGCACCCACGCCACCTCACCCCAAGACAAGGTCCACATTTGGGATTTACAATTAGTACTTAATTATGCTGCCCACAGTCACATATATACATCCTTGACCAACCACACTGAACGCATTATCTATGCTCAGTCAGTATGCAACATATGTAACTCTATATACTCCATACATGATGCATACATGATGATAGAAGTCCCTGTTGGCTGGTTCTTATATCAATAAACCATGGGGGTGTACCTAAGTATGCAAGCAACAACAGCAATGGGCCATATATTGGGGATGACTTGAGTCATAAGTTTTTATCGCGTTCTCTTCTGACTGTTAATATGCACATCTGAACATGATGTATTAGAATCCTAAATTGTTAATGGTCTAAACCTTGCTCACATCTGAAACGAAGCAAAACAGAGTTTCTTTCGTTTCGTTTGAGAGGTTTTTTTTTGCATTAATTTGCCTCCTGTTGCGTTGACATCTTTTACCCAATAAAATCACAAAGTCTATGTTTAGGGCGGACTTTCATTACAAAGTTACTGACAACTTTTACCCACTGAGAAATGTTTATTCTACATGTTCCAAACCAATAAGAACACAACAAATAATTAGAGGATGCTACAATACATGAATCAAAATAGTACCGATTCTTCATGATAAAAACTATTTGGTGAAATCAGATAGATGCATCAAAGAGAAGATAGAATTTCCGACTGACCACAAGAGCAAGTTGTAAAGTATCGTAGTTTCTGCTTGGATGGAACTATAGCGCTGATCAAAACATAGAACATCCTGTTTTGCCGAATGACCCAACCTGGAACCATTCATTACTGATATAGATACCTTAAATGTTATAATACAACATAACGTAGCATTTTATGTCCAGGAAAAGTGAATCAACACCTGCTTATAAATGCTGTTTATGCATAAATGTGAAATATGTAAGAAAAATTCTGTATTGCTTAAATATCACTTTTCTTGTCTCAGAATGCACCAGACACCACTAAAACATCACTTTTTTTTGCAAAAGCTCTGTACCCTGGCATGGGGGGCAACCTCCCCTCCCCTCCCCCCACTCGGTCATGAAACTCCCTCGCAGGTCCCACTTTTACCTCATATGCACCCCCCCCCCCCCCCAATAAAATCCTGGGTACGGCCCTGCGAGGAGAACGTCACACAAATAATTCGATGCCGTTCTTTCACGGATTGGACCACTGTGGCCAGTCGTGACAGTTATCGTAATTCCCTTGTAGGAAGGAAACCATACATACGGGTTTCACGTCCGATATGACTCATAGTAAACGTGAAGTAAACACAATGGGAAAAGTAGAAAAGATTTGCTTGACAGCGAATCTGTCTCGGTGCCTTCAAAATGAGAACAGTTTGAAATGCTACACTTCGCCATTGTTGCAACCGATTGAAATGTTGAGTATCTTACAACTTTAGTTCATGGTTCACTGGATGCTGCTTTGCCACAAACCTAAAAATTGAAGTTGGAATGGTATGTCTATGTGTAATAGTTTTGGAGATATTCAACTTTGAAATTTTTCGAAGTCCCTTATAAGTATAATTTGAAATTCTACAACTTATATTGTCCATTATGATGGCAGGTGTCACAAACCTATATATGCTCATTGAAATGTTGGGTATCTACAATAATTTGAAAGATATTGAGCTTTGAAAATTTCAGTTGCCCTTAATTTGCATACTTTTTAACATCATGACTATTCCAAATGAGAGGCACAATTTCACTGGTTCGGTCAGCTACCATTGCAAGTTTTGTGGTTTTCGAAAAAAGAGTGCTTGAAAAAATCTCCAGACCGATTTGGTCGTGAAGAAAACAGAAAGAAAAAGAAAGAAGGAAAGAAAAAAAAGAAAGAAAGAAAGAAAGAAAGAAAGAAAGAAAGAAAGAAAGAAAGAAAGAAAGAAAGAAAGAACGAACGAACTTCACAATTCTAGTGTTTACTTATACAGCAAAACCTCTCTACAGTTGGCACTTATGGAACCAGAAAAAAGTCAATCCTGGGACCAGAAAAAAGTGCCCACTCCTGAGAGCCATTCTGGGCAGTATGGGTGAGTATATGTGCATGTACATGTACATTATTCATACATGCACATACACATGTACAGTGTATACATATTACAATTCAAGGGGATGTATATGCATGCAATACAGAACTGTTTTCCTTCCTGTATTACATGAACAAATTTCAACAGAAGCTATCAAGAAACTATATGTGCATGTACCTGTAAACCAAGACAAGCACTATACTATTTCAGTACTGGCTATGAAGAACAGGCATCATCTAACTGGTTACAAGAAAACAACGACATGTAAGTGCCCACAGAGATGACACAAATTCTACCCGCCTTGGTCTGGCTGACTCAGCTCTGTATGTAGTCTATTTTAACAGAGGGTACACTCAGGCTTGTTCTGCCTAGAAGTCTAGAGTCTATGTTCCCTTGGCACTGATAAGCTCAACAGACTGACATTCCCCCAGGCAAAGACAGGCCAGCTAGGACCACCAGTTTCAGTCAATGTGCATTGACAGGTCTGTTCCGCACTAGTGGAAACAAAAGCCTGCCTGGTACATATGGCAGCAAGGAGTGAATCTGTACCAGCATTAACAGAAAGAGATACTCTGTATTTTATAAAGAGTCTCATTACACAGTTGATTGGAGTCCCCCTCCCCTCCCCCCCCCCCCGAGTTTGCTACAAGAACCAAACCTTCCAAAGCGTACACTTAGCATGCATGGATAGAAAGCTGTGAGGTAGGCTCAAGCAAATTAATTATGAATGCAAAATGGTTGTTTGGCACCATGGAGGTCCAGCAATAGGTCATACAGCAAGCAGTTCAAGGGCTGTATGTGGATTCGCGAGAAAGTCAATTTAGCATCAATTAAATTCCCCAAGTTTTGTTTGTATGCTATTGGATTTGCCTGTTGGCTTAAAACCTATATGTGTAGGTTAGAACTTTGTGTCTATCTCCAATAGTTTAGAAGACAAAGAGCTTTTAAAATTTTAATTGCCCCTCATTTGCATAATTTTTCTCATCTTGACTATTCCAAGTCAGGTGCCTAATTTCACTGGTAGGTCATTCACCATGGCAAGTTTGGTGGTTTTCGGAATAGTAGGGTCCAAGAAAAACTCCAGACAAATCTGGTCGTGAAGAAAGAAAGAAAGACAGAAAGAAAGAAAAAGAAAGAAAGAAAGAAAGAAAGAAAGAAAGAAAGACAGACAGACAGAAAGAAAGAAAGAAAGAAAGAAAGAAAGAAAGAAAGAAAGAAAGAAAGAAAGAAAGAAAGAAAGAAAGAAAGAAAGAAAGAAAGAAAGAAAGAAAGAAAGAAAAACAGAAAGAATTCTTGGAAAAACAAAATGTCTGGGTTGGCACCCTGACATAATTATGTTACTTGAACAGTCGGGAGGTGAAAGTGAAAAGTACTAGTTTTTGTGTAAGATTATATTGTGCATTTCTTTCTTTTTTTGTTTTTGTTTTTTGGTTTCGACAGAACATCATTCATATTCACCGCTATATAAGCATTCCCTTTGTGAAAGGCAACCTATAGATTTCTCCTTTCTTTCTTTCTCTTTCTCTCTTTCTTTGTATCTGTTCCCCCTTTCTTTCTCTCTTCCTTTTTCTTTCTTTTTTCACACACTTTTGTAATATTAAAATACATTGCGCTTTTTTCTATTGACGCTACGTTTTATATTACTGCGTGTTACACATTAGCATAAAACCTGTATTTTTGCCATTTCTGTGACCAGCATGTTGCTTGGAAGCTGGAGAAAGAAAGGGTGCCACAAATTATTTAGATAACTCGTTCACTGCCAACTGCGACTCAAGTCGAACTCTGCTAAGCAAGGCTGTACTAATGAAATCCAACTACTATGAATAATAAACTAAAAATACTGAGAGTCAAATTCTGTGTCAATTTTCATTCAATTTTAAATTCCGACATGCTTATGTTTCCTGAAAAAATGTCGGATCAACAGCTTTCCTTGGAGGTTTGGTACGGGGGTGAGTGCTTTCTTGAGCGTGTGGAACGCTGTGTGTCGAAGAGCGTCGAGGAAAAGTGAAAGAATATGCCACAAATTTACAGTTGAAAAAGAAGTTGCGATTTCTTGTACGTATGGTAAAGGTACATATATGCGCCAAAAAGAGCCACTATATTTATTGGTACGAAATTTGGGCAAGTGATGATAGGCTTCCATTCATTTCCTATAGCGTCATGGGTCACTGGCGGTCAGAGGCGTGGTGAATGCGAAGGCCCGCATAAGTCATGCATTCAGGTTTTATTTGAGATTTGTCCTACACGTGGCGATTGAGGGGTGCTGTATTCATGCCACTTTCGTCAACTTATATGTATAATTCGTATGTTTTCAAAATTTATGCCATGGTAAGTGTAATAGGAGATATGCATATTAATTTCCTGCCACAACTGCATACCTGATTGCCTAGTCTCGCTTGGCGGGATATGGAGAGATGCGGGTCGATACATGTTGGGACAAGCGGGATAATACAAATATTTTGTGAATGAAGAATATTTATTAAAGGCAGATGAAATTTTTTCTCTATATAGGGCTCGGGGAGTAATAGATAAACACTAGTTTGGCATTTGTGAACTTTATTTTCTCAAAATACCCGCTAATTTTGTGAGAAATAAACATATGGCCCTGTCTGTGATAGCGATATGACCCACACGTCCCCTGTGATCGCCTGGCGTCAAACCCGTGCTTTGTGGCGGGAAATTAATATGCATTCGGCGTGTTACTCACTTTGAGTAGCAAGTTGCTATATTTCTATTGTTATTGATGATTAAAATCTTGCTTGAACAGCTTTATTTATCTGCTGAATATATTGCTGAAGAGAGGCCGGGTAGCTCGCGTACCACTGGATCTTAAACTCAATGTGACCACAGTCAGCACGAAATAATTACGTGACACATTTACATGCTACTCGTAAGTAGGACGTTCGCGTAAGGTAAATCTATAACTCTCTAATAACTCGTGGGCAGGAGATAGTAACTTGTGGTCACCAGATAGTAAGTCGTGGTCACGAGCCGCTAAGTCGTGACCACCAGGTAGCAAATCGTGGTCACGAGATAGTATCTCGTGGCCACAATATCCTTATTCATTTTACCACAACGTACAGTTCTAAATATCTGGACCTGCATATCTGATTTGTGCTTGCGCCCAAAGCGCGCCGAGGAAAGCTGTTGACTTGAACAATTCTATGTAATGCAATTGTAGGTTTGCTGGTACTCGAGTGAAGTGTCAGTTTGCAACAAATATGAATCTAGGGTCTTTTGTCGATCCACAGCACATCAAAGACCATCACACTTTCTCGAAACTGGCAGTTTTTTTTATTGGCTGCAGTGTTTTTCCCACGGTGCGCGTCACGTGTCGTCTGCGGTTAAAACCCTGTGGAAGCTCAACTTCGCTGACTCGCCACCAGTACTTTTGCCGTTGCCCGCTGGAACCCTATTTCTATTTCTGACATTAATTAATGCGACAGATGCTGGGCCAGTCTAGGTGAAGTGGTAAACGAGGTAGATGCTGAAGTTTTAGAAAGGTCCATCTATATATGAATAGATATTTCTCTTTGATCCAGGTCACCAACTCGTTTAAATTTGAGTTCTCCGGACGCAAGCTTCGTGGATTGTTGTCTGAAACCATATTTACACTCGTAGCATAACACCGTAAATATCGAAACATATAACTCTTTTAAAGGCATTTTACAGTGCAGCTAAACCAGACGTCCATCAGTTACGACCATAGTCTTTCATCTTCCTTTTTAAAATGTGGAATTACGTCGGCTATTTTCAAAGTCATGCGGTAACAGATTGTATAATAATTAAAGTGACGCGTTTACAAAGTTCCGACTGATTTCCCCGCTGATAAAGCCCACCACATTATTTTGGTAAATGCTCGACGATGTGTTTGGAATGTCATTTTTGTACTTACGAAAACAATATGTATAACTTTCCTTGGGTAAACAAATATCATTGATTAAGATTTTGTTTTCAGGACGAGTCCCAAAACCTTCGAAGTTAACTACATATACATCCGTTAAATATTTCTTCGAAGCTACGTGTTTGTTTAGCCATGGTTCAGAGTAACTAAGCTTTGTTTTTCACTCAATTCTTCTTCATTGTTCCCGGTGGCATTATTTTTGTACCAGATTTTTTTTTAAATTTGCTTATTTGACCAAATAAAATATTACTGAGCCCCCGGTTTCTGGTCATTAATGATTATGTTTTTTTGTTACTCATCCAAATCTGTAATCATAATGATATCATGATGATCCTATTCTGTGCACCGCTTTGATCATGCAGTATTGCCTTCTAGAATGAATGGCCGGTGTGTCGCAGGCACTGATACGTTTTCCAGTGACCCATTTATATATTTAATACAATTTTACTATGTTTACACCTAAACCAACGCAAGGCACCTTTCCATTTTTAACATATTCAAGTTGTCAAGTCTTGTGCACATCGAGACAACATTGTTTACTTTGTGAAAAATATTACAGACATAATTGGCTTTGTCCACACGTCCCTCTAATTACGTTTACATTACCTTGATCAAAGCCGGTAACAGTTGAGGGTAAACAATTATGCAGAACACGGATACCACTGGACATCCAGCATTGCCATTATATCCGTGATCCTATTTATCTGTCCTGGTCAAGCGATAAACAAAAAATTAATGTGTGAATTTGCCTCACATATCAGGAGTTTTTTTGTGACTCTTGCATGATAATATGACTTGGTGGATCCTTGTATTATAATTGTAGTGACTGTCATTTAATTTATTGGTGGTAATTGGTGAAACTTTTTTTTTGGTTGTACTTTGAAGGTCACAAATAAATTTCTCCGCTTGCAACAGTCTGTTGTGTGGCCTGCGAAGCAGACTCTAATGTTCCTGTTTTATGTGTCACTAGGCCGCTCTGCAGGCAATCTATTGTGGCCAACAGGTACGAACTTTGTGTGCCTCGTGGGTCCCCCCCCCCCTGTCCCGAACTCCAACTCATTTCCCCGCCTCATGTCAGTACATGTCTTTTTATTATTTACACAAAGTGGAGGAACAATCAAAAATGCGTGTTACAACCAAATTTTTTTTTTCTGTTTTTTTTTTCTTTTTGCTGAAAGGTTGAAATGTTTGGGAACTTAATTTCTGCAGTGGCGAGGTTAGTCGGTGAATTTAGAACTGATGAATATTTTTACATATAAATTTGGGAAAGTGGCCCGCTAACCTTTCTTTGTGACCCCAGGCAGGCAAATGTTGGTTGTTTTTTTGTTTTGTTTTGTTTTGTTTTGTTTTGTTTTTTGAGGGGGTGGGTGGTGTAACCTTGATTTGATCTAGCGTTAGCTTTGCGTTTTGAGTCTAATTACAGACAAAAAATGAGCAAACCATGACCGACTAGATTACATTTGGCACGTTTGTTTTTATATCATGTATGTGTCTCTGTGTTTTTATCTACATGTGATCGTATGTGCCAATTTGGTCAACATATTTCTGTTTTATGTGACCCCCAAAAGCCACGTGACCGCCGCATTCAAAATGGAATTCATCATAAGAGTAACACATTAAAAGGATTATGACAACTGCTCACAGGTTTCTTTTTATTAACATGCAATCATTGCTCCCTTTATTTTTGACGCATTAGTCAAAGCTCTGGACATAGTACCATGCTGATCTATAAAGACGCTTTGCCTACAGTCCTAGTCAGACAATATGAATCATAATGCGGCCCATTTGTATGTTTCTCGTCGTTAATTCAAATTAACGAGATAACAAGATTTGGAGGTGTGCTAAACTTCATAGACAATGTAGGTCTGACATTCGGCTAGCATTTTAGATGGACAATATGGTATCAAATGCCCCCTGTTCGGGTTAATAATACATCATATGCCGTAAACACTACATGCCAACCACTGTGAATAATGGGACCCACCTTTCAAAAGCCATCATTTCTGTCAGAACTAGTAACATGACCAAGGATATAAATCTTTCATTTCAAACAAAGTTATTCACAATGGAAAGGCCAGAAGGGCAACTGACCTTCTCTTTTTTTTTCTTCTTCTTTTTGCCTTTTTCCTTAAATTTTGAAGACAGCTGGTGTTTAAACCTCAAGCAACCTTTTACTTGTTCCATAAAAACAAGTTCACTTGAATGCATCGGTATTTTCAACAAGTCTGCGGAAAACATATTATAATGGCATTTGCTTATCATAGAGGAGTGTAGATTTCAAACAAGTTCAATCTCCAGTTATGAGGAACGAAAGTACAATCATAGTCCTAAAAAATGTTAAAGCTGTGATGGGAGTGAAATTATTTAGGCACACGGTGACCACAGTTTTCCTTTTTCTACGAGTCTGTGTAATTGCTGTACTGTACTATCTTGCCTGACAGTTTATCGCAGACAAGTTCGTGTCTGGTGGACACAAATTTTTACCTCAGTTCTGCCCGCAAAGTCTTAGTCATTTAACGTGGCTGCTGAATCTGAGTTCCGAAGCATGGCTTTGTTTCATATATTTGCATGAAATACATGGTGCGTAAAAATGCATAGATGATGTTTGGGGGGGGGGGTTAAAAAGCAATTTACGTATTTTGACTCAGCGGAAATATGCATAAATTTTTGTCGCCACACATTTCTATGCATTATGTAGTGGCCCTAACCAAATTGTCAATGTATAAATTGGTGTATAAAACTGAAATTTACCATAAGGTTTCATCCCGAGCAGATCAAGTTCCGTCTTACCACTATTTTGCTTGGTCTGCCGGGAGCCTTTTTATAGCAAGAGTAATAAAGCTGCACTGTCACCATTCCAATGGATAGATAGACCGATCAAGAGTTGATCCCAATCACCTCGGCCATTTGCCGTGGACGCGTCATAATGTGCTGCGGTTTGTTACCATGGTAACTTAAGTGGACCATTCAGAATTTAGTCACTTTTTATTGTGCAAAAACATGGATCATTTAGTGGAAGCATAGACTGGAGTGTGGAAAACACGGAGAGTAGTCAATGTAGTAGAAAGCCACTATGTATCAGGCTCTGGAGATCATAATGAGCATCATCATTGTGGATTGCTTTGCAAAATTGGAGGCCACACAATGAGTTCTTAACATGAGATAAATTTGTAGTGCATCGCATCCCATGGATTCATCCAGACACTACAGCACGTGATATTATAAGTGAAAGATGTAGATTCATTAATGTGCTCTTCACTTGATCAAGAAATGCAGAATTTTAAAGCGTGACGGAGACCCAACTGCAGATCAGTTGGTTCTGCTGTAAAACTTTCGAAGCAGCAGGTTCTCCTGTGTACAATCAGTTGCAAAGTCTAAGCACTATTGCAGGTTGAATTATTTGATGGCTTAACGAAGCAAGTCCTGCAAGGTATTGAATAATTCATGTTCATGGCTCTGTTACTGTTATAATGAGACAATATTTGCAGCCATTTGTTTTGCAAGTTTCCAGCTTGATTATCCTGGTCATGATCAAAACATGCATTGATCATCAATGGTGCCATGCAGTCAGCATATTTCTGAATACCTTCCATCCAAACTTGTTATCGGCGAATGATGGACAGACAAGTAATAATTTAAACAGATGCCTAAAAATGGCTTTCCACATCTAGTTTTTTCGATGCTTACTACTGAATTTCTCTGCATGTTTTGTGCACTTATGCTACTAATGGCTAAAATTATGCTTTCAATGCTCTACTTTTACGCAAATGGTGGATACTTTCAGATGATTATTTTGAAGTGCTTTCCCAAGTTACATGTATCTGATATGCTGGCCTTCAAGCCGGCATACAAATTGTACACAGATGGCCAATGACATACAAACCTAATGAAGAGAATTTTAATAATAGTTACAACCTGAAAAGTCACTTCACCTTTCAACTTAGTATGAGCAGAATTAAAGACTGGTTAAATTGTCATGTTATCCAATGCACATTCTTGTTTCCATTGAACCGGTGCACCACAACATTATGCAATAAAAGTTCTGAAATTCTATGTGATAATTATCTACATTTGCTCCATGGTCAGTCCTAGTATAAAGTCCACCCTGCCACCTGCTGTCCGTTCATGCACACCATACAGAGAACCTTTTTATTCCAACAGGGTCCGCATGTCCAGTCTCTTTTAAACATGTCATTTTCTACAACAGAACACAATTATAAATGCACATAATAACATAAAACATTAGTATCTGTTCATCTTGAGAACGCATTATAACATCACAGGATACAAGGTCACAAGAAACGTTCCTGCAGTATAACTGAAAATTGCTTCTATTTTGTGCTGACTTAAGACATAAATGTGCATTTTTATCATCCACTAACATTAAATACCAGCTATTTTTTTCTTAAAACATTAACTCTTTAAGTGCCAACTGCGAATTGAGTCGGACTACTTTACACAGACTGCTCTCAATTGGAATTAGAGCTCGAGGGCTAGATTCATATTCCTCATGAAAAGACCTTTCATTCAGGTACCGGATTGCCTGTTGGTCCAGGAAATGTAGAATGCTGCGGGTCAACAGCTTTCCTCGGCGCCCTTTGGGCGCAACACGTCCAAAGCGCACAGAGGAAAGCTGTTGACTCAGTCAAAAATGTGGCACTGAAAGAGACATCAACTAATATGTTCCCTCAACTAACACGTGCTTGACGAAGTCGCTTCCTGGGACTTTGGCTCATGATCCAATGGTAGCAAGTATCATTGTGCATATTATGTTGGGTTTTCTGTACGATTCACCATTATACTGTGTGATAAAATTTCCATCGTGTGCATACACATTATGTTTGCTAAACTTAACCCTTTTCCCTTGAATTAAGGCAGAGTCAACATTTTCCTTCGCATGGGTAGTGCTCAACCATTGCGAAGGAAAGCTGTTGATCTCGGGCATGTGGTCTTGATAGGTCTCATCTACAATTATCAGTCAAATCGTTTTTCATTGCACCTGAAACTGTTTTTCATTACAACTGAAACTAACAGAAACCACTGTAGCAGACGACATTTGACCACCAGCCAGCTTCGGCCAGATTAAGAGGGAGAGGGTTAAACTTGTGTTAGACTGAAAATTTGTGCACAATGACTCGATCAAGCTTTGTCTATGTACAGCTCTTTTTCCCACTTTACAAAATCACTTAGTTGGGAACTCTACCTTTCTTCTGTACAGACCGGTGCTAGTGAGCCTATCTTTTTAAATACCAATGTATACATTTTTTTATACTTGCAGCATTTCATTCATATATGATGATGCAAATTGATTTTTTGCACTCATGACTTTTCTGTACACTTATACTTTGCTTGTATTAATGCATAAATTGTTCTCACCTTAGGAACCTACGGTCACTCTGACGGAATATTTCCTGCAAGGTCTCCAACTTGTCCTCAGCAAACGTTTGAATGAAACAATGGCACCATTTTTTAGCTGACACGAACTGGGTCTTAGTAGGTAAGCTAAAGTTGGTCTGCTACACGTTGTTCCATCAAAGGCAATAACTGCTGACCGTGGGAAATAAAACCCTATGACGTCACCACGCAGGGCATTAATGGTCGGGCGAGCTGATACAATCTTTCGTCCTGTGCTACGTGCTGTATAAACTGTCCGTCCCACTAGCATAAAACGACCTGATGGAATCAGGGGTCTCCAGATTTGAAGAATGACTGTTCCACTGCGTTTGGCATAAAATTGCCACTGAATCACCCGACCACTCCTGGGAAGACGCATGGTTGGCTCAGGTATAAACATTACCACTGGCCACCTGTCCACGTACGGTCTGGATACTGGCGCTTGGCCAAACGTAAACGTGTCTGAAAGGCCAAGTGCTTTGATACAATGTCCGGCCTTTGACGATACTATGAATTAAATTTACCGAGTTTTGGGAGAAAAAAGTGTAAACACGTAAATGGAATGGTACTTGCTATAAACTATCTTAAACGAATTTGGAATCAGTGAAGTAAATAGAGCAAAATATTTGCCTTCTGCAAAGTGTGTGTGTGAGCCGTGTTTCACAGCTGCTAATTTAACATTTTAAATGGCATGTTCCATGTACCGCTATCATTGTAAAGCTATCTATGGTTATGCAATAATAAAGCATTTTCATTCATCAATGTAGCTTGAATAAAGTTAAGTTACAACACTCAGATCCTTCAATCATACCCAAGAACTTGCAACGTTATTTATGATAAATCATAAGTTCTGCCACAACCGTCAGTCTTCCATCATAACCAAGAACTGTCAACATCAGCTGTCATTAATTATGAAAACACATTATTTCTTGAATACAATTAATATAAACATTTATATAGGATATGTACTAAAATCATGTAGTAAAAAAAAATCGGAAATTAGACAATTCTACATGCTGTGCCTATTCTTTAGCTGAAAAAAAGTTACACGGTATACCATAGCTGTGTTTTTGGGAAAGTTGTTTTACCTGTGCAAGTTCTTCTGATATAACAAATAATTCTTTGGAATGATAATCCCACACAATATCGTCCACCACGTTGTGGTCGAGGATTGGTACAGCTCCTCCTTCGAATCTTGTAACCTCTCCCACATGTTTTGGAACAAGTCGACCATCTGCCCCATGATGACCAACCTCCATTAATTGGATAGTTCGGTAAACCTGGAAAACATAGAGAGTCCTTTAAGAAATGCATGTCCATATAAGCTTTACTAATGCACAATCAAAGTTTTTTCATTTTGCATCGTTACCATCTGATACTTCATGTTAATATACTGTTTTCTTTTTATCTTTGGCAGATAATTATTACCAACATCAAGGGTGTCATAAAAAATGGTATTCAACAGCAATTCTTGTCATCCCCACTACTGTCTACTGAAGAATCATATTTTTTTCCTAACTACTTTAGATAAAAATTCCTGTCATAACATTCTGAGCACACAAGACAAGGGGAAATGCGCCATTTAACACAGAATGTCCAAAATTGTGCATGGTTAAAGAGTGACTCACTAGTTTTCTCACATTGGGATTGTTCTTGATGACAAAACCCAGGACCCTGGTTACTTGTGATTTTCCCCACCACCAACGATCCCTCAGGACCGAAAGCAGTACCTCACCCCTACACATGAAAGGCTCTATCTATTTTATTCCTTTCCGGAGTTCCTCCTCCAAATATTCAGAAATGTGCACTTTTTGTAGCACTGCCATGTTGCCATCACTTTCGTGAGCAAAAACATACATACATATTGCCATACCTTTACAATTCCAGTTGAGTAGGCTTTTCAGGTTAACATGTGTCATACAGTGTGACAAACCATTACTCTTTGGCAGTCATTCACAAAGAAAAAACTGCATGCACTTTTTACTACTACAAGCTTACATATGGGAAACCAAGTTTCTGGATATATCATGTTTTAGTCTTGTAATTGCTTTAAATAGAGCTGTGGATTTTCGGCCAAACCATTTTACATCATTACATTTCTGGTACAGCCCTCAGCTGAAATTAAATTATCCTGCTTTTTACTAAAGTGAATAGAAGCTAAACCAAGAAATATCCTAATTTCAACTTCAGACTATCATATCTGGCCTACCTGTGGACCTTAATGTCGCTCTCACGGAATATCTCCTGCAAGGCCTCCAACTTGTCCTCAGCAAACGTTTGAAGGAAACAATGGCACCATTTCTCCGTTGATACAAGCTTGGTCTTAGTAGGTAAGCTAAAGTGGGTCTGCTACATGATGTTCCATCAAAGGCAATAACTGCTGACCCTGGGAAATAAAACCCTATTACGTCACCACGCAGCGCATTAATGGTAGGGCTAGCTGATACAATCTTGAGTCCAGTACTTCGTGCTATATAGACTGTCTGTCCCACTAGCTTAAAACGACCTGATGGAAATAGGGGCCTCCAGATTTGAAGATACACAGTTCCAATGCGTTTTGCATAAAATTGCCACTGAATTACTTGACCACTTCTGGCAAGACGTACGGATGGCTGAGGTATAAACATTGCCCTTGTCCAGCTGTCTACATATGGTCTCGATACTGGAGCTTGGCCAAATGTGAATGAAGTTCCTAAATAAACAAATACAATGATATGTATTTGGAATCCAATCCTGAGTCCAATGTGCAGAAATTGTGAAGAAAATAGTGTGAGCAGTAAAACAAGACTACTTCCTATACAATATTGTAAACATCTTGACAGCCAGTAAAGTAAACTAAACAAGGTACTTATTTCCTGGATGGTACATCGGGACTCTTCTATTTTTATATTACATTTTACATGTAACTGTATCTATAAGAGACATATATGATAAAGGAACTGTGAAGAATGTTTAAAGCAAGACTATAGCCCATATCTAAACTGACTCAAGTATACAACATCTGTCACAGTCTTCCATCAAAACAAAGAATTTAAAACAACATTTATCATTAATAATGAACAGTACATTTTTAGAGAAGAAGGCAGATACAGATTCCTATTGGGAACATTTCACAGGTGTATGCACAAAGGAAAATGGTGTTTAGAAATATCTGCTCATTGTGCTTTCTCTTCAGCTGAAAAACGGAACATTGCAAGTGAAATCTGTGTTTCAGAAATTCTACTTTCAGCAATTGTGTTACCTGTGCAAGTTCTTCTGATATAACAGGTAATTTTGTTGTAAGATAAGCCCACACAATATCGTCCACCATGTTGTGGTCGAGGATTGGTACAGCTCCTTCTTCGAATCTTGTAACCTCTCCCACATGTTTTGGAACAAGTTGACCATCTACCCCATGATGACCACCCTCCATTAATTGGATAGTTTGGTAAACCTACACATAGTACAGTCCTTCAAGAAATACCTCTCCATATAAGCTTTAATAACAAATCATCTATCTCTTATCATCTTGTATCGTTACCATCTGTATTGTCATGTAAAAGCATACTTATCCTATTCTTGGTAGTCTTTGACCAATATCGATGTGAAATCCACAAATAATATTCTATAGTATGTCTAGTCATCCAACTATTATCTATTAATGAATCATACTTTTTCCTAACTACTCCTGTTTCCAATTGTTCTCACTGCTCCAGTCTCAGCACAAAAGTCACAGTGAACACTGCATTTAACAATGAATGACAGAATTGTGCATGTTTATACTATTTGCACTGACATATGTCATTCTGCCTGACAAATCATCCAATCTTCAACACCCTTTCATAAAGAAGAACCTGCCTGCATTTTTACCTATTACAAGCTTTAATGTGAGAAACAAAGTTTGTGGATTTATCATATCTTGTTCTAGTAATCACTATTAATGCAGTTGTCGATTTTCCTCCAAAAATTTTACAACTTTGCCTCTCTGTTACATTGGTCATCCGGGATTAAAATATCCTCCTTTTCACTAAAGTGGTCAGAAGCTGAACTAAGCAATATCCTAATTTCACCTTCAGACTATCATATCTTGCCTACCTGTGGACCTTAATGTCGCTCTCACGGAATATCTCCTGCAAGGCCTCCAATTTGTCCTCAGCAAACGTTTGAATGAAACAATGGCACCATTTCTCCGTTGATACAAGCTTGGTCTTAGTAGGTAAGCTAAAGTGGGTCTGCTACATGATGTTCCATCAAAGGCAATAACTGCTGACCCTGGGAAATAAAACCCTATTACGTCACCACGCAGTGCATTAATGTTTGGGCGAGCTGATACAATCTTGCGTCCAGTACTGCGTGTTGTATAGACTGTCTGTCCCACTAGCTTAAAACGACCTGATGGAAATAGGGGCCTCCAGATTTGAAGATACACAGTTCCACTCCGTTTTGCATAAAATTGCCACTGAATTACTTGACCACTTCTGGCAAGACGTACGGATGGCTGAGGTATAAACATTGCCGTTGTCCAGCTGTCCACATATGGTCTCGATACTGGAGCTTGGCCAAATGTGAACGAAGTTCCTGAACAAACAAATACAATGATATATATTTGGAATTCAATCCACAGTCCAATGTGCAAAAATCGTGAAAACTTCAGTGTAAGTAGTGAAACGATACTACTTGCTATAAAATATTTTAAACATCTTGAAAGTCAGAAAAAGTAAACCAAACAAGGTATTAAGTTCCTGGATGGTACATCGGAGGATTATTTTATTTGTACATTATATTTTACATGTAACTGTATCCATAAGAGCCATTTATGATTAAGGAACTGTGAAGAATGTTGAAAGCAGGACTACATCCCACATCTAAATGAATCAAGTTTCACTACGTCAGTCACAGTCTTCCATCAAAACAAAGAATGTACAACAACATTAATCCTAAATAATGAACAATAAATTTCTAGGGAAGATAACAGATTTAGATTCCTATTGGGAACATGTTACAGGTGTATGCACAAACAAATAGGTATCTAGAAATATCTGCACAATGTACTTTCTCTGCAGCTGAAAAAAATAAACAATGCAAGTGGAATCCATGTTTTAGAAAATTCTACTTTTAGCAATTGTGTTACCTGTG
Source organism: Hermodice carunculata (assembly GCA_964020975.1). Classification (NCBI taxonomy): domain Eukaryota; kingdom Metazoa; phylum Annelida; class Polychaeta; order Eunicida; family Amphinomidae; genus Hermodice; species Hermodice carunculata. The sequence goes on from OZ026627.1 coordinate 75,738,666, forward strand.
CAAGTTCTTCTGATATAACAGGTAATTCTGTTGTATGATAAGCCCACACAATAACGTCCACCACGTTGTGGTCGAGGATTGGTACAGCTCCTTCTTCGAATCTTGTAGCCTCTCCCACATGTTTTGGAACAAGTCGACCATCTGCCCCATGACGACCAACCTCCATTAATTGGATAGTTTGGTGAGCCTGCAAATCGTACAGTCCTTCAAGAAAAACCTCTCCACATAAACTTTAATAACAAAACATCTATATCTTTTCATCTTGCATCTTTACCACCTGTAATGTCATGTAAAAGCATATTTCTCCTATTCTTGGTAGTCTTTTACCAATGTCAAGGTGAAATCCACAAATGATATTCTATAGTACGTCAAGTCATAACCACTATTATCTATTAACACTTTCCAGTCTGGGCTATATACAGGAGCGATGTACCCAGTGTCTGGTGACTTTGGGCAAAATGCACCAGGGTTGGAACCCTGCGAAATCCTTACTACTGTATAACTACTCATAAAATATATATACCAAAATGTTCAATGGAACTTGCACTGTCGGGTTCTATATATGTTACCATGGTGATGATGGACCTAACACTTGGTTGCCATGGCAACCAAAGTATTGTTTCATGGTCTGAAATTTTTACCAAAAGACACATGTTTGACACAATAGAGTGGGCCAATAAAGATAATACAACATTCCTGTATAGTTTTAAGTGCTGGAATCATGACTATTTAGATCACAAATATACATATGGATTTTGCTTTGAAAAATATACATTTTTGAACAATCATCAATGGGTACTGTTGCCATGACAACCATCTGGCATGGCCTCTCAAATTTAAATGCTGGATTACTACATTGCACTTTCCCTCAGTCTCCCCGCAGATAAAGAGTTTCACTTTATATGGTACCATTGAGCATACTAACAAAGTTCATGTTCTAAAACTTTCACCACTAGTGCTGTGGAACAAGGTATTAGCATCTTTGTTGTTAAAAATGGGCCAAGGTCATTCAAGGTCACATGATCTTGCCGCCATTTTGTATTTCTAGTGATTTTAAACAAAATTCTGTATCATTTGATTGTGACACACAGTTGACCAGTCCAAGACATGCTTACAATGTAAAAGAAAACAGCAGATATTTCAAAAACCACTTCCTTGTCACAATGTACTGCAATAAAACACTTAAATTAGCATATTCTGTGTCCAAATGACCACAAAAGTACCGGATACACTGCAAGTTACCTCCATTGCTTTTAACTCATTTTGGAGAATATTAATGACAGAGGCATTCTGAAGAATCAAGAACTTTATTTGACAATCATAACAATAAATGGTTTCAAAATTTTAGGATGTGTGGGGTGGTAATATATCTTTAAATATTTGTTGCTAAAAATAGCCAAAGGTCACTCAAGGTCATAGGACCTGGCCGCCATCTTTGATTTTTGCAGCTTTTTAAACGAATTTTGCTTCATTTACATGTAAAATACAACTGATCGGTCTAAAATGTATTTATAGTTTCAAAGAAGGCAGCAGATATGTCAAAAACAACTTCCCCACCACTATTTCAGCTCTTAAATTGACAATTTTGTGACGAATGAACCATAATAATGCCCTATACACCTGTATGTCACCTCCATTGCTGTGTATTTATTGGGGGTATACTTATAAAAGAAGCACTTTGGAATACCAAGAGCTATATTTCACAATCACAAGAGGAAATGGTCTCCAAGTTTCAACACGTGGGATGTATATAGACTTGAAAAAATTGTTGCTACTTATTGCCCAAGGTCATTCCAGGTCACATAAACTGTCTGCCATCTTAAAATTCTGTAGCCTTTCAGCAACTTTTTGCTTCATTTCACTGTAAAATGCTGTTGTCCAAAATAATTAGCATGTCAAAGAAGACAGTAGATATATATCATGTGACAATTCCCTCCCACAGTTTATACCATTTAAGCTCTCATATTCAAAAATCACTGGGGCATTGACCATATTAGTGTTTCACACCACTGTATGTTACAGCCACCAATGTCTATATTCATTTGAGGGGTTGTAAATAAATAATGCATTTGGGTGGATGAAAACCTTCATTTTATAATCACAAGAGACAATCTCAAACATATAATCAATGTTTGTGGAAATAGATCTTTAGATTTAGGTTGCTATATAAACCCAAAATCATTGAAAGTCACATGTTCAATCCACCATTCAGGATGTTGTTGCTAATGCAGTATTATAAGTGCCAGTTACTACAGTATGACTGACAAGCTAATGTTTACCACGATTACAGAAAATACACCCAGTACACCACTGTCAAATTTAACATCGCCACAAAGCAGGTTCATGGAACATCAAATCACTTCTGGATATATTGTCCTTATTGAACTCATTTACTTTTGTTTTGACCTCAACAGGCTTGCCTGTTGAGGTCACACCACAATAAAACCAGCTTCTGGGGCATTTGATGATACGTTCCCTTTCTGAAAAAGAAAAAGAAAAACAGAACCCAAGACAATGGCCACGAAAACTGTTGACCACAAAGGATCAATCTGACAACAAAATATCGGAGAACAAGCAAATTTTAATCTAATCAGAAGTATTACTGGTTGTATGAATATGCAAGTTAGAATGTACCTAATACGTTATGATAAATGTTACATCTAAACACCCATCTCCTGTTTCATTTGATATAAAAATTACATTCAGCCTTTGAAAAGTATCAGTTAAAAGAAAATTAAACATTTACATATTTCGCAAATACAGTGCACCTGAGGAAAAGAAAAAAAGTATCATTCTGCTGGATGTGGCCTGTAATATTTTGCAAGTTGCCAGAGTGTCCCAAGCATATGAGTGGAATTTAAATTGCAAAACTGTTTTACTTCATTGTGTATAAATACAATTAATTCAGACAAATAAAAAAAATTCATATTATAGTAACAGGGATACGAGGGTAAAGAAAAACTGCATAACCAACACATTACCTTGAGTATATTGCTGTCATATTCCAGTGTGACCAACTGCACTGGTGAGATGAATTGTCTACAGCAAAAAACATGTGACCCTGTAAGAGAGCAAACAATCATCTGGTTAGATAAAGTGTTCTGTTCTTATTGAAATGAAAAATACTAGCATGCTTATACTACTGAAACTTATTAAGCCTAATGTCATGTCAGAAAGGCAACTGGTCCATCTGAAATGTTCCAAATGTGAAGCATCAAGCAGCTTCTTGATAATGAGCTAGCTTCTGTTTTCTTATTAAAAAAAGATCAGCAAGATTAATCAGTAATGCAAAAAATGGAAACTGAGTGTAGTAAACCTTCGAGTCTGGACATTGGTCATCTTGTGTCTGGGAAAGATTCTGATGTGTCAGCTGTCACTTTAAAAATAAACTGATCATAGTATAGACGGCACTAGAATGCAGAGTTAGTTTGATGAGAGTTCTACTGATAGGAAATAATAAAAAAGTGCTTCGATCAGAGTTAATGCTTTAATCTGATCATTAGAGGTTCCAGATAAAAATACCATTTTCAAACTTTACTCAAGTGCTAACAGCAAAAAATTACGTTTTTGAAATATTTTCATTTAAACTTATTAATATATATATATATAAACATGTTGGATGCAGTGTAATTTTGGTAAAATAAACAAAAACAAAAACAAAAACAAATAAAGAAAGAAAAAACTTTAAATAGAAATATTTGAATCCTAATTCCATAGCTGCTCTCAATAAAATCAGGCCAAACTATGTTTTTGAAGCATATGTAGGCCTACAAAGCATTTAAGCAACGTAATAAAAAATAAACTTACGTGTAAGCCCAAGCAATGATAATATAATCAATTTAAATTTTAGAATTTTGCCTGACCAATTCCACCAAGAAATCGTTCAGGAATATATATTTTTTTTATTGCTACCGGCACCAGTGACCTCAAAAAAATGTCCTAAGTACTCTAGGAGCGCAATTTAGGCAAAACAACCTAAATTCTATCGTATGGCCGTATTTCTCCACATAGTTGGTCCCAGATAGCTAATGACAAACCCCATATTCACTCCACATTCATGATTTAATCCCCCTACAATCCTGTTTTAACATAACCGTGACAGTGGTGACCGCTGTCTCATTTAGGCCTTGTCCACTGTGTTACTTCATTATCGCTCACCTGCACGTTAGATTGGATTTGACACGTCATTCGGCCATAATACCTCACATACACATGTAAATTTTATCAATTTTATCCCCATGACAACTTTTATTTCCATAGAATATTTTTAACAGCCTGGGCAAACAACAACGTTGACAAGTGTTCATTTTGACTTGGGCTGTTTTGATGAGGATCACCAGAAGTTGACATCCAACGGTCATTTGGCATGCCTCCTTATAAACATGCCATTTTGAATGGAATGTCAAAAAATAAAACAACAAAAGTTAGCATCTGCACCCTTTAATAAGCTCCCTGTATTACATTACCCTCGCTTTGTGACTCATTATCTACATCCCTACCTTCGCTGAACAGCAAATCCACCACCTCTTCTGCGGTGTAGCGTCGACAGGTTGTCATTTGGTGGAGTGACCCTGTTTGACCTTTCTTGTCACGTGGCAAAATGAATAGGCGTGCAGTCCACTCATAAAACCCCAATGTATCGACCCCAAGCGTTCGCAATCGGCATTTCACCCCACGATTGACGCACTCATACTATTAGAATGTACTTTGAAGTATATCTGCCTTATTCTGGACAAGTATCTCTCAAATACGAAAGTAAAAACACAGGTTCGCGCTGTACGCGGACCCCTACGGCAACGTATAAGGTCCCGAGTCCGCGTAAAGCGCGGACCCCGACATGAAAGTGTTAATGAATCATATTTTTTCCTAACTACTCCTGTTTCAAATTGTTGTCACTGCTCCAGTCACAGCACAAAAGTCACAGTCAACACTGCATTTAACAATGAATGACAGAATTGTGCATGTTTATACTATTTACACTGACATATGTCATACTGACAAATCATCCAATCTTTAACACCCTTTCATAAAGAAGAACCTGCCTGCATTTTTACCTATTACAGGCTTCAATGTGGGAAACAAAGTTTGTGGATTTATCATATCTTGTTCTAGTAATCATTTTTAATGCAGTTGTCGATTTTCCTCCAAACATTTTACAACTTTGCCTCTCTGTTACATTGGTCATCCGGGATTAAAATATCCTCCTTTTCACTAAAGTGGTCAGAAGCTGAACTAAGCAATATCCTAATTTCACCTTCAGACTATCATATCTTGCCTACCTGTGGACCTTAATGTCGCTCTCACGGAATATCTCCTGCAAGGCCTCCAACTTGTCCTCAGCAAACGTTTGAATGAAACAATGGCACCATTTCTCCGTTGATACAAGCTTGGTCTTAGTAGGTAAGCTAAAGTGGGTCTGCTACATGATGTTCCATCAAAGGCAATAACTGCTGACCCTGGGAAATAAAACCCTATTACGTCACCACGCAGTGCATTAATGTTTGGGCGAGCTGATACAATCTTGTGTCCAGTACTGCGTGTTGTATAGACTGTCTGTCCCACTAGCTTAAAACGACCTGATGGAAATAGGGGCCTCCAGATTTGAAGATACACAGTTCCACTCCGTTTTGCATAAAATTGCCACTGAATTACTTGACCACTTCTGGCAAGACGTACGGATGGCTGAGGTATAAACATTGCCCTTGTCCAGCTGTCCACATATGATCTCGATACTGGCGCTTGGCCAAATGTGAACGAAGTTCCTGAATAAACAAATACAATGATATGTATTTGGAATCCAATCAACAGTCCAATATGCAAAAATCGTGAAAAATTCAGTGCAAGTAGTGAAACGATACTACTTGCTATAAAATATTTTAAACATCTTGAAAGTCAGAAAAAGGAAACCAAACCAGGTATCTAGTCCCTGGATGGTACATCGGAGGATTATTTTATTTGTATATTATATTTTACATGTAACTGTATCCATAAGAGCCATTTATGATTAAGGAACTGTGAAGAATGTTAAAAGCAGGACTACATCCCACGTCTAAATGTATCAAGTTTCACTACGTCAATCACAGTCTTCCATCAAAAGAAAGAATGTACAACAACATTTATCCTAAATAATGAACAATTTTTTTCTAGAGAAGATAACAGATTCAGATTCCTATTGGGAACATGTTACAGGTGTATGCACAAACAAATAGGTATCTAGAAATATCTGCACAATGTACTTTCTCTGCAGCTGAAAAAAATAAACAATGCAAGTGAAATCCATGTTTTAGAAAATTCTGCTTTCAGCAATTGTGTTACCTGTGCAAGTTCTTCTGATATAACAGGTAATTCTGTTGTATGATAAGCCCACACAATAACGTCCACCACGTTGTGGTCGAGGATTGGTACAGCTCCTTCTTCGAATCTTGTAACCTCTCCCACATGTTTTGGAACAAGTCGACCATCTGCCCCATGATGACCAACCTCCATTAATTGGATAGTTTGGTGACCCTGCAAATCGTACAGTCCTTCAAGAAAAACCTCTCCACATAAACTTTAATAACAAATCATCTATATCTTTTCATCTTGTATCTTAACCACCTGTAATCTCATGTAAAAGCATATTTATCCTATTCTTGGTAGTCTTTGACCAATGTCAAGGTGAAATCCACAAATGATATTCTATAGTACGTCAAGTCATCCCACTATAATCTATTAATGAATCACACTTTTATCTAACTAATCCTCTTTCAAATTGTTGTCACTGCTCCAGTCAAAGAACAAAAGTCACAGTCAACACTACATTTAACAATGAATGACAGAATTGTGCATGTTTATACTATTTACACTGACATATGTCATATTGTCTGACAAATCTTCCAATCTTTAACACCTTTTCATAAAGAAGAACCTGCCTGCATTTTACCTATAACAAGCTTTAATGTGAGAAACAAAGTTTGTGGATTTATCATATCTTGTTCTAGTAATCACTTTTAATGCAGTTGTCAATTTTCCTCCAAACATTTTACAACTTTGCCTCTCTGTTACATTGGTCATCCGGGATTAAAATATCCTCCTTTTCACTAAAGTGGTCAGAAGCTGAACTAAGCAATATCCTAATTTCACCTTCAGACTATCATATCTTGCCTACCTGTGGACCTTAATGTCGCTCTCACGGAATATCTCCTGCAAGACCTCCAATTTGTCCTCAGCAAACGTTTGAATGAAACAATGGCACCATTTCTCCGTTGATACAAGCTTGGTCTTAGTAGGTAAGCTAAAGTGGGTCTGCTACATGATGTTCCATCAAAGGCAATAACTGCTGACCCTGGGAAATAAAACCCTATTACGTCACCACGCAGTGCATTAATGTTTGGGCGAGCTGATACAATCTTGCGTCCAGTACTGCGTGTTGTATAGACTGTCTGTCCCACTAGCTTAAAACGACCTGATGGAAATAGGGGCCTCCAGATTTGAAGATACACGGTTCCACTCCGTTTTGCATAAAATTGCCACTGAATTACTTGACCACTTCTGGCAAGACGTACGGATGGCTGAGGTATAAACATTGCCCTTGTCCAGCTGTCCACATATGGTCTCGATACTGGAGCTTGGCCAAATGTGAACGAAGTTCCTGAATAAACAAATACAATGATATGTATTTGGAATCCAATCAACAGTCCAATATGCAAAAATCGTGAAAACTTCAGTGTAGGTAGTGAAACGATACTACTGGCTATACAATATCTTAAACATCTGGAAAGTCAGAAAAAGTAATCCAAACCAGGTATTTAGTTCCTGGATGGTACATCAGAGGATTATTTTATTTGTATATTATATTTCACATGTAACTGTATCCATAAGAGCCATTTATGATTAAGGAACTGTGAAGAATGTAAAAGAAGGACTACATCCCACGTCTAAATGTATCAAGTTTCACTACGTCAGTCACAGTCTTCCATCAAAAGAAAGAATGTACAACAACATTTATCCTAAATAATGAACAATTTTTTTCTAGAGAAGATAACAGATTCAGATTCCTATTGGGAACATGTTACAGGTGTATGCACAAACAAATAGGTATCTAGAAATATCTGCACAATGTACTTTCTCTGCAGCTGAAAAAAATAAACAATGCAAGTGAAATCCATGTTTTAGAAAATTCTGCTTTCAGCAATTGTGTTACCTGTGCAAGTTCTTCTGATATAACAGGTAATTCTGTTGTATGATAAGCCCACACAATAACGTCCACCACGTTGTGGTCGAGGATTGGTACAGCTCCTTCTTCGAATCTTGTAACCTCTCCCACATGTTTTGGAACAAGTCGACCATCTGCCCCATGATGACCAACCTCCATTAATTGGATAGTTTGGTGACCCTGCAAATCGTACAGTCCTTCAAGAAAAACCTCTCCACATAAACTTTAATAACAAATCATCTATATCTTTTCATCTTGTATCTTAACCACCTGTAATCTCATGTAAAAGCATATTTATCCTATTCTTGGTAGTCTTTGACCAATGTCAAGGTGAAATCCACAAATGATATTCTATAGTACATCAAGTCATCCCACTATTATCTATTAATGAATCACACTTTTGTCTAACTACTCCTGTATCAAATTGTTGTCAATGCTCCAGTCACAGCACAAAAGTCACAGTCAACACTGCATTTAACAATGAATGACAGAATTGTGCATGTTTATACTATTTACACTGACATATGTCATATTGTCTGACTAATCTTCCAATCTTTAACACCTTTTCATAAAGAAGAACCTGCCTGCATTTTACCTATTACAAGCTTTAATGTGAGAAACCAAATTTGTGGATTTATCATGTCTTGGTCTAGTAATCACTTTTAATGCAGTTGTCAATTTTCATCCAAACATTTTACAACTTTGCCTCTCTGTTACATTGGTCATCCGGGATTAAAATATCCTCCTTTTCACTAAAGTGGTCAGAAGCTGAACTAAGCAATATCCTAATTTCACCTTCAGACTATCATATCTTGCCTACCTGTGGACCTTAATGTCGCTCTCACGGAATATCTCCTGCAAGACCTCCAATTTGTCCTCAGCAAACGTTTGAATGAAACAATGGCACCATTTCTCCGTTGATACAAGCTTGGTCTTAGTAGGTAAGCTAAAGTGGGTCTGCTACATGATGTTCCATCAAAGGCAATAACTGCTGACCCTGGGAAATAAAACCCTATTACGTCACCACGCAGTGCATTAATGTTTGGGCGAGCTGATACAATCTTGCGTCCAGTACTGCGTGTTGTATAGACTGTCTGTCCCACTAGCTTAAAACGACCTGATGGAAATAGGGGCCTCCAGATTTGAAGATACACGGTTCCACTCCGTTTTGCATAAAATTGCCACTGAATTACTTGACCACTTCTGGCAAGACGTACGGATGGCTGAGGTATAAACATTGCCCTTGTCCAGCTGTCCACATATGGTCTCGATACTGGAGCTTGGCCAAATGTGAACGAAGTTCCTGAATAAACAAATACAATGATATGTATTTGGAATCCAATCAACAGTCCAATATGCAAAAATCGTGAAAACTTCAGTGTAGGTAGTGAAACGATACTACTGGCTATACAATATCTTAAACATCTTGAAAGTCAGAAAAAGTAAACCAAACCAGGTATTTAGTTCCTGGATGGTACATCGGAGGATTAGTTTATTTGTATGTTATATTTCACATGTAACTGTATCCATAAGAGCCATTTATGATTAAGGAACTGTGAAGAATGTTAAAAGCAGGACTACATCCCATGTCTAAATGTATCAAGTTTCACTACGTCAGTCACAGTCTTCCATCAAAAGAAAGAATGTACAACAACATTTATCCTAAATAATGAACAATTTTTTTCTAGAGAAGATAACAGATTCAGATTCCTATTGGGAACATGTTACAGGTGTATGCACAAACAAATAGGTATCTAGAAATATCTGCACAATGTACTTTCTCTGCAGCTGAAAAAAATAAACAATGCAAGTGAAATCCATGTTTTAGAAAATTCTGCTTTCAGCAATTGTGTTACCTGTGCAAGTTCTTCTGATATAACAGGTAATTCTGTTGTATGATAAGCCCACACAATAACGTCCACCACGTTGTGGTCGAGGATTGGTACAGCTCCTTCTTCGAATCTTGTAACCTCTCCCACATGTTTTGGAACAAGTCGACCATCTGCCCCATGATGACCAACCTCCATTAATTGGATAGTTTGGTGACCCTGCAAATCGTACAGTCCTTCAAGAAAAACCTCTCCACATAAACTTTAATAACAAATCATCTATATCTTTTCATCTTGTATCTTAACCACCTGTAATCTCATGTAAAAGCATATTTATCCTATTCTTGGTAGTCTTTGACCAATGTCAAGGTGAAATCCACAAATGATATTCTATAGTACGTCAAGTCATCCCACTATAATCTATTAATGAATCACACTTTTATCTAACTAATCCTCTTTCAAATTGTTGTCACTGCTCCAGTCAAAGAACAAAAGTCACAGTCAACACTACATTTAACAATGAATGACAGATTTGTGCATGTTTATACTATTTACACTGACATATGTCATATTGTCTGACAAATCTTCCAATCTTTAACACCTTTTCATAAAGAAGAACCTGCCTGCATTTTACCTATAACAAGCTTTAATGTGAGAAACAAAGTTTGTGGATTTATCATATCTTGTTCTAGTAATCACTTTTAATGCAGTTGTCAATTTTCCTCCAAACATTTTACAACTTTGCCTCTCTGTTACATTGGTCATCCGGGATTAAAATATCCTCCTTTTCACTAAAGTGGTCAGAAGCTGAACTAAGCAATATCCTAATTTCACCTTCAGACTATCATATCTTGCCTACCTGTGGACCTTAATGTCGCTCTCACGGAATATCTCCTGCAAGACCTCCAATTTGTCCTCAGCAAACGTTTGAATGAAACAATGGCACCATTTCTCCGTTGATACAAGCTTGGTCTTAGTAGGTAAGCTAAAGTGGGTCTGCTACATGATGTTCCATCAAAGGCAATAACTGCTGACCCTGGGAAATAAAACCCTATTACGTCACCACGCAGTGCATTAATGTTTGGGCGAGCTGATACAATCTTGCGTCCAGTACTGCGTGTTGTATAGACTGTCTGTCCCACTAGCTTAAAACGACCTGATGGAAATAGGGGCCTCCAGATTTGAAGATACACAGTTCCACTCCGTTTTGCATAAAATTGCCACTGAATTACTTGACCACTTCTGGCAAGACGTACGGATGGCTGAGGTATAAACATTGCCCTTGTCCAGCTGTCCACATATGGTCTCGATACTGGAGCTTGGCCAAATGTGAACGAAGTTCCTGAATAAACAAATACAATGATATGTATTTGGAATCCAATCAACAGTCCAATATGCAAAAATCGTGAAAACTTCAGTGTAGGTAGTGAAACGATACTACTGGCTATACAATATCTTAAACATCTGGAAAGTCAGAAAAAGTAATCCAAACCAGGTATTTAGTTCCTGGATGGTACATCAGAGGATTATTTTATTTGTATATTATATTTCACATGTAACTGTATCCATAAGAGCCATTTATGATTAAGGAACTGTGAAGAATGTAAAAGAAGGACTACATCCCACGTCTAAATGTATCAAGTTTCACTACGTCAGTCACAGTCTTCCATCAATAGAAAGAATGTACAACAACATTTATCCTAAATAATGAACAATTTTTTTCTAGAGAAGATAACAGATTCAGATTCCTATTGGGAACATGTTACAGGTGTATGCACAAACAAATAGGTATCTAGAAATATCTGCACAATGTACTTTCTCTGCAGCTGAAAAAAATAAACAATGCAAGTGAAATCCATGTTTTAGAAAATTCTGCTTTCAGCAATTGTGTTACCTGTGCAAGTTCTTCTGATATAACAGGTAATTCTGTTGTATGATAAGCCCACACAATAACGTCCACCACGTTGTGGTCGAGGATTGGTACAGCTCCTTCTTCGAATCTTGTAACCTCTCCCACATGTTTTGGAACAAGTCGACCATCTGCCCCATGATGACCAACCTCCATTAATTGGATAGTTTGGTGACCCTGCAAATCGTACAGTCCTTCAAGAAAAACCTCTCCACATAAACTTTAATAACAAATCATCTATATCTTTTCATCTTGTATCTTAACCACCTGTAATCTCATGTAAAAGCATATTTATCCTATTCTTGGTAGTCTTTGACCAATGTCAAGGTGAAATCCACAAATGATATTCTATAGTACATCAAGTCATCCCACTATTATCTATTAATGAATCACACTTTTGTCTAACTACTCCTGTTTCAAATTGTTGTCACTGCTCCAGTCACAGCACAAAAGTCACAGTCAACACTGCATTTAACAATGAATGACAGAATTGTGCATGTTTATACTATTTACACTGACATATGTCATATTGTCTGACAAATCTTCCAATCTTTAACACCTTTTCATAAAGAAGAACCTGCCTGCATTTTACCTATTACAAGCTTTAATGTGAGAAACCAAATTTGTGGATTTATCATGTCTTGGTCTAGTAATCACTTTTAATGCAGTTGTCAATTTTCCTCCAAACATTTTACAACTTTGCCTCTCTGTTACATTGGTCATCCGGGATTAAAATATCCTCCTTTTCACTAAAGTGGTCAGAAGCTGAACTAAGCAATATCCTAATTTCACCTTCAGACTATCATATCTTGCCTACCTGTGGACCTTAATGTCGCTCTCACGGAATATCTCCTGCAAGACCTCCAATTTGTCCTCAGCAAACGTTTGAATGAAACAATGGCACCATTTCTCCGTTGATACAAGCTTGGTCTTAGTAGGTAAGCTAAAGTGGGTCTGCTACATGATGTTCCATCAAAGGCAATAACTGCTGACCCTGGGAAATAAAACCCTATTACGTCACCACGCAGTGCATTAATGTTTGGGCGAGCTGATACAATCTTGCGTCCAGTACTGCGTGTTGTATAGACTGTCTGTCCCACTAGCTTAAAACGACCTGATGGAAATAGGGGCCTCCAGATTTGAAGATACACGGTTCCACTCCGTTTTGCATAAAATTGCCACTGAATTACTTGACCACTTCTGGCAAGACGTACGGATGGCTGAGGTATAAACATTGCCCTTGTCCAGCTGTCCACATATGGTCTCGATACTGGAGCTTGGCCAAATGTGAACGAAGTTCCTGAATAAACAAATACAATGATATGTATTTGGAATCCAATCAACAGTCCAATATGCAAAAATCGTGAAAACTTCAGTGTAGGTAGTGAAACGATACTACTGGCTATACAATATCTTAAACATCTTGAAAGTCAGAAAAAGTAAACCAAACCAGGTATTTAGTTCCTGGATGGTACATCGGAGGATTATTTTATTTGTATATTATATTTCACATGTAACTGTATCCATAAGAGCCATTTATGATTAAGGAACTGTGAAGAATGTTAAAAGCAGGACTACATCCCACGTCTAAATGTATCAAGTTTCACTACGTCAGTCACAGTCTTCCATCAAAAGAAAGAATGTACAACAACATTTATCCTAAATAATGAACAATTTTTTTCTAGAGAAGATAACAGATTCAGATTCCTATTGGGAACATGTTACAGGTGTATGCACAAACAAATAGGTATCTAGAAATATCTGCACAATGTACTTTCTCTGCAGCTGAAAAAAATAAACAATGCAAGTGAAATCCATGTTTTAGAAAATTCTGCTTTCAGCAATTGTGTTACCTGTGCAAGTTCTTCTGATATAACAGGTAATTCTGTTGTATGATAAGCCCACACAATAACGTCCACCACGTTGTGGTCGAGGATTGGTACAGCTCCTTCTTCGAATCTTGTAACCTCTCCCACATGTTTTGGAACAAGTCGACCATCTGCCCCATGATGACCAACCTCCATTAATTGGATAGTTTGGTGACCCTGCAAATCGTACAGTCCTTCAAGAAAAACCTCTCCACATAAACTTTAATAACAAATCATCTATATCTTTTCATCTTGTATCTTAACCACCTGTAATCTCATGTAAAAGCATATTTATCCTATTCTTGGTAGTCTTTGACCAATGTCAAGGTGAAATCCACAAATGATATTCTATAGTACATCAAGTCATCCCACTATTATCTATTAATGAATCACACTTTTGTCTAACTACTCCTGTTTCAAATTGTTGTCACTGCTCCAGTCACAGCACAAAAGTCACAGTCAACACTGCATTTAACAATGAATGACAGAATTGTGCATGTTTATACTATTTACACTGACATATGTCATATTGTCTGACAAATCTTCCAATCTTTAACACCTTTTCATAAAGAAGAACCTGCCTGCATTTTACCTATTACAAGCTTTAATGTGAGAAACCAAATTTGTGGATTTATCATGTCTTGGTCTAGTAATCACTTTTAATGCAGTTGTCAATTTTCCTCCAAACATTTTACAACTTTGCCTCTCTGTTACATTGGTCATCCGGGATTAAAATATCCTCCTTTTCACTAAAGTGGTCAGAAGCTGAACTAAGCAATATCCTAATTTCACCTTCAGACTATCATATCTTGCCTACCTGTGGACCTTAATGTCGCTCTCACGGAATATCTCCTGCAAGACCTCCAATTTGTCCTCAGCAAACGTTTGAATGAAACAATGGCACCATTTCTCCGTTGATACAAGCTTGGTCTTAGTAGGTAAGCTAAAGTGGGTCTGCTACATGATGTTCCATCAAAGGCAATAACTGCTGACCCTGGGAAATAAAACCCTATTACGTCACCACGCAGTGCATTAATGTTTGGGCGAGCTGATACAATCTTGCGTCCAGTACTGCGTGTTGTATAGACTGTCTGTCCCACTAGCTTAAAACGACCTGATGGAAATAGGGGCCTCCAGATTTGAAGATACACGGTTCCACTCCGTTTTGCATAAAATTGCCACTGAATTACTTGACCACTTCTGGCAAGACGTACGGATGGCTGAGGTATAAACATTGCCCTTGTCCAGCTGTCCACATATGGTCTCGATACTGGAGCTTGGCCAAATGTGAACGAAGTTCCTGAATAAACAAATACAATGATATGTATTTGGAATCCAATCAACAGTCCAATATGCAAAAATCGTGAAAACTTCAGTGTAGGTAGTGAAACGATACTACTGGCTATACAATATCTTAAACATCTTGAAAGTCAGAAAAAGTAAACCAAACCAGGTATTTAGTTCCTGGATGGTACATCGGAGGATTATTTTATTTGTATATTATATTTCACATGTAACTGTATCCATAAGAGCCATTTATGATTAAGGAACTGTGAAGAATGTTAAAAGCAGGACTACATCCCACGTCTAAATGTATCAAGTTTCACTACGTCAGTCACAGTCTTCCATCAAAAGAAAGAATGTACAACAACATTTATCCTAAATAATGAACAATTTTTTTCTAGAGAAGATAACAGATTCAGATTCCTATTGGGAACATGTTACAGGTGTATGCACAAACAAATAGGTATCTAGAAATATCTGCACAATGTACTTTCTCTGCAGCTGAAAAAAATAAACAATGCAAGTGAAATCCATGTTTTAGAAAATTCTGCTTTCAGCAATTGTGTTACCTGTGCAAGTTCTTCTGATATAACAGGTAATTCTGTTGTATGATAAGCCCACACAATAACGTCCACCACGTTGTGGTCGAGGATTGGTACAGCTCCTTCTTCGAATCTTGTAACCTCTCCCACATGTTTTGGAACAAGTCGACCATCTGCCCCATGATGACCAACCTCCATTAATTGGATAGTTTGGTGACCCTGCAAATCGTACAGTCCTTCAAGAAAAACCTCTCCACATAAACTTTAATAACAAATCATCTATATCTTTTCATCTTGTATCTTAACCACCTGTAATCTCATGTAAAAGCATATTTATCCTATTCTTGGTAGTCTTTGACCAATGTCAAGGTGAAATCCACAAATGATATTCTATAGTACATCAAGTCATCCCACTATTATCTATTAATGAATCACACTTTTGTCTAACTACTCCTGTTTCAAATTGTTGTCACTGCTCCAGTCACAGCACAAAAGTCACAGTCAACACTGCATTTAACAATGAATGACAGAATTGTGCATGTTTATACTATTTACACTGACATATGTCATATTGTCTGACAAATCTTCCAATCTTTAACACCTTTTCATAAAGAAGAACCTGCCTGCATTTTACCTATTACAAGCTTTAATGTGAGAAACCAAATTTGTGGATTTATCATGTCTTGGTCTAGTAATCACTTTTAATGCAGTTGTCAATTTTCCTCCAAACATTTTACAACTTTGCCTCTCTGTTACATTGGTCATCCGGGATTAAAATATCCTCCTTTTCACTAAAGTGGTCAGAAGCTGAACTAAGCAATATCCTAATTTCACCTTCAGACTATCATATCTTGCCTACCTGTGGACCTTAATGTCGCTCTCACGGAATATCTCCTGCAAGACCTCCAATTTGTCCTCAGCAAACGTTTGAATGAAACAATGGCACCATTTCTCCGTTGATACAAGCTTGGTCTTAGTAGGTAAGCTAAAGTGGGTCTGCTACATGATGTTCCATCAAAGGCAATAACTGCTGACCCTGGGAAATAAAACCCTATTACGTCACCACGCAGTGCATTAATGTTTGGGCGAGCTGATACAATCTTGCGTCCAGTACTGCGTGTTGTATAGACTGTCTGTCCCACTAGCTTAAAACGACCTGATGGAAATAGGGGCCTCCAGATTTGAAGATACACGGTTCCACTCCGTTTTGCATAAAATTGCCACTGAATTACTTGACCACTTCTGGCAAGACGTACGGATGGCTGAGGTATAAACATTGCCCTTGTCCAGCTGTCCACATATGGTCTCGATACTGGAGCTTGGCCAAATGTGAACGAAGTTCCTGAATAAACAAATACAATGATATGTATTTGGAATCCAATCAACAGTCCAATATGCAAAAATCGTGAAAACTTCAGTGTAGGTAGTGAAACGATACTACTGGCTATACAATATCTTAAACATCTTGAAAGTCAGAAAAAGTAAACCAAACCAGGTATTTAGTTCCTGGATGGTACATCGGAGGATTATTTTATTTGTATATTATATTTCACATGTAACTGTATCCATAAGAGCCATTTATGATTAAGGAACTGTGAAGAATGTTAAAAGCAGGACTACATCCCACGTCTAAATGTATCAAGTTTCACTACGTCAGTCACAGTCTTCCATCAAAAGAAAGAATGTACAACAACATTTATCCTAAATAATGAACAATTTTTTTCTAGAGAAGATAACAGATTCAGATTCCTATTGGGAACATGTTACAGGTGTATGCACAAACAAGTAGGTATCTAGAAATATCTGCACAATGTACTTTCTCTGCAGCTGAAAAAAATAAACAATGCAAGTGAAATCCATGTTTTAGAAAATTCTGCTTTCAGCAATTGTGTTACCTGTGCAAGTTCTTCTGATATAACAGGTAATTCTGTTGTATGATAAGCCCACACAATAACGTCCACCACGTTGTGGTCGAGGATTGATACAGCTCCTTCTTCGAATCTTGTAACCTCTCCCACATGTTTTGGAACAAGTCGACCATCTGCCCCATGATGACCAACCTCCATTAATTGGATAGTTTGGTGACCCTGCAAATCGTACAGTCCTTCACGAAAAACCTCTCCACATAAACTTTAATAACAAATCATCTATATCTTTTCATCTTGTATCTTAACCACCTGTAATCTCATGTAAAAGCATATTTATCCTATTCTTGGTAGTCTTTGACCAATGTCAAGGTGAAATCCACAAATGATATTCTATAGTACATCAAGTCATCCCACTATTATCTATTAATGAATCACACTTTTGTCTAACTACTCCTGTTTCAAATTGTTGTCACTGCTCCAGTCACAGCACAAAAGTCACAGTCAACACTACATTTAACAATGAATGACAGAATTGTGCATGTTTATACTATTTACACTGACATATGTCATATTGTCTGACAAATTTTCCAATCTTTAACACCTTTTCATAAAGAAGAACCTGCCTGCATTTTACCTATAACAAGCTTTAATGTGAGAAACAAAGTTTGTGGATTTATCATATCTTGTTCTAGTAATCACTTTTAATGCAGTTGTCAATTTTCATCCAAACATTTTACAACTTTGCCTCTCTGTTACATTGGTCATCCGGGATTAAAATATCCTCCTTTTCACTAAAGTGGTCAGAAGCTGAACTAAGCAATATCCTAATTTCACCTTCAGACTATCATATCTTGCCTACCTGTGGACCTTAATGTCGCTCTCACGGAATATCTCCTGCAAGGCCTCCAATTTGTCCTCAGCAAACGTTTGAATGAAACAATGGCACCATTTCTCCGTTGATACAAGCTTGGTCTTAGTAGGTAAGCTAAAGTGGGTCTGCTACATGATGTTCCATCAAAGGCAATAACTGCTGACCCTGGGAAATAAAACCCTATTACGTCACCACGCAGTGCATTAATGTTTGGGCGAGCTGATACAATCTTGCGTCCAGTACTGCGTGTTGTATAGACTGTCTGTCCCACTAGCTTAAAACGACCTGATGGAAATAGGGGCCTCCAGATTTGAAGATACACAGTTCCACTCCGTTTTGCATAAAATTGCCACTGAATTACTTGACCACTTCTGGCAAGACGTACGGATGGCTGAGGTATAAACATTGCCCTTGTCCAGCTGTCCACATATGGTCTCGATACTGGAGCTTGGCCAAATGTGAACGAAGTTCCTGAATAAACAAATACAATGATATGTATTTGGAATCCAATCAACAGTCCAATATGCAAAAATCGTGAAAACTTCAGTGTAGGTAGTGAAACGATACTACTGGCTATACAATATCTTAAACATCTTGAAAGTCAGAAAAAGTAAACCAAACCAGGTATTTAGTTCCTGGATGGTACATCGGAGGATTATTTTATTTGTATATTATATTTCACATGTAACTGTATCCATAAGAGCCATTTATGATTAAGGAACTGTGAAGAATGTAAAAGCAGGACTACATCCCACGTCTAAATGTATCAAGTTTCACTACGTCAGTCACAGTCTTCCATCAAAAGAAAGAATGTACAACAACATTTATCCTAAATAATGAACAATTTTTTTCTAGAGAAGATAACAGATTCAGATTCCTATTGGGAACATGTTACAGGTGTATGCACAAACAAATAGGTATCTAGAAATATCTGCACAATGTACTTTCTCTGCAGCTGAAAAAAATAAACAATGCAAGTGAAATCCATGTTTTAGAAAATTCTGCTTTCAGCAATTGTGTTACCTGTGCAAGTTCTTCTGATATAACAGGTAATTCTGTTGTATGATAAGCCCACACAATAACGTCCACCACGTTGTGGTCGAGGATTGGTACAGCTCCTTCTTCGAATCTTGTAACCTCTCCCACATGTTTTGGAACAAGTCGACCATCTGCCCCATGATGACCAACCTCCATTAATTGGATAGTTTGGTGACCCTGCAAATCGTACAGTCCTTCACGAAAAACCTCTCCACATAAACTTTAATAACAAATCATCTATATCTTTTCATCTTGTATCTTAACCACCTGTAATCTCATGTAAAAGCATATTTATCCTATTCTTGGTAGTCTTTGACCAATGTCAAGGTGAAATCCACAAATGATATTCTACAGTACATCAAGTCATCCCACTATTATCTATTAATGAATCACACTTTTGTCTAACTACTCCTGTTTCAAATTGTTGTCACTGCTCCAGTCACAGCACAAAAGTCGCAGTCAACACTGCATTTAACAATGAATGACAGAATTGTGCATGTTTATACTATTTACACTGACATATGTCATATTGTCTGACAAATCTTCCAATCTTTAACACCTTTTCATAAAGAAGAACCTGCCTGCATTTTACCTATTACAAGCTTTAATGTGAGAAACCAAATTTGTGGATTTATCATGTCTTGGTCTAGTAATCACTTTTAATGCAGTTGTCAATTTTCCTCCAAACATTTTACAACTTTGCCTCTCTGTTACATTGGTCATCCAGGATTAAAATATCCTCCTTTTCACTAAAGTGGTCAGAAGCTGAACTAAGCAATATCCTATTTTCACCTTCAGACTATCATATCTTGCCTACCTGTGGACCTTAATGTCGCTCTCACGGAATATCTCCTGCAAGACCTCCAACTTGTCCTCAGCAAACGTTTGAATGAAACAATGGCACCATTTCTCCGTTGATACAAGCTTGGTCTTAGTAGGTAAGCTAAAGTGGGTCTGCTACATGATGTTCCATCAAAGGCAATAACTGCTGACCCTGGGAAATAAAACCCTATTACGTCACCACGCAGTGCATTAATGTTTGGGCGAGCTGATACAATCTTGCGTCCAGTACTGCGTGTTGTATAGACTGTCTGTCCCACTAGCTTAAAACGACCTGATGGAAATAGGGGCCTCCAGATTTGAAGGTACACGGTTCCACTCCGTTTTGCATAAAATTGCCACTGAATTACTTGACCACTTCTGGCAAGACGTACGGATGGCTGAGGTATAAACATTGCCCTTGTCCAGCTGTCCACATATGGTCTCGATACTGGAGCTTGGCCAAATGTGAACGAAGTTCCTGAATAAACAAATACAATGATATGTATTTGGAATCCAATCAACAGTCCAATATGCAAAAATCGTGAAAACTTCAGTGTAGGTAGTGAAACGATACTACTGGCTATACAATATCTTAAACATCTTGAAAGTCAGAAAAAGTAAACCAAACCAGGTATTTAGTTCCTGGATGGTACATCGGAGGATTATTTTATTTGTATATTATATTTCACATGTAACTGTATCCATAAGAGCCATTTATGATTAAGGAACTGTGAAGAATGTAAAAGCAGGACTTCATCCCACGTCTAAATGTATCAAGTTTCACTACGTCAGTCACAGTCTTCCATCAAAAGAAAGAATGTACAACAACATTTATCCTAAATAATGAACAATTTTTTTCTAGAGAAGATAACAGATTCAGATTCCTATTGGGAACATGTTACAGGTGTATGCACAAACAAATAGGTATCTAGAAATATCTGCACAATGTACTTTCTCTGCAGCTGAAAAAAATAAACAATGCAAGTGAAATCCATGTTTTAGAAAATTCTGCTTTCAGCAATTGTGTTACCTGTGCAAGTTCTTCTGATATAACAGGTAATTCTGTTGTATGATAAGCCCACACAATAACGTCCACCACGTTGTGGTCGAGGATTGGTACAGCTCCTTCTTCGAATCTTGTAACCTCTCCCACATGTTTTGGAACAAGTCGACCATCTGCCCCATGATGACCAACCTCCATTAATTGGATAGTTTGGTGACCCTGCAAATCGTACAGTCCTTCACGAAAAACCTCTCCACATAAACTTTAATAACAAATCATCTATATCTTTTCATCTTGTATCTTAACCACCTGTAATCTCATGTAAAAGCATATTTATCCTATTCTTGGTAGTCTTTGACCAATGTCAAGGTGAAATCCACAAATGATATTCTACAGTACATCAAGTCATCCCACTATTATCTATTAATGAATCACACTTTTGTCTAACTACTCCTGTTTCAAATTGTTGTCACTGCTCCAGTCACAGCACAAAAGTCGCAGTCAACACTGCATTTAACAATGAATGACAGAATTGTGCATGTTTATACTATTTACACTGACATATGTCATATTGTCTGACAAATCTTCCAATCTTTAACACCTTTTCATAAAGAAGAACCTGCCTGCATTTTACCTATTACAAGCTTTAATGTGAGAAACCAAATTTGTGGATTTATCATGTCTTGGTCTAGTAATCACTTTTAATGCAGTTGTCAATTTTCCTCCAAACATTTTACAACTTTGCCTCTCTGTTACATTGGTCATCCGGGATTAAAATATCCTCCTTTTCACTAAAGTGGTCAGAAGCTGAACTAAGCAATATCCTAATTTCACCTTCAGACTATCATATCTTGCCTACCTGTGGACCTTAATGTCGCTCTCACGGAATATCTCCTGCAAGACCTCCAATTTGTCCTCAGCAAACGTTTGAATGAAACAATGGCACCATTTCTCCGTTGATACAAGCTTGGTCTTAGTAGGTAAGCTAAAGTGGGTCTGCTACATGATGTTCCATCAAAGGCAATAACTGCTGACCCTGGGAAATAAAACCCTATTACGTCACCACGCAGTGCATTAATGTTTGGGCGAGCTGATACAATCTTGCGTCCAGTACTGCGTGTTGTATAGACTGTCTGTCCCACTAGCTTAAAACGACCTGATGGAAATAGGGGCCTCCAGATTTGAAGATACACAGTTCCACTCCGTTTTGCATAAAATTGCCACTGAATTACTTGACCACTTCTGGCAAGACGTACGGATGGCTGAGGTATAAACATTGCCCTTGTCCAGCTGTCCACATATGGTCTCGATACTGGAGCTTGGCCAAATGTGAACGAAGTTCCTGAATAAACAAATACAATGATATGTATTTGGAATCCAATCAACAGTCCAATATGCAAAAATTGTGAAAACTTCAGGGTAAGTAGTGAAACGATACTACTTGATATAAATATTTTAAACATCCTGAAAGTTAGAAAAAGTAAACCAAGCAAGGTATTTAGTTCCTGGATGGTACATCGGAGGATTATTTTATTTTCATATTATTTTTTACGTGTAACTGTTGTAAACAACTGAGTAAACAAATACAATGATATATATTTGGAATCCAATCCACAATCCAATGTTTATATTGTTTTTCTTAAATGCTGTGTAAATAGGTCATGTAATACTATTTGCTGTACAATATTTTCAAAAAATCTTTGATGTCAGTGACGTAAATCAAGCCATATATCTGTTTTCTGGGAAGTATTTTCCAGGCTTCTTTTATTTCTAGATCATATGTTACATTTAAAGTTATCAATGAAAACCATTTATGCTTACTGAACATTGAAGCATTTTTATGCAGGACTACAGCCCAAATCAATTAAGATTAATTTGGTCTCCAGTGTCACAGTTTTCCATCAAACAAAGGAATTTACAACGACCTCCTGCATATGTTATGAAGAGTTCTTTCCTTGAGAAGAAAAACATTTAAACTTCTTTTGGGTGCATGGTACAGGTGTATGTACAAAAGAAATAGGTGTTAAGATATATATTTGCACATTGTGCTCTCTTTTCAGCCAAACAAATAGCACAATGCAAGTTAGATCAGTGTTTGAGAAAGCTGTACTTTTAATACTTACGTTACATGTGCATGTTTTTCTGGTATAAGAATGAATACTTTGGAAAAATAAGCCTACACAGTAACATCCACCACGTTGTGGATGAGGATTAGTATAGATCCTCCTTCTGATCTTGTAACCTCTCCCACATGTTTTTGAACAAGTCGACCATCTTCCCCATGATGGCCAGCCCCCATTAATACGCTGGGTGGATACTGCTGGTATATATTGGTCGTGGGTTAATTTACGCACACATACATGCATATATACATCATGCATGCGTACATACATACATACATACATACATACATACATACATACATACATATATGCATGCATACATACACACATACATACATACATACATACATACATGCAGTCAATTAGGATGAGTAAATAAAGCTATAGGTGATTACATCATGCTTTAAAATGTCCCGAAAATATGAAGCCACGCCCCCTGAAACTTAGACCTATATTCTGGCCCCCAAAACACTCTTTGCTATCTATATATGACCAAATCCATAATGCCACGCACCGAATATAACTGACTACGCGTGTTTTTCATATTTTCAGGTTTCAAATCTACCCAAAATCGATCAATTTTTACATGCACACGTCATGTCTCACACCGACCCACATTCTAAAGATACTGAAGTTATTTGACGTTGAGGGGAGTAAATGAAAATTTCCTACAACCAGGTGACCACCCTATCAAATAGTGAAATGGCTAATCTATCAGATTATATTCATGAAACTGGCTTTAAAGGCTACTTTACATAATTTTTTATCGCTTTTAGTAACATTCCTTTAACCCGGCCGCCTGTCAATCATTGAACTTCTGGTTAGCAGGATAGCTTTGTAAACAGTGTGACGGCCGCACACACACTGCATGCCCGGAGACAAGATTTAGCGAGGGAATGTTTGGTTTTCTGAGCTGGTGTGAATTTAGTGGAATTTTGATATTTTTAGACGGAATCAAATTAGAAAGGGAAATTTCGTCTCATGAATATATAGTGATAACGCAAGGAAAGTGCTAGTGGCAAAGGCGGGCTATTTTTAGGAGGTTTCAGTCAGAAAGTTTGAACGAACAGAAATAGGTCAGTGAGCGTGGGGACCACCATTTTGAATTATATTATCATCGACGAAAATAAACAAACACAAGTTTATAGTATGTCGGGACGTGGATTGCCAAAGAGTAGCAGGGATGCAGGACGAGGGAAGGCAGCAGAAGGGAGGTCTTCTAGAGGAGGCGGGCAGTTTGTAGGGAGACAGGTCGAGTTTGGGCGGGAGCGGACAGGAGGGGAGGATGAGCGCAGGGTAGAGCTAGACGGGGGGAGTGGGACGACCACATTCAGTGTGAAGGGTGCTGTATGTGGGTCGAGTTCAGTGCTGCAGGACAAGCCTGCTCTCTGAACGAGGCGAGGGAGGAAAGTTTCCAGTTTAGGTGTGGGAAGTGCAGGAGGGTGGAATGTTAACCATGATGATCTTTATGATTGATCGTCAGTTGCACCATGGGATAATGGGTTGGGCACTTTTGATGATATTGATGACAAAACATCATATTGGTTTCACTTACAGTACGAATCTACTTTTCAGGAATTTTTACATATCCTGACGTCACCATCCATCTAAGCTAGGACAAACTACGGATGAAATCAAAAATTAAGAAACTCAAAAGGAAAAATGCAACCATAGCAACGATACAAAACGACAGCGAGAGAGTGTCACAGCTCTCCAAGTTTACAAGACATTTTGCAACCTTGGAGTTGCTGCCAACTGCAAACCACAGTATTTATTTTCGCAAGGTGCGATAGCAGATTGGCCAACATAATATAAATCGCAAAAATTGAAGTCTCCAACAAAATCTATCCTTGATTATGGGGCTATGCAGTTTCCCTGAACAACCATTGCTATGCAGCTATGCCATACTCAGCCTATGCTCTTTCCCCGGACCAAGTTAACCCTCCGTTCAAGACAAGTTGAAATAAAATGCCGTGTTTGATTTGACTTGACTGCTAATTAAAGGCACACAACGGCTACTTTCTCCATAACTTTCCGCTAGGGTCGAACTTTTTTTTTTTTAATCATTTATTGTCTCATATTTAGGGTCAGCACTTGGGCCTTTTCAGTGGGGTATGTCGGGTTACCGGAACCACACCTATATTTTTGTTAGGCCTTCGGTAACTTGATCATTTGTTGAAACCTGTTTAAAATGGATGTTTTTTTCCTCTTTCCCACATTTCTTCCTTTGACGTCAGTTTAATCTGTTACCTGGGCACAGCCGGAAGCACTTGTTTTAAATGAAGAATCTCTCATCAGGCCCCTCAAGAAATTACTGCTTACATGGGTGTCTCTGGAAAAAAAACTAGTAACTTTTGGGGTGACTTTGTCACAAACTCAATGTCTTCTATCTGGTATTGTTCTGCTATGATACAGCTTGACTGATAAAGCGTATATTTGTCCCTGATTACACATCTTATGGAAGCATTATGTGCAACATAAACTGCTATTGATATGCACAAGCTCTTTATCATTGCAGGCACGGGCATTTTTATGAGAATGACAAACATGTTTCATCTGTTCCTGAACCTAAAGCTGAACGTAAACTTCACTGAAAATTGCAACCCCAAATTTGGAGACAAAAATCCGTTTATGCCACAATGAAAGTGCCTTTTGGTTGTGGAGTGTAATTTGCTAGTAGGTGCAAATATTGTGCAAATCAAGTATTTTACGGAGTGAATATTTTATTGAGTAATTGGGATCAATTACGAGCAATAATTTATATTCACCAGCTTTTACTAGGATTTACTAACTTTGTTGACAACTTTATTTACTTACTATAAGTGATTATATTACTTGCCCAAGTAAAGAAAGTTTTAGTGTGGTGGGTCTAGCATTATCTTGCTGAAAGATTAAATCTGGATGTTGCTGCGTCCATTGTACCACTGTAATGAGAAACGGAAGGGAGTATCTCACCCACATAACGCTGGACAGTGAGGGTACCGTTCATATTGATAAGTACACTTCCTCCCGCTGCAATGATGGCTGCCCACATAACGCTGCCATCTCCATACCAGTCATGCTGTACAAATCATCCGTCT